>CM035431.1:117123378-117453378 GCA_020310875.1 Ceratopteris richardii
TACAAAGCAGACACAACCAAAAGATAGATCAGGTATACATACTCTATTGCTTTTTCATACGGAGAACACCCAAACTCACTGAAGAACGATCTCTTTACTTAGGAAACGATATATGTTTTTCTCATTTCTCTTTCTATTTGTGCTGTTTTTCCTTTTGGCATTCTGTTCCTATTATTGCCTCTTGCTCTTTTCCGTCAAAGCCTTGTCACGTATGCTTGCCTTTATGTTTTTCTTTCCATTTTTACAGGAAGTGCTACCGAGTTCGTTTCATCATTAGGCATAATATACGGTGTAACAGAAATAAACATGCATACATACTTAAATACATATATACATACACGCATATATACACATACAAAAATATATACATACACACATGCATGTACACATACATAGACACACACATGCATATATACACATACATACACACACATACATATATTAATACATATACATACATATTTACATACTCACATTCATACTTATATATATATATATATATATATATATATATATATATATATATATATATATATATATATATATATATATGTATATATATATATATATATATATATATATATATATATATATATATATATATATATGTATATATATATATATATATATATATATATATATATATATATATATATATATATATACACATACACGTAAATATAGAGAGACATGCGTACATATATACATACATACATCTAATTCTTATATATAATTATACAATTATATATATATATATATATATATATATATATATATATAAAACAAGCTTTTCAGGATTACTATTAGTACGTATAAATAAATGTATTAAAAATTATGATTTTAAGATAAGTGTTAGTATAATTGCATATATATAAAAAAAAGAGTTTAAAAATAAACCTTTGTTTACATAACTAAATATATAAACAACCAAAATTTTAGGTCAATATAAATATTTATAATTAAACATATAAATAACTAGATTATCTTAATTAATACTAGTATAGACTATTAAATATAGGAGAACCTAGGGTTATAAAATTAATATATAGTATATATAATTCTCTCTCTCTGTGTATATATATATATATATATATATATATATATATATATATATATATATATATATATATATATATATATATATATATATATATATATATATATATATATATATATATAAACCAAGGTTTTAGGAGAAATATTAGTATGTAAAATAAAATCTAATAAGTATTAGGGTTGTATTAATATATATAGTTCAATGTATAAAGAAATAGTGTTATAGGATCAATATTAGTATAAATATATAAATAGTTAAAAACTCTTGTTGTAGGAATAATATTAGTATACATAATCAAATATATTAAAAATTAGGGTTTTAACATTTATATTATTATATATAATTAAATATATAAAAAATATGGTTCTAGAATTATTATTTATATCTATAGTCAAACATATAAAATGCTAGGTTTTTAATTTTAATATTAGAATACATAATTAAATATATTAAAAATAGGTTTTTAGGATTAGTATTAGTATATATAATTAAATATATAAATAATAGGATTTTAGGATTTATGTTTGCATATATAATTAAATATATAAATAAACTAGGGTTTTAGGATTAATATGAGTATATATTATTAAATATATAAAAATTATAGTTTTAGGATTACTACTAGTATTTATAATCAAATATACAAAAAACATTTAATCTAAAAAAGAAATTTAAATATATTTAAAACTAGGATGTTAAGATTACTTCCTCATCATGATAACTCAAGTGAGATTTCTAAGGTTTAGTAGGATCACTCATGAAAATGATGCTCTATAGAGTGGAAATATATTGTATCCAAAATTGGGTTGTGTAAAATGTGGACACTTGAGACTAAGAACTAAGCTCAATGGCCTCATTAATGATGTCCAACTTCCAAGTAGAAAAGGTTCTCATTGCCGAAGAGGAATTTCCCACATGAGGTATTAAAAAAAGAGAGAAGTTGACCAAAATAAAGAGCCACATTGAGAGAGAGAACGTGGTTGTTTTGCACAATGTGTTGCTCTTTTTTTTGTTAACTTTTCTCTTTTTGTTTATGTCATGTGGGAAAGTCTTTACTATTGGCAATAGCCTTGTTTTCTTGCAAGAAAGAAAAGTGAATCTTACTCTTGAAGATTGTACTGTAGAAAAGGTAATTATGACCTTCAATCCAATTATTAGATCCAAATGACTAATTTTCTATCATCAATGATCCACATTTAGAGAGAGATGGATAGATAGATAGATAGATATAGAGAGAGATAGAGAGAGTTTTTTAGCTCTATGTTAATGTGTGTGGTTTAAAAACCATTGTGAGTGTGTGATGTATAGCATTGGTTCTTACTTCACAATAGTATGTATATATATATGAATAGATAAATAGATATATGAATTTCATAGATAGATTCACAGGGAGGTAGATACATGGTTAGATGGATATAAAACTGCACAAACAAATACATATAAATACTCAACATAAATCTAAAACTAGAGAATTAAGAAGTACAAAAATAATAGACTTGTTACTCACACTAACTTTGCAAGTGATGTTGAAGGTTGGCTAAAACGAGTTCCTACAAATAACTCTAGATGTAGAGCACACCTCATCCAAGTGTGTAATAACACTTCCTCCTAGTAGACGACCTCCTCCTTGATCATCAAGTGTAGAAATCCTTGAGTGTTGATTTAAGAGTGATCTGTGGCCTTCCTTATATAGGTTTTAATGCTACCCATGATGATCTTCAGAGAAAACGTAAAAAAAAACACAAAACTAATAATCCCATGTGAAAAGCTTTATGAAAAGCACCTTCGTAAAATTTTTGTGCTAGATTTCTTCTAAATCTAAAAATTCATTTTGTATTTCATGATGTCGTCAAGTTGCTACCGCCAAGATTCAAACTCGGACGGTTTTTTTGAGAAGTCATTCTCTCAAACCACTTAGACCATGATTCTGTTTTTGTAGGATCCTCCAAAGATTAAAAATAGAAATATTTCTAGTTATCTTTCACATTTTTTCGATGAAACACCAGAGTGGCTCAATCATTGTAACTGATTAACAAATTAATATAAAAAGTCATGCTTGTGTCGCTCCATGAGATGCATGGTGAGTCCACCAGACTGCCTAGGGGTGAAGTGAGTGTGGTGCAGACTGCATATCCTCCAATTGTTGTTCTATTTGGTTCTCTTCAGTATGGTATCATTGATTTATCAGATAAGTTGTTAATCTTTAATTGTGGTGATTAATTAAACTGTGTTGGGAATCTCTAGTGAAAGATTAGGGGCTACAGTTTTGTGATTCAATTGGTAGTCATTTATTCAGTAGTTCTTAAGCAAGGTAAGTAGTAAGTGCATTTGGTGATAGGGTTGTGTAATCATATAGTAACATTTGGCAATATACACTATGGAGTTAAATTATAACCCCTATAGTGTGTTGAAGAGGCTAGTCCTACACACACACACACCCACACACACACACACACACACACATATATATATATATATATATATATATATATATATATATATATATATATATATATATATATATATATATATATATATATATATATATATATATATATATATATATATATATATATATACACACACACAAAGAGAATTTATGGTAACTAAGAGAAGTCTGGTTGAGGAATTGGTTGTAGTGATTGCGTAATCTGAGGAGTGGGAAAATATCAAAGCATCTCAATTTATAGACCCCTACCATCTAAAGAACCCTATAGGTTACCTTTTTCATTCTTATCCTACTAGATATATTCGGTTAGGAACAGAGGTTTAACACTAGTGCCATTTATGGGAAATTGGAATTTAGTTTATGATATAAGTTTGGCATACATTTGTGAGCCAAGGGTCTTTCCTACATGCCTTTAACACTTTCTGGAGAAGCTTATCCTAAATATCGTAAGTGATAAAGAGCCTTTGAGAGTGAATAGTATGTTAGGAATGCCATCGCCAAGTAATAGTGAAGGTGCTTCATTTGAAGGAAAGGGTGTAATACGTACCAGTGGAGTAGCATAACACCATTTCCTCATTTTTGGTCTGCAAACTACACCGAAATTCAATCTGGTACATTTTGGTGATATTTCGGTGTCCGGTATTGACACCACACTAGATGGCAGTCCAATTCCTTTCGATAGTGGTATCAATACTGATCTCAATGATAATATGGCATCGTCATATGGTGTCCATACCGAGTTTGGTGGTAGTTAGGTGACATCCAAAATGAGAGAAGAATTTGGTGAATATATTAATAGTCCTTCTAAATCTGTTGAGAAAACAAGAGATTGTAGTCCAAGGCGAAGTACTCCTATCAAACAACTCATTAAAGAGGAATTATCAAAGTCTTGAAGAGAAAAAAAGGCGCTCTACTTTGATTTCCTATATGAAGAGTGGGATCCAAGCCAGCAATTAAAGCTTAAATTTCCAAAAAACTTGTATTTTAACCATAAATTAGAGACAAAAAATATCCATAAAATAGAATAACCACGAGAATAAGAAAATACAGGTGAAGCCAAACAACCACTAGACTCAAGTGCACAACCATTAGAGATACGCAAAATGAGTAACAACAATGAAAAGAGGGAGGTCAATGAAGACAACTAGCTGTGAGAGTCACATATGCCAAATTTTGTGGGTTTCTAGGTGATGCCCCAAATGTGCATGTATGCACCTTCAAAATTAATTATATAGCGTTGAATGACCCCAAGGATCCAACATACACGACCATAGTATTTCAGTCCACCTTAGTGAAAGAAGCGATGTGATGGCTTACTGATTTCGACCTTGACCATTCTCGATGGTATGATGATGTAAAGAATGAATTCCTACAACATTTCAGATTAAAGAAGGATGCTGCAAAAATATTTGATTTCTTACAGAACAACATGCAAAAAATGAATCAAAGATTTCAAGGTTATGCTACCCTTTTTTGCACACATTTATGGTAGCTACCACAAGCTAATGAAAATCTCCCCAATGATGTTATTACTGAATGGTTTATTAATGGGCTAAACCCATACTTAAGACAAGTCATGATCATCCATTGTCGATTGTATGATATTAGATGAAGTTATAGCATCGTCCAGAGGCCAAGGACCACTATACCAAAGATTGCCCAAGAAGCCGCCCTGCTCCAATTCACATGATTGCAGTCTCCCCACAAGAAGAAGGTATGACCACTCAGCCTTATGCTCTTTCATCTTCTTCAATGCCCATGATGACTAGAGCCAGACAAGCGGCAGCAATCCGTAGAGAGGAACAAGAAGGACTTCAGGATAAAGAGGAGGAAAAGAAGGTTGGGTGGAAGGACCACACAAATATTGAAGGAGCTTATGGAAGGATGGCTACTTCACTAAAGGACCAACCAACAAGTTTGCAAGAAGACACACATATGGTAAACATTGAGTGGATCTTGAAAGGTATTCATCATAAGGTTAGTCTGTACGAACTCATAAAGATGGATTCAAAAATAAGGAGTGACTTATTAAAGATTATACACTCTCCTCACTTGAGCCAGCCACCTAGCATAGATGGTTTCATGGTTGATTTTCCCCGTGCAGCCCTGGCGGACTACCAAAGCTCAAGGTTATCTGTTTTAATAAAGGATAAAGCTCTCACAGGTGTGATCATAGATGGAGGCTCTCGCATCAATTTGATGCGAGATTTCACAATGAGGAAACTAAATTTGAACCCCACCAAGGTGGCATCATTCATAGTAACACTAGTAGATCAACATCAGGTTGCGCCACTTGGCATTATTGAAAAGGTACTAATGATAGTATAGGGTTGTCACTTTATTTTGGATTTTGTTGTTATTGCACTTCAATAGGAGACTTCTTATCCATTACTCCTGGGAAGACCTTGGCTAAGGCAAGCAAAAGCTTTGCAAGATTGGGGAAAAAACAAGCTGTGGATTTCAACAAACACCAATAGCCAACTGGAACTACATTTGGAAGAAGGATTCGACTCAGGGAAAACTATTGGATATACCGTGGACACTCAGGTAATGCCCTCTTTACCCCAAGAATACGATACATTATTGAATTGGATGATGGAAAGTACAGAGTGTTTCATGGCGGAAATCAATGAAATAGAGGAAGAAGTTGCAGAGGAAGGAGTTGCAGAAAAGGGCCATGAAGTTCACAAGGAAGTAGAGGATGAAAGTTTGCACTTGAGTACAAATATTGAAGGGGCAAATACTATAGAAGTTTTAGAAAAGGAAAGTTATGAGCCTAAATGCAAAGAAGATCTCCCCTTTTTGGATATACCTCAAGGATGGACCAGAGAACATATTGCAGAATATAAGCTAAATTCCACTCTTGCATACAGTGGAGATGATTTCTCAAGCAAGACTAGTCCTGAAACACTCATTCAAGAAGTAAATCTAGGGGATGAAGAGAACTCTCAAGTAGTCCACTTGGCCTCCTGGCTATGGCATTATCCCTCTTTACTACAGAAGGTAACTTCTTTACTTTTTGCTTACAAAAATGTCTTCTCATGGTCCTACAAAGATCTAACAGGGATACTAGAGGAGCTAGGATTACACTGGAACTGAGGGAGCCACGCTTGCAAGAAGTAGGCCGTATCGACTCAATCCAAAGTATACAGAGGCACTAAAGTTGGAAATTACAAAACTAGAAGAAGCAGGTATAATTGTTCTAGTAGAACATTCTAGGTGGCTTTCTTCTATGCTTATTGTACCCAAGAAAAATAGTGGAAAAATACGAGTCTGTGTTGATTTTTGTGCCTTGAATAAGGTAACTCTTGAGGATGGATTTCCTCAACCCTTCACACAGCAAGTACTTGAGGAAGTAGCCGAACACAATTTGTATAGCTTTCTGGATGGTTTGGCTATTGTATTTTCTCTTCAAAAGTTTCGACATTACCTTCTTAGTGTACATTTTATATATCTGACCATTAGCCCTTGAAGTACTTGATAAACAAGCCTAGAGTGGTTGGAAGGGTTTAGAGATGGTTACTTCTGTTTCAAGAATTCAATTTTGATATTCATATTAAGCGAGGAAGAGAGCACTACATGGCAGATCAAGTATCCAGGACCGCAATGAGCAAGAAGGCAACATGTATTAATGATGAATTGGTGGATAGTAACCTCTTCCTAGTAGCAAATTAGACTGATTGGTATGATGGAATTCTCAATTTTCTCACTACTGGAAAACACCCAAAACACTTAACACCTATACAAAAGAGAAGATTACTCCTCAAGAACAAAGCATACTCACTTATAAATGGGAGTTTATATAGATATTGTCAGGATGGTATCTTGAGGAAGTGTGTTTATCCAGAGGAGGTGAACCTTTTGCTTGAGGCAGCATACAGTGAAGGGCATCTAAAAGGAGAAGATTTGGCTCACAGAGTCATCCACAAAGGACTATGATGGCCTCATATCTACAAGGATGTGATCAAGTTTGCTAAAGAATGCCACATTTGCCAGAGATATGCTCCTACGCCAACCAGATTGAATTTCCAACCCTTAGTCATATCTACAGGATGGCTCCCATTTGAGAGCACGTCTTCATATCTGTGTACCAATTAGTGCGATTCTTCATCTAGTTATGATCATTGTATTGGATGGTTCTCTTGTCTTGATGTTCCTCATAGAAGTGTTAAGGGGTATATTTCCCTAAGGAGAACCTCCCTTGAGTAGGCGAAGTACTAGAAGTGCAGGTTGCATGCTCGTGCTAAAAGTAGATACCCTAGTACCTCCTCTACAGGCATCAATTTAATGCCATATTTTATGATGAAGAAATTAAATTTGGACCTCATAAAGGCTGAACCTTTTACTATCACACTAGTAGATCAACATCGGGTGAGACCACTCAGCATCATTGGGCTTTTGTGTCATCTCAATATTTGTAACTTTTCCATATTTGTGGCTTTAATATCAAGTGATACCAATAGAGAGACATTTCACAGGGTATACTTCCCTAAGAAACAACTCCCCTTGAGTAGGAGTAGTATAACTATAGTCCTAGTTGCCCCCTCTACACAGACACATGTGTATATATATATATATATACATATATATATATATATATATATATATATATATATATATATATATATATATATATATATATATATATATATATATATATATATATATATATATATATATATATATATATATATATATATGTATGTATGTATGTATGTATGTATGTATGTATGTATGTATGTATGTATGTATATGTATATATATATATATATATATATATATATATATATATATATATATATATATATATATATATATATATATATATATATATATATATATATATATATATATATATATATATATATATATATATATATATATGTGTGTGTGTGTGTGTGTGTGTGTGTGTGCGCGCGCATAGATCGCACTCGTATTCATATACATAGAGAGGTATTACACAATGCATACATGGATGGGAGTGATTCTTGTCCTTGAAAATAAAGTTATATACAAAATATAGGCATACACCCCAAGCTTCATGTTCGAACTTAAAAGAACATGATTTAATCTCTCTTGTGGGATCACCTCGTATTCCAAACTTAAGCTCTTTCCTTGAGCATAACATTCTAATGTACAAGAATGTATTTCATCTTTGTGGTGGGATTCATTTCATATTCCAAAGGAATGGAGGGGGATGTAATATCTAATCTACCCATGTGTTCTGATTATTATCATCATTTTGGTAAGACATCAATATATTCCCATTTTCATTATCTTTATTGATTTCTATTATTTCTTCTATTGTTAAATATATGCTCTCATAACTGACATCATTGGTTGATGGAAAAATATCAATTTTTGGTAGTTCCTCTTCATCATCTATAGAATCAGAACGTAGATTATTACTGTTCTCATCAAGTAGATTATTATCATTTTCATGTAGAGCATAATTAGATTAACTCACGTAGATTTGTTAAATAAAAAATTAGATGATTATGTGACAAATGCCAATCCCTGGTAAATCATGTATACTCCAAGCCACAATTCCACAAGTGAAAATGTTTCTTTGATTAATGCTTTTTGATGCATCAATGAAAATAATGCCTCTCCTTAAAGTGAAATCACTAAATGTTTTTTTTCGTTAATGCTAAGGTATGGTTGGAGATTGTAGTTGATGAATTCCACTCCCCATGTTCACCATTTAATTGATTGCATTCAAAATGGATCAACCCCATTGAATGCAACACCTAACATTAGATTGCATGGCTCTTGTGCAAAATTAGGCCACCTAGAGTAAATATATTGAAAGGTTGCATTATCAACTATAATTGTCATTACTTCATCACTACTTTTATGATCCAATCCCTATGTAAAGAGTTTTGATAGTTTAGGGCTATGAAACATATTTTTAAGTCATGGAGCTAATGGAAAATGTGTCAATCAAATTTTTGGGATTTTACCCTCTTTTTCCTTATATCAAGTAGATCGGGATTTAGGACATGTGAAAGAGTCTACATATTCACCTCTATATAAAATACAATAGTTAGTACATCAATGTATACAATGATAATCTATACCAAGATTGTTGATTATCTTTATTATTTCATCATGTGATGTAGGAAGAATATTGTTGATTGGTAAAAACTTATCAAATAGTAACCTGCAAGTTCTTGAAAAAAAGTATTATGAATGAAAACAAATAAATAATTAAATAAACAAATATGTGTGTGAATGTGTACATTTGTGTATGTGCATATGCGTGTGTATGTGCATGTGTATGTGCATGTGTATGTGTACATGTGTGTGTATGTGAATATGTATGTGGATGTGTAAAATTATGTGTAACATACATATAAACATACAAACAAACAAAGATACATACATACATACATACATACATACATACATACATACATACATACATACATACAAATATACATACAAACATACACATATACTTACAAACATACACATATACATACATACAACATACTAACATACATACACACACATGCATAATTATATACATGCACACATACAAACATACACATATACATACATGCATACATACATACACACACACATACATATACACATGCATATACAAAAATACATACGCACATACATATACGAATATAGATACATTCATATATAGATTAATACAAACATACATAGATACATACATGAATCCATGGATACATACATACCTACTTCCATACATACATACATACATACATGCATACATACATGCATACATACATACATACATAGTTAAATACATATATACATAATCACATACAAACTTACATACATATACAGACATACTTGTATAAATACACAGATACACACATACATACATAAATATATACATATACATACATATATACATACATACATTGATAATGAGAAAGGGTTGCTCATAGGCAATTGGTTTGATTCTACTTGAAGGCAATACACTAGCCTAGGGCCCAAGACTATCTTGAGAACTAAGGTTTTAGAATGAATATTAGTATATATAATTAAATGTATAAAAAACAAATTTCTAGGATTATCATTAATATATATATATATATATATATATATATAAACTAGGGTTTTAGGAGTAATACTATTATATATAAGTGAATATATAAAATATTAGGTTTCTATGATTCGTATTAATATATATAACTAAACATATAGAATGCCAGGGTTTTTGGATTAATATTATACCATATAATTAAATATATAAAAGGAGGGTTCTAGGAATAATATTAGTATATACAAATAAATATATATAAAAAAGGGTCTTAGGATTAATATTAGTATATATAATTATATATATTAAAAATTAGGGTTTTAAGATAAATATTAGTACATATGATTAAATATGTGTGGTTAAGGGTTTTCGAATTATTACTTTATAAAAAATAAATATACAAAAAAAATATCATTAAGAAATAATATTAGGATATATAATTGTATATAGAAAAATTTATGGTTTGAGGAGTACTTACTTCTCACAATACATCTAGTGAGATTTCTAGGGTTTAGTATGATCACTAACAAAAAATGACTCTCAAAAGAGTGGAAATATATACAAGACAAAATTTGGGCTATCTATAATCTGAACACTTGAAACTAAGAGTTAAGGTCAATGTCCTAACTAGGAATTAAGCTCAATGGTCACGTTTAGAGATAGAACGTGGTTTTTTCTCATAATGTGTGGCCTTTTCTCTCAGTTGAGTTTCTTTTTTTTTTCTATATCTCACGCAAGAATTTTGTTTTCTTGGAAGTTAGAAATGTAAATAGGACACTCGAAGACTGTACTCTTGATTATGCAATCATCGTATTCAATCTGATTCTGAGATCCAAATGACTGATTTTTCTATCATGAGTGATCCATATTTAGAGAGAGATATAGAGGTAGAGAGAGAGAGGGGGAAACATAGTTTTATAGGTCTATGCAAATGTATGTGGTTTGAAAACCATTATGATTGTGTGAACTATACATTGATTCTTACTTCACAATAGTATATGAATATATGAATAGATTATTAGATACGTGAGTTAAAGAGATGGATACATAGGAAGGTAGATATTTAGATAGATAGATACATAAATACAAAGTCAAATAGAATTAACTACTTTAAAAGATAGATTCATAATAATCTTTAGATGTTTTATGATATATATTTTGTGAAATGTAAATCTTATTTGATATGGATTTATGTTTTCCTTTTGTAGATATAAAGTAATAAACCAAAGAAAGTATCATGGAAAAGGGAAAATATGTGTCATACGTGAATATTCTTTGAGACGAGAAATGATATCCACAATACAATGCAAATTTTGTGGACATTGGTATGTAGTAGACGTGTCTAGAATAAAGGAGCAACATTTTTGTACATACAATAGTGATGCAAGGGACCTAATGCTTATAGTGATTTATGATTGCATTTTTCAAGTTATGGAGGCAAGTGTCAAGCCCAAGCTATCAAATTAAAGAGATTCAAAACCATGAATAGCTCAAATTTCTTACAAACATGTTGTCAAAGTTTGGGCTAAGAAGCCATTGATATACCAATGGTGATGGAAGAAGTTTGTGATATAGCTTCTCAAGTATTAGAAACTTATTTAGGAAGTAATTAGGATAAGTGTATTCAAGCTTGTCAAGTTATGTGAAGAAGGAGTTCATCAGACGAATCTAGTGGAGTACCCAAATTTAATAACATATCATCAGTTATTTCTTGCATTAAAACAAGGAATACAATACATGTAGATTTTGATAAGCAAGATCATCTTGAGCTTCATCTTAATGGACTCAAACGCTTTTAGCACGTAGAATTTCTTTCAATGTTATTCATAATCTGACTTTCAAAGATATGAACTAGAAAAAAGGTATTTACCATGTCAAGTTATGTAGATAAAGTGAGAATTTGTAAAAAAAGCTTTCCTAAAATGAAAATTCTTCAAAATATACTCATTGTCCAAAAATGAAAATGTATTTTTTAGGTTTCTATCTCCACACCACTCACATTGGAAGTGCCTAGTACATGAGGGGGAAGATAAGAGGTCAAGATGAGAGACTTGTATGAGCCCTCATAAGTAAACAAAGGTGGTCCATATCATGCAAGCACTAGATATAATGTACCTCTAGTTCAAAGGAAGTACAAGCAATCGATAAGGATATAGAGAACCTCTTGCAATGGCTAGATAACAACATGAGATGCAAAAATAGTTCTTTTTCTAGATAATTACTCGTTAAAAAAAAGAGTTTTGAAGAAACACAACTCTTGAACTCAAGTTTTGATGACTTCCTTGCAGATCGTTTTAGAGCAAGAAGGGGTCCTAAATGTTTAAATGGCATGGGTCCTTCTTGCCCAAATGGAAATGTGAGGTTAAAATTTATCATAAGACCAAGAAAGGAAGTTAATATCTTGGATTACCTAGGAGGGATGACTCAAATTGAAGATTTTGAAGAGGACATAACCATGAAGGATTATGCCATGCACAAGGAGGATAATCAAAAGATTAAATCACAAGAAAAGTACAAAATTCAAATAGTGAGAGCCGAATCATTGATTGCACTTTACTAGATTTATATATGAGAAAATCAATTACTCAAAAAATTTAAGGTCCTCTATGACATACCGTGAAAGAGTCCTCTCAAAGGGAAATTCCCCTCTCATGGCATGCTTAGTGCAAAGAAAAATAAAGAGGACAAAAAGATAAATAAAAAGAGACAATATTCTAGTCATCAAAGACCACAACATTTGAAAATGATCATAATATGTTTCAACATTCATGGACCTACTCATCCCTCTAGAGGAACCACTCTTAGCCAATGGCTCTGGAAAAAAAGAATCAACCTATCTACTATATTACTACACTTAGAGGTCACAATGGACAATGATAATCTTCTTCAAAGACTATAAAAGATATGCTCTTTTTCATCGATGACTTAGCTCACAACATCCCCATGTAAGCCGTGGTGCTTTGATCTAGTACAAGCGCAACCAGTCATCATAACAATTGGGTAAGTCAATGGAATCACAAGGCTTGATATGCCCTTTGGAAAACTCTCCCCTTTCCTAATTCATCTATTTTCACCCTGAATCAAGACTTATAGATAATCTCTATGTGGGAGATGTTGGATCCGCTCCCATTGAAATTAGTTCATTGTGGTGATTTGTATATGCTCGAAGCTTTTTTTGATAGGTGGAATCAAAGAGGGCATATCATTGATGAGATGAAAAAATATAGGTGGGATGAATTTAATCTATATCATGTGTTGGTGGAGGTGAAGGATGACATGGGCATTTTGTTGTCAAACCCTTAGTGCAACGATAATGTGAAAAAAGCAAGACATGATAGGGGATCCATCTTATGGATCTCATAGATAACTAGGGACTTAGCTACCTCTCCTTAGATTCAGATATTTTGTTCTCAAATCACTATATGAATGTGCTTGCTTTTGGCCCTTTAGTTAGAATCAGAATGCTCCTTGTATCAATGGTGATACTACATCCTTTTCACTCTGCTTGGTTCAACAACAAATTCTTATGGATTAGAAGCATGTTTTCTATTCCGGAGCTTCTACTTCAAAATGCTGGAGAGTAGCTATTAAGTTGAACCTCTCCATCTTACATAATTCTTAAACAAAGATTCAAAATATCCATGGAATGAGAAGAGAGAAGCTCTTTAGAAAATTCTTTTTGGGCTTGATTTTGAATTCATTACATGTAAAGAGTACCTTCAGAAAGGCCTTATGAAAGTAAGAATTATTCCTAGATATGAGGAGAATATCTAAAGGAAAATGTCTCACATATTCTTAAAAGACAAGCCAAATTAAAAAAATGTGCACAGTTATAAAGCAAAAACAAATCAATGAAATTTATCTATGCTTTATCAAAAACAATGGAGTAAAATACTTTTTTAATGTCGATAATTTCGCTCTATTGATATACTATAGTAGTGATGTGTTTGAACACAATTAAGAGTGTTGTGCAACTCTTTTCCCTATTTAGGAGGTTTTTTCCCTTGACTTTTATGTATGCCTATATGCCTAATAGGTCACTTACTTTTGTACATTGACCTAGTAATACATTTTGTGGTGTGATTCTTCTTCCTTGTCCTATTTGTGTGCTTAGAGCATTTGTGCATGAGCATGGGATAAAACATCAGTGTACTATGTCATGTACGCCTCAGCAAAATAGAGTTGCTGAAAGAAAGAACATATCGCTCATGGAGATGGCAAGGTGAATTGTCAAGCATTAGGCTTTACCACATAGATTTTGGCTTGATGTGGTTATGTGTGCGACATATGTACTTATAAGGTGTCCCTTCAATTATCTGTCGTTCTTGGGTTGTCTAGCATATACATTAGTGCATGAACAGTGTAGAAATCTAGATGAAAAAGTATTGAAATGTACTTTTTTTTGGGCACAATCATGAAAGAAAAAGCTATGATCTCCATCATCCACATACTAAATGCATTTTTGTTAGTCATGATGTTGTTTTTGTGGAAGATCCATTTCAACCATTACTTTCATGTACCAAGGAGACAAACTCTAAAGATGTGCATGAAACTTTGCTACCTCATTTCTAGAGGTGGAAAATCAAGTTCTCATCCAAATGAAGAAATTTATCAAGCTTTAAAAGTTCCACATGATGATGCATTTCATTGCATTTTTTATATAGATTTACATATGCACTTGTAACTTGATGAGAGGACTTAAATAGAAGAGAATAAAATAGGGCCTAAATGGTTTGTCCACACTTTGGGAGATAGCAAATAAGGTGCACCTTTATCATATTGTACCCATTCAAGCTCTCATATTGCATCCTTTGCATCATATTTCTATGCAATGGCTGCCTCTAGTCTTTGGGATGAGAACGAGCCTCCTTCTTTTAATGAAACACAAAATTCAGGAAACTGGATGGCTTTTATGCAATCATTCTTCCTTGTGCTATACCATGCTTTTGTGGACATCAAACTCCAATGTGCTCTTATTTTCAATCACTTTATTCAACTGCTTAGGATTTTTGGTCCCCGACTTTGACGACCACGATTCAAACAATTACATCGATGTAAGTGATTGTTTTGTTTTCGATTGACATAGAGAGAGAGAGATACAAAGAGAGATACATATACATACACACTCACATATGTATAAACACACACATGCATATCCATACACACATACACACATGCATATGCATACACACAATGCATATGCATACACACAATGCATATGCATACACAAATGTATATGCATACACACATACACAATGCATATGCATACACACATACACAATGCATATGCATACACACATTCGTATGCATACAAACATGCATATGCATACACACATGCATATGCATACACATGCATATGCATACACATGCATATGCATACACATGCATATGCATACACATGCATATGCATACACATGCATATGCATACACATTCATATGCATACACATGCATATGCATACACATGCATATGCATATGCATACACACATGCATATAATGCATACACATGCATATAATGCATACACATGCATATAATGCATACACATGCATATGCATATGCATACACATGCACATACATATGCATACACATATTCATATGCATACAAACATGCATATGCATACAAACATGCATATGCATACAAACATGCATATGCATACACACATGGATATGCATACAAACATGCATATGCATACACACATGCATATGCATACACACATGCATATGCATACACACATACACACATGCACACATGCACACATGCACACATACAAATATACACATGCATATGCATATACACATGCATATGCATATGCATATGCATATGCATACACACATACACACATGCATATGCATACACACATGCACACATGCATATGCATACACACATACACACATGCACACATGCATATGCATACACACATACACACATACACACATGCACAGATGCATATGCATACACACATACACACATGCACATACATATGCATACACACATACACACATGCACACATGCATATGCATACACACATGCATATGCATACACACATACACACATGCACAGATGCGTATGCATACACACATACACACATGCACACATGCATATGCATACACACATGCATATGCATACACACAATCCATATGCATACACAAATGCATATGCATACACACAATGCATATGCATACACACAATGCATATGCATGCACACATGCATATGCATACAAACATGCATATGCATACACACATACACACAAATGCATATGCATACACAAATGCATATGCATACACAAATGCATATGCATACACGCAACTGCATATGCATACACACATTCGTATGCATACAACCATGCATATGCATACACACATACACACATACACACAAATGCATATGCATACACACATGCATATGCATACAAACATGCATATGCATACACACATACACACAAATGCATATGCATACACAAATGCATATGCATACACACATGCATATGCATACACACAATGCATATGCATACAAACATGCATATGCATACAAACATGCATATGCATACAAACATGCATATGCATACACCAATCCATATGCATACACCAATGCATATGCATACACCAATGCATATGCATGCACACATGCATATGCATACAAGCATGCATATGCATACACACATACACACAAATGCATATGCATACACAAATGCATATGCATACACACAAATGCATATGCATACACACAAATGCATATGCATACACAATGCATATGCATACACACATACACAATGCATATGCATACACACAATGCATACGCATAGACAATGCATATGCATACACACATACACACATGCATATGCATACAAACATGCATATGCATACACACATGCATATGGATACACACATTGGATCAGATGGGATCTTCACATTGGATCAGATGGGATCTCCATGTACACCTTGGGGAGCGCATGACCATGATGACTCCAAAATATATCACATACGTAATGGAGCTCCAGTCATGGATGCAGCCGGGAAGTCAATGCGTCAGCGCATTCGACAACTTTGCTCCATAGAGTTTGGACATTCTGTAATACTAAAATGGAGCGAACAGGATAGGGATTCTAAAAACAATATCACACAATCGATATATGAAAAGTACTAGCCAACACCTCGGAACCGAATCCTATTGTGAGTTCGGAGTGGATTCAGCATACGGCACGCGAGGTGATGTCTCATCGACGGTCGGAAGCTCAGGATGCTTTTAGAGCAGGCTTACCAAATCCTGTGTGGTTAGATTTTGAACAGTGGGAATCGATTCAAGATGAGCAGCAACATACTCCTGATCGATATCGTCAACGCAGAGATGCGGCAGGCACACGTTTGGATACGGTTGGAATGTCGCATTTAGGTAGCGGCGGATAAGACAGTGTGGGCTATCAATTTGTAAGAATCATGTTTATTATTGAATTTGTTTGTGTTCAGCACATCATGTACATTCATCTAACATTTTGCATATTTATTACAGGATTTGGCAGTGGGTCGTCCTCCGACGTGAACCGAAGAATCTTACGGATATCATCATGGATTAGGTGCACTGTTGCAAGACTTAGAGGGACATGGTGCAATCATTTCATGGGAGAATATTCTATGATTAGGTAAACTTATAGCTTGGTTTTGTATTTTTAGTTGTTGTTTATAAATGTCATGTCAATTTGTCTCATTTTACACATGCTTTGTTGCAGGTGTAAATATTTTGATCCCCTTACGTGTATGCTTTGCCACAATTTTGTATTACACTCCTATGTGGCAATGATGTACTATAATTTTGTATTCGATTTCTATATGGAAGTGCTTTTTCACATTGCCACAATTTTGTATTAAACTCCTATGTGGCAATGATGTACCATAATTTTGTATTTGATTCCTATATGGAAGTTCTTTGTCACACTCTTGTACATCTTTCATTTATGGAATATACAACTTTTTGTACATGATTCATGGTTCATTTTTGCTCATATAAAATCATGTTTCGGTTGCCATTAGAGTACATAACACATGTACTCGGTTTAGAGTTGGGTAGAGTGTATTGTCTTTTGCTAAACAACATCATGCTGTAGCAATAGACAACACACTCTACCCAAAACAAATTGTGCAGATATGGTCGTCGGTATGCCTAGTAGAGTCGTCGATATGGGCGTCGGTACACACAGTAGAGCCATCGATATTACCGATGCTCATACCGACGCTCATATTGACGCCATATCGACACTCATACCAATGCACATACCGGCATTATGTTTCTGACGCGCATACCGACCATAACACCGACATTGTGGAAAATTTGTGCCCGTTCATTTTCCTCGATAGTAGCCTCGGTATACCCTCGATATGTTGTAATGAATGTGGTGGGAAGGGGGACGGTGATTAACACGTATCTTGTCTCTTCTCTACTTCTTAGAATGTTAAGGAGGGAGTTTTCAACAATCCGCAAAGTTGGAAAGGATTTATCGAAATTCAAATTTCAATGAGAGATCTCATTAGAAGAGGAGTTCCTAAGATTAAATGGATCAATTGTGATAAGATGAAGGAACCTATTTGGGTATTCTTGAGGTGGAAACCTTAACCAACAAGTTATCAAACAAATGGATGATTAAAGCATAGAGTAATGAGAAATTTGTGTTCCGAATTTTGATTCATAAATAGTGAAAGCCTCACTTTAGCTATGTTTCCAAGGTGGAGAGATATGAACTTAATCACTCTCTTGTTCTTCCCAGTTTTATTGACTCATAAGTGCTTCGATCTCATGTTTTCCTTACAAAAGGCATGGGGTAAGGTGAAACCCTTCTATACTATAAACATTAATATGGAAGTGGAACATGGGGATAAGACAAAATGACTCAATTGGGTTCTCAATTGCAGGTATTCAGAGAGCTAAGTCTAAGCACCTACAAAGAGGAAAAATATGCTAGAATGAGGGATTTTGCATATGGAAGCACGTCATGAACTAAGACAGACGACGTTGGATCAAATATGAGGAGATTAATCCATTTTCTAGCGTTGACTTAGAAGATTGGTACTTATTGCGAAGCAGAATCAATGCCAAATATGAAGAGAAGGTCACACTCTTGTTGATATATTTAGGTAGTGATGTGTGTGAACACACTAGGACCGTCGGGGCACTTTTTTCCCTCTTTAGGAGGTTTTTCCCCCGGCTTGTATATACGCCTATTGCCCTAATGGGCTACTTATCTTTGTACATTCTCTAGTAATACATTCAGTATTGTGTGTTTGTGCTCCAAGCTTCTTCTTCTTCCTTGTGTTGTTCGCGTGCTTCCGCAGACGTCTAACTCCAACAATTGGTATCAGAGCAGGTCATCGCTTCATCTAGGGCGCCATCGGCACTCCTCCGTTTGTAGTCTCAGAATCGCACAAAGTTTGGTGAGCATACTTAGCGTGCCAAAATCGCGATCTGAGCTCGTTTCGGCCTCCGAACGCACTATTACAGCGCTTGTGTAGGCTATTTCGTCTTTTTGTGCCAAAGGTATATACTAATTTCTATTTGCTAGTTTAAGCGTCTCGAAGTCTGCTACAGGTCTAGCAGAACTCGTCTGGGCAGTTTTGTTCAACTTTTTGAGATACAGTCAATTTTTTGCATCAAGGTATTTTAGTCACCGGCCATGGCTGAAAGTAGTGATGTATTCCGTATGTTGGCTATTGAGGATAAGTTGGATGGTACCAACTTCCCATTATGGGCTTATATGATGCAACATGTTTTGGTTGCAAAAGGATTGTGGAACATTGTGGAGGGTGTTGAAAGACGTCCTGTTACACCTGCAACGACAGGTACTACAAATACAGGTGCTGGAGCTGATGAAGATGGTGTATTCCGCAGATTCTTGTTCGTGTTGTTGTTTCTGTTGCACCTAGTGCAGAGCAGATTCATTGGGATGGCAGAGATGCCCAGCACATGCATTGATAGCTTTGTCTGTCAAACGTGCCATTATTCCTCATATTCGCTCTTGTAGAACAGCTAGGGATGCTTGGGATACACTTACCACATTGTACCAAGCTAGGAATGAGGCTCGTGTTGCTTACCTCCGAAAACAGTTGGAGAGTGAGCACATGAATGAAGGTGATTCTATGGAGAGTTTCCTAACGAAGATCAAAGATTTAAAGGAACAGTTGATTTTTGCTAATGAGGTTATACCAGATAGCTCACTTGTGCACACCGTTCTGAATGGTCTTCCTGATTCATATCAGAGTTTTGCTTCTACTCTTCGGTTGATGATGAAAGGAAATCCGAATGCCTTATCATTTGAGAAGTTAGTCTCTGTTCTGTTGCAGGAAGATCAATCCAGGCAGAACAGGTCCATTATGCGTGTTGCAGATCAAGCTTTCCTAGCTAGTCAGAAGGGCAAAGGAAAATGGAGCTCTTCTACTAGTAAGCAGAAATCTACAAATGTTGCACATTCGAAGAACCAGGATAAAGATGAGAAGAAATCAGAAAAGCAGAAATTGTTTTGCAAGTACTGTAAAGGGAATGATCATATCATAAAGAACTGTCCAAAATTGGCTGCAAAAGAGGCAAAGAAAAAGGAGGCTGGAATGGTTGTTGCAGAAGCCTCTACACCAAAAATAGAGTCTGCTAATCTTGTGCAGGAAGAAGAATGGGCGTTTACTACGGTTTGCAATTTTGACCTATCTTCTCATGAGCAGTGCATGTCTACAGTGGACTCAGATGTTTGGTACTTTGATAGTGGGGCGACCAAACATATTAGCTCGCAACGCAGTTTCTTCTCTTCACTCGAGCCTGCCCCTACAGGGAATACTGTCATATGCGCCAACAACTCCTCTTATCCTGTTATGGGAGTTGGTAAGATCATTCTGACTACTGCTGATGGTAGTTCTTTCACCTTGTCAGATGCTTTATTTGTGCCAGGGATCAAGAAGAATCTGTTATTAGTTTCTACATTAGCCAAGATTAGCTTGGTTGTGAAATTCGTTGATGACAGGTGTACAGTTCATGATCTATCAAATGGCGATGTGATTATTGCTTCTGGCATTTTATGTCGTGGGCTGTATAAGCTCATAGACTATGAAAGATATGTGAATGATTTGGCATGTGCAGTTCATGTTTCTCAGGCTATGTCAGATGCAAAGCTTTGGCATGCACGCTTTGGTCATCTAAGTTTTGCTAGTTTGCTACGCCTGCAGAAATCTGATATGGTGTCTTCTTTGCCCAAGCTTGAGGCACCTGGAAAACATGTATGCGAAGGCTGTATTTTGGGCAAAATGCAGCGTTCCTCCTTTCCAAAAGATGGTTCAGTTCGGGCTACACAGAAATTGCAGCTTGTACATAGTGATGTCTGTGGTCCTATGCAGACACCCTCTTTTGGGAATTACCTTTACTTCGTGACTTTCATTGATGATTTTTCCAAGCATGCATGGGTATATCCACTCAAAGCAAAGTCCGAAGTGTTCATGTGCTTTAAACAGTTTTTGGTTTTGGCTGAAAATCTGTCAGCATGTAAAATGGGCACCCTCCGTTCTGATCGAGAGGGGGAATATATGTCTTCTGATTTTAATGCATTTCTGGCTGAACATGGGATTAAACACCAATGTATAGTGCCGTATACACCTCAACAGAATGGAGTTGTTGAACAAAAGAACAGGTCACTCATGGAGATGGCAAGGTGCATGGTCAAGAGTCAGGCTTTACCACATAGTTTCTGGCTTGAGGCTGTCATGTGTGCAACATATGTACTGAACAGGTGTCCCACTAAAGCGCTGTAGTCTATCACTCCATATGAGGCTTGGCATAACCGCAAGCCATCTGTTGCTCATCTGCGTGTTTTTGGTTGTTTGGCATATGCATTAGTGCATGAACAACATCGCACAAAACTGGATGATAAGGCAGTAAAATGTATTTTTGTTGGGTACAGTTCTGAGAGTAAAGGCTATCGTCTGTATCATCCACAGACTAAACGCATTCTGGTTAGCCGTGATGTTGTCTTTGTGGAAGATGCTATTCAGCCATTGCTTTCATGTACTAAGGAGACATCTGTTAGCTCCAAAGACATGTATGATACTTTGATGCCTCTTTTTACAGGTGGACAGTCTAGTGCTGGTCCTAATGAGGCAACTTCTTAGCCTTTGCAGGTTTCATATGATGATGCAGATCATTCTATTTCTGATGCAGATTTACATGATGCACTTGTTGATGAGAGAGCTGATATTGAGTAGGCAAAAACTATGGCAAAATGGCTGGTGTAGACTTTGCGTGACAACAAATTAGATGCACCTTTGTCATATCGTACTCGTTCAGGCTCTCATAGTGCCTCCTTTGCATCAGATTGCTATGCTATGGCTGCATCTAGTCTTTGTGATGAGAATGAGCCTGTTTCTTTTGATGAAGCACAGAATTCAGAAAATTGGATGGCTGCTATGCAATCTGAATATGATGCTATAATGAAGAATGGTACATGGTCTTTATGTGACTTGCCTCGTGGCAAGAAGTCCATTGGCACTAAGTGGGTATACAAGCTAAAGCGTAAACCTGATGGTACAGTTGACAGGTATAAGGCTAGGGTTGCAAAGGGTTATGCGCAGGAAAGAGGCATTGATTTTGATGAGACCTTTGCACCTACATGCCGTATGACTACTGTTCGGAGCATTTGTGCACTTGCAGCCCATCATGGTTGGACTGTACATCAATTGGACATTAAAACAGCATTTTTGAAAGGTGACTTGCATGAAGAAGTGTATGTTTTTCAGCCCCGTGGCTTTGTGCAAAAAGGGCATGAAAACCAGGTGTGCAGGTTAAAGAAGGCATTATATGGTTTAAAGCAAGCACCACGTGCTTGGTATGAGAAGATACATGCCTATCTGGTTGCACATGGTTTTGAGAACAGTCAAACTGAAAGCACCTTATATGTTAAGCATGCTAATGATGTGCTTTTGATCATTGTTGTCTATGTTGATGACATGCTGCTCACTGGTCCTATTGAGAAGCATATTGCTGATTTCAAGGCTGATTTGCATGCCTCATTTGAGATGTCTGATTTGGGGCATTTGCATCACTATTTGGGCATTGAGTTTATGCAAGTTGATGGTGGAATGGCTTTGTGTCAAGTGAAATATATTGACACATTATTCCAGCGTTTTGGCCTTGAAGACTGTAAGCGTATTGCCACTCCTATGGAGACAGGTTTACGATTGAGTCTTCATGATGCCGGAGATGCATTTGATGCTATTCTCTGTCAGCAAGCTGTTGGATGCTTGATTTACTTATGCATTACTCGGCCAGATATTCAGTTTGCTATCTCACAGATGAGCACGTTTATGCATTGCCTAGGAGTCACGCATTGGAAGGCGGTTAAGCGCATCTTTGGCTACTTGAGTGGTACTCGGCTACTTGGGTTGTTTTATCCCAAGGGGGGATCACTACCGCCAGATTTGCATGGTTTTTCTGACTCAGATTGGGCTGGTTGCTATGACACTCGTGTGTCCACTAGTGGTTTTTGCTTCATGCTTGGTAGCTCATGTATATCTTGGTTGAGCAAGAAGCAGCCTACTATGGCCACTTCCAGTTGTGAGGCTAAGTATAGGGCAGCTTTCACAGCGACTGTTGAGTGTGTGTGGCTCAAACGCCTTATGGCTGATTTGGGTGTTGGCCAGTCTTGTGCCACCATTATCTTCACTGACAATCAGAGCGCATTGGCAGTTGCGAGGAACCCTGTGTTCCATGCTCGCACTAAGCACATTGAGGTGCATTATCAGTATGTCAGGGAGAGGTTCTCGGCTGGGGAGATCAGCTTGGCATATGTGCCCACGCAGGAGAACATTGCAGAACTTTTCACAAAGGCTCTTCCTATGGAGAAGTTTGAAGCTTTCCGCAAAGCTTTGGGCTTACTTCTTTTTGTGGAGTGAATTCCACATAGCTTGGCACTTCCTTATACATGAGTGCCAGCTCCTTGTTCACCGCATCACTCCCAGGGGGGATTTGTTGATATATTTAGGTAGTGATGTGTGTGAACACACTAGGATCGCCAGGGCACTTTTTTCCCTCTTTAGGAGGTTTTTTTACCCCGGCTTGTATATACGCCTATTGCCCTAATGGGCAACTTATCTTTGTACATTCTCTAGTAATACATTTAGTATTGTGTGTTTGTGCGCCAAGCTTCTTCTTCTTCCTTGTGTTGTTTGTGTGCTTCCGTAGACGTCTAACTCCAACTCTTTCTTCGAGGGTGTGAAGTGGTGTAACAAACTCAAACAACTTCTAGGATAAAAAGATTCATTGACTTTCACACCTCACTCAATAAAAAATGGTGACTTGGTCTAGGACTAGATGGGAGCTGAAGTTAAAGGAATTATAATTGAAAAAAGAAAGTGGTCCTTATATGGAAAATCTTCAAAATCAAAATTTGGACCAATGTAAAAGCTAACAAAATATGCCACATGACTACTTGATGTAAGTGTTGCACGTGGAGAGAATTCTTGGTCCACCTATTGTGTTTGTGCCATAAGGATCTGTAGATTTAGTGATGTCTCAACAAGCTATTGCTGCTCTAGAAGTTATGTAGAAATAGGCCCTCCTTGGAGAAGCTATTTTCTCCTCATCTATTCAATGGAATGTCGTGAGGGGCAAAGTGCTCTAGAAGATTTCGAAAGAGAGATGTTGTATCAACTTTGATAAAAATCCGAAAGAGTATTCAATCAAGAAATCCCTAGACTATCTTCATAGAAAGATATGTGATGTAGGAAATCCCTCCCTTGAGGATCCACAAAGTGCTCATTTTTAGAAAACAACAAGTTGACAAACAATTGGGCCCCCATGAAGGGGGCGGTGAGGTTGTAACACCTCTTTGTAATTTTCTCTAATCTTCTTGTAGTCTATTCCTTATTTAAAATCGAAAATATTAGAGCATTTTTTTGAGGTAAAAAAAGAAAGTGTTGTTTTTATATCTAAGAACCTAGGATCCTTTCAAAATAACATGTTTCTATAGAATATTTAGTAGTAATATGTTTTACACTTTCACTCAAAATCTAGGTATTCTCCATAAAATGTACCTCTCCTTTTACAATTATGGAAAGCTTATCAATAGCATCAGCATGAAAAAGGACAAGAAAGTCATAAGGATGATGATAAAGAAAGACGAGGATCATTTCAGTCTCTCACAATTGCTTTTCCATTGTTACTGCACAACAAGAACAACTATGATGTTTTATAGAGGAATCAAAAATTTAGATGGCATCCATTCATACTTAGATATTTACAAGATAGTTCTTCATCTGATTCTCACTAGGTTTTTGAAGTTTGACATAAAAGTGTGAGGATTCTGTCTTCAATCTTTCATTTCGATTACATGTGGTAGGTGATGTATGTACACACTTTTGGGTCCTTAAATGGACATTACTCACACACTCTAAAACGAATGTATGCAATTGTGGGTCCTTAATTTAAACAACTCACATGCCTTGTGAGGTTACAATACCCTTCTAAAAACTTTGAATTAAACAAACAATGAGGGATCTGGTGAGGTCTTTAACTCGGATATTCTCATCTCATGGATATACATTGGTGATATAGCTAGACGGCCCAAGAGAAGACAGTCCAAAGACGTGTATCGATTAGAGGATGGATGTATGAAACTATGCCCTTCTCTGAGAGAGAATTTGCTTATATTTCATGTTGTTTTTTAATTCTTTCACCCAGAGTTTGGGTTTTTGAGTGAATTTATTATAGTTAATTTGGCTCATATACACATTGGACAAAGGAGAATCTGCTAAAATGTTTCTAAAGAGGTCTTAAATGAGCATCCTAGTGCATAGGGATGCAGGGAGTGCATAAAACAAGAGGAAAAACCATTAATTTGAGATTAATTGCAAACGTTCAATTTATTGGTGCATATATCAAGAAATACAACCAAAATGTTGCCAAGTTTTTTCTAGGTCTCGCCATAAGACCGTGATAGCATAGAGAAGTGCTAATTTTGCAAAATAGCTAATAGCATTGCAAAAATAGTGGATGAGAAGCTTAACAAAGACAATTACCACATATGGTCATATAGGATGGATAAATTCTTGATGGGAAAAGGACTTTGGGGATTAGTGAATGGAGAGGGCAAGTGTCATGAATTGCAAGATAACCCCAATGCAGATCAATAAAAGTAATATGAAACATGGAGAGAAGTCTACAAGTTTCTCCATTAGATATCGATATGTATTTCTATGAGCCTCATCCCACATATTAGGCTAGCAGACCATAAGAAGCTTGGGACATAATTCATTAAATATATGGTACAACAAAGGCTAGAAAAATTCACCTAAATCAAAAATTGCATAGTGTATGGCATGGCAATAGATCCATCACCACTTATATGGCTGAAATTAGAAAGATTACTGATGACTTAGCTTCCATAAATTGCCAGGAGGAAGATGATGATATGGTAACAGTTATATTGCTGAATGGTCTAGGACTACAACATAAGAGCTTGGACAGTTCTATCTCAATAACAGGCACAATGCTTGATTTTGATGAGCTAGTAGCACTTTATATGAGAAAAGAAGTGAACCTCAATTTGAATGCATCAACAAGTGGGAACTCAAGAGATCATGCATTCTTTCAACATAGAGAAAGAGGTTCTAGCTATGGTCATTTAACATCTAGAAATGTAAACACAATGGATATGCCAAAAGGTAGAGGTAGATCAAACTCAAGAGATAGAGGAATATCACAAGCACATGAGAAGTGTTATCATTGTGGCAGATATGTCTTAAGCAAAATCTTGTCATATGGCTGTACATGTCACAAATAGAGATCTAACATGAATGGTTCATGATTTGACTCCTTATGAGAGGTTATGGAAGCATAAGCCAAATGTAAGCTACACACGTTTTTGGAAGTATTTGTTATGCACACGTGCCTAGTCAATTGAGACACAAGTTTGCGCTAAAATATGAAAAGCACATATTTTTGTGATACTTAGAAGAGAAGAAAGGATATAGATGTTATAACCCTATCATAAAACAATGTGTAGTGAGCAAAGTCATTATATTTGGTAAGAATACGTCATGGTATGTACCCAAAGACATGGCAATGATACAATATGATATAGATGAGTATATGCATAATGTTCATGATGAGCCAAAAACATTTTGACCATGAAGAAAGTCGAGATTATGGTTCCTATGAGTTTGCTACACCTGAAACATCATGGAGTGAAAATGAAAAAGACTATGAAAGGAGAAAGAAGAAGAGAAAAAGAAGATGAGAGAGTACATGTCTAATTTGGATATTGAGGATGAGATAGCTACACGTGGGACGTTGAAAAATAATAAAGAGAACTATGTTCCTACACACACAAGAAAAGAGACACATTCAAGATTAGATGAAGAAACAACTGTGAGACGATCTACAAGAGTAGGAATCTATACAAGAAGTCTATGAAGCTTCATTATGCATTCATGAAATAGAGAATCAAGCATAACAAAGTAAAGAATTTTCATGATGTGAAGATTGAAGAAGAATGATACATGAGAATTAGTGAGATTAACACCAAATAAGAAAGCTATTTGATGCTTTGAGAGCTCTTATTTCACTTAAACTTGATTTAGAATTCAAACCAAAACTCAGGTTGACCCAAACATCTTACGTACAAGTTTGTTCTGTGCTTCAATTTTAAGCATTATTTACTTGATTTATCACTTGATTAGAAGACTACTTTGTCATATTAAGCTTGAAAATACTACGTAGAATAAATGACATGGTGTACAAATTAGTTTTGGTCAACCTCAATTTAGCTTGACCAAGTCAAATCCAAAGTGGAATTTATCCAACTTAGGATACTTTTTTCTCAAAGTCTTTACCTTTAAGTTCTTAGGAATGGTCAATCATATGAGCAATTCTTACCTTTTCTTCTCAAGATTGTATTAAACTCTTTGAGATTCATTGGATTAATGCTACTTAACTTGAAGCAAACTCAAATGAATAAGTCATCTTAAATTTTATTATCTTTGAAGATTGAGTGGATTCTTTTACAAAATGTCTATCTAGGATGTGTGATTTAGTCACCTTCTTCCAAGTGGCTATCCTTGGTCTTTTTTGAAAGGTATCAGATACTCTATCTAAATTATATGCGAATGATTTGGAAGGTGAAAAGCAGAAAGAAAGGACTAAAACGTTGTGCGATGAATTCAAATTTCTAAGATATTTGAAACTAATTAGAGTCAAACTCTTTATGAATCAAGAATTTCAAAATAACTTTATAAATTAAAGTCTATGATTAGAATGTCTAGCTGGTTTAAACAATCTAAAATCAGACACCACTTGGACACTTGTATGTATGGCCAAAGATTGCAAAATTAGTCTGACATATAGGTTCATGTGATCTTAATACAAGTGATCCACTTAGCGTAGTGGTCATGTCTCAAGGTTAGGAAGGATGAGGTCTTGGGTTCAATCCCCATGGGAAGCATGGGGAAATATTTTTGATACATTTGCTTGATGGGCATAGTTTTAGAAATAAGAAGGATGAGTGTTAGGAATATCTCCATATGCTTTGGACAAGAAGAAAAGGTCTTCAAAAATCTTTGTGAAAGTGATATGCCTTCTCTAAGATCTCCATAGAAGCTTGTGTAGATCTTGAGGAAGGTAATGAGCCATCAAGCACACCATGGAAGCTTGTGTAGAGCTTTGATACGAGTGTAACAAGCTATGCTATTAGGATCTCCACATCCTAGATGGATGAAAATCCTGCCAACCTTCCACCTCTTTATATTGCTACTCAAATCAACAAAGACCACAAATGTAACTCCAGTCTATAAGTGCATGTGTGATCACACCACTCCTTTAATAGCTTCCATTAGAGTCCACTAGTGGGAGGTGTACTTTCTAGTTGAGTCAAGTCTCTTTGGACTCAAGTTAACCTGAGTTAGAAGGCTCTACAATTGTTTGGGAAAAACTCTCTCCCCATGCTCCCCATGGGGTGAACCCGATACATCATCCTTCTTAACTTTGGGACATGAACACTAGGCTTAATAGATTACTTGTATTGGAGACAAGATGAACCTATGCTTAAGTCTAATCTCGAGGTCTTTGACCTTGCATACAACTCACCAGATGGTATCCAGTTTCAAATATGTCTAAGCTGGTCGCACATTCAGATCATAGACTTTACTTTATAACACTACATACTCGACATTATACTCATTTTCCAAATAACAGATCATATTATAGCTAGGCAAAAGCTAATATACTTGATTTTGCTTTTCATGCCATGTTTGAGAAGTTACCTTCCATGTTTATATTATTTATGTTCTTAGGGTGTTTTGATTAAATAAATACGACTCAAACTATCGATATGTAATGAAACGTTTAAGCTTAATATGAAATATTATGACCTCATTATGTGGCATGATACATTTATTTAAATAAAATAACAAGGAACTCATGTCCGAAGTCATTGTTTCATCAAAATGGTTCTAACGTCTTCCCGAAACCTAGTACCTTACCCCATGGTCTCAACGCTATTAAAATGTAAGATGCCTATGTCAATTCCAGATTTGAATACTTCCCAATTCTGGTTTACCTAGAACCTCGGAAGTACAATGCATTCAATCCTCGGAGGTATAGTGCATTCAATCCTCTTCTCCCATTAACCATACACATGGAGTCTTTTACTTATTAATGAATATAGCAAGCTCTTGAACTTCAGTGAAGAAAAATACACCCCACATGAACATAGAAGTTTTTCTTTGATTCTTATTGACTTCCCAATTGAGACTTCTCATCACACTTAAGAGCGCTTTTATTTCACTCCTCTTAAGCTCATGATCACCCACAAAATATAATACGTATGAAGATACATATAAACCATAAAAGAGAAGTCCTTGATATCTCAATGTCAGAAGGTGCTTTCTGCTTGAGCTTTCACATAGCCCATACTCCTAACATTGGTAAGAATACGATACTTCCGATAAAGAAGTGTTTTTAATAGGCCTTCTAGTTTTGATATTTCCGATAAAGAAGAGTTTTAAATACTTATAATATTATCTCTTCGCTATTAAAGGGCTAAGAATAATGTATGTTTAGCCTCACACACTTAATTTCGGTAAAGAACCTTTAAGAATTCGAAAAGAAACAGAAGGTGACTAGAACGAGAGTCATCGCAATGGGACATAAGCCAAAGATACCTGGTACATCAAACATCAACAAATCAAAGATGCTTTCATCTTTTCATATTCAAGGTAAGAATCCACCTCAGGTGGAGACTCAACAGAAGCATCAACCAATCCCATTGGAAATAGGGTCCTCAATTTTTTGAGTGCAAAAAAAGACTCAGTTTATGTATTTGTTGCAATGAGAAAGGACATCGGACATATGAAAACCCAAAGAAGGAAATATTTTGGCCTGCACAAGTGAAGACAATAAACATCATGTTGAAAGGTGCAACGAGTGACAAAAAAGATGGTGGAGGTAAGTGCCCTAACTCTAGTTTATTTTGCATAATGAAACAATGTGATGCAATTATAGGAATGGACTTTCTTGTTCAAACATTTTCACCAATTGATTGTGAACAAAGAATAATTGTTTCAAGGCTAGAGGGTGAATCTATCTAGATTCTAGATGATGTGCATAATCCTAAGCCTAGTCTCATTTCTGTCATACAGATAATTAGAGGAATACATGACGGCTATAGAACATTTACAATGTATGTTAATAATTTTCATGGGGAAGATAAAGATGAAAAGCATGCAAATTATGTAAAAAATGTTCTGAAAGAATATGCAGATCTATTTCCAAAGGACCTACTTGGTATACCTTCACCTAGGAAGATTGAGATTACTATTGACCTATATCCAAGGAGTGAACCATATTCTAGAGCACTCTATAGATTTAAAATAGACGAATTAAAGGAGCTCAAGATTCAATTAGATGATTTTTTGGAGAAATGCTTAATAAGACCAAGGATTTCACACCGGGATGCACTTATTTTATTTCAGAAGAGGAAAGATGACTCTTAAAGATTATGCATTGAATAAACGGGGTTCAATAAAGCAATGATTAAAAATAAGTACCTACTCCTTGTCATATATGAATGATTAGGTCAATTAAGTGCAACATCTACATTCAATAAGATTGACTTAAGATTTGATTATCATCTAATAAGGATCAACCAAATGACATACTTAAAATAGCTTTTTGAACACCTTATGGCCACCATGAGTTTACAATTTACAGTTTGGATTAACAAACGTTCTTACCACATTCATGTGTTTGATGAATAATATGTTTCACGATTATCGAAATTGATCATATTATTTGGTGATGATATATTTGTATACTCTAAAGATGATTATGAGCATGCTCCACATCTCAAGAAGACTTTGCAAAATCTTAGAGAGCAAAATTGTATGTAAAGAAAAGTAAGTATTACTTTTCTAGGAAGAAACTTGTGTATCTAGGAAGAGTCACATCTGAAGAGGGAATTCATATAGACCTGGATAAAGTGAAAACAATAATTAATTTACAAGTTCTTAAAACTATGAGGGATATTAGAAGCTATTGTCGGCACAATATGAGAGAGCACATATTAAGGATTTCTATAAGACACCTAATCTCCTCAAAGAGCTGACTCAAAAGAACGTAGATTTTGTGTGGAGTGACACCTATGAAAAAACACTTGAATCATTGAAACAAAAAGTTATTTAAAACTATGGTTTGAAAATACCAAAAATGGGAAAAGCATTTGTGGTTGCATGTGATGCAAGTGGCAATCTATTAGGATGTATTCTATTATAGGATGATAGTTTGGTTGCATATGAACCCAAAACATTAAAAAAACATGACCTTAATTATCCTACTCATGATCAAGAAATGTTTTCTATTTTGCATGTACTCAAGCATTGGAGACATCTACTATTATGGGTTACGTTTGAATTGAAAAATAGATCATCATTGTCTAAAATACATTTTCACACAACCATCGCTTAACAATAGGCAAACACACTAGAATGAATTATTAAGTGAGTATGATTTTGAGATTAAGTATTTTTTTGGTAAGGAAACTAACCTCGATAATGCATTGAGTAAAAAACTTTATGTAATCTTCTTTTTTAATAGATTTTGAGTTTCTCCATCAAATTCAAGGAGAACTCAAACATGATTATTTTTATGCACGTATTTTGTATTTTTTGCATGCAAAGAAGGGATTGATGTATCAAGACAAATTTCATTTGTAGAATGGATCTTTATATTCTAACATTTGATTATGGAATCTTCTAAATCTCGATTGAAAGTTCAAATACTACATGATTGTCATGATGCACCAGTTTTTTGAAGATCCATGTTATTCAAGGACCTATGTTAAAATTATATATTCTTACTATTGGCCATGTATGAAGTGGGATATTAGAAAATACGTTAGTGAATGTTTAAAGGTTTAAAAGAATGCCTGGACTGTTGCAAGCTTTGGATGTTCTAGATCAAAAGTGGGAGTCTCTCTCTATGGACTTCATTACTAAATTGCCTACAATAAGAAGTGAAGATGACACTATATTTATGGTAGTTGATTGACGAACAAAAATGGCACATTTATTTCCTATGAAAAAGACTAAAAGTGCCTTGAATGTTGTAAACCCTATGTGTGAAAGAATTTTTTTGACTACATAGAATGCCGTAAACATAATTTCTAATAAGTACTCTAGGTTCAAATAAAACTTTTGGAAAGCACCTTTTGAATGCATTGGCACTCCTTTTCATATGAGTACAACTTTCAATCCATAGATGGATAGAAAAATTGAGAGGGTTAATCGGGTAACTAAAGATACTTTGCATATGTATGTGAATGAAAAGCAAGATAATTGAAGTGAATACTTACCTGTACCTGAGTCTACATATAATAGTGCATGGAGTGCATCCATAAATATGACTCCATTTGAGCTTATGTATGGTTATAATTGCTTGAATCCACCTTTGTTTTCTAATTTCTCAAGTAAAGTAAAAGTATCCAAAAGAAATGCTTGAGAAGATGGATGAAGAAATTGGAAAAACTATACGCTACATAAAAGAAGTTTAGAAAAGACAAAAGAAAATCCATGATTTGAAGAAAAGAACACTTGAGTTTCAAATAGATGACATGGTATTTATTAAAGTCAATTCTGAGTGGTCTAAGTCTTTGGTAGGAAAGGATCATAAATTTTCTTCAAGATAGATAGTTCCTTTTAGAGTTTTGAAAAAGATTGGATCTCTTGCTGATTTGTTGGAATTTATTGAACATTCAAATTTGTATCTTGTATTTCATGTTAGTTTACTTAAAATATATGTACCTAATAATACTCATGTTTTGAAGAATAATTATAAGCTGAAAGGTGATGGTTCTTTTGAGCTTCAACCTAAAATAATCTTAGAGAAGAGAGAAATACTACTTGGAAATCAATCTATAGTAGAGATTTTGTTCAAAGGACACACATATCTAATTGAATTCAATGTGGGTGAACATAGGTGACTTTCTCGCACATTATCCTTCTTTCCAAATGTGAGGTCATAGTTCTTAAAAGTGGGGAAGAATTGTATTAGGCCTTTCCATATTGAAATATTTCATTTTCAAATTTTTGTTATACATTGTATGGATAATATTTAGAATGAATACTTAGGTCATTTTATGCATATGTACAAAATCTAGGGATGAAAATTTCTATATTCTCTCTCTAGACCTTATTTCCATCGTGTTTTCTAGTCGAAACTTGAACATGAATTTAGAAGAGTCAGGAACAATATTATATGAAAAAAAGGTAGAGCATGTGTAAGATAATAAAAGTGTCTCTCTCAAATTTTTTAGAGTCATGGTTTAAGTACTCATTTTGGGCTTATAGCAGAGGGCAACACATTTACAATTCGTCATTCATCAAATCACCTAAAGTGTGTAGCAAATATACAAATGACACATTCTATAATAAAAGAAAATTTGGAGGGACAAACTTAGGGATTCTATAATAGTGACAAAGTAAGAGCTCACAAATGCACACAAAAGAAATATAGCAAAGGTCAACACATTTGCAATTTTAGGTTCATTGAATCGTCTAAAGTGTGTAGGAAACATCAAAATGGAAACAAGGGTCGGGTGACAAAATGGAGCGTGCATTATGAAGGCAAGATAGGTTGATCGTTGAATTTGCTTTAGCGACACCAAAATGATGAGTTGGAATGCACTTTGAAGAATATACTGAATGAACTTTATTTTGAAGGAAGTTCCCTTCATGATATAAATTTGAGTGCACTTCGACATGCATATGAGGTACAGAAATAAATGTTACCTTTTGTGTGCCAAGGAATGTCTGTCTATTTCTCTAACCTTCTAGCACTTCAACTCATGATATGAATAAATTAAGGAAGCTATTGAATCTAGTCACATTAATCTATTCATTTAAAAGATTGATATTCTCTTTCAGATGATGATCACGATGATGAGGATAATGTAGACAAAACTAAAAAAGGCACAATATGCCAAGTATCACCTTCTGTTGTGGCCTTAGGCTACATATACATGTCAGATTAGGAGTTCAAATGGGAGCCTAAGAAGAGAAAAGATCACTTGTTAGAGGAGGCCAAGGCACAAATGCCACTCCATTTAGCATACAAAAAAGAAAAAAGTGGCTCCAGTGCAACTCGAGATTGAAGAGGCACTCTTAGATTTTGTTTGTCAAGCTAGAGACTTGGGATTTTATCTTGAGATTGTAGAGAAGCTTAACAAGATGGTTATCTATGAGGATATACTGAAAGTGAACATAGATTATGATAGGAATGCATTCAACGCCTTTGAAGAACAATTCAAGTATGCTTATAAGAAATTTACACTTCTCACAAACTCCCATATGAAATTTGGGTACCGTTTGCATGAAAATAATTGAAAGTTGGTGTTAGCTAAAATGGTATTTACAATATTGTTGCATTGTGTATATAAATATCTGCGAAATAAAGAGGCCAATCTTATATATGAATCAAAGGAGGAAAAAATTGATGATTCTTTGGATGATTGATTTAGTATAGAAGAGCTTGAAGTTGAAGAGGACTTGTCTCCCAGTAGAGAGGAGAAGGGGACCACAATGATCATGTTGCGGGATATGAAGAAGGATGTGTCCAAGGTCCTAGACAATGAAGAGCAAGTGCCTTGCATTGGTCATTCCATGTCGGTGCTACTTTTTCCATACTTTGAAATAGAAGGAAGTATGTATTTTTTATATTAAAAATATTCAAAGGGTATTCAACATTCAAGAAGACTATGCACTTGCAACCATAGCATGTTATGTAGAGGAAGATATGGAGTTCCTCTATGATTAAGAAATGGAGGTTCTCACCTTGAAGAAAACATTTGATGCAAGATGGTGCTTGAATCTTTGGTTGAATAGGGTGAGGGGAAACATTGAAACAAGAAGAATACAAAGTGACCAAGAATTGAGAAAATTCCAAAAAGATTAGATTTATTATGTTCTCCTCTATATAAGATACATTGAAGTGGTTTTGAAATGTTGAAGGTGTGCTTAAAAAACTTTGATAATCTGAATTCAACATGATTATATTTTACACATCGCAAAGATACCATCTATTGAATGCCAAAACTCTACTTTTTCATTTCTGGATGAAGCCTTATGGGCTTTAATTGTATTATGTAGCTTCCTCCACTACTCATATTGCATCATGTTGATGTGCATTGTTTCACATTCCTTAGTTGCATTCTTGATTTTTCTAGAGAGGAATAACCTTGCCATCATACCACCTATAGAAAATTTCCTAAGGACATCTTGTTCATTGGTTGATATCTTTTCATCTCTCTTGATTTGAACATGTCCTCCATATAGATGCATGATCGATAGTACCTTTTTAATTGCTGCAATAGCATTTCCATATTCAAATTCATAAGATTCTCTACGACATGTTAAGAGCATGCATGGTACATATGTGAAAATTTACCATGGCTATCTTGAAAATGGCATGGAATCTCTCATCCAATTAATGGCTATTAGGCACCTTAGTCCAACATCTTTGATCAAGGGTTTTAGTTGGCTCCATGTAGTAGAAGCATGATAATGTCATGGCTCCTCTAATGCATTTATATAAGCATTTTAATTTCTCCAAATTAGAGGCCAAGTAACAAATAACCCTAAAGGTGCTATGTTCCTCAATACAAAGATTCCCTTGCTATTGCATCTATTAAAAATAATTTCAAGAATAGGAGTTTGATGAAAGAGCCATTTCAAGACTTTGTAGTCCCTAGTTAACACATATCAAAACAAGATAACAATGCATAAACCAAATGATTAGATACTCTTTCAATAAATCCTACTAATTGACCATAGTGATATACTTGAAAACATCTAGGTAACCACATATTAATCTCTCACTATACTAAAAATTATAGTGGATCATCCTTGGATATGTTTGCCATTGCACTATCCATCAAAGTTGTAACTACTCTTTCCATATTCCTCTCATTGTGGATGTCACACTCCTCCATATTTAGGACAAAATTTAGAACACCTTTTGTTCCATCATGGTTGATATTGTAGAACTGAACCATTCATCTCTACAACAGCTCCAAGTCCATGAAGATGTTGTTCTATCCATCCTATTTGATAGAGTCTTGTTGTAAACTAGTTATAAATTGTTCCTATTCTCCATATTCACACACACACACAAACACTTCATACCTCTTAGGCACTATACACACAATTTCATTTATCTAGTTCCTATTTTTGCCTAGATTCAGATATTGTTAGTTAGTATCATATGAACACATTGTAATTTGACATTCAAATATAAGATAGTGTACGTGAGCATCCTATCTTACCATATTATTTGAAAATATTCTCTATTGTCTCTCTATTTCTCACTCATCCTCCTTTTGAGTCTTAAGGTGTATATGTTGAGGTTCATGTGTTGGAAGATCCTATAAATCTATGATTAATTGTTATTGTGGCCCACCCGACTTCTAACAACTACGCAGGTTTATTGCAGGTTGGTGATGATCTGGACTTCCTTTGTGCCATTGACTTTCAAAAAGCATCAGATGTACATTGTCCGTCTTTACCGGATCGATATAAAATTCTGGTTCCTTAAAGCTGAACGAGACCTAAAGCTTGGTGGCGCTCATTAAACATGATTAGAGTGCTGCCCAAAAATGTGTTGCTTTAGATAAAGTAGTAGTTCTCTTTGTCTATTGATTATAAGAATTGAAAGTGCATAATCATGAACGCATCTAACATTGCTTAATGTAGCTTTTCATTTCCTTTCTGGCAATTTGATTAGATAGTAATCCGAGCCAACGATCCTTGTGATGCTCGGGCACGGAGAAACAAAAAACAAGTACGACATGATGGATTTTGTGTCTGACGACAGGATACATTGGATATAATGTACAGCTGCTTGGTTTATTCAATTAGACATCATGTACAAAAGTGCTCAACTACTCTTGCTCTTACTCAGATCCCAATATATATCGTCGTCACTATGTAGCTTTTTTTGTTATGGTCAATTATGATGATATCATTATACACTGCAATAATGCTACATCTTTATCCCCTTCCAAAGAGGGACTCTCCCAAGCCTTTTCTATGACAGATATGGCAGCATTACAGTATTGATTTGGCATATAGGTGGACCAACACCCTATCAATGGTTATTTTAGGGCATCAATCTTTGTACGCTCAGATTCTCCTCAACTTATACAGATCAAAGATGTCGATCTCTATTGTGGGCATATGTCTGCAATATTGCTCGCAAGTAATCTCAAACATTAAAAAAAAACAACAAAAACCAAAAACATTGCATTAAAGCTTCAATTCATTCACGAGCGAGTTACTCTTTAGCATGTTCGCACTAACTGTCAGTGGAATGAATTTATAACCGAACCACTGAACAAGCTCACACATTATGAATGTTGTAAACATATGCAAAATGGACTCATATGATCTAACATAGCTTACGTATGAAGGTGTGTAGTCGACATTATAAATAGTTAGGTCGAATAAGTAATCAAGCTAAATAAATAAACAAGTCATTGGAATATCCAGCGACAAATCCTAGACGATAATGCTCATCTAAAGCATGAACCACTCTAAACATATTAACCATGCATGCAATAAACCATCTACCCTCTTGTGTCTCATCGTCTATCATCTTCTTCATTATCTTTGTGTTTGCTAATTTTTTTTCCAAAAGGAAATGTGAAAATAGCCTGATCTCCCAAACTTAAATTGTACATGTGAACAGGCATAGCACCCGTGGGAACCCTAGAATCCCACAAGGAACGGGTTGTTTAAAACTTGCTATAACACATTACAAAGAAGTTTGATAACCCTTTCACCCCCCCTCATGGGGGGCCACTTTTTTTTAATCTTGTTACTCTCAAGGAAAAACACTCTATGATATCTAAAAGGTAGGTGGTTCTTAGAAATGGAATTCTTTTGCCTAAAAGGAAAAGTGATTTTTAAATCGACCATTCTTCAGGAGGGCTACCAAAGTTGGTGGCACGCCTTTCATTCTAGATCTTCCAGAGGGTCTCATCTTTAATAACATTCCATAATGTGGAGGAGCAATGGATTGCTTCAACCAATACCATTTTCTTCCTGTTGATTTGTCCCTAAAGCAACATGATTCACCCAAGGGCCTACCAAATAGACATTGACATGGGGCATGAAAAGAAGAGATGTTCAAAGTCCTCATTGCCATGAAGGGATCCTTTACACCATGGAGGGGCTCTACAAATTTTGTCAGATTTTACCTTTGGCCGAATTCCCTAGTCAAGGATCTGCCACATAAGAATTGATTTTTAAAACCTCGATGAGAGGATGCAAAAGGAATTTGAACTTCAAATCCCACCAAAAACTCAAACAATCCAGTAAACATCTCCTATTAAGTGTCACGTGAAGGTTCCAAGGCTCAACAACCCTAACACCCATGATAGGGAACCAAATCGAGTCATTTTGTCTAATAGCAACTAGCCATTTCCAATCTTCGTTGATCTTGACAAACTATTTTACCTTGTTCCAACTGTTCCATAGGAATCAAACAAAGCTTGAGCCTTTGGAAGTCACGTGATAGGCAGAGAACAAAAGAATGAAAAGATCCAAAACCCTCTACCTTGGAAGGGGCAATCCTAAAAGAGCTTTTGTTTCTGAAAATTAGTTTGACTCAAGAGGCATCTCTATTGATCCAAGCTTCGTATGCTTTCTTGAAGTCAATCTTAAGGAAGAGAACATCTTGAGTAGGCTCTTTAGCAGAAAGTAGACCTTACCAAACATCAATCATAGCCTCAAGGATGGACCTCCTTTTGGTGAACCCTTCTTGATCCTTAGTGATCCAATTTTGTCAGTGATAAGCAATCAATTAGTAATAGATTTTGCAAGGATCTTGTAACTTGTAATTTGTAACATCATAACTGGATGCCACTTCTCAATCCTGCTTTTGCTTCCTTTTTTTGTGAATAACCTTGATAATGCCTGCATTGAGACATTTGGGTAGTGTACCAAAAGAAACAACCTCTTGCCCCACCAAACCTAAAGGAGTAATCACCATGTGCTTGAACACCTTGAAAAAACCATTGGGGAGATCACCTAGCTCTAGGATTTTGCCTTTAGGAAGTGAATCAATGGCTTTCAGGATCTCATCATCTAAAGTGGGAGCTTCAAGAAGAGCCTTCATATTTAAATAAATTCTTTTGGTTCTAATTGTAGGGATGAGCGCCATGCAATTATGCATATGAGTCAAAAGAGGTGTGGAAACCCCCAAAAGTTGGGTAAAGTGATTCACAATCAACATATTATTTTCTTCATATGTCTTGCAATCAGCCCTATTGATGTCCATCATGAAATGGATTGCTTCCTAGGACTATTTCTCCTTTAAGAGGCCAAAGATCTCTTTAATAGGATTGTCTACCCTTCCTATCCATAGATCCTTAAAATATACATGTAGAATCTTTCTTTGATTAATTTTTTTTGACTCAATAGGAATCTAATTTTCCGGACCCATGTGTGGTATTGAGAGTGGCCTAAATTCTTCCTCAAGACACCTCATCCTTCGATTAAGATTTTCCCTTCTAGCCCAAAGAATGTTTTGATGATTCTTCTTAAGCCTAAACAAGATGTTTTGTGTCTTCATGAATTCCCTCATCCAACACTTTTCCAACAAGGGAAGGGTGGCAAAGGCCCAACTACAGATAGTAGTAATCTCTTGAAGACCAAGGGGAAAGAAAAGGTTGCCGGATTGGCATGAAATTGAGTGGCTTTCTTATGATTGATATATTGGCTTGGAGGTAAGTGCAATTGGGGTAATAATCAAAGAAAAAAGTATCCACATTGAGAGAGGGAGGGGAGGCCCAATTTATTGATTATATTATGCACAGTATAGCTCTTTCAAGTCCAGCTTTCTTGAAGTCAACTCCAAACTAGAGGTTTGACCAAAAGAAACCAGCCTCCTCTTTGATCGGCACAAGATCCAGGTGCAGCTTGACTTGGAACAAGACGTCTTTCTCATGACCATCAATTTCCCACCCTCTATTTCCCCATCGCTCAAAAAGATCCTCTACCATATTAAAGTTTCCACAAAGAACAATTTTTAGGGATAGAGAGTCCAATCATTACCAAGTGTCCATTCTTTCTCAATTGATATTGGGAGCATACACATAGACAACCCTAAATTATAGAGGACCTCCAAGGAAAGCACCAATCCACTAATGCCTCTAATCCTCTTGGTTATCGAGAAGTCTAGCGAACCAATCACTATTCATGATGATATTTGAGCCACCATTTCCAATGGGGTGCACGGTAGAGAGCTAGACATAGGACGATGAAATACATTTCAATCTCTTTTGTGGGTGCTCCCCATCATTTTTTATCTCGTAAAGATAGATTAGTCTAGATTTAAGCTTTTATTGTGGATCCATTGGCAAATAATGGCCACTCTTGAGGGGTCAAACAACCTTCTAACATTAAAAGAAACTATTATCATTATTGAAAGTTAAGTTCTTTGTGAGGAGGGGCTTGTCCCTCTTTTTCTTGTTTTTCTCATCCTCTTTTATCTTCAAGGTGGAGCGGTCCTAACATAGAAGTTTACCTTTAAGATATTTTTTCAATGGTATCTCAGTGAGTTTTTTTCCTTTCTAGGATGTCTTCTTCAAAAATTAGTCCAATATTCTTCCAAGAATTGTGGATCCAATGATCGAGCTTTCATTCTCTTGGTTATCTTCATTGTTGGTGGTGAATCCATCCTCTTTGCTAGTGGTCTATCCTTCTTGGTGGTCTTCCTAAAAACTAGAGTCCTCTGGAGTTTTCCCATCATTGCAATTTTCATAGGGATTCATTCCCTTTCGGTTATCCCTCTCATTAACATTTTTCTCCAAGTTACAAAAAATGTATGTTTTCTGAGTCATGCAAGATGGGCTCCTCTCAACTATTCTTTTATGGCTTCTTCTCCTTCTTTGTCTAACCTTTATGAAGCTTTCTACGTTCATCTCCCTGAATTGCATTTCTCTTCCTTTCTCAGCATCTAGAGGATTATCTTCAAATATGCTATAGGCCTCTGTTACATTAGTTTTGTCTTGATTTTTCTTGTTCTCAATGGCTTTTTATATCAAAGGATAATTTTTTATTCTATCGTCATGCAAACCATAGTGAAAGCAAGCATTTGGAAAGTTCTTTTATATAATCTCTTGCTCCAAGGTTTTCTCTTCTCCAGTGTTTATGGAAATTTTAGAATGGAAGATTGTTTTTTTAGATTTGCTTCAACACAAATCTATAGGTGCCATCTTGCATTGAAAGAGTGTTTTGCACCTTCATAGATGAAAACTCAACATCTTCTCTCGAGGCCAGAGGCCAACCAATGGGAGCTATAATTTCCCTTATGAATCCATATAGGAAAATGGAAGGTTTGGGTGCTCAATCTAGAGTGGATAGCACTGTCGGACAATGCAAAGGCTTGGAACTATTCGGAAAGAATTCATGAAACCATTAAAAAAGGCATAACGTAGTTTTCCATACCTCCACATATTGTAATTTTCAAAAAGAAAGAGCATATTAGCAAGCAAGAATGATATTTGCTACAATTCAAAATGTGCGGGAACCACTCTCTACAAAACTATTTTCACAAGGATTCAAGAGGGGACTTAGGACCAAAAAACTGACTAATGAGGCAAGTTCTATTCAGCTATCATGCTTCACCAAAATATCATCCCTTTGAAGGGAGACAAATGGGGGCTTAACACTGAAAAGCTCTAGTGAAGCACGAGAGATTTTTTCGTGTAATGATGGACCCACATTACATATCACCAATGAGCAAAAGATCCCATCCATGAAAAGCAAAGTGGTCAAGGAACATAAGGATCTCAAGAAGTGAGCACTCCATGATTCCAATCAAAGATCCTTGGGATGGTGCGACTTGAAGGAGAGAAGCCTCTCAAATTGTCTCCACGGGTACGCAAAATACTTTTTCTTCTTTTATGAGTCTTCTCTCATTGTTTTCTCCTTTTTTCTATTTTTCTTTCTCATTTACTTTTTTTTTATTTCTTCTCTCTTAACTTGGAATAACAATCTTGAAAAAAAAATTACTCTAAAAGAAACAAGAACTAATCACAAAATCAAAACAAAGAAAAGAAATGGGAATTTTCTTTGAATTTAATAACTCTCTCGAACTGGGAATTTCTTTATGCCTCGAAATCTCTCTCTAGTTTTTCTTTAAATCCTTTAGGAAAGCAACAAACTTGTACTCACACTCGCCAGAAACGGACTAGCATTCATTGTCACTCTCCGAAGCTTGCATTTTTAGGAGGAAAGCCACTAGTAGATCTTCTATCTGGAGTACTATCAGCCCAATCTGCATCGGTGTATCCATGAATCTGCAAATCTACACCAGCTTCATAAAACAATGCATAATCCAAAGTAGCACTCACATAACGTACAGTGTGCCTCAGAGCATCCAAATGTGGCTTCCTAGGAACCTGCATAAACTGATTTTCAAGTCCAACAGTGTAGCTTAAATCAGGCCTTGTAATTGTAAGATATATAAGACTTCCCACAATTTTCGTGTACATAGTAGCATTTTCCAATGCTTCACCTGATGTAGTGTCCAATTTCAAATTCTGATCTAAAGGCATAGAAATTGGCTTACAATCAGCCATACCATACTTTTGTAGCATATTCAAGGCATATTGCCTTTGCGACATCCATATACCTGTTTCTGTATGTATAAACTCAATGCCCAAGAAATAGCGCAGCACACCAAGATCTTTCATGTCGAATTCTTGCATAAGAAGTTTCTTTACCTCTTTGATGCTTTCTTCATTATCACCGCCTACAATCAGGTCATCAACATAATAGCCACAATAGTGATGCCATCATCAGCCTTCCTTGCATATAGTGAGTGATCTGCATCACACATAGAAAACCCAATGATGGTTAAGTAATGAGCAATCCTTGCATGCCATGCACGCGGAGCCTGCTTTAGCCCATAGAAAGCCTTTTGCAACCTACAAACATATTCTAGATGCTTTGAATCTTCATATCCTTGTGGCTAGTCCATATATACTTCTTCCTGTAACTCACCATGTAGGAAAGCATTCTTCACATCCATCTGATGCAAAGTCCATCCTTTTGTTGTAGCTAATGCAACAAGTGTCCTAATAGTAGATATTTTAGCTACAGGGCTGAATGTTTCAGCATTATGCTTTACCTTGTAAACCCATTTACAGCCTATGGGTTTCTTTCCTTGCGGCAATGGAACCAGCTTCCATGTATCATTTCCATAAAGTGCAGCCATCTCCTCATCCATAGCTTTTTCCCAATCTGCATTACCAATTGCATCTTCAAAACAAGAAGGTTCAGCATCTTGTATTACCTTTGTCATGTAGGCACAATGGCGAGCCATGTAACTATCATATGTCAATCGTCGCACTGAATTACGCATCCTCCCAGATCTTCTTGGTCCTGGGTCACTTCTCCTTGTATCATCTCCATGTGCCCTTCTTACTCCTGGAGTCTTCACAGAGGGCAATCCAAGTTCCTCATCAAGACTCTTTTCTGAACCGCTTGAATCTCCATCAACTTCTTCAAAATCTGCACATGTTTTATGACCAGTAGAAAGCTTTTCTTTACCTTTCTTGGATGTATTTGATGAATTTTGCTGGACTGAAATTCCCACGTAATCTTCCACTCCATGGATCGGAGTTGGAACTATTGCTTGGTGATGCATCCGGTCCACTTAAAACTTGAGATTCTGCACTTGATTTTTCAGCATTTTCTTTGTCATTTGGTTCAAGACTCAGTCCTTCTTTGGCATCTGCATAGAAGCTTGACATTTCATCAAATACCACATCTCTGCTCACCTTTAGCTGTCGTGAGAGTGGGTTATAACATTTATATCCCTTTTGCTCAAGGGAGTATCCAATGAAGACACAGTTTTCTGCTTTTGGATCAAGCTTCGTCCTCAATTCATCTGGGACATGTACATATGCAATACAGCCAAAAACTTTCAGATGTGATAAGTTTGGCTTTTTACCTGTAAACTTCTCTTCAGGTGTAACTTGATGTACAGCAGCAGTCGAAGTTCTGTTCATGATGTATATAGCAGTATGCACAGCTTCTGCCCAGTAACAATGAGGCATATTCTTCTCAGCCATTAAGGCTCTTGCTATTTCTGCAATATGTCTGTTTTTGCATTCAGCAATACCATTCTGTTGTGGTGTGTATCTGCATGAAAACCGACGCCGAATTCCATGATTTTTTAGAAAACTGCTGAACTCATTTGACATGTATTCACCTCCTCCATCAGATCTTAATGTCTGAATGTACTTCCTTGTCTGCTTTTCTACCATAACTTTAAAATTCTGGAATTGAGTAAACACTTCGCTCTTCTCTTTCATGAAATATACCCATACTTTGCGTGTATGGTCATCAATGAAAGTAACATAAAACCTGCAACCACCCATAGATGTGGTCTTTGCTGGACCCCAAACATCTGTATGTACTACTTCTAGTACATTCTCACTAACATGCTTGTCATGTGGAAATGATGCTCTTGGCTGTTTACCAAATTGACATGCTGCACATACCTTTTGCATTTCAGCAACTTTGAAATTTGGTAGTCCATGGACAATCTCCTTTGACTGCATCAGTTTCAGCCTTTGCAAGTTTGCATGTCCAATCCGTTTGTGCCATATCTCTATATCTGCAATAACTCCTGCACCTTTTGCAAACATGGCTGCATTCATTTCAGGAATCTTCACATTTAAGATGAACATCCTATCCACTTTGTTTCCTTTGGCAACCAATCGTCCATCCTGATTGTACTCTTCTACATATAATCCATCAGCATTGAACCTGACTTGTAATCCCTGGTCAACCATTTTTCCAACAGAAACTAGATTCTTTGTTATATTTGGAACATGCAGCACATCAGCGAGATGTTTTACCTTTCCGTCCTCCATAGACAATTCTATGTTTCCTGTATGCTCAATAGGATGCGATGTATCATCACCTGTTTCAACATATCCAGGAACTGGCATTTTTTGCAAACTACTAAACCATTCTACATGACCCGTCATGTGATTTGAAGCACCTGAATCAACATACCAGACATTATCATTCGATTTTGAAACACCAGTAGACATCGTATTTATCATGTGATGTTGAACCATAAAGAGCTTCTCAGAATCATCTGCACTTGTGGATGCATAGTTGTTTTGCTGCCTTCTGTTATTTTGATTCTTCAACCTGCAATCACGTTCAAAGTGTCTAGGTTTACCACAATTCCAACATCCTTTACTATCATTACCTGAATCATTTCTTTGGAAATTTCTACGACCTCTTTGACTCCCCTTGCCTCGAAACTATCCTCTTCCTCCTGCATGATTCTGTTGTTGACCTTGGTCTTGGTTATTGTTTCCTCTTCCACTTCCAAAACCTCTACCTCTGCCTCTTCCTCTGCCAGAGTAGAATACCTGCTCAGAACTGGGCTTTCCTTGGGATTTTGAATCCTCACCAAGATTCTTTTCTTCAATAATTAGCATAGATACCAAATCAGCAAAATTCGGAATATTTTCCCTAGTCTGTATAGAAGTTCTGAACTGCTTATATGCAGCTCCTAAACCACGAAGGCACACTTCCACCTTATCATCATCATCTACATTCATGCCAATAGATGCAAGTGACTCACATATGCTTTTGATTTTTAGAGTGTAGTCACTTACCGACATGGTCTTTTTCTCCAATGTATGCAGCTCGTTCTTGAGTTGCAATTTTCGTGCCTTTGTATTGGTCTCATACAAAGTCACCAAATTGTTCCAAGCCTCTTTTGGAGTCTTGGCATCCTGTATGTGTCCAATCATGCTATCTTGTATGTTAACAGATAGCCAATACATTACCTTTCGTGCTCCTTGATTCCATTCCTCATATGCTCTTAACTGTTCTGCAGTCTGATTCTTTTCTGGTAACTACGGAGCATTTTCATTCTCTCCTTCGATGTACTTCCAGTAGGCTTCTCCCATCAAGAAATTCGTCATTCTGAATCTCCAAGCATGGAAGTTGTTCTTGTCCAGCTTATCGCTCATAAGCTGACTCATTCCATCTGCGTTTGCCATTTCTGCAACAATTCACAACACCGCAACACACTACAAGCAGCACTTCTGCTTGAACACAGTCGCACTAGGACGTGACAGTTCGATCTTAGGAAAAACACAGTTTTCGTGTATCAACAGTACACGGAATCGCTTGAAATTTTGGATCTGGAATATATGAGTGTTGCCGAACACAACGCAAGTTACAGTTTCTGAAACTAACCTAGTTTTTCTATGGGCCCCACCTTGTGGGCTCGAAACGGAGGTCGAGATGGCTCGAAACGCCGATTTTCGTAGCAAACGGAGGCCGTTTGTGAAATCGCATTTTCTCCACACCTTGCCACGTAGTCTTCACGGTCGCCTTCTCCACGAGCTCTCTACAGCCACGTTGGCTCTGATACCATGTCACGAGGAAGGAGATAAGGAAGAGAGCTCACACACACACTCAAACTCTCAAGGAGAAGCACACACACAAATTGAGACAGGGAAGAATGATCTTCTTCTTCTTCTTCTATTACATAAAAGGAATGTAAAAGAATGACCTAAAAACAAGAATACAACAAGTGCAATATATAAAGACCAGTACATAAGGAAAAACCTAATGTCCGCGAATGAGTGAGCTGGCAAGAAACAAATGTGCCATCACTCTCGGTGGATAAATCTAATAAAGTTCAATGAAGTATCCCTGACATATACCGGCATGACCACTATACATGTCAGAGAAACGAAAAACTGGTACGTGTCATCCTGGATCATCACATGTTGAGCTTGATATCTCAACACAATCGACATTAAATTTGGGTTTTTTAAATTTGCGCCTTGACTTCTCATTAAACATGATTACAGTGCTACCCAGAAATCGTCAACGTGCGTTGCTTTAGAGGAAGTAGTAGTTCTATTTTATTGACTATAAGAAATGTAAGCGCATAACCATGAACGCATCTAGCTTTGCATGATGTAGCTTTTCCTTTCTCGGAAATTTCATAAGACAGTAACCCGAGCAAACGATCCTTCTGATGCTCGGGACACTAAGAACCACAAAACAAGTATGACATGATGGATTTCGTGTCTCACGACAAGAAACATCCAATATAATGCACATCATTTGATATGATAATTTTTGGACATGATATAGATCATTTTTTGAACGCAGTGTACGTCGTTTGCTTATTCAATTAGATATGATGTAGATAATTCGGACAAGATCTATCCTGCTTGTTTTCTGCATGAAGAGGTACAAAGTCCTTGGCTAAAGCGAAAGTCGAAGACGAAGCGAAAGACGAGCGCTGTATTTGGGAATTCGGCATCATGTACAAAAGTGCATACCACACCATTATGTCTGTTTGGGAATAATAAGCTATTTGGTGGGGAAGTAGGAGCTTGAATTTGTTGGTTGATTATTTGTCTGAACCACTGCCCGTTCTCATCGTCTCATACTCAAAACATTTTGGTTGTGAAAATGCCAAAGCTTGTTCGTTGCTCATTTAATATGTATTTCATTTCTTACCTCGGTACAGTCCTGTATTTTAGCTTCCCTTTGCGAATTGGATGAAAAGGAAGAAAATAGAGTAATTGAAATGATCAATTTTGCGCAACATCTAGAATCGTACCATTCATTACGAATGCACGTTTACTTGGTGGAAGTAGAGAAAATCTTGATAAACCATTAATGTAAAACTATTGTTTTCATCATCGTTGTTCTTATTGTCATTGCTACTATGGTTTATCCTTCCTATTAACACTATTATAGTGGTCGTTCACGTTATTATTATTAGCACTGTGAAAATCATTCTTATCAATATCTTCTTAATCATTTCTTACTACATTACTTATCACTATCTTTGTAATTATTCCTTATAATATCTTTGTAATCATTTGTCTCTACATTACAATGAAGAAAACATATTCAAAGTATGGATAACAGTCCAGAAAACCATAACAAAGCAATGTTCTTTTTGTTATCTATGATGTAAGCATTTTTGTTGCCCTCTTTTTCATTGTTATTGTTCTTGACATCAAGTGCATATTTTCTACTCGAAAAGAAGAAAGAATTTCATATCCATAGTCGTCCTTTTCAGCTCTCATCATGTTCATTCTCGACAATCATACGTTACTCGTTTTCTCGTCATGTCTTACTTAAAATGCCAACATAATACATGCAAAATCATACATACTTGCATACAAACGCATGCGTACACACACACGCGCATATATATATATATATATATATATATATATATATATATATATATATATATATATATATATATATATATATATATATATATATATATATATATATATATATATATATATATATATATATATATATTCATTCTATATGCACGGACAAGCACACACAGACCGATACAAACACCAAAAGAAAAAAAAAAAGCAAAAGCACAATACACGTACGTGCATACATAAATAGATGCATACATATATACATAGCTACATTCATAGATTTATACATGAACATACATAAATAGATTTATACATGAACAAAAACACAATACACGTACATGCATACATAAATAGATTTATACATGAACAAAAACACAATACACGTACATGCATGCATAAATAGATGCATACATATATACATAGCTACATTCATAGATTTATACATGAACATACACACACACATAAATAGGTCTGAGTGAGAGGTTTGAGAGAAGCACTACCTCTTTCTTTTGTAGCAACATGTGACGGCTATCAAATTTCGCAGGATGGGAAGACTGATTGCATGTTGGTGATTATCTGGACTTTCTTCTGCCTTTGACTTTCAAAAAGCATCACATTCACAATGTTCGTCTTTTCCCGATCGATATCAAGTTTGGGTTTCTCTCATTAAACATGATTACAGTGCTACCCAGAAATCTTTAACGTGTGTTGCTTTAGAGAAAGTAGTAGTCTTTTCTATTGATTATAAGGAATGTAGGCGCATAACCATGAACGCATCTAAATTTGCATGATGTTGGTTTTCCTTTCTAGGAAATTTGATAAGACAGTAACCCGAGCAAACGATCCGTGTGATGCTCGGGACACTGAGAAACAAAAAACGAGTATGACATGATGGATTTCGTCTCTGACGACAAGAGACATTGGATATAATGTAGATCATTTGATATGATAATTTTTGGATATGATATAGATAATCTTTTGAACGAAGTGTACGTCGTTTGCTTATTCAACTGGATATGATATAGATAATTCGGACAAGATCTATCCTGCTTGTTTTCTGCATGAAGAGGCTGAACCCGAAGTCGAAAAGGAAGCCAAAGACAAGCGCAGTACAGCTTCTCTGTTTATTCAATGAGCCATCATGTACAAAAGTGCATACCACACCATTATGTCTGTTTGGGAATAATAAGCTATTTGGTAGGGAACTAGGAGCTTCACTTTGTTGGTTTGATTATTTGTCCGAACCACTCCCGGTTTTCATCTTCTCATACTCAAAACAATTCTGTTGTTAAAATGCCAAAGCTTGTTCTTTGCTCATTCAATACGTATTTCATCTCTTACCTTGGTGCATTCCTGTATTTTAGCTTTCCTTTGCTAATTCGATGAAAAGGAAGAAAATAGACTAATTGAATGATCAATTTTGCGCAATCCACAAAAAGTTCAAAAATTACTGCAAACTATAACCCCGTACGCAAGAAACATTTCTCGATTCCAAACATCCATTTTTTCATCTAAATTAACAAGAAAAAATGCATAAGAAAAAGAAACAAATCCCAAAAAATCCTTAAAAGAAATCTTTTTAAAATCCAAAAACTCTTAAAATTTCTCGTAAATATTTTCATGAATTGGGATATGGAATGACATGAAAATTACAAGAAAGAACTCAAAATAAAGGCATAACATGTGATGATATGACAAAACATAATTTTAAAAAGAACATGACGGGAGCTATATACAACTTGGCTAGATTGCACAAAATACTAGGTGACCCAAAAGAGTTCAAATTTGTTTATGATGATAGGTCTTGAGCCTTTAAATGTTGGCTAGTTGTAGTGCCTCACTAACAACTTTTTTCTAATTGCACTACACCCCATTCCAACATTTCTCTAATATTGGAGGGTCCATCTCAATGTGAAAGCCACTTGCCTCACAATTGAGTCTATAATAGGAGCGTGTGTAACAGAAGAAGCATAGAAATTTGTAATTTATTTGTACATACGTTCTACCTATCTTTTCTCCTTTGGCAATTCTCTTGAATCCATGTTGGGGATCCTCAACAAATGCTCCATATTGGTTGAACCTCACCTACAAACCCTTTTCCACAATCTATCCAACACTCATCAAATTCTTGGTAATTGTAGTTACATATAGAACCCTGCTCAACAGATTTCTATTTCCATTAGAGGTCTTAACATTTCCTACTTTAATCACTAAGTGCTTGGTGTCATCACCTGTTTGTACCTAATGCTTACCCTTTGGTTCCTCAAGTTCAGAGAGAAGAGCTACATTGCCTACCACACAGTTTGAGCATCCTGAGTCAATGTAGAATAGATGGACATCATTTATACTTGGTTTTGAAGTCATATTCATAATTTGAAGAGAATCCTCTTGCTCCTCTCTGTAGTTGTTGTAGTCTTTCCTTGATTTGTAGCCTCTTTGGTAGTTCCTATTGTAGTTGTTGTTGTAGTTGTTATTGTGTCCTTGATGATGATCGAATCTCCCTCTTGAGTAAGTATATCCACCTCTTTGATAACCTCTACCTCTCTGATTCTTGAAGTTCCTGTAACACTCATCTCTAGTATGATTTGACAATCCACAAATATTACATGGTGAGGAGTTATAAGGTCTCCCCTTACCTTGGTTACCTCCTCTGCCCCTTCCTCTTCAGGTTCTACCTCTCCCTACAGTTGGCTTGGGAGGTAGCTCCTTCATCCTCAATCTTCTTGTTTTTCCCTTTCCCTTTGGACTTTTTTTTATCACTGTATAGGGCAGAAGAGCTATTACCTCTTGATAAATATCCATTCTTATTGAGCTTGGCTTCATGGGTAAAGAGTTGCCCCATGAGAGTGGTAAGGTCTGGAATCTAAGTCCATGGCACTTGTGAAGCTCTCCCATTTGTCATCAGATTTAATATCATTGATTACTTGTCTTACAATCTGATCCTCTTCCATTTCTTCTCCTATGCTTGCCAATTGATCTGCTACATCTTTGACTTTTGTCACATACTCTGAGATGCCTTGCTTGGGTTGCTTTCTTTGAGTGGTAAACTCAATCCACAATTGGTTCTTCCTAGCCCTTGTTTTGGAAGAAAAATATGAAGACAATGTTTCCCAAGTCTCTTGGGATGTCTTATAGTTCCTAATGAGTGGAAGAAGAAAATAAAAAATTGAGTTAAGTAAGTAGGACCTTGCTAGTGCATCCTTGGCACACCATGTGTTGAGTCTTTCATGCTCCTCTCTTGTAGGTTGTCCTTTGCTTCTAAATATGGGCATGTCCTCATCTCCTCAGATGTATTGATAAAGGTTCCTTCCTTGCAAGTATGTATTCATCCTCAAGGACCATGCTTGATAGTTGTTCCTGTCCAATTTATCAATGAAAGAAAGAAAACCATCTCCCAGTTTACCTTAACTTTGCTCTCATACCACTATTGGGAAAGATGGATGGACACTCCAAGAAATGAGTAGGTACGGCCAAATCCTGCTTTGTATTAGCCGCTTCTTGGTATAGAGTTGAGTTGTAGGCCCTCTTAGCTTTCCGATGACACTATACAAGTGCCTATGTACTTTGGAAATGATGTGAGAAATAATTGAATCAAAACAGACTACTTCCAAGTTCAAGGATCAATGAAACCCTTCTATTTTTTATCACACACCTGCTGCTTGTTATGCTTAGTGCTTCCAATACAGTAGGAATTAGAAAAATCCTTTTGGAGATATCAAATTAGTTTAATGAGCTCATGATTCCAAGTGGAATCACTTAAAAGGAAGCATAGAGCAATCAATTTAACAATCAAATAATTATCCCTGATGTTTTAGGACCTATGCAGAGTTTGACCAATGAGTGCTTTGATGAGCTTTTCTTCAAATTGGTTGAACAGATTATCTGAAAAATTTTTGAGCATGTAGCGAACTTGGAGCTGATTCCAACAAGCTATAGGACATTGAAAATGGTAAAGAAATGACTGAGATATGAGCAGTACAAGTTAACTTTTATGAGTGACTATGATAGAGAGACCATAGATAAAAAGTATTGATCTATTTTATTAGAACACAACGTTGTACAAGATCATAGCCCTGATAATCAAAGCCTAATGATGATGAGAAGTTTAGGCTATAATGTAAGCCTCACTCTCTTACAATGTGATATTTGAATTTGAATCCTCCATTGTCTCTCACTTAAATTAATCCTCCAATCTAGGAGATATTCTCTCAAGTAGATTCGTGACTTTTCCAACTAACAAGTCCCATGATTTTAGTGGTAGTTACAAATATTCTTTTAAGTCAAAGAATTACTTTTACAAATGGTAAAAATAAAAACTTCCTTACAATGGTTTCCATGGAGCTTCAATTGTACATAAACTCTAGCCAAATGTGTAGGCTTGGTATTTGCACCAACACTTATGTATCACCATTGCCATGCATTTTGATATTTTTTTAGCTTTGAAATGTTGTGAAACTTTTGAAACTACACATTGATCACAAGTATGCAAGCATTTGCAAACTAAATGAAGAGAAAAAGTTTGGCTATATGAAAAATCTTGTGCCAATATAGAAAGAGAGTACATCATGTGGATGGAGAGTAGTTTCCAATGCAACAAGGATCTGAGAGCATAGATTTTATAGTCTTGATCTGAATTTATCTGATTATCCAGATGCATGTTTCCTTTTGCTCAAAGAAAAAGCAATCGATGCCATCTTGAAAGATGTTATCTGTCCATATGCTCCACACTCTTCTCCACCACCTCCACCAAATGATAAGACTCAAATAAAGAAGAAAGGGCCTCCTCTTCACTCTCCATTGAAGCATGTCACAAAGAATAAGCAGAAAAAGGGGAAGAATAAGAAGCAAAAGTAAATGTATGATTTTTTGTGTCTATGATTACCTTTTGATAGTAAGCCCGTGTATTTCCAACATATGTTCGAAGATATTTATTTGCTCTATTGTTGTAAATTCTAATTTTGTACAAAAAGGAACCCTCTTAGAGCATTAAATGTATTAAAAAGTGATTCCATTCTGTCTTTATCTAGAACATAGTGTTTGTAAGTCATGTTTCCTCGTAGAAATCAATGTCTCAACTTCATAATGTTGGTATTACTTTTGTCTAAAATATAGGAAGGTGTTGCTCTTTAGATCCCGCAGACGCATGAATGGAGAGGATAGTACAGAAAGAAAATCACATAAAAGTACTAAGAGAATAGAAAGAGACAAGAGATGACACCAGATTGGGTACAACCGCCCCCCACATACTCTGATGGACGAGTCTATCAGAGCATGTGTATTGACAGGCATTTCTTATTACATCCTGAATAGAAGATACATGAGGGTTGCACTTCAAGAAGCGTGCTTTTTCTTTATTTACAAAATCATAATTTTCTATTTTTACAAAAATGTCACTTCTAAAGTAATCTATTATTTTTACAAAATATAAATAAAAATACTATCTTTTAAAAATAACTATCTTCTAAAAGTATTCTTCTAAATATCTCCAAAAAATATTTGAAGAAGTCCATGCACGTTCACACCCTCATGGATCATCACCTCATTAATCAAAACATAAAACACATTAAAAACCTCAGGGCATTAAAGCCCACTTAACATTCCAATATTCCATAAAATATAACATGCCTCCCAGTAGATGTAAAACTGACCTCAGTTGATAAGAATAAAATAGACATGGATGGCTAGTGACCTATCCCATCACTAAACAATCATAAGCATGTTCCATGTAAAAACACATGCATGGAATTGGAAAACTGGAATTTAATGTGATTGTGAATGATGCGCGGAAAGCAAATGATCATAATGTGGAGTTCGTGATGTTTTATGAATCCATTGAGATCCTTCAATTGATTGATTTTTTTATTTAACCAAATACCTATGATATTGGTTACCTGTGCGTGTAGTACTAACATCATAATCAAGTATTTTCTTTGGAATTAAAATTTCAGCATCCTCTTCTAAAGGAGGATCATCTAAAATAGGAATGAGTGGTAGAGTTCATTTAAACGATTTCATAAACTAATATGAAAAGAATTATGTATATTCCAATGAGAAGGTATATCTAATCTAAAAGCATTCTCATTAATTTTTTGAATAATATAAAAGGTCCATGATAACGTGGTGCAAGTTTGACCTTAGGATGTTGTGAAATATTTTTCAGACATCCTTTAATTATTCGTAACCATACATAATCATTTTCATTAATTTCTCTATCTAGTCTTTTCTTATTAACATTACACGTGTATTTTTCTTGACTCTTTTTAATATGCTCATGAACCGCATGAAGTAAGGAAATATGATCTTCTGCAAAAGAATCAGCCATAGGTATGTTAGTTTGAGTGATAGACATGGGAGTGGGAAGCTTTTTACCATACACAATATCATACAGTGCACATCCAGCATTGGTACGTGTTGTATTATTATATGCAAAGTATAGTAAAGGAAGTTTCTTATCCCAATTACTTGGATTATCTAAAGAATAACAACCTAATAGATCCAAAATAGTACTACTCGTATCTTCACTTTGCTGATTACTTTCAAGATGAAATTGTCACGACGACGGAGATAAGGAAGAGAGCTCACACACGCACTCTCACAATCAAAGATAAATACACACTCAGATTGAGGCAAGGAAGAATGATCTTCTTCTTCTTTTATTACATAAAAAGGAATGTACAAGAATGACCTAGAAACAAGAATACAACTACTGCAATATATAAAGATCAGTACATAAGGGTAAACCTAATGTCCACAAATGAGTGAGCTCACAAGAAACAAATGTGCCATCATTGTCCGTAGATAAATCTAATAAAGCTCAATGAAATGTCTCTGACATATACCAGAATGACCACTATACATGTCAGATAAATCAGAGGGTGACACATTGTTGTCAGGATCTTGCTCACGCGCATACAGAGATTACGGATGCTGAAAAAACACAGAAAACATGACGCAACAAGAGACGAGACAAAACGCAGTATTGGGTGCAATCTCCCCCCATGCACTCTGTTTCGCAATCCACAGAGTGCATGCATTTATAGGACTTTTTGATTACGTCGAAAAGAGTGGTTACATGAGAGCGGCTTCGAAAAGTAAGAGTGAAACTAAAAGTTGGTAACTTTTATAGAAAGCCTTTGCTTTGAATAACAGCAACTGCGGTCTACAATGACCCTTATTCTAACCATTACTTTTCTAATTGTTTCTAACAATAGAACCTTCTACGTGGGCTTATTTACAAGCTAAATAATAATTATTTGGATTATTGATATCCACCCTTTCACGCTTTGCACGCTCCTCAGGAACCTTCAGCTGCTATATCAAAAACATCAAAAACACATTAATACATTAATAATTTAACACTCCAACAATTACTTGTTCAACATATTCCATAATTCATAACATGCCCCTCAGTTGAAAAGACAACTGACCTCAGTTGATAAAATAATAAACATGGATAGCCAGTCACATGTTTCATCACTGAACGAAAAAAAAAATAGGCATGTGCCATGTAAAAAAACATGCATGGAAATGTTCATGGAGGTGTTAAGTTATTAAGAGTATCTGTGAGATGCTGACATAGTCTTTCTAATGTATTTGGGCAAACATAACTTGAATATGCTCCTAGAGACTAAATTGAATATTTAAATGCATCACAATTGTCAAACATGTAGGTTGAACTGTAAAGGTAGAAATGAATCCTTAAACTCTTCTTGAAAATCCTTCCATGTGCGTGGACAATCTGCACGATGACAAAGATCATTCCACCATAGCTGCGCTCGTCCTACCAAATAACTGGTGGCAAACTTGATTTTCTTATTTTCTGAATATAACTCATCGGAATAGAAATCGATGAATAGAGATAGCCATGATAAGACAAATCGGCCATCTTTTCGTCTGTTGAATTGAAGCATAGCATAACGTTCTTGTATAGCTTGTTGAAGTGCTTAAGTTCTTGGTGCATAATCTCTAACTCTTGCTCGAACGAGACTCCAGGTAAAGGTGAATTACTGAAATCTTCCATGGTTGCTCTTGGACCCTTAAGGTAGTGCTTTTCTTCTCAGGATGTACCCTCAGGAAATGTACCTTAACAGAATGTACCCTGTCTGGATGTACCCTGTCTGGATGTACCCTATTTGGATGTACCCTCTCTGGATGTACCCTCTCTGGATGTACCCTGGTGTACCCTCAAAAGTGTACCCTGAGAAGTGTACCCTAGGAAATGTACCCTAGTGTACCCTGAGAAGTGTATCTTGAGACGCGCCACGTCGCGTCGCACCGTGCCGCCATGAAAACTGCAAGTTATGTTAAGTTTATGAAGAAAGAACTTGAGTAACAACACCAAGAGATGGAGGAGTGGTTAAAGTACTTCCCTTGAAAGTAGGAGGTTGTGGGTTCAAATCCTCCTACCTTAGGGAATCTAAACCACTCTATTGCCACTCAAAATTAAAATTGCCTCGCGCGTAGCCAACAGCTGCCAACGGTCGCCAAGGGAGCCTTGGGGGCCAATGTTACCAATGTTGCCAATGTATTGCCTAAGTTATTGCCTAAGTTCTTTGCCTTAGTCAACGCCTTGGAGTAAACGTAGGTGTAAACGTATGAGGTGAAAACGTAGGTGAAAACCTAGGTGAAAACCTAGGTGAAAATGTAGGTGAAAACGTAGGTTCTGGTTCTGGTTCTGGAACTGAAACAGAAACAGAAACAGAAACCGAAGACGAAGACGAAAACAAAGACGGAATCGGAATCGGAATTGCGAACAGAGAACAGAAACCTCTGTATTGACGCGTGCAGAGCTCTGATACCATTGTTGTCAGGATCTTGCTCACGCGCATACAGAGATTACAGATGCTGAAAACACACCGAAAAATAGACGCAACAAGAGACGAGACAGAACGTAGTATTGGGTGCAATCTCCTCCCATGCACTCTGTTTCGACAATCCACAGAGTGCATGTATTTATAGGACTTTTTGATTATGTCGAAAAGAGTGGTTACATGAGAGCGGCTTCGAAAAGCAAGAGTGAGACTAAAATTTGGTAACTTTTACAGAAAGCCATTGCTTTGAATAAAAGCAACTACGGTCTACAACGACCCTTATTCTAACCATTACTTTTCTAATTGTTTTTAACAATAGAACCTTCTACGTGGGTTTATTTACAAGCTAAATAATAATTATTTGGATTATTGATATCCGCCCTTTCACGCTTTGCACGCTCCTCACAAACCTTCAGCTGCTATATCAAAAACATCAAAAACACATTAATACATTAATAATTTAACACTCCAACAATTACTTGTTCAACATATTCCATAATTCATAACACACATGTCATCCTCGATCATCACATGTTGAGTTTGATATCTCAACACTCTTCTCAAGCTCAAGGCCATGTCCTCTAATCCAAGCACTACAACATATCAGGCATATACCGAGGCTTCTACCGAGGAAAATGAACGGGCGCGATTTTGCCCCGAGGTCTGGTCCGTGTAAGGGTCGGTATAGGCGTTGAAAACAAAGTGCCGGTATAAGCATTGGTATAAGCATCAATATATGCATCGATATAAGCGTGGGTATATGCATCGGTATAAGCATCCGTATATGCATTGGTATAAGCACCGGTATAAGCGTCGATATACGCGTCGATATAAGCGACGGTATAAGCGATGGTACAAGCCATGGTATGCCCCTGGGAAAAATAGTCGGTATAAGCATTGGTATGCGCCTAGGGATATCGACGATTATACCATCACCTATTCCAACGACCATATCTGCAAAAACTTTTTTGGGCAGAGTGTGTTTGCCTCGTGCTAGAGCAACATTCCCATGCTCTTGTGTAGCCAAAGACAATACATTCTACCCAAGAAAAACCCAAGCACATGTGACATGTGTGACAGGCAACAAAAACATGATTTTATAAATCAAAACATATTTTCATATACAGAAGACATGAGCGAAATGAATCATGAACCATGTACAAAGAAATGAGACACATTGACATGATATTTATAAACAAAAACTAGAACACATGTATATGTGTGTATGCCTATGTATATACATGTGTATGTGTATATGTATTATGCATGTATATTTGTATATGTGTAAATATTTGTATGCATGTGTAAAAACCCTAAAACCCTAATCCTAAAGACCTAGACCTTAAATATGTGTATTTGTGTATTCTTGTGTATATATATGTGTATGTGAATATATATATATGTGTATGTGTGTATGCATATGTGTATCTATGTAAACACCCTAAAACCCTAATCCTAAAGACCTAGACCTAAAACATATATATGTGTGTATGTGTATATGCATGTGTATATATATGTGTATGTGTATATGTATTATGTGTTTATATGTGTATATGTGTGTATACATGTGTTAGCATCCAAATGTGGCTTCCTAGGAACCTACATAAATTGACTTTCATGTCCAATCGTGTAGCTTATATCAGGCCTCGTAATTGTGAGATGTATCAAACTTCCCACAATTTTCTTGTACATAGTAGCATTTTCCAATGCTTCACGTGATATAGTATCTAACTTCAAATTTTGATCTTATGGCATAGAAATCGGCTTACAATCAGCCAGAGCATACTTTTGCAGCATATTCAAGGGACATTGCCTTTGCAACATCCATATACCTGTTTTTGTATGTATAAACTCAATGCCCAAGAAATAGCGCAGCACACCAAGATCTTTCATGTCGAATTCCTACATAAGAAGTTGCTTTACCTCTTTGATGCTTTCTTCATTATCACCATCTACAATCAAGTCATCAACATAGATGGCCACAATTGTGATGCCATCATCACCCTTCCTTGCATATAGTGAATGATCTACATCACACATAGAAAATCCAATGGTGGCCAAGTAATCAGCAGTCCTTGCATGCCAAGCACGAGGCACTTGCTTCAGCCCATACAAAGCCTTTTGCAACCTGCAAATATATTTTGGATGCTTTGAATCTTCATATCCTTGTGGCTGGTTCAGGTATACTTCTTCCTATAACTCACCATGTAGAAAAGCATTCTTCACATCCATCTAATGCAATGTCCATCCTTTCGTTGTAGCTAATGCAACAAGTGTTCTGACAGTAGACATTTTAGCTACACGGCTGAATGTTTTCTCATAATCAATGTCATAAGTTTGTGCATATCCTTTTGCTACCAAACGTGCTTTATACCTGCTTATGCTACCATCAGCATTGTGCTTTACCTTGTAAACCCACTTGCAGTCTATGGGTTTCTTTCCTTGCGGAAATGCAACCAGCTTCCATGTATCCTTTCCATAAAGTGCAGCCATCTCCTCATCCATAACTTTTTCCCAATTTGCATTTCCGAATTGCTTCTTCAAAACAAGAAGGTTCAACATCTTGTATTATCTTTGTCATGTAGGCAGAATGAAGATCCATGTAACTATCATATGTCAATCATTGCACCAGATTCTGTATCCTCCCAGAGATCTTGGGTCACTTCTCCTTGTATCATTTGCATGTGCCTTTCTTACTCTTGGAGTCTTCACAGAGGGCAATCCAAGTTCCTCATGTAGACTCTTTTCTGAACCGTTTGAATCTTCATCAACGTCTTCAAAACCTCCACATGTTTTATGACCAACATAAAGCTTTTCCTTACCTTTCTTGGATGTATTTGATGAATTTGCTGGATTGAAATCTCCACACAATCTTCCACTCCATGGATTCTGGTTGGAACTATTGCTTGGTGATGCATCGAGTCCACTCAAAGGTTGAGATTCTGCACTTGATTTTTTAGCATTTTCTTCGTCATTTGCTTCAAGATTCAGTCTTGCTTTGGCATCTACAAAGAAGCTTCACATTTCATCAAATACCACATCTCTGATCACCTTCACCTGTCGTGTGAGTGGGTTATAACATTTATATCCCTTTTGCTCAAGGGAGTATCCAATGAAGACACACTTTTCATCTATTGGATCAAGCTTCATCCTCAAGTCATCTCAAACATGTACATATGCAATACAACCAAAAACTTTCAAATGTGATAAGTTTGGCTTTTTACCTGTAAACTTCTCTTCAGGTGTAACTTGATGTACAGTAGTAGTCGGAGTTATGTTTATAATTTATACAGTAGTATGAATAGCTTCTACCCAATAACAATGAGGCGTATTCTCCTGAGCCATCATGGCTCTTGCTATTTCTGCAATATTTCTAGTTTTGCATTCAGCAACGCCATTTTTTTGTGGTGTGTGCCTCGATCAAAAGTGATGCCAAACTCCATGATTCTTTAAAAAATTGTTGAACTCATTTGACATGTATTCACCTCCTCCATCAGATCTTAATGTATGAATATACTTCCCTATCTGCTTTTCCACCATGGCTTTAAAGTCTGGAAGTGAGTGAACACCTCACACTTCTCTTTCATGAAATATACCCATGCTTTTGGTGTATGATCATCAATGAAAGTAACATAAATCCTATAACTGCCCATAGATGTGGTCTTTGCACGATCCAAAACATTTATATGTACTATTTCTAGTATGTTCTCACTAACATTCTTGTCATGTGGAAATGATGCTCTTGACTCTTTTCCAAATTGACATGCTGCACATACCTTTTGCATCTCTGCAGTCTTGAAATTTGGTAGTCCATGGACAATCTCCTTTGACTCCATCAATTTCAGTCTTTGCAAGTTTGCATGTCCAATCTGTTTGTGCCAGATCTCTATATCCGCAATGACTCCTGCACCTTTTGCAAACATGGCTGCATTCATTTAAGGAATTTTCACATTTAAGGTGAACATCCTACCCATTTTGTTTCCTTTGGCAATCAATCTTCCATCCCGTTTGTATTCTTCTATATATAACGCATTAGCATTGAGCCTCACTTGTAATCCCTGGTCAACCATTTGTCCAAGAGAAACCAAATTCTTTGTTATATTTGGAACATGCAGCACATCAGCAAGATGTTTTACCTTCTTGTCCTTCATAGACAATTTTCCTGTATGCTCGATACGGTGTGATGTGTTATCACCTTTTTCAACATATCCAGGAACTAGCAATTTCTCCAAAGTACTAAACCATTGTGCATGACTAGTCATGTGATTTGAAGCACCTAAATCAATATACGAGACATTATCATTCAATTTTGAAACACCAGTAGAGATCGTATTCATCATGTGATGTTGAATCATGAACAACTTCTCAGAATCATCTGCACTTGTGGATGCATAGTTGATTTACTGCCTTCTATTATTTTGATTCTTCAACCTGCAATGACATTCAAAGTGTGAACGTTTACCACAATTCAAGCATCCTTTACTATCATTACTTGAATAATTTCTTTGGAAATTTTTGCAACCTCTTTGGCTCCCCGTGCCTCGAAAGTTTCCTCTTCCTCCTGCATGATTTTGTTGTTTACCTTGGTCTTGGTTACTATCTCCTCTTCCACTTCTAAACCCTCTACCTTTTCCTCTTTCTCTGCTAGAGTAGAATACCTGCCTAGAACTGGGCTTTCCTTGAGAGTTTGAATCCTCACCAAGATTCTTTTCTTTAATAATCAACATCCATACCAAATCAGAAAAATTCAGAATATTTTCTCTCGTCAGTATAGAAGTTATGAACTACTTATATGCAGCTCCTAAACCACAAAGGCACACTTCCACCTTATCATCATCATCATCTACATTCATGCCAATAGATGCAAGTGACTCACATATGCTTTTGATTTTCACGGTGTAGTCACTTACTAACATGCCCTTCTTCTCCAATGTATGTAGCTCGTTCTTGAGTTGCAATTTATGTGCCTTTGTATTAGTCTCATACAATGTGAGAAAAATGTTCCACATCTCTTTCGGAGTCTTGGCACCTTGTATGTGCCCAAGCATGCTATCCTGTATGCTAATAGATAGCCAATACATTACCTTTCATGCTCCCTGATTCCATTCCTCATATGCTCTTAACTAGTCCGCAGTTTGATTCCTCTCTAGTAAATATGGAGCATTTTCGTTCTCTCCTTCGATGTACTTCTAGTAGCCTTTTCCCATCAGGAAATTCGTCATTCTAAATCTCCAAGCGTGGAAGTTATTCTTGTCTAGCTTATCGCTCATAAGATGACTCAGTGCATCTGTGTTTGTCATTTCTATAGCAATTCATAACACTGCAAAACACTACAAGCAGCACATGCTTGAACACTGTCGCACTATGACGTGAAAGTTCGATCTTAGAAAAACAAAGTTTTCATGTAACAACAGTACACAGAATCCCTTAAGATTTTGGATATGAAATATATAAGTGTTGTCGAACAGGACGCAAGTTATAGTTTGCAAAATTGACCTGTTTTTCTATGGGCCCCACCTTATAGGCTCAAAATGGAGGTGGAGATCACTCTGAAACGGAGGTCTTCTACCTTCATGCGAATTTTCATAGCAATCTGAGGTCATTTATAAATCATGTTTTTTCCAGACCTTCTTAGGTACTCTTCACCATCAGCCTTCTCCACAAGCTCTCTATAGCCACACTGGCTCTGATACCATGTCACAAGGAAGGAGATAAGGAAAAGAGCTTACACACACACTCTCACAATCAAAGAGAAGCACACACTCAGATTGAGGCAAGAAAGAATGATCTTCTTTTTCTTCTTCTTCTATTACATAAAAAGGAACGTACAAGAATGACCTAAAAACAAGAGTACAACTACCGCAATATATAAAGACCAGTACATAATGAAAAACCTCATTTCCGTAAATGAGTGAGCTGCCAAGAAACAAATGTGACATCACTCTCGGTAGATAAATCTAATAAAGCTCAATGAAGTGTCCCTGATGTAAACTAGCATGACCGTTATACATGTCAGAGAAATGAAAAAGTGATACGTGTCATCCTAAATTATCATATGTTGAGCTTGATATACAGAAATGCAGAGCTAAAGTCTATTTTCGAGCCTAAATTTTGAAATAATGCAACCCAAAAGTGATTATAGAAATGAACATCTTGATCTGAAAGAATAACTTTTAGAAACGGTGATGTGAAAAAATATATTTAGTAAATAACTTAGTAGCTTGAGGTGCAAAAAGAGTCTTTTTACAAGGAATGAAATATGCTTGTTTACAAAACCTATCAACAATTATCCAAATCATATCCTTATGTGATGAAGTTTTAGGAAAACTAGTAATTAAATCCATAGAAATTTGGTCCATTATGTATGGGAAGTGGCATTAATGATCCAAATGTTTTACCATGATGTCTTTTTACATGTTGACACTCAATGCAATGGGAAACATACTGTGTAATATTGTTTTCAACATTTGGCCAAAAGAAGAATTCTTTACATGTAATAATAGTACTTTGTATGCCCCTATGACCCATATATGGTGGTTCATGCATCTCTTTCATGACAAATTCTTTAAAACCTTGTGTGATGCATAAATTGTGTTTGAAATACAAGAATCCATTATGAAAGTGTAGTGATCCTCTCCAAATGTTGTAGAATTATTGAAAGCATTCCATGTTTGTGAAAAATACAAATTAGATGCATAAGTAGGAATAATGTCCTGAAATGAATGGATATGAATATGTTAGGCCGCCCGATTGGCACATTGTAACTTTCATATTTTCATATACTGCACGCACCGAAAGGGCGTAGCGAAGTGATGTAACCCTATTCATTAATGAAGAGACATTACATGGTTCTCCGGTGGTAGAGGAGATGGGATCGCCAGACTGTCTGTCTGGGTGATTTGCGACCTTGCGGAGATGTCGTATTGCAGAGTTTGCATATATCTGAGTACGGTTAAGTGTGTGCTTATTGAATTGTTGTAAACTAATACTACACAGTATTACTGTTGTAACATGAATAGATCTATTCAATTATGTGATTGAACGACTCTACGATAAGTTAATGTGTGATGATACCGTAAATGGAAGATTATAACTGTGTAAGAGAAGTAATGCCTAAGCGTATAATTACTATTTGGGTAATTAGTTAATTGGGAAAATCAGAAAAAGGGCCTCTGCATTGTCAGACCCCTACCATCCCGAACAACCCGAAAAGAGATTAAAAGCAGATCTACTAATAGTCCCTTTTAGCACCATCTAAGGGAAGATGGCAATAGATTGAGAATAATCAGCAAAGGTAGAATAGTAGATAAGACCAGTGGTGTAGAGGTGATATATGCCGGTTACTCGGTCCGGCGAGTCTTATCCAAAGTATAGAAGAGATCAGCATCCCTCGGCAGTTCCAAATCTATTAGGGACACCCCCAGGCGGTAGAAGTGCAGCCCATTTAAGCCTAGTTGTTGAAGGATCGGAGACAGTTCGCAGTGATTCTGGTACCAGTTCGGTGACACATGATCAGATTTCGATAGATTACGATGTGATTCCGGTACATTCTGAAGAAGGTGTAGTGACTTCTGAGTGTACAGAGTCACAGTGCATAGTTCATCCGACGTTATCTGGTCAGGATTCGACTATTTGCGGTGATAAAGTTGTGTTGCCAAGCGAGACCGTTTCCGGTGAAAAGACAATCTGGTGCGGTGAAAGTTCGATAATTTCCGATGGGAGTTCGGTACCATGTAGCGGGAGCTTGAAGTTTTTCGGTGATACTACAGTACTACCTGGTGGATCCCTGTTACGTTCACCACTATTCGGGGCAAGCTTGCCTACTCTTGATACTAAAGTTGAGGACATACTATTTGATTTGGAGATAAGTAAGAGATTCAACACCATTTTCGAGCCGGAAGGTGAGCAGTCTGATAATATAGATTTCGAAGGACAAGAGACACCCCCTCAAAACTCAGGGAACAACAACAGTATCAATAATAGCACCATGAGTGGTCAACAGCAGCAACAACAGCAGCAACAGCAACAACCACATCCAATCATCCCACCTCGACCGGTTCCAACAGGGGTGACTTACACAAAATTCGGTGGATTTCCGGGTGACGACCCTGATGCACATGTGCGCATATTTGAGATAAGCTATGCAGTGCTGAACCATCCACCCGATCCGGTGTACAAGGCTATCGTATTTCAGGCCACCTTAGTTAATGAAGCGGCTAGATGGCTGACTGAGTATGATATTAATCATTTCGTTAACTATGATGCTATGCGGGATGCGTTTTTACAGAGGTTCTGGTTGAAGAAGAATCCTGCCAAAATCTTCGACTATTTGCAGAACAATCGACAAAAGTCGCACCAGACTGTTTAGGAATACGCAACATTTTTTAGAACTCACTTAAGACAACTGCCTTCAGCACATGCTAATCTACCGGATGATGTTATAATCTAGTGGTTCATTAATGGTTTGACCCCACAGTTAAGATAAATTATGATCATCCGCTGTGTGGGTGCTATGACACTAGATGTTGTTATTGTGATGGCCCTGCAACTAGAGCATAAAGTTGGGGGAGTCAGCGAAGACTTGGAGTGGTTGAAAGCCAGTAAGAACATAACAGATGATCTGGCTAAACAGATGTATTGCACCAAGTGCAAAAATCCTTCAAAGATAATCATCGTAAATATGTAGTTAAATTGGATGCCATGCAGCACTGCGAGCTTCATGCAAGACCATATGTAGCGGAGCCGGTCCACATGTTGGATGGCTTATCTGGAGACGAGGAAGAGGCATTTCTGAAGACCAACAAGGATCTAATCTCATTAGGTACTGTAGATCTCCAGTTGGTCGTAGACAAGTGGAGTCCGACCGCTTGCACGATGTTACCAGTGACTGGAGATGCAGATGCAGATGATAGTGTCGCTATGGATGGAGCCACCTTACGCCAACTTTTGCAGTCCACTGATGATATGGTAAAACCTCGACATTTTTATGTACCGGAAGATCAGTTAGTAACATATAATTTGGGGGATGCGGTTAACCCGCGACCAGTTAAGATTAAGGCAGGATTGTCGGAGACATTTCAAGATGATTTGATACGACTCTTGTGTGATTTCTCCAATGTTTTTGCTTGGGAATATCGAGATATGAAAGGTCTGGACCCGCAGATCTATCAACATCGGGTAGTGCTCAAACCGGAGGCGAGGCCAGTCAAACAGTCTAGTTATCGAATGAACCCCAATTATGGCACAGGTCAAAGCAGAACTTGATCGGTTATTGAAGGTGGGATTCATTGTCCCAATCGAGCATGCTGACTGGATATCACCAATTGTGATCGTCCCGAAGAAAAATAAACAGTTGCGCATCTGTGTTGATTACCGAAAACTGAGTGCTGCCACTGTACCAGATCCATTTCCTCTCCCCTTTCTGGACACAATGCTCGACAGGGTGGCAGGGCACGAGATGTATTCATTTCAGGATGGATACAGTGGTTATAACCAGGTGAGGATGGCAGAACAGGACATACCTAAAACAACTTTTATCACGAACTCGGGTGTTTATGCTTGTACAGTAATGTGGTTTGGATTAAGGAATGCTCCAAGTACCTTTCAACGATGTATGCAAGAAGTGTTTTCACCCTACTTGACTACTTTTATGCAAGTATATTTGGATGACTTTTCCTTCTTTGGCAAGACTGTGGTGCACCTGTATCATTTACGGTGCTGCTTTGAAAAATGTCGCGAATACCGATTATGCTTGAATCTGACAAAGTCTGTTTTTGCGGTCTCTTGTGGCAAACTACTCGGACATATTATCTCTGCACAAGGGATACAAGTTGATCTGGATAAAGTCGTAGCCGTGTTGGAGGCACCAGTCCCCACAACACCGAAAGAAGTTATGCGCTTCCTGGGTCAAATCCGGTGGCATGGCCAACATTTACGGTGGTTAGCTCATTTAGCAACACTGCTTCATCGGCTTATGACTAGTGCTCTGCGGTAGTATGAGTGGACACCAGAGTGCCAAAATGCATTTGATCGTTTAAAAGTTTTATTGATGTAGGCCCCAATTTTGCAACCCCCCGATTGGGATCGTCCGTTCCATGTTTTTGTGGATGCATCGGACATCACCATTGGTAGTGTACTCATGCAGGAAACTGACAAATGGTTTCGTCTTGTATATTATGCAAGTCGTCGATTAGCCCCTGCTGAAAGAAACTACTCAGTGATCGAACGAGAATGTCTCGGGTTGCTGTACTCTGTGAAGAAGTTCCACCATTATTTGTTGGGCCCAAAGTTCACCTTCCATGTGGATCATGCCGCACTTGTGTATTTGCTCTGGCAGCAACATTTAGGTGGTCGCTTGGCTCGATGGGTTCTATTATTACAGGAGTTTGACTATGAAGTTATTCATCGACCCGGCACAGCACATGCCTTGGAGGATTTTCTATCTCCGTTGGATTCTGGTGAAGCTCCAGTGGGGGTTGATGACACTACACCAGCAATTTACGCTACTGAGCCAAGTATTCAAGAATGTACAGAACCTTTGGTACCTCCTACATACTATGATACGTTACTAACTTTTCTCACTGACGGGTGTCTTCCTTCTCACACTCCCCCTGCTCTGCGGTGGAAATTTGTAGTTTACAGTCGCAGATTCCGGTTGATTATAGGTCAACTGTATTACATGGACCATACTGGTGTTTTACTTCGATGTATCCCACCACATGAAGCAGAATCGGTTATTGCTATGGCTCATTCTTTACCCTCGGGTGGACATTTCGCAGCTGATCTTACTCCCCGTAAAATTCTTCAAAGTGGGCTTTGGTGACCTACCATGTACAAAGATGTGACTGAGTTTGTGCAGCAATGTGATACCTGTCAACGGTCTGGATAGCCATTACCGCGGCACTTCTTTCCCCTTCAACCTGTATTACCTCTGGAACCCTTTCAGAAGTGGGGTCTAGATTTTATTGGTCCAATAACACCCCCAGCTACTTTCACCAACAACCGCTATATCTTGACTTGCATCGATTATGCCACTCGGTGGGCGGAGGCTTGGGCATTACGGTCAGCCACAGCAGTTTCGGTGGCCAAATGCCTAATGAAGGATGTTATTCCTCGTTATGGGTTGCCTCTGGAAATCATTACGGACCAAGGTACCCACTTTGCTAACCACTTAATGCAAGTATTGACCAAGACCTTTCAGATTGTCCACAAATTCAGCTCGCCTTATTATCCCCGTGCCAATGGGTTGGCGAAGAGTACCAGTAAGACTTTGTTGACACTGCTCCGTAAATTGCTTTTGGAATGTCCGGAACGTTGGGACCAATTACTACCTGCAGTTCTGTGGGCCTACCGGACAAGGTAGCTATTGGCATGACCCCGTTCAAACTAGTTTATGGATTGGAAGCTATTGCACCGATGGAAGTAGTAGTGCCGAGTTTACGCATTGCCTTAGCTCAAAAATTGCTACCGAAAGAATCCTTGCCATTTTGGTTGGATACACTCAGATTATTGGATGAACAGCACTGGGAAAGTTTTCTGGTACTTTGAAAAGTGCAGCTTCATCAAGCACGTATACATGACTGCTTTCTAAAAACCCCTGTCTTTAAAGTTGATCAACTCGTCTTATTTTATAATGCTAAAGCAAATCGATCTGCTGGAAAATTTAAATTACGGTGGCTCGGTCCATACCGTATTGCTGACCAAGTGGAACCCACTACTTTTAGGTTGGCCACCTTAACCGGAGTTCCTCTCCCAAAAGTGGTTAATGGTTCCAAGTTACGCCCATATCACCAACAACCTAATCACCGCTGACGTGTTCTTCATTTTTTTTATTTATTATTTCTTTCCCCGTATTTCGGTTGACCACTAACCGTAATCTCCTCGTTATGATATCTAATTATGATTAACCGCCGCCCTGTGTTACTGTTTCTTCTCCTGCATGCATGCCATAATTATGACGGATATCTTTCCAATATCGCACGATGATTAGGGTTTTCGACCGCCTAACGTTGTCTATGTGACTACTTAATCTTGTTTCTTTTACTGATAATCGTTACTACGTTTGTGTGCTTGTGTGTGTTCATTGTCGTCTGTATTCTTGTGCTTACTTGTGTGCACCATGGAAGCTTTAGCGAATGTGGCTACTTTCTGTGTAGGACTCACTCCAGAAGTGAGTGAGTACTTGCGCACTCGCGGTTTGTTGAATTTCGCTGAATTGCCCTGGCATTCAGTGGAATGTCAACCATTCTATGTTCAAATCATTGCTAACATTGCCTCTACACCTACTACAGAGCAGTGTTGGCCCGTCACCTGTTTCCCATCCCGCGTTGTTATCACTTTAGCTTCGTTTGCTAAAGCTTTCTGCCTCCCCATGGAGGGATTGGAGAATGGTCCACCGAACAAGATGCCCACACCGAAGACTCTGACGAAGTTTCTTCTTGAGAGGATTCTCATATGCAGAATCAAGATTCGGTGAAGGATATTACTGCTGACATCCTTAACGACGTCATTGCTATGATTGATGCTGTCATCGACAAGGTTGAGGCATCCAAGCAAGATACCACCAGTCTCATTTTGACGCCAATTATTCCACCTCCTCCACCCATGAACACTGTAGAGCGCATTGTCCCAGTCGAATCTGTTGTTCCCGATGCACCCGCTACTTCCTCATCTTCTCCCAATTACTCTCCACCACCTTCCCCTCATCTGTTCTCAGCTTCTACATCTCAATCTCTTCCGGTGCTTCCTTCTCCAATCCCGATGTTTCATGAACTTGAATCGATGGGTCAACTCTTGATCCAATTTTCACAGCAGTTACCTATGCAAATGAAGCAAGCAACCAATAATATTCGACATGACTTACAGCACAAAATGGATATTCTAGATATTGCCCCATTACAGGAAGAAGCAAATGCAGCTAAGGCAGAAAACCATGCTTTGCAACTTCAAGCTCGGCTTACAGAGAAGGATAATCTCATTGCTCAAAGAGATGCAACATTGGCTGAGTTAAAAGCCAAGGATGTTCTTTTAATTGCTCGTGCTGAAGAAATCAAGCAATTAAATCAGTTGATTCAAGATAAGGAGGATGCTCAGATTGCTCTCGGCAATCTTTTAGAAGAAACTCACACCGAGCTTGATGAGGTCATGCAGAGAGGACAAGAAATGGCTAATCTGGCTAAGCAGACTACTGCCAAATTATAGGCTGCCTCTGCCGATCTTTTTCAGGCGAATACTGCTCTCAAAGCACAGACGAGTCTGACCATTCAACTTAAGAAGGAATTAGCAGGGATTATGAAAGAAAGGGATGCATATTATAGGACAATTCAATATCAAGCCAGTGTTAGGCTGCCGGATTGGCACATTGTAACTTTCATATTTTTATATACCGCACGCACCGAAAGGGCGTAGCGAAGTGATGTAACCCTTGTATTCATTAATGAAGAGACATTACGTGGTTCTCCGATGGTAGAGGAGACAGGATCGCCAGACTATCTATCTGGGCGATTTGCGACCTTGCGGAGACGTCGTATTGCAGAGTTTGCATATATCTGAGTACGGTTAAGTCTATTCTTATTGAATTGTTGTAAACTAATACTACACAGTATTACTGTTGTAACATGAATGGATCTGTTCGATTATGTGATTGAATGACTGTGCGATAAGTTAATGTGTGATGATAGCGTAAATGGAAGATTATAACTGTGTAACAGAAAGTAATGCTTGAGCATATAATTATTGTTTGGGTAATTAGTTAATTGGGAAAATCAGAAAAAAGGGCCTCTGCATTGTCAGACCCCTACCATCCCCAACAACCCGAAAAGAGATTAAAAGTGGATCTACTAACAGTCCCTTTTAACAAATACCATAAGTATTATTAACAGAAACAATAGTTTTTTGTGGGCATGGGAAACGACTAAGGGCATCAGCTACAACATTATCTTTTCTAGGTTGATATTGAGTCATATGCTAAAAATTTTGTATGAATGAAGCCCATTTAATGTGTCTATTTGAATCAATGGTTGATTTATTAAATGCTTAATAGCTTGTTGGTCTATTTTGATTATAACTTCTGAACCCATAAGATAATGTTTCCAAATCTTTCAAGCATGCACAACAACCAAAAGTTCCTTATCATATGTAGTATAGTTCTTTTTAGAAGGTTTATGTTTCTTACTTTCAAATGCAATGGCATGAGCATTTTGCATTACTACAACACCTTAACCCGAACCACTAGCACCTAGAACTACATGGAAAGGTTGTGCAAAAATTAGGTAATTGCATGAGAAAGTGCATGTTTGCGTTTTTCAAATGATTTTTGTTGTGCTAATCCCCATGCAAATTTTAATTTTTTCTTCAATAATAATGTGAGTGGGAGTGCTAAATAAGAAAAGCCTTTTACAAACTTTCTATAAAAACTAGCTATTCCAAGAAAAGAGCATACATCATTCATAGATTTAGGTACAGGCCATTCTTCAATTAATTTAATTTTCTTTGGATCTGCATGAATGCCTTGACTAGAAACAATATGGCCTAAATACTCTAATGCTTTTTGAAAGAAATAACTTTTCTCAAGATTGGCATAAAGTCTGTTTTTGCATAACAAATTAAAGGTTTTCCCTAAATTATTTTCATGTTCATTGTCATTCTCAATATATACAAGTATATCATCAAAGAAAACAAGAAGAAAAGCTTGGTATTCAAGAAAAATGTTATTCATCATGCGTGCAAATGTAGCAGGTGCATTGGTGAGTCCAAAAGGCATTACCATGAATTCAAATTGACCACTCTGAGTTCTAAAGGCAGTCTGATAAATATCATTTTGTGTCATTCTTATCTAATGATACCCAGATTTAAGATCAATTTTACTAAAGATGGGTGCTCCACAAAGTTTATCTAGCAAATCATCTATCCTAGGAATAGATATCTGTTTTTAATTGTGATCTTATTGAGTGTTCTATAGTGAATGCACATCCTATAAGTCTCGTTCTTCTTTTCTACTAAAAGAACAGGGGTTGCAAAAGCAGAAGGACTAGGCCTTATAAGTCCTTTCTACAGTAAATCTTTAACTTGATTAGCTATTTCTTGTTGATGTAGAGGTCCATTCATATAAGGTGCTTTATCAGGAGGAGAACTACCATGAATTAAATCTATACTATGGTCAAGTGATCCCCTAGAAGGTGGTAGTTTAGAAGGAAAATCATCCATAAAAAAATACTTATAGGAATCCATAAATGATTTACGTGCATGAGGAAGTGTATGTGTATAATCGACTATGTTATTGACAAAAACAATACATGAATTGTAGCCTATCAAAAATGCATGTTTTAATTGAGTATGACTAATTAATGGAAATGTTTGGAAGTCATGCATTGCAAGCAAACAAATATCTTGATTGTTAAATTTTAAACTCATAGTGTGCATATGATATCAATGTGTGGACTATAATGATGAAAAAAGGACATGCCAAGTCTAACATCATAGGACTCCAAAGGAGCAATTAAGAATGTGCATTCATCTATATATGAACCTATACAAATCTGAACATTATGCACTTCAGTTGTAACATTATATCTATTTCCTTGAAATGCAGCCTTAACTTTATACATAGAAGGAAGTGGGTTTGATTGGAGATCTTTCACTAGTGTATGAGAAATAAAATCATGCGAACTACCATCATCAATTAAAAGATTAAAAACTTTACCATTAATAGTACCTTGCATGCAAAGTAAAGAATGGATAGAAATTGTGTTACCCAAGGTACTTAGATCCTGTTCCAATGCTTCTTCGGTCCGATTGGGTTGAATGTCTTCAACAACCTCCTCGATGTTGTGTACTTGAGATCCAAAAGCCTTCATGTCGTAAGTTCAGAACCTACATTTAGCTCTAGTATGACCAAACTTACCACAATGTCAGCAAGTGATACGAGGCGTCTTTTGTTGAGCATCCATCATCATAGTTTGAAGGGTTTGAGGTTTGGTAGCATGTAAGGAAGTTGTCTTAGGTACTAGTGAGAAATTGGATTGAGGAGGGTGTTGAAAAGTAGGTGGATGGTTAAAAGCAGGTGGGCATTGAGAAGGAGGAGAAGAAAAAGTAGAAAAAGGACACTTGAAGGGAAAAATGGGCTTGATTTGTTGTGGTTATTTACGTGTTTCTTGTAAGCAAATGGACTTGGTTATGGATTGAAACTCTTCCTCATCATCATGTGCAAAAGAAATAGTTTCATAGAGGGTCATCGAATGTAGGGTGTTTAGCTTAGCTTGGATTCCCATCTCCAAACCATCTTCATATTTATGTTGTAAAGTATCTTCATGAATTATTTCAAGCAAACAAATAACTAATTGTCGTTGCCAAAAACCTTTAGTATAGGTAGACACAATATCTCCACCTTTTCATCCAAAAGTTGTCCATGATTGACGTGCATCTAAGTGAAATTGAGGAGGAAGGAAGGACTCCTTGATCTTTTCTTGAAATGCTTGCCATGTGGTGGAGCGGCAGGTGCTATGGTGCAAAACATTCCACCATAACTGGGCCTTACCCACCAACTAATTAGTTACAAATTTCACTTTTTCACTTTCACAGTATGATTCATCAGAATAGAAATCATCAATTTAAGATAGCCATGAAAGAACAAATTGGCCATCCTTTTGCCCATCAAATCAAGAAAATTGGAAATTTTTCACACCAATCTTGGACTGTGTGCCTTGTTCTTGGGCGGTAATAATGGCCTTTACTACCTGAACTTGGTTATTGTCATCACTTTGCAGTTGTTGGAGTGCAGCATCACATTCCTTAATCTCCTTTTAGGCATGTTAGAGTTCATGCCACAAAAGCTCTAATTGTTGCTCGATTGGTACCTCGGGTAGGGGTGATGAACCAAAATCGTTTATATTATGGCTAGGGTTCATGGCCTTATGTAGAGATCCAAAACCTAGGTCTAAACCAAACGTTTGAGAATAATGTCAAATCTCAAATGAAACAAATGTCCTGAATCACAATCGGGCACTGAAACCACCTCCCCAGATCCCTTGGCTCTGATACCATTGCTGCCCTTCAAATTCTCGAGATGCACAAATGTAGAGGATAGTACAAAAAGAAAATCACACAAAAGTACTCACAGAATAGAAAGAGACAACAGACAACACCAAATTGGTTACAATCTCCCCCCACATACTTTGATGGATGAGTTTATCAGAGCATGTGTATGTATAGGTATTTCTTATTACGTCCTGAATAGAAGATACATGAGGGCCGCACTTCAAAAATTGTGCTTTTGCTTTATTTACAAAATCTTAATTTTCTATTTTTATTAAAACCTTGCTTTCTAAAGAGATCTATTATTTTTACAAAAAATAACTAAAAATAATATCTTCTAAAAATAATTGTCTTCTAACTGTATTCTTCTAAATTCCTCCAAAAATATTTAAATAAGTCCATGCATGTTCACATCCTCATTTATCTTCACCTACTAAATCAAAACACAAAACACATTAAAAATGTCAAGGCATTAAACCCCATTTTACATTCCAATATTCCATAAAGTATAATACAAGGATTTGTGATTTTGCTACTATTCATGAGATCAACTGACGTGACATGTGGCTTACCATTTATAGTATATCCTAATTTGGTAATGTCTATACTTAAAACTTGGGATTGTGAAGCAAAATGGAGAAGACTGGAGGACACGACCAATTCAAGCGAGTAGGGTCATTGGAGAATCTTCGATGGCCTTAATCGCGTGAATTGGTCATGTCTTCCAACCTTCTCCATTTTATAATATTCCTACCTTGATGCTTTATACACCTTGCTTATCACTAATAAATAAGTCATGATGATTCAAGCAAAGAGAGAAGTCGGGGAACTTAAAATGGCCTTAATCTCTTTAAGCGGTTGTGCCCTTTGATCTATTGTCCATTAAGATTGAAAAAAGGGCAAAACAGATTCAAGCAATTAGGTCGATCAGAGAACCTTTGATGGCCTTTAACTCTTGAATTGGTCGTTCCCTCCAAGTTTCTACACTTTGTAATATATCTACCCTTTAATGCTATATGTAGCTAATCGGTAACATGGATAATTTCTCTATCCTTATCTTTTATCAATTACTTTTGGAGCATGTCTTTGAACAATAGAAAACTTCCACAAAAATGATATAAGTCTTTGAGCAATAGAAATCTTGCACAGCAATGATATAAACCAAAACAACATCAATATGAATATGAAGAGTTTACATTTAAGAAAAGAAGGGAAAAGTATTTAGCACTCTTTTTATCTAATCACTAACATGGAGATATTCCTTATGCTTATCTTCACTAGTTATTGTTTGGGAGAAGTCTTTGAACAATAAAAACCTTCCCTAGCAATGATATAAGTCTCTTCACAATAGAAACCTTCCACAACTTTGAAATAAATCAAAACAATTCCAACATGAATATGAAGAGCTTACATAAAAAGAAAGAGAAAAATGTATTTAGCTCTCAATTTCTTTATTTCCTTCAAAACTTTTGGTGGAAGAAAAAGGGCAAGATTGGTTGCATTCTTAAGGGTTGGACATGATCACCTTGGATGGTAGGCAAGTAATGCACAATAATGTTTTCTCTGATCTAATGTTTACTATTGCACCATCAATTGAGAATGTGAACTATGTTGAAACCTCGTTAAGGTACTCTAGGAGCTCTCTTAAATTTCTGAGTTTCCAATTTGCAATGACAATTATTTTCCTAGGTTGAAACTCTAGATGCATCAATAATTCTATCTCAAATTCTAGACACCTCTCCTTTGAATCCAAGTGTATCCAGAGTCCATGCTTTTTTTCCAACTTTTTTAGTCATATCATAAAAGAAGAGATTGTTGAGATATCTGATATGAAATTCAAAGAGAATTTGGACTAACTTTACATGAAATGATGTCTCCTAGCTTTTGAGCTTCCTTGCTATCCCATTCCCTACCTAAAACATCATGAATCGTTGAAATTGAAGCTCTTCTATTCAACCACATTGTTTTTGTTTTATATAATAACATCTTTTTCAAACCTGCTACAAAAACATGAATAGGCAAAATTCATTTAATCTTTATCCTTCATGTAATTCAACTTCGTGAAATTTCCCTTTAAATGTCATCTTTGATTTTGCATAGAAAACTTGAAATTGTCAATTCATTAGGAAAATCCCAATCTAATGAAGAGATACAAGGAGGAGGCAGATGTACAAGATTTCCATAAACACTCCTCCTTGATGGTACCTCATAATCTATAAAATAGAAAAATGATTGAATGTTATTGAAAAATGGAACAAATTTGTTTGCATACAAAAGCTCTACATAATCCTTATGAAAAACTTTGAATGTTCTTGTTAAATATTCAATACGTTGCCACTCTTGAATATTGGAAGGAAAAATATATGCAATACAAAAACAGATAGCTTGTAATACAAAAACAACTGAAAATGATAAAAGAGCATTGTTTAACTTCACTTACAGTATGATGGAAATTATAGATTATTGTTTAGCACTAGATCTTTAGGAGTGTACACATGTTGAACTCTTGCAATCCACCCAATTCTGTTTAATTGAAAACAAAGAATATGACCTTTTCAATGGTTTTTTCAGTTGTCCCTTTTACCTTGCTTCACTCTATGGGAACCTCTAAAACTCACAAGCATAGTCACCCAATCATTTAGCTACACAAAAAAGAGGTTTCCATAAGGAATTCTTTCTTCTTTTATAAACCTCACATGAGGTTACATATTTGGAAGGACGATGAGAAGTAGCATCCATTTGAACACGTAGAGAAATAGTTGAACATGCTTAAAGTGGGAAATCAAGATTCACAAACTCTTGAAGAGAGTGTGAAAGAGAGTTGCAAACTTTTGATTTGATGTATCAACTATGACCGAAATATCATACAATTTTGTGGACCCAAAAATATTGTGTATCTTCAAAAATCATTTCTCTCTTGGAAATTTAAATATTTGCATTGTGTGATGTACGAAAATATCTTTTGTCATATGAAAAACAAAGTCTTCATTGAATATGAGGAATTCCATCACTTTAGCAGTGCATTTAGAGCATATTTTCTATAAAAAAAAGAATTCTTTTGTAGGATTAAAGGAGACAAGAATGTTATATTTTTCTACACTTTGAAAGACCCTATTTGTCAATTTTCTTAACTCATCATTAGGAAACAGCCCCTTCTCATGTGTTTTTTGCCATAATGCTAAGTACCACAAGTGATGGTCTTGCCATCATATTTATTGCAAAAATCAAAGAGCTAATTTTAAGGATTGTACTCGAGGCAATTCCAAAACCACTCTTACTATATCCTTATCCACAACAATACCTTCTTTGGAAATTATATGGCCTAAAAGTTTGCCACATATTGAGAAGTCTTTACATATGAAGGATACAATTGGAAATATGGATAACACTGTGTCTAGAATGTCATAAGCTCAATGTTGTATGATACTAGGCCCTATACATCCTTCCCATATGGAATCTTGGGAACTCATTTATAAATCTACTATTCAGTTACCTTTAGATGATCTACTAACTTCGATGCCTACCTGTCACCTATTTGTTAGGTACTATTAACTTACAAATAGCCAAGTAGCTAAAACTAACTAAAATTATCAATTATTACTATTCAAAGTTGATAGCTTCTTGTTAGAATCTATTGGCTAAGCGCAACTAAGTGAGAAAAATACTTAAGTATTAGCCAATTGTTTTCACTAGTTAACTAAGAACTATTAGCTGAGAAATAGGTATGTATTAGCTAAAGTAAAATGTGTCTAGCTACTACAAAGCTAAGAAATATTTTTGTAACTACTTTACATATGTTTAAGATAATTGGGTTCACCTATTAGCTAATTACTATTTGCTGAGCAATAGTGAAGTAGCTAAGAAATAGCCAAAGGTATCAATTACTACTATTCAAAGTTGATAGATAATTGCATTGACATGGATCTTCCAGAAAAGTTCCATGTTGGGTGAGCATAACTTGCAAGACTTTTTTGACTATTTGGCCTACACTTATTAGGTTTTTAGTGATAGTGAGTACATAGAAAACCTTACTAAGAATGTTTGTCGTGCCATTGGAAGCTTTTACATTAACAATCTTCTCCACATTGTACTTTGTGTCATCCCCTATTTGTACTTCATGTCTATGCTTTGGACTTTCCAAATTAGATAGAGCAATGTTGCTTGCAACATGATTCATACATCCTAAATCTATGTAGAACAAACGAGCATCTTCTTTGCCTTGTTTATGGCTTAGATTCATAAGAAGCAATGAGTCTTCATGTGATTGATCTTCTGAATAGTTGTCATAGTCCCTTCTATTGTATCCTCTATTGTTATTTTTGAAGTTGTGTCCACCTCTGCCTCTATTGTTGTCGTATCCACCTCTTCCACTTCCTTTCTGGGTCTTCCCATTGAACCAGTAATTCTGAGTGGTGTGGTTGGTCTTATCAGAGATGACACAAGGTTGAACATTCGGACCTTTGGCTTTTTCATGCTTTGGCCTTTTCTTCTTCCCTTTCCACTTGCTCTTGCTTGCGAAGTTGGATTGGGAAGTCTCCTCTTCATCTTCTTCCTTCTTCTTGCCTTTCAGCTTCTTATCCTTCTTATCTGCATACAGAGTACTAGTTGAGATAGCATGATAGGAGTTACCTTCCTTTATGCTATTGTTTGCCTCTTGATTGAAGAGTTTTCCAAGAAAGATGTTGAAGTCTGGAGTTTGCACATCCATAATGAGATCGTAAGACGTGGTGGAAGAGTTCCATTGCGTATAACTTTGAATCTCATTGAGAATTTGCCTCATGATAGACTCTTCTTCAATTAGCTCTCCAATGGATGCTAACCTCCTTGAACTTGGTAACAAACTATGTGATGGTTTGTTTAGGTTTCTTGTTCATTTGGTTGAACTCGTTCCAAAGATGATTCTGTCTTGCTTTGGTACTAGTAGAAAAGAAAGTCTCAAGGGCATCCCAAGTCTCTTGAGATGTCTTGCATTCTCTAATATGTGGTAATATAAAGTTAGACATAAATTTTAGTATGTACGACCTTTCTTGAGCATCCCTTGGGCACCAAAGTGTGAGCTTATCTGTCTCCTCTTGTATAGAGCCTCCTTTGGATCTTGGAATAGGGAGAGCTTCATCACCTCCTACAATTCCATAAAGATTTGTAACTTGCAAATAGGCCTCCATTCTGATTTGCCAAGCCGCGTAGTTGTGTCGATCAAGCTTTCAATCATTGAGGGAAGCCATCACCAATCTTGATCTAGCTCTGATACCACTGAAAGAACTTGATGAAGCTTGTAGGAGGTAGAAAAGTAAGTTTCGAAGCGAGGAAGTTTGGTCCAGGGAACTCGCACAAGACTAGACCTTGATCTTATGGATACTCAAATAGGCCTTATAGGCATGCGATAAGAGCAAAGAAATGTACTATGTACTTTGGAGCATGAAGGAGAAAGAGTCGATACAAAACAGATAGGTTCGTGCATCGACTAGCTCAAAAAACTTACTATTTATAGAAGAGACAATGAACTTCAAATGCTCATAACGATCAATATGATTAAAATTAGAAAAAATCCTTTTATGGGAGTGATAAACATAGGGTTGAGTGTATATGATGCACAAAAGTATAAGGAATAAGAAAAATAAGCAAAAGCATAAGGAATTTGGGCTCTATCTTTCTACTTTTACATGTGTAAAGCTCAAGGCTTTTACAATGGTAAAAGATCCATGAAAAATCTTTTAAGAAAATACAATTAGTGAGTATAAGAAAAAGAAATCTCCAATGGATACTCCTTTGACATAATCCAAGCCATAGTTTTCGATGTAGATCAAATCCACCTCATGCATATTGTAAGCTTGATGTTTTACATAGAGATTGTCGATAAGTTCTTGAAAATATATACTATCTTGAAGTGGCAGAAGTCCTCCACAATGCCTTTGTATCATATGTGCAATATCAATATACATTATGATTCATTTTCATTGATTGGTCATTCTCTATTCATTTGTATAGCACCTTGAGCTACTGAATCATCTTCTTTGAGTTAGTACTCACTATGTAGGTACTCAATGTCTAATATATCACTTGAATCAATTAGCCACGACCGTAATAAGAACATATACAAAGTTTCATTGACATTGTAAATATATACCTTGAGACATGAAAAATTATGTTTGATTGTGCTCGTGTATCACCTAGCTCTGAAAGATTGGCATGACCCCCCAAACTTCTCAGATTTGTTTCTTTGTGCATAGCAAGTCTAAATTCATGAAGTAACTTGCTTTTCTTATGTTATTACTATCATTGAAAGTTTGCAAAAGCTTTCAGGAAGGCTAAGAGCACTAAATATATCTCTGAATGATTCTCATCCATAGATAGAAAATTTCTCACGATATTTTGATCTTTAAACTTATCTATTTTAACATAGAAGATTATGGATGATGTTTCAAAGGACCTAAATGATTTTAATGCATAATATGAAAGATTAGGGACTCTATTAGCTATTTTTGAAGTTACTTGGGCTACTATTGAGTAGGATTTTTTTGACACACTCTCATCTCTATAGCTCATCCATCACGTCTTCACAGTGGTATAAGAGAAAATTTAAGGCCTCGGCATTATGGGTGATGGATTCCCCTCATCCATTGAAAATCTAAATCAAAGAAATTACTCAGCATGGTCTCTCATACTAGAAAACTACCTAAAAGGAAAGAACTTATATGTATACGTTTCTAGAGATGAGATGATGCCAATAGTTAGAAGTAAGGGCCAACTAACACAAGAGAAACATGAAAGGTTGAATGCGTGGTGTTCAAAGGATGCTTTGGCAAGGCCATACAATTTGAAATCTATCTCAAATTTTCTACTTCCTCATATTAGGAATTTTAAGACCTCTCAAGAGACATGGAATGCTTTGGAAGCCTTCTTCTCCTTAAGTACCAAATCCAAGAAGAATCAAATACCGATGGAGTTTACAACACTGAAGGAGATGCCCACACAAATTGTAATTGACTTTGTCACCAAGATGGAGCATATTGCTGAACAACTTCGAAGCATTGGAGAGTTCATTGATGAGGAGTAAATTGTGAGGAGAGTTAACAAACCTGACTTTAGCACACTCATGGGGCAATGTTTTACACATGAATTACAGCTTATGAAAAGTGCTCAAAAATAAAAAGTCAACCAATCCTCTTCCCTCTACAAAAATAAGAATAAAGGCAAGGAAAAAGGGAAAGGTAAGAAATCTAATGATAAAGGAAGTACCTCTCAAGCCAATTTTGTAGGTAGAGGCAGAGGAGGTAGACAAGGCAGGGGGAGATCTCAACAATTATATCTTTGGTTTATCAAAATCACATCATAGAGGATTGTTTTAGGAACCCAAAAAATCAAAAAGGAAGAGGATACAATAGAGGAGTTATTGAGATAGAAGAATTTGATTCAATAACTCTTTTGGATATAATAATAACTCATAAAACAACAATTATCATGGAGGATACAGAGAAAGGAGAGACTACAACAAATATACAGATGATCAAGCTCAATAGGATTCAGTTCTACTCATGAACATAACAATTAATGATGATGAGTCTAATGAGAATGTAATACATAGAATATGATTGTTCAAATCATGTGGGAGGAAATTTGGCTCTACTTTTAGACTTGGAAGATCCAAAGAACAAACATGAAGTCCAAAGAGGAGATGACACAAGAAATCAAGTTCAAAAGGTAGGTAATTTATAGGTGAGAACTATGAAGCATGGAGCATATGTTGAGGATCCTTATGAGGGATTAAAGAAGATAGAAAAGGCAGAAAAGATGGATAGATTGTTGTCTTTTGAATTCCATGACACCAAGAATATTTCCTTGTTTGACTATGGCAATCAAACCCTATCAGAGTTAGAGGTTTGGCACAAGAGGCTAGCTCATATTGGAGAAAGATTCCTCAAACAAATCACTAGAAATCAGAGTTTACTTGGACCACCAAACATATCAAAACAACATATGATATGCAAGTGTATGCATGTGAGTTTGGTAAGTCACAACAAGCCACCGTTCAACATGAAAGGCTACATACATGGAGATATCTTGGAGCTTTTCCACATAGATGTATGGGGACCAAGAAAGGAATGTTTAATTCTTGGATCAAGATACTATGTCTCATTCATAGATGATTGTAGCACATGGATAGTCTTATACTTCATGAATCATAAGGATGAAGTGTTTTCATGCTTTAAAAAGTACCTAGCTCTTGTGGAGAATCAAACACATAAAACCCTAAAAAGACTAAGCTCAAATGGAGGACGTAAATACTTCTCCCATGACTTTGATTTTTATCTTCAAGAGAGAGGAATCAATAGGGAAATCACCATGAGATACACTCGTATGTAGAATGGAGTGGTAGAAAGAAGAAAGAGAACAATTGTGGAGGCTCCATGGTCCATGCTCAATTAGAGGAAACTCCCTAACTACTTGTGGGCAGAGGGAGTATCAACTTCCACCGATTTGGTAAATAGATTACCATCAAAGGCTCTTCATGGCATGGCTCCATATGAGGCATGCAATGGAAGAATATCTCGCTTGGAACAATGCAAAACATTTGGGGTCATTGTATATGCACACATGTCTTCAGAGATAAGAGGTAAGTTGGACCCCAAGGAAGAGAAATGTGTATTCATTGGCTATGAACACAATAAAAAAAGGTTATATATTATACAATCCCAGAAACAAAGGATTTATAATAAGTGGAGATGTTTAGTTTAATGAAAAAAGTCATGGTTCGAAGCCCAAAGATTATAAAAAGAATCCAGGGAGAGAAGCTATCTCTTGGTGCTCCAGAGGTCAAGCTTAAGTGCAAGAGTTGAGGGATGTAAGAGAATCCTCTCAACAATCAATGAGAAGATCAACTAGAAAAAGAAGAATCCAGAAAGGTATGGTTATGATACATCATTGGTCACTAAACACTATCTATTTAGCAGAGGATTCAAACTCTGAGGAACTCTCATATTATGAAAAAGCAAAGAAGAAACGAGAGTGGATAAATGGCATGGAAGAAGAGATTGAAACCCTTTAGGAAAACCATATTTGGAAGTTGGCTTCCAAAACTTCATACTATAAAGATCATAGGATCAAGGTGGATATACAAGGTAAAGAAAAACTCTGATGGAACGAATAATAGGTATAAAGCAAGAATTTTGGCCAAAGGATATGCACCAACAAAAGGGATTGATTATGGAGAGTATTTTTCACCTATGAAAAATATGTCAACTATGAGAGTGCTTATTAGTATTGCAGCTTCCAAAAATTGGAAGATTTACCAAATGGATGTAAAGAATGTTATCCTAAATGGTTGGATATCTAAAGAGGTATATATGGGTCAGGCTCCTGGTTTTCACGACTCATAATATGTTGAATATGTGAGTAGGTTAAGGAATGCCCTATATGGTCTAAAGCAAGCCCCAAGGGCTTGGAATAATATGCTTGACACATATTTGTAGGATAAAGAATTGATGGTTAGCAAATTATATCCTTCACTCTTCATCAAGAGAAACAAATATGAAGTCATATACCTTTGTGTATATGTTGATGATATAACAATTACATGTTATGATGATAAAGGCATAATAAGGAGGAAGCCTTAAATGAAAGAAGAGTTCAAAATGAGTGAGTTTGGGCAACTCATACACTTCGTAGATTTTGAGGTTTTGTATAAAGAAAAGGGTATGTTTCTCACTCAAAGGAAGTATATCAAAGATATTCTTGCTACGTTTGAGATGGAGAACTCAAAGGTTGTAGGCACACCCATGGATATGAATTAGAAGCTAAGTAATCATGAAGGAGAGAAAATTGAAGACATAACTAGTTATCAGATTTTAGCAAGTAGTTTGAACCATGGCACATTCACAAGAGTTGATATTTTCTACACTGTAAGTGTCCTAAGTAAAGTTACTCACACTCCTAGAAAACCTCACATGGAGAGAGTAAAGAGAATACTCAAATACGTGAAGGGAACAATCAATGAAGTTTTTTATTACTTCTCCACATCCGATGTAGATGTTAAACTCTTCTCTGATGCAAATTGGATAGGTTCTAAAATGCAAGGATAAGTACATCATGATATCTCACCTTTTGCATGAACAAAACTCATATCATGGTCCTCAAAAAAGCAACCCACTATCCCACTCTCATAAGCAAAAGTTGTATATAGAGGACTAGCCAATGCAACTTAGGAGCCAATGTGGATCAAGACCTTGTATTTTGATTTAGGTCTCAAGTCCCCTACTCTTCACATTTTTGAGGACCATCAATTCATTACATCTAGCACCAAACCCAATGTACCATGCCAAGTCCAAGCACATAGAAGTGCACTATCAATATGTGAGAGAGAAGATCACAAGCAAGTAAATTGTTTTTTCATACGTTTCCTCTCACCAACAATGTGTAGACATGATTACCAAAGCATTGGATGGAGTTAAGTTGAGCTGGTTCAAAGCAATGATTGAATAATAGGAAGTATTGAAGAACTGACCACTTAAGCCTCTTATGTTGAAGATGGAAATTGTTAGTGCAAGGAGCAATCCTGGGAGCTTCTTCAAAGATCATAGGATTTCTCTTTTTATTGTTTGGATTAACATATGGTTAGAGAGCTTAAAGGTTAAAGCTTGAATATTATCTTAGTCAAAAAATAAACTAAAAACGGAAAATAATTGCAAGGTTGAAGGGGCCCAAAATAATTGAAAATGCTCCTAGATGTTAGGACTCCTTTTATGCAAAAGATCCAAACACCATGAAGATCAAAAACTATCTATGAACACTAACTTTGTAGTTGTGGGGTAGTATAGCATTTACATAGAGATTGTAGATACTTTATTGAGCATACTTTATACTATATTAAAGTGAGAGATTTCCTCCAAAAGTCCTTTTTAACATATGTGCTTAGTGTGTAGGTAGTGAATGTCTAATATATATCACTATAATAACTTAGCTAGGACTATTATCAGGAGGAATAAAAAGTTTCATGAACATCATTTCCTAATGTTTGCATCAAAATATATAACTTCTACTTTGAAAGGGGTGAGAAAAGCCTTCTATTTTGGGATGACAAGGTCTTAGTATTATGCTCAAAGCTCACAACCTAGTATGAATTGACCATAGAGCTCTTTCACATAACTAATTGACTTGTATAGCTAACTAAAGAAAATTATTTGATGAATTTAGCTACACCAAACAATGATAAATGAATTTAACAAGTGTGGGGCTCATCGTGACTTTTGAAGAACAAGACAATGTGGAGACATAGTCAACTTCAGAGCTTCATATCTCACGAGCTACTCATCCAACGATAATGAAACTAGACATTTGGGGTGCTTGAGACTCTTACCTAACTAACCCAAGAAAAACCATAGAAAACGGATACGTGTGCAAAGAGAAATAGGCAAACAAATTTCACAATGTACGTGAGTGTACTCCTGCACCATGTAGAGGAGAACTCACTCAATGTAATGATTCAAAATATATAACTTATTGCACATATGAATTCTAGAGGACTACTCCTTCATGAAGTGATCACTATTTATGCTCAAGAATGAAGCTCATTGTCATTGAAACAAGCTGATTATCCCACAACTAGAGAGTTGTCTATTTATACATGTTTTTCAAATTTGAACTTGCTAGATAGCTCACATAAGAATGATCCTATATTTAGGGACAATTTGAATTTGATTCCAATCAACTAAATTCATTGAATAGGATCCCTAATATGATCAGGTTCTTCTTCCAAGTTTAGTTTTTACAAAGGCTCATGGTAAATACAAGATTTACTCTTCTGTATTCACAAGAATAGGTTCTGATGATCAAGACTATATGTGATGGATTTAAGAGGGTAGTATAGAATTCAAATTCCAAGTCTCTAGGCTTTCAATTTACACCCATAGCTTCCCCTCAAGCTAAGAAGCTTGATTGTTTAGTCCTTGTAGATTTTGTGCAATCCAATCATTAATTTGAATTTGTTTAATTTGCTTCCATCCAAATGCCTTGCCATCATATCTCGCATTGTTGATGTGTTGACACATATGAAAGTTAAATCTCTTTGCTTGTGATCGTTTCCTAGACATAATGATAATGGACTTCTATGTGCTTGATCCTACCATGATAAATTGGGCTAGCAGCAAGATGTAAAGTACTAATATTATCTCCAAAGATGTGTGAAGTAGAAGACTTAAGACCTAAATCATTTTATAGGGTCCTAATCCACATTGCCTTATGTGTAGCATTTGCAAGTCCTCTATATTCAGCCCGTGTTGATGATAGTGCTACACTTTTATGCTTCTTCGAAGATCAAGAAGTTAATTTTTTACTTATAAAGGTGAGATATATAGAGTTTCTTCTTCTATCATCTTCAGAGGCTACACAATTTGCATAAGAGAAAAGTTTGATATCTATATTAGATGTGTAGGGATAGTACAAACCTTCATTGATTGTACCCTTCAAATATTTGAGGATTCTCTTAGCTCCTTCCATATGAGGTTTCCTTGGAGTAGGCGTGAATAGAGTTAGTACACTAAGTCCATTAAAAATGTCCACTTTAGTTAGTGTGGCAAAATTTAAACTTCCAACTAATCTTTAATAGCTTGTTATATCTTCAATCAACTTACCTTCATGAGCACATAGCTTTCGGTTCACCTCCATAGGAGTACCTACAAATTTTGACTTCTCCACTTTCAATTTTGCAAGAATATCTTTGATGTAGTTACTCTAAGTAAGAAACATACCTCTTTTTGTATACACTACTTCTAAACCTAGAAAGTATATAAGCAAACCAAGATCACTCATCTTGAAATCTTCTTTCATTTGGAGTTTGATCTTTTTGATTCCTTCTACATCATTACATATAATGATTATGTCATCAACATATACACATAGGTATATGACCTGTGATTGGTTCCTCTCAATAAAGAGGGAAGGATCTACCTTGCTCACATTGAGTCCTTTATCCTACAAGTGAGAAGCCTCTAATTCCAAGCCCTAGGGGCTTGCTTCAATCCATATATAGCTTTCCTCAACCTCCACACATATTCAGGACATGATTGATCCTCAAGACAAGGAGTTTGAGCCATGTATACCTCCTCTAATATCCATTCGTTTAGAAAAGCATTTCTTACATCAATAAAAACAGATAACTTCTACTTTGCAATGAGTGAGACAAACCTTCCATTTTGTGGAGAGAAGGTCTTAGTATTATGCTTAGAGCTCGTAACCTGGTATGAATTGACTAGAAAGCCTTTGCATATATCTAATTGAAGTTCATAGCTAACTAAAGCAAGTTATTTGTTGAATTTAGATGCATCCCACAATGAGAAATTAGTTAAACAAGTCTAGGGGTCACCCTGACTTTTTAGGAACAAGAAATGTGCTAACATTGTAAGCTTTAGAGCTACATATCTCACAATCTACCAAAGCAATGATTACGAAACGTGAAAGGTAGATGCTTGAAATATGTGCCTAACTAATACAAGTAAAGTCATAGAAAATGAATACTCATACATAGAGAAATAGGCAAACATGTTCACTATTTACATGAGTGTATTGGAACAACATGTATAGGAGAAGTCACTCAATGTAATGAAAGTGCACATTGTATTGCACATATAATACATGGGAGGTATAGAGGACTAATCCATCATGAAGTGAGCATAATGTATGCTCAAGAATGCGGGCTCACTTTGACTCAAATAGGCATGATTATCTCGTGACTAGAGAGCTATGTATTTATACATGTTTTTGAAATTTGAACCTGGTAGATAGCCCACTTAAAAGTGGTTCTAAATTTAGGAATGGTTTGAATTTCATTCCAATCAACTAAAGTCATGGAATAGGCTCTAATCTAGCTTTAAGGAAGCTTAATAGACCTCATTAGCTTCGTGATGGTGCACATAGAGCCACTAAGCCCTTTGGAACATCATTCTCAATTGTTTGCATAAAAAAAGATAAATTCTAATTCTAGGAAATGTGAATAACCTTCTATTTTGGGAAGAGAAGGTTTCAATATTATTCTTAGAGCTCACAACCTAGTATGAATTGACTAGAGAGTTTTTTCACACATCTAGTTGAGGGGCATAGCTAAGTAAATAAATTTATTTCATGAATTTAGCTCAGAGGTCTAGTTCTATAATCACTTCCTCAACATTTGTAAACAAATCTTGAACAATATTCTCTTGCACTATTAAAGTAAAAAGTCTTCCTTCCTTCTTACCATAAACAATCTTACTATATTCATTCTTTAGATCCTCCACAAATACTTTTTCATTTGTAAATCTGACTTGAAAACCTTTTTCAACTATTTGTCCCACAATAATCGAATTCTTAAGTATTGTGGGAAGATACAAAACATTGGTTAGCAAATCTACTCCACTCCTGCATTTCACTTTCCCAATTTAATGTACATTGTGTCTTGTGTTAGCACGTGTTTGAACTGTATGACTAGAAATACCTTCTTCTAATTATGACATTAATTCTTTATTTTTTGATAAATGATTACCACAAATAGAGTCAATATAGAATACCTTGAGATCTTCTTTCTCTGGTGTACTTATTGAATTCATCATCAATGTTGTTTGGTTCTCATTCTGTGTGTCATTCGCATAATTGAAGTAGATAGTGTTGTAGGATTGGTCTTGTCCCCAATTTCTTCCTCCACCTCTACCATAGCCACCTCTTTGACTTTGCCTTCCTCTTTGAAAATGATTTGATATCTTCCACCTTTACCTCTGCCATTTTTACTTTGATTTTGATTTGAATCTTGTTGATTGTGCCAACAATCATAAGCCAAATGATTGCTCAAGCCACAAATCCAATATGTATTTTTGTTATTATTCTCATTACCTCTTGATCTTCCATTTCCTCTACCTTTACCTCTACAATTACCTCTTCCTTTTACATAATTAGCCTGAGAAATTGATTCTTCTTCACCTTTTGCTTTTCCCTTATCTCCTTTCTTCTTATTTTTTGCATATATAGTAGAGCTTTGTTCTTTATCTCCATCTGACTTCATGTTATGGTCAAATGTGAGCATCAATCCAAGAAATTGATTTGGATCTCGTACAAAAATGATATCATGAGAGTTCAATTGATAATACAAAAATTTTCCACCTTTGATCTCCTCTCGAGTTTGCAAGTAATTGTGGAATCAACCTGTGATCTTCAATGTCTTCATCTATAGATACAACACTATCTGCTAGGTCTTTCATCTTAGTGACATAATCACTAATGCTTATACTTTCCTTATTATTTAGTGTTGTAAATTTTGACCACAAGCTATCTTTTCTAGCTTAATTAGTAGTGTTTTAGAAATGGTCTTCGAATGCATTACATATATCTTTAACTATTTCCAAGCATGTGATGTTTGGTAACAAATGATCTATAATAGTGTTATATATATAGGCTCTTGCACTTGCATCTTTCTTTTGCCATACTTTTAAAGCTTCTAGCTCTACTTTCTTTGCTCCACTATCATCTTCAAATGTAGGGTGTTCTTCTTCACCTATTACATTTATCATGAGATCCTTACTCATAAGTAAGGCTTCCATCCTCATTATCCAAGTAGGAAAATTATCTCTATCCAATTTTTCAATGGAGATATGATCTGCCATGATCTTCTTGCTTCTACTATAACTTGTGTGTTTAAGGTTTAAAGATTATTACCTTTTGTACATATTTACACTCGGAAATAATTTTGAGGTATTCTTCTGATGCTTTTTGTTTTTAAATGCTTAAGCTTCCAACTTTGCAATGAAAACTTTCCAAAATCTCTTGTATCCACACCTTCCTCTACTCTTTAGGACCTTCCTACTCAAACACCACTTTTTGATGTATGCAACATCACAAGAACCAAGTTAATGAGATATAAGAAGTCCTATACAATCGTCATTAGCTCACCAATTCTTCAAACTTCAAAATCTTTAACACTTTACATAATAAATGTGAATATTTACTCTTTCTATATTTGTACCTTTTCTTCCAGCTTCAAGTCCTCTCTAATTTGTCTTGGACCTCATAGATCCTTTTCTATGAATGATTCTCCATTACAATAATCTATCTCTAACAAAAACTTGGACTGCCTATCTCTTAGATTAGGACTTATAATTAAGTTAAATTACTCTCTATACATCAAATTAACTTATATATATTTAGACTTTATGCTCCTTTTTCTCAAACTTGTAATTCTGAAGTTTCTAGAACTATTCTGGATCCTAATTTCAACACTATATTACATGTGTGAATTTATCCCTTCACATAGGCATGATTTTTGAGTATCCAAGTTTCATAGTCCTTTGGTCCTTCTTCTTTCCATTTATGTCTTCATATCTTCATGCTTAGTTAGTGAGTGAAGCCCCAATAGTATAGTCCTACATCAAATGTGCCCTTCAAATACTTTGGGACTCTTGTGGTTGTTTCCATGTGAGGCTTCCTTGGAGTATTCATAAATTGACTCAACACACTTAACTCCATAACAAATATCTACTCTAATTAATGAATTATAATTTAGGCTTCCAACTAGACTTTGATAGCTAGTTAAATCTTCCATTAAGTCACCTTGAATAGCACTTAAGTTCCAATTAACCTCGGTGGGGTACTTGCAACCTTTGTATTCTCCATTTTGATTTTACAGAGCATGGCTTCAATGTATTTCCTTTGTGTGAGGAACATACCTTTCTCTGTGTATACTACTTCCAAACTGGAAGTATGTGAGCAAAACAAGATTACTCATCTTGAACTCCTCCTTCATTTGGGCTTTTATCTTTCTCATTCCTTCTGCATCATTTCCTATAGTGATTCTATCATCAACATATACACATAGGTATGACCTCTGAATGATTCCTCTTAATGAAGAGGGAAGGATCGGCCTTACTTACATAAAAACCTTTTTCCTACAAGTAACTAACAAGCTTATGATCCCAAGCTCTAGGAGCTCGCTTCAAGCCATACAAAGCTTTCCTCAACCTGCACACATGTTCAAGGTATTATTGATCTTGAAAACTAGTAGGTTGATCCATATGTACCTCCTCTGATATCCGACCATTTAAGAAAGCAGTTTTGACATCCATTTGATATATCTTCCAATTCTTGGAAGATGCAACACTCATGATTACTCTAATAGTAGGCATTTTTGCAATAATTGAAAATGTTTCTTCATAATCAATAACTTGGGTTTGTGCAAATCCCTTGGCTATAGGCGTTGCTTTGTACCTGTTAATTGCACCATTAGAATTCTCCTTTACCTTATATATCCACCTTGAACCAATGACTTTCATAGATGGAATCTTGGGCACCAACTCCCAAGTTTGATTCTCTTGTAAAGCTTCTATTTCTTCTTCCATGTCACTTCTTTATTATGGCTTCTTCTTCACTTCTTCATAGGTAGAAGGTTCTTCAAAATTTGAGTCTTGTGCTATATAAATTGAATTTCTAGTGACCACAAAAGTATCACATCCATACCTTTCTGGCTTGCTTTTCTCTCTAGTAGACCTTCTTATAGTTTATTGAGATGATTCTACCACATTTCTCAATTCTTGCACTTTGTCTTTGCCTTTGAAGTTCCAATAGTTCATTTCCCTTCTTAGAGTCTTCTATCTAAAGAGATGGATTTGTACTTGATGAAGATGAAGTGGTGTTGCAAAAACTTTGCACTACACGAGCCAATTAGACACCAAAGACATGTGGTGGGCCCTTTTACCTTGCCAAAGGATGTATTAGACACCCTATATACCTTGGAAGATCACTCTCGAAAATTTGAATCAAAACACATAAGTTGGAGTAGATTTAAGAGCCAAACACTTGTTATTTATGTTCATACACCTATCCAAAGTTTTGAACAACTCTTGGGCCACAACAGCAATTTATGTAATTCCTTTTGGGGAAATCTTGTACACTTAATAAGCTAACAATCATGAGTGATTCGATAAAAAAATGATGAACCACACAAAGAGAAATAAACTTAGCAAGTCATAGGATGACCCCCATTTTCCCGGGCTGCAACAATACTCAGACCCATGAGCAGTAAGATACAAATATCTCAAGATTCAAGAAACCCATGATTATGAAATTGTGTAGGCCTATACTATAGAGTATTCTAAATTTAACAATATTTAAATCATAGAAAATGGTGCAGTACACACTGAGAAACCACTCTAACAAAATGACTATTCTAAGAGAGTGCTAGCAGAGAAGAAGAAAATTAGGTGACATAGTTGACTTCAAATGATTATAACTGAACATTGAAAGATCCAAATACAATGAAACTTGGTGAGCATAGAGTAGACGTAAAGAGCTAACGTTAGCAAGTTGAATCACTGAAAATGATTCACCAAACTCAGATAAATCATCTCTACAATCTGACTAAGAAAACTAAGAGATATGGTAGTGAACAATACACTTCACAAGAACATGAAAATATGAACTCAAATGATCATGAAAAATGAAAGTATATTGATTGTAAAATACAATGGATTTACTGATACATATATGTTCCTTGAAATCACACCTTGATATGGCATAAAGCTCAGCTCATGGAGGTCTTCTCTTAACCATGGCTAAAACTACCGTGTATTTATAGTTGATCTTGGAAGCCTAACTTTCTACAATCACTCTCTAATATATTAGTAATTGATTTGATTCTCCAATTACCTTCAATAACAATTTCGTGGATTTTCTTTCTCTTTTTTTATCAAGTGGACTCAACCACTTTAGATTCCCTTTACTTTTACATCAAGTAAAGACAAAAAAATTAGAAGAGGGAGTTCACAAGTGAACTCTAGAAGGAGTAGACATTTCCTTCAAGTTTATAAGCCTTTTGATGACTCAAGCAAATACTTAGGCTAGTCATAGACTTGCTCCAACATCTCCCCCTCAAGCCAAGTATGCTTGAGGTCTTTAATCCTCCAAGATTACCTGCAAACCATCATAGCCTTGAATTTGCAAAGCTTTGTACCATCCAATGCTTTGGTTAGAATATCTACACATTGTTGATGAGTGGGCACATATGAGATTTGAATCTCCTTGCTCACAATCTTCTCTCTTACATAGTGATAATGAACTTCAATATGTTTAATCCTTGCATGAAAAATTGGATTAGTAGCTAAGTGAATAGAACTCATATTCTCACCAAAAATAGTTGGAGTGCCAAATTCCAATCCAAGATCTGTGAATAGTGTCTTCATCCACATACCTTCTTGAGTAGCTATGGCAAGACCTTTGTATTCAGCTTCAATAGAAGAGAGAGCAACTGTGGGTTGCTTCTTGGATGACCATGAAACAAGTTTTGAGCCTGCAAAGGTAAGATAACCTGAGCTGCTCCTTCTGTCTTCCTTTGAGCCAGCCCAATCTGCATTAGAGAACAATTTCAAACTTAAATCAAATACATAAGGGTAATATAACCCCTCATTCATGGTCCCTTTGAGATATCTGAGTATCCTCTTGGAAGCCTCCATGTGAGGTTTCCTAGGTGTGTGCATAAATTGACTTAGCACACTCACACTATAACATATATCAACCCTTGTCAATGTGGCATAGTTCAAAATACCCACAAGGCTTTGATAACCTGTCACATTTTCTATGAGTTCACTTTTGTGTGAGCTCAATTTATGATTAACCTCAATTCGAGTACCTGCAATACTGCAATCTTGCATCTTGAATTTTGCCAACATGTCTTTAATGTACTTTCTTTAAATAAGAAAGAAACCATGATCTTTGTAGACAACTTCCAATCCTAGGAAGTAGGTAAGTGAACCCAAATCACTTATCTTGAATTCTTCTCTCATCTGTTCTCTGATTCTCTTCATGCCATCTCTATCATTTCCTGTAAGTATAGTATCATCTACATACACACACAAATAGATGACTTCAGAATTACTCCTTTTTATGAATAGTGATGGATCTTCCTTGCTAGGTTGAAATCCTTTGTCCTATAAGAATGAGGCAAGCCCTTGGGGCTTGTTTGAGTCCATATAAAGCTTTATTAAGTTTACACACATAATCAGGATATATGTGATTCTCAAAACCAGGTGGTTGTGCCATATATACCTCTTCTATTATCCATCCATTAAGAAATGCATTTTTTACATCCAATTGAAGTATCTTCCAATTCTTCGAAGAGGCAATACTAAGCAAAACCCTAATAGTAGGCATCTTTGCCACAGGAGAGAAGGTCTCCTCATAATCAATTTCCTGAGTTTGTGCAAAGCCTTTTTCCACAAGCCTTGCCTTATACCTGTAAATGGAGCCATCTGAGTTCTTCTTCAATTTGTAGATCCACCTTGAGCCTATGACTTTCATTGATGGAGACTTGGGAACCAAATCCCAATTGTTATTCTCCTCAAGAGCTTCAATTTCTTCTTCCATTGCATGCTTCCATTCTGATTTCTTCTTTGCTTCCTCAAATGTTGAAGGTTCCTCTTGATTTATGTCTTGTGCTAGATAGATTGAATGTTTAGTGACTAGAGAAGTATCAAACCCATAGCTTTTTGGCTTTCTTTTCTCCCACATTGACCTTCTTAGGCCATGATGTGATGATTCTGCCTCTTGTCCAAGTACCTCCATTTTTGCTTTACCTTTAGACTTCCACATTTTGATTTTCTCATACTGGGTTGCTTCATCATCTTCTAAGGTATCCTAATCTTTAGCTTTAGAAGAATTATCCTTAACAAATTTTGGAAAATCTTCTTGAAGATCATAAGATAGGTTTACCCTTCTACATGAATCTTCATACCAAGAACTATTCTCATCAAATACTACATCTCTACTCACCAAGAATCCTTTGGTTGTTGGGTTGTATAATTTGTAGCCCTTTTGATTGTTGTCATCTCCAATGAATACACACCTTTCTGATTTGGGATCCATCTTGCCTCTAACCTGTGAAGGAACATTAGCAAAAGCAACACATCCAAAAATCTTAGAATGATCCAAGCTTGGTCTTCTTCCATTCCAAGCCTCATATGGTTTCATGCCATCAAGTGATTTTTAAGGTAACCTGTTAATCAAATAAGTGGTTGTGGATATAGCCTCACCCCATAAGTAATTAGCTCAGTGCTTTTCACTTAGCACAAACCTTGCAGCTTCAACAATTGCCCTATTCCTTCTTTCTACCACTCCATTTTGCTCAGGAGTGTACCTTGTAGTGATCTCTCTTTTGATTCCTCTTTCTTGAAGAAAGGAGTCAAATTCATGGGAGAAGTACTCTCCCCCTCCATCTGACCTTAGCCTTTCTAGTGTTTAACCTGTTTGATTCTCCGCAAAAGCCAAATATCTTTTGAGCATGAAAAGACTTAATCTTTGTGTTTCATAAAGTATAATATAGTCCACCTACTACAATCATCAATGAAGGAGACATATACCTTGATCCAGATATTGAAGCATCCTTGCTAGGTCCCCATACATCTGTGTGAACCAACTCCAAGAGATCTCCATGCATATATCCTTTCTTCATGAATGGTAACCTATGAGATTTTCCAAATTGACATGCACTACACTTATAAATCATGTGTTGTTTTTACAAGTTAGGGAGTCCAAATACACTTTGGTCCCTGCAAATTTGCTTTAATGATCTTTCACCAATATGAGCCAGCCTTTTGTGCCATACTTCCAATTCTCTGAGTGTCTGACTACCATAGTTAAAGAGAGCAATGCTTCTAGTGTCTTGTAATTCAAATATGAACAATCTACCTATCTTTTCACCTTTTGCAATTCTCCTGAATCCTTGACTGGATCTTCAACAAATGCTCCTGCTTTTGTGAACCTAACTTGCAACCCTTTCTCTAGTATCTGCCCAAAACTTATCAAATTCTTTGTAATCGTAGGGACATAGAGTACCTTACAGAGTAAGTTGATGTTTCCATTAGGTGCTTTGACATTTCCTATTTTATCCACAAGGTGTCTTGTATCATCTCCTATTTGTACCTCATGCTTGTTCCTTGGATCTTCTAAATCTGATAGTAGGGCCTTATTTCTTGCCACATAATTTGAACAACCTGAATCTATATAGAAAACATGCTCATCAGATTTACCTTGTGGCATGGGCATATTCATGATTAGCAATGAGTCCTCTTGATTTGAGTCTTTTGTGTAGTTATTAAAGTATCTTCTTCCTCTATTGCCTCCTTGATAGCTTGAATGGTTGTAATTGTTGTGGTTGCCATAATAATTGTTGAACCTTCCTCTTGAGTAGCCATAGCTTCCTCTATTGTAGCCTTTGTCTCTTTGATTCCTGGAATTCCTAAAGCAATTTTCAGTTGTATGGTTAGTTAATCCACAAACAGAGCATGCCTTGTCTTCCTCCTCTACCTCTACCTCCATAGTTAGCTTGATGTGTACCTACTTAATCGTCCACTTTCTTTCCTCTTCCTCTGTTTTATTTTGACTTGCTTTTATGAGTATACAAGGCTGAAGATTGATTACCTTTGGAGCTCTCTCCATTCTTGATAAGCTTGGCCTCTTGATTAAGTAGTTTTCCTATGAGTGCGTTGAAATCTAGTACATGCATATCCATGTATAGATCCATAGCTGTGGTGAATGCTTCCCACTTGTCATCTGCCTTCAATCCATTGATGACCTGACTTACAATGTGTTCTTCATCTATTACCTCTCGAATGCTTCCAATTGATCTGCAATGTCCTTGAGCTTTGTGACAAAATCAATCACATTTTTTTTGGGAGATTTCTTGAGAGTTGTGAAGTCTAGCCAAAATTGATGCTTCTTGGCCTTTGTACTTCAAGAGACGAAGGTTTCAAGTGCATTCCACACTTCTTAAGATGTTTTACAACTTCTAATGTGAGGCAACAAAAAATCTGAGATAGAGTTGAGGAGATAAGAGCTTGCAGGTGCATCCTTGGAGCACCATGTGCTCAATCTTTCTTGCTCTTCTTATGTTGGTTGACTTTTATGAGCTTTGTACTGTTATCTTGAGCAATAGAGGAGCGTCTTAGAGCACAGTGCCTCTTGCCTACTCGTGAGTGTGTGTGTGTGTGTGCATGCATGTATGCACCTATGTGTTTGATTTTATCCCTCTTTTTGTAGGTGCATGAACATCCATCTTGCCGCATATGGTCTTAATACCACAAATTGGTTGCTCCATCGATTCAATATTTCTTTAGTTTTCTTGCACATGAGCTACAACGATGTGGGCCATAACAATGATTAACACCATTTTCATATACCTTACGTGCAATCACTAAGGATGTATTTCTATATATTATGAACCTCTTTCTCCTAAAATTTGGCATGCTTCTAGAAGGTAGATATGGGAGATAAAAAATATATCATACTATCATTCTGAGGACCTTCACTTTCCACTAATTTAAAGGAAAGAAAACATGGGGTCTAGGAAATATTTTAGGGTTGTATTGTTTGTGTCATCTAAATCCAATTTGCTCAAATAGTATGTGATGGCATGCAATTAAACTATAATTTATTGTATTATAGTGTAATAAAATTTTTGCATCAATAGTATCCATTTTGGGAGTCTTTTGGGAAATTATGAGATCTTCGTTAAGTAAATAACTATGAGATGATCAGTACAAATTATCTCATTCATGCTCAAATAACAATGTCTAAAATTTTAAAAATAAAATACCCAAACATTTTTATTTTATGAGTACCTAGTTTACACTATATAGCATTCAAGTCTCTCCTTTAATAAGGAATTGGGTCAAACAAATCTTTCTACACTTCGAGGATTCAAAGAAGTCCCATTCGTAGGTAAGAAGCATTAACAAGTAAATGAAATGGAAAGTTCCAGGTTGGGAACCCAAATGGATGAAATATCTAACATCTTCTTAAGTAGTTTGAAAGTTATCTTCTTATCTTCTCAACACTAAAAGAATTGCTATTTTCTTGTAAGAGACGTGAGCGGGGCACATAAAAGGCCTCAATACTTCACAGATCATGAATGCCATCTCACTTGTCCTATGAAGCACATCAATTGCTTGACATTTTTGGTAATAATGCATTTGAAAAATGGTCAATTTTCTTAGGATCAATAGAAAAATCTCTTTGCTTACAATATGCCCAAGAAATATGCGATTCTTTACACAAACTCTACACTTTGTTGGATTCAAAGATATCCCAAATTCATGTCACTTGTTGAAGCATAATTATGATTGTTGCAAAGTAGTATTTACTCATCAATGAAAACCTTCACAAAGGAACTCAAATAACTTTTTAGTACTTTCATTACCCATTTTTGAGATCTTGGGGATGCAACCTCATAAACATGAATGTATTCATGCCATTATATCATAAATGATTTTTCATGATAATGTTTATGATCCATTTTGATAGTTGTTCTACCTCATAGCCATTGAACTTGTCAAGGTAGCAATGTATGCATGTTATTGCAAGTAAATCCACTATTGTGTTGCAACAAGATAATCGGAAGGGAATAGTAACCATAATTGCATTGAATTTTTGATAGTTGACACATATTTTTCCATTTCTCTTGGAATTGGTACAATTGATGAGATCCATGATACTTTCTCTACTGAGAAAACAAGATTTACTTCTAGTGGTTTATCAACTCCCTCTATTACCTTCTTTACATAGTATGGATTCATAAAATACCTTTTTTTTGTTTAAATGGTACTACATCCTGTTTCTAAGTGAGATGATGTTGATATAATGTGAGATCTAGAGATTTGAAATGTTATAGTAAGACCATAAGAAAATGTGACATGCTTAAGTAGTAAATAGTCAAGTTGCTACTTGAAATCATCTTCCAAAATGTGCTGAGATATTTACTACATTTTCATTCTCATGCGCTTTAAAATTTAGTCTTACAATAGATCTAGTTTTTAGACTTTTATCTTGAGACACAATTGCAATTGAAAATGGCTCAACCAATTTAACCAACTCCACTACCACTTTTCCATCTTCAATTGTCTGGACATCTACATTCTTGCATCAATAGTCTATATATTAACACTTTCTACGTGAGCTCTCTTACTCTTTTGAATTTCATACTTTTAAGAGCAATTTCTTCCAACATAAATCTGTTTCAAAAATAGATACCTGCACACTAAATTCTTTTTAAAAAAATCTTGCTCGTCATGATCATCCAAAGTAATGCACAAATTAATTCCTTCTGCATGTAGAGGCTCTAAATGTGATGGTAATTTCCACTTTCGATCAATTTCCAATCAATTTTTTCCCCCTCTTTGTCACGTTCACATCTTTAACCATAAGTATTAAATCCAGTAGCCAATAGCCATGGTTTACACAAAATCATTGGATAGCTACACTCATTTATTAGAATTTGAGAATGTAGATCTAAATTATCCATAAATTGTAGTTCTAAAATATGTATAGTCTAATTGAGAAAAAAATCCTGAGATCTGAACTTTACTTGATCTAGATCTCTAGTAAAAATGGTGCTGAGGCTCCTTGCATGAAATCCAATTGCTTGCAGACCCGCTCAGGAAATAAATTTACTTAATAGCTTCTAGATCTATGAAATTGCAATGTATGAAACCCAAGGAATCGATTTTGCGCTCAAAAATAGTCATTTGTGCAATAAGAGGGGACACGGTAAACAAATAATATTATAGTTTTAGTTATCAATGAAGTCATTCATGAATGCCCTTTACATTTCCTTACATAAGAAAATTAAATAATAAAATCAATTGTCTCCTAACGATATTTGAAGAATTTAGAAAGCAAAAGTTTCTTTGTTTTTTTTCAAAAAAAAGAAGAAACATCTATTTTTGATACAACTTTTTAGAAAGTTCGATCATGAGATCTACTCTTTTGAATTCGCTTGAATTAATTTGAAAGAAGAATGAAAAATGGACATAACACCCATGTGACTTTTTGAATCGTGCAGAACAAAGGTTGAATGTCTAGCAACTACTAACATACAAATTAGTCCAAAGGCCCAATAAGATAGACACTCGAGAGAGATGATCTAAAAAAAAACTTGAAGGCTTAATCATTCCTTAAAAGACCTGGTTTAACATCTGACCACCCAAGCGATGAACTGTATATGGCCGCAACCTGCAGAGGTTAAACATCCACCCCCATCCTTCATTCAGAACGTTTAGAGGGCAAAGACGCAACCAATTGAGCTAATGTGCATGGACATTTTTATTACAGCTTGATTATTTCAACACCAATACAATCAATCTTCCTTGTTCGCGTGTGCTCTAAGATCTTCATTCTCCAATGTGCAGAGGTCTTATGTCTGTGTAAGAGCAGCTATTGCCGTTGTTTTTTTTCCTTTGTTAAGCAGACTACCGATACATCTTCAACTCAAGGAAGCAGAAATATCGCCAGTGTATGACTGTTGGTTTTGTGCCATTCCTTGTTAGCATTCCACTCAGAACACGAACCCTATGGCGATGCACTAACATGTACCATCATGACGCAGTCCTTCGAGCTCGAAAAATGCCCCCTACCAAGATTCATGGAACTTTGATAGTGCACGTCCACTCCAAGACGTGGCGTGCAAGTGCTACCTTTCGCGTACCTTTCGCACGCAGAAGCTGGCTTACAAGGTTCGTTGTCTTCTTGCATGTCGCCCGACCCGATCCAAGATCTTCATGGCATAAAGTTCAATTTTATATCTGCTAAAAAGATTTGCGCAATGTGCTTTCTCAGATTCAATCCAAAATATGCTGTCTTTCGATAGCATATCTTTCCATCGGCTGCGCTCCTCTGATTAATCCTCACAGAGATCCTCACAACCAAAGCCGACAAAGTACTTATCCATAGCTTATGAGCTATGCCTTATCATAATGGTTTATTACTCTGTACAGGAAAGCATGCCCGGCCTACTCCTATGCGTTTAATAAGGTCAAGAGCACATGGCCTCCATAGACGGATCATGTAAGCATCCTATGAGCTAAGAGCTTCATGGATCCGTACAACTAGCACGGCCTCCGCCAATATAGTCAATCCCTACTAGTGATTCCATTCTCCTTTACTGTATTCCGAAATCAATTTATACCGATCATACGATGGAGTAGCAACTATCATCTTCTCTGCTTAGCGAATGAGCTGACATTTAATGCAGCATGGCTTTCTTAAAGATGAACACACAAAGTAAATAGCTTCCTGTTCGAATAGATGACCTCGGACTATGACATACCCAGGATGGCTTGTCCAACTTGTTTTTGTTTGATTTCTTTCAAATATTTTGGATTGCCTAATATCGTGTCGCGCAGGATATAAAGGAAACAACGGATTTGTTCTCGGTTAGCCGTAGCGCCCAGACTACTATGGCAAAGTAGGACATGGACGAGCTCGTACTTATCTCGAATATCATAGAGAAATTCCTCTTTTTGTCTGAACAAATACATGCCGTATGGCTTACTAAAGTAGACCTTTTCCTGTTTCGTTGAACACTTCTTGGTCCCCTATTAAAGTGCCTCAGTTTTTCAGTAACTTCTTCTCTGGTTCAATATTCTTGGTTGATTTTGATTAACAAAACCATGAAAATTCCAGTACCTTATGCGCGAATATCTGAGCGATCTCGATGTCAATGGAATTCCACATTTCCAGCTTCATTTTTCCTTGTAATTTTCAGACGCACCTCGAACACTTCGCGAAACAGTTTGAATAATGAAAAGAACTTTGTTAAAATTATTATTATTTTTGAGAGAACAGTAAATTAGAAACACACTCACACACCCAACCTCTTAACCCATCTTTGAGAAACTCATAAATATGTTCAATTTTGAACTCAGTACTTCCTCTCAAAAACTCTAGACGTCAAACCATAAGCTGCCACACAAGTCTACCTTATACAGATTATTTCGTATGACAAAGATAGACTCGGAAGATGACATCATCATCTTCCGAGTTCACTCTTCAGACCTTTCATCTTTTTTTCATTCGAAGTACATAGATATCTTTGTATACAGCCTATATATAGGTCTGTTTAGGGACATGCATACATACACATACACATATAATCGCATCATGCATACATAGACACATACATAGAATAAATACATACATACATGGAAACATACATACACACATACGCAGATTTTATACATATGTACGTAGGTAAACATTTACGTACATCGAAACATACACACATATCAAGATTGCTGCGAGAAACAAAATTTGAAAGATTATGCAGCATATGCGGAATCATACGTTGAATGTCAAATCGGTCAACACCAAAACACAAACATAGCGACCAAAGTGTAAGATAGATCATTTATAGGCTTAAACGAAAAGTATGCCATAAATATCTGAATAATCCATACATAGCGGCCACATCTTATGGTAAATCACTCATAGATCTAAAGGAAAAATTCTTCATAAATAGTGAAAACGATGCATTATAAAAAAACATGCATAAAGCAACAAACCACATGTCACTTAAGTTGGATGTTGCCCCTATCTCTTAGGTTGGGGGTGCTCATATATTTCCGTAGTGATGTGTGAACACATTTAGGACCGTCACGACAGTTTTTTCCCTTTTTAGGGTTTTTTTCCTTTGTCTTGTACATATGTCTATAATCCTGATGGTTCATTTATTTTTGCACATTCATTTGGTAATTCATTCATTATAGTGTTATGCTTCAAGTTTCTTCTTGTTCTTTGTTCTATTTGTCTAGTTTTGGAGAGCTCGAACTCCAACAATTGGTATCAAAGCAAGTTGTGACTTTGTCTAGGGCACCATCGATGTCCCTCTACTCACATTCTTAGAATCGCACAAAAATTAGTGAGCATACTTGGAGCAATTAAGAGTTGAAAACAACTTTGCTATCTGGCATCAAAATTTTAATTTGCAGGCATTCCATCCTCTGAACACACTCACAATAACAACAATACAAATGCCTCAAAGTCTACTACGTGTGTAGTAAAGCTCGATAGGCTTTTTTTGTTCAACTTTTTGAAACATGATCAATTTTTTGCATCAAGGTATTTAGTTACTTGCTATGTTTGAAAGCATTTATTTATTTTGTATGTTTGTTGTTGAGGATACGTTCGATGATACTAATTACCCATTGTGGGCATATGTTAGAAGAAGCATTTTTGAAGAGAAATATTTGTAAAATGTCAAAAAATTGTAGAAATATTTATGCAAATGATGTAAAAATGAGGAAGAGTCTTCCTCATGTAAATTAGAATCCTATGTATTTTTTCTAGAATTTTTGGAAACTCTTTTGATAGCATATTTTTAGATTAGAAGGGAAAAGCACCAAAATTCAAGTGTGAAAAGGGACACTTGAAAATGTATAAAAGATATTTTCCTCTATTTTGAGAGGATTAGTTAATTGTATTTTGTGCTATCCAAGTAATGAGAAGAGTTTCTTGCAGAAAATGGTGGTTCTTCCTTTCAAGTGATTTTCTTTGATTTGTTGAGTCTATTCTATGTGTGATCCATGGAATTTGTGAGTTTCAGTTGTGTATTTCTGATTAATGTGTATGAAGAGAGGTGAATCTTAGAGTATTGAGTAAGGAAGTGCTGAAGAATAAAGTTGGAGATGGAAATCCTCAGTTTTCACAGAATCACGATTGTCTCGTATGAGGGTTACAGGTATCATTTTTGAGATTTGACTTCATAATTGTATTCTGCTGAGAAAATGGCACACTCTAGACACCAAGATCATTGAAAATGATGTAGTATAGCTCAAGATAATCAAAACCCTAGAAATTTCTCTTCATCTTCACTATATCTCAGAAATCCAGTCATTTTCCTCTTATTCTTGGATTCCATTAACTAGAAGGGGTTGTGGTCTTTGTATACTTCCCGGATTGACAAATATAAGATGTATTGTTGATCTTTTATGCTAAAATGATTGGAGAGGACAACTCCAAAGGGTAACAACAAACATTTTTTGGCACCGTTGCCGGGGAAGTAAAGGAAAAGCTTCATTGAAGTTGGACATTGTTGGATCTTCCATTGTTGATGGTATTGAACACATTGAAAAGGTAATACTCTTTAATCAAGAAAAGGAAACATGAAAAGGTAGGTTTCTTTGTTTGTCTTTTGGGAAAAGGAAGAAAGAGATAACCTTTTGAGATAAAGAAGTGGTGAAATTCTCGCAAATTGATAGTTGCTCATATCATTTTTGAGAGTAAAGTGCAGGTGTGTGAAAAACTGAATCAAGATAGCTGAAGATAAGGTAAAATGTGGCTATCTTTGCATTTGTAGAGTGTTTTTTACCAAGTACCAAGCAAAATTGTTGATCTTGGGAAAGATGAAATGATTGCATTGAGGAAAGTCAAGTAAAGTAGCTATATGCAAGTAGATAAGATCCATTTGTTTAGCCAAGGCAAAGCAACAAACTTGAGAAAATATTTATTTGCATCTTGAAAAGAAAAATGTTTGAGTTTCTCTTTGCATGAATGGATAATTGCACTCCTTAGAAAATTTCTCTTTGGGAAGCTTTGCTCATAAACTGATTAGATTGCAAGCATAAAAGAGTATAACCAATCATGAACAAAAGATCAATGGATCTTGAAACAAGAAAACCCTAAGTGGAGTGTTCACCTTGATTTAGGGCAAAATACTAAAAAAATTCATAAAATCTAGTACGAAATTCAAACAAAATTTGTTTTTGTTCCAAAAGTAGGACTGGAGTATTGTTGTTAAAAGTGGAGGAGAAAAAGTGGATAACAATTCTGAAAATTGAGAGAAAATAAAGGATAGCTAGATTGGAAGTTGTTGTTTCAATTTTTCAAAAAAATACTTTTTAAAAATGAGTTTGATGATGTATAATTGCAGGTGACAAGTGATTTGGAGTGGTAAAGAACACTGAAGGGGACTAGGTGGAAAGAAACGTCAAAAAGTGCAAAAGTTGGGAAGTTCAGAAAAAACACGATTCTCTTCACAAGATCGCGATTTTCTGTAAGAAAAGAATTTGAATTATTTTTGCACATTTGGGAATTGAGGCAAGTGATTGTAAGAACTTCATAAAATTGAGTGAGTAGAGAAAATCAAATTTCAGAATATCAGTAAGAATTGAGCATCAAGTGATTAAACTGAGAATTGGGTACAGAATTGCGATTTTCATTTGTAGGATAAAGGGAGTAAATTTTGTTGAAAAGATGAGAATTATGAATCAAAAACCACACAATTGTTAAGAGAAGGGTCCTAAAGTGAATAGTGAAAATTTGGAGAAATTCACACAAAATCGCGATTGTCTGAAAGCTATAAAAGCATGTAAGTTGTGAAAAATTGCTCATTTGAGTGAGAGAGAGAGAGAGAGAGACAACTAGAGGAAATTCGACAGAATTGCGGCTGTGAGCAAATACAAATTTTTTGGGATTTTTCTTGATCAAGCAAGCAAGGTAATAATCTTCCAATAAATTTTTGCATTACTTCAAGTTTCATATGATGATTAGAGCACAAAAACACAGATAATCGTAAAAAACATGGAATCACGATTTTTTAGATTTATTGAGTTTTAGTGAGAAAAAATAATAATTTTGTTTAAACTCTTTTATTGCATGTTAAAATTTTAATAAGGCGATTCTATTGGAGAAACAAAAACTTAAAAATCAAGAACCTCAAAAATTTTAAAAATCTGCATAGAATCGCGATTCTATAGTCAAACACAAAATCACAATTCTCTGAATTAAACACAAAAACATGATTCTCAGAACGCGATTTTCATAAGAAAATCGTGTTTTTAACAATTGTGAGCAATCAGGATTGTCTGGGAACAGAATCGTGAAAAACACGATTCTCTCCACAGAATCGTGAAAACCACGATTCTCTCCACAAAATCGTGAAAATCACGATTCTCTCCACAAAATCGTGAAAATCACGATTCTCTTCACAGAATTGTGAGAAACAGGGTTCTCTCCACAAAATCGTGAGAAACATGATATTCTTCATAGAATCATGAGAAACACAATTCCCTCCACAAAATCATGAAAAACACGACTCTATTCACAAAATCGTGAGAAACACGATTCCATTTACAAAGTTGAGGAAAACTTTTACAAAAATCCAAAGAATCATGAAAAAGACAATTCTTTTTCATAGAATCATGAAAATCACGATTCTATTCACAGAATCGTGGAAAACACGATTCTCTTCACAGGATTGTGAGTAAGTTGGATGATTTTGAGATCTGGTAATAAATTGATCACACCTTCTAAAAAAGATCTAAAAAGAAACGAGATAGAGCCAGTAATAAGAGAGTTACAAGAAAAAGATTTAGGGCAGGAAAATAACATGGAAAATCTAAATGAAACCAATGAACTTTTTGAAACTAGTGATTATAGAAATATTCTCAAATATATGTATACAAATAGGTTTGGAACCTATGTGTATTAGGATGGGATGCATAAGTTTCTCATTAGGTTGAGAAACTTAGAAGTTCCCCTAAATATAACACGAGTAGCACAATTTAAGGATGGTAGATATGAGGATAGATAGGGGTGTGTATACATCTTCTCACAGGATCCAGAAAACTCTAATGATTTAGGGTAGTGTGCAGACAAGAGACCTTGGGAACAAAACCTAGGGCAACCAGACTTGCCAAGACAAAATGAAACTCACAATAATATTGAACAACAACAAGGTAGGAGAATACATACTTCCCCAAATCCTTTTGAAAGGAACATGGAAGGATTTAATGACTTTCCAGTTAGAAGGAGACATCAGTGGCAAAATCAGGGAAGAATGATCAGGCCTTATCAAGTAGCTAAATGCATGAAGAACCAATATGAAGGATATTCTGATCCTCATGCTCATGCTGTAGAATTTAGACAATTAATTAGGGCAGAAGAAGTAGAGGATTACAAAGTACAATTTGAAGCATTTGGTCTAACCCTAATTGGATGTGCACTATCTTGGTTCATTCCCTTGAAAAAGGAGATGTATCCAGATATTGAATCCTTCCTTGAGATGGACACATAGAAAAACCCTTAGGAATATGGGAAAAGGTGATTGTGGAAATATGTGGAATAGAAATAGAGCATACTTTTGCCATAGTTGAATTTCCACAATGCACTTCATATGAAATCATCCTACGAAGACCATTTATGTGACAAATGCAAATTGTGCAAGATTGGGGTAATGATTGCCTATATCTTCAAAGTAAAGGAAGGATAACCAGAGTGAATTTAAGAAATGGTCAATATTGTGACATGTCCCCTCAAGAATGGTTCAAAATACATCAAAATCAGGAATTAAGTGAAGAATCAGAGGTTGAAGACAAGAATGAAACAAAATCATCAATATGGAAATGTAATGTGATAAGGAACCTCACAGATAGAAAAAGAAGGTTAAGAAAAGAAGATTATGTAGAAGAAAGGAAAACACAAGATGAGAGCTATATACCACAAAAATTCAAAGATGAAGAATTTGAGCCTTATGGTTGGAATCAGATTTTGACCACCATGGATCTAGCTAATGATGAGTATGTGGGAGTGAAATTCCAAAATGAAGAAGGATATGATATTTTTCACATAGGAATACAAATGATAAAAGTGTCAAAATTAGAAGAGGACCAGGAGGAAGGAATAATATTGAAAAATGGTAAAACACAATATTTGGAAGAAGTAAGTAGAAGCTACAGATGCAATAAAAGACAAAATCTTAGGCAAATAAAGAAAAAACAAACACAAGGAAATAGAAAAAAATCAAGAAATAGAAAAAAATGAGAAAATAACAAACAAAGATCAACACTTTGATGTACCTTCAAATTTTAAGACTTATGAAGTAGAAGATAGACTACTTCTCAAAGTGAAAGCAAAGAGAGAAAAGAAAAAAGGAGAGGCATATGACAATGAAGAACAAACTAAGAAGGTGATGATCACCCAGGAAGAAGGGGAAGAAAGACATATTGTAATAGCTGATGACATGACAAATCAAGAGGAGAAAGCATTAAGGAATTTGGCCAGAAATTATAGGGATGTGTTTGCTTACAGTTACAAGGATTTGAAAGGAATTGACCCCAAAATCTGTGAACATAAGATTCCGATTACACCTGATGCAAAACCTAGCAAACAAAGACACTACACATTCAATGACAAATACTCTGCTAAAATAAAGGAAGAAATTGACAAGCTGTTGGCTGCCAATTTCATCTATGAGATTGAGTATACAGAATGGATATCTCCTATAGTTGTAGTACCAAAAAAGAATGGGAAACTCAAGGTATGCATTAACTTGAAAAAGGTGAATGCTGCAACTATAAGGGATAGCTATCCATTACCCACAAGAGACCATCTTTTGGAAAGAGTTGCAGGAAAGGAGGTCTATAGTTTTTTGGATGGTTTTTCAGGATACAATCAGGTACCCATAGCTTTGGAAGACCAACATAGAACTGCCTTTTCCATAGAATGGGGAATCTATGCCTTTAGGGTTATGCCCTTTGGGTTAACTAATGCCCCAGCAACTTTTCAAAGATTGATGTGTCATATCTTCAAAGAATTCCTAAGGAATATAATGGAAATTTATGTGGATGATCTTTGTGCTTTTTCATTAAAAAGACAAGATCATTTGAAAGATTTAGAAAATATATTCAGGAAATGTAGAACATACAGAGTATGTTTAAATCCAGAGAAGTGTGTGTTCTTTGTAAGACAAGGGAGAATGTTAGGTCACATAGTCTCCAAAAATGGAATTTCAACTGATGAAAGAAAAATTAAGGCCATAATGGAACTTCCAAGACCAACAAATGTAAAGGAACTTCAAACCTTCATGGGACATTGTGGGTATTATAGAAAGTTTGTACACAAGTTTGCAGACATTGCAAAACCTTTGTATGCTTTGATCACAAAATTTGAGTGGACCAGAGAATGTGACCAAGCTTTTGAGACTCTAAAAACTTGTTTGGTAACAGCACCAATTCTAAAAACCCCACAATGGAATAAAATTTTTCATGTTCATGTGGATGCTTCAAATTATGCTTTGGGATGTGTGTTAGCACAACCAATAGAAGGGAGCAAACTAGACTTCCCAGTTGCTTATGCTAGTAGGCAATTGAATTTGGCAGAAAAAAATTACACAACCACTGAGAGGGAGGGATTGGGAATGATATTTGCTGTGAAAAAATATAGACATTACCTTTTGGCCAACAAGTTTAAATTCTTTGTGGATCACCAAGCTTTACTCTACTTAGTAAACAAACCTTATCACACTGGCAGGATAGTCAGATGGTTTCTCCTACTGATGGAAATTTAGTTTGAGGTAGTGGTCAGACAAGGGAAAACTCATTTGAGAGTAGAACATTTGTCCAAGATCCAAGCTAAAGAGCCAAGCTCACCTTTAGATGATGATTTGTCATATACATATCTGTTCAAAGTAGAAAGTATTCCTTAATGGGCCATGACTTTAGTACCTTTACTAACCTTGGGACCCTGTAGAACAGTTGAAAATAACACACATCTGGTATTACAAAGCAGGAATTTTATGCTGCTAGCTGGGCACTTGTATCACCTCAATCATATGGGCATATTGGAATATTGTACTCCAGAAGAGGAGCAACAGGAATATCTGAGAAGAGCTCACTGTTGGAACCCTTGTACTCATGCTTCCATAATAGTCACCCTAAGTAATTTCAATAGGATGGGAGTACATTGGCCTAATAAGATTCAAGATGTAACAAAATATATTGCCAACTACCGAGAATGCCAATCCTTGCAAAATTCAGAAATTATAACCTTATATTGGTTTCAAAAAAACCCAGAGTGGAGTGCAAACATAATTGAGGAATTGAAAAGAAACAAGAAAGGGAAACAAGTAAGAGCTAGTGCAGACTCAAAGAATCTACAAATGTTTTCTGAAGAGTATCAACTGATAGGAGATCAATTGTACAAGAGAGGGATGGATGGATATTTAAGAATTTGTGTTCCTGAAAATAAATATATGGAAATGTTAGAGATGGCACATTCTAGAGTAGCAGGAGGACATTTTTCAAGTGATAGGACTGCTAAACTCATATTATATTCTGGTTTTTGGTGGCCAACTCTATTCCCTGATGCAAGAACATATGTAAAAAGATGTGCCATTTGTCAAAGAGTGAGTCAACCAAATAAAAGATATAGTATGCCATTAGTACCATTGATTTCAGCAAGAGCATTTAGTAAATGGGGATTGGATTTCATTGGACCCATACATCCTCAAGCAAAACAATCCCATGCTGAATACATACTAGTAGCCACATATTACCTGACTAAATGGGCAGAGGCCAAGGCTACAAAAAGGAATGATGCTCAGACCACTGCAAGATTTCTCTATGAAAATATCATCACCAGATTTGGATTACCAATTGAATTGGTAACTGATAGGGGAACTCATTTTTTGAACCAAATAATAGAAAACATAACTGAATATTTCATGATGAGTCATAGAAAGTCAGCCCCATATCACACACAACCCAATGGATTAGCAGAAAGTACTAATAAAGTACTTTGCACTGTATTGTCGAAATTGGTAAACACAAATAGGAATGACTAGGATTTGCAACTAAATCATGTCTTATGGGCTTATAGAGTGGCCTACAAAACTGCACTAGGAACCACACCATTTAATTTGGTATATGGACAAAATGCAGTTCTACCTTTAGAATTCCTCATTCCAACACTAAAGGTGGGTAGTCAATACTTATGGACTGGACATGAATTATCTGAGAGAATGGTGGAATTGGAAAAACTGGGAGCTTCTAGACTTCAAGCAATCATGAGCATATATGCAGATAAGAGAAGGCAGAAAGCTTATCATGATGTGCATTTTAAAGAAAAAGACTTGCAAGAAGGAGATCTAGTTCTGGCCTACACAGTAAAGGAACATCAAAAGAAATTTCAGAAGAAAGGGCATGGGCCATATATCATCAATCAGATCAGTAATAGTGGAGCTATTCAATTAGCTAATATAGATGGAGAAATCATGCCAAATTTTATAAGTGGATGTAGGGTAAAAAGGTATGATCTTCCATTAACTGTTTCTGAATGGAGAAGATTGCATCAAGCTCAAAACAAGAAAAAAGAAGAGGAAAGAATTAGGCATGAGGCTCAACAGGAAGCAAAGGAAAGGATAAGAAAAATCAAGGAGCTTAGAGAAGTTCTTTTATGTGAAACACCTTTTAGAGTGAAAGAACATTTGTCCGTTATAACAATGAATTTTCATGATGAGAAAATCAAAGTCTTGATAGATTCAGGAGCACAGGTAAATTTGATCAGTTCAGCTTTGTTGGATAAGTTTAACTTAAAAAGGATTGAAAGTAAGACATTTATCAAAACCTTAGAAGGACAGATAATACAAAGCATTTCTTCACCATCTATTAAAGTTAAGTTCAATGAAGAATGTATGAAAATAGATTGTGAAGAATGGCCAGATCATATGATGACTGAGAAATTGATTTTGGGACAACCATGGCTCCAGCAAGGTAAGGTAATTTTGGATTTTGAAAATATGAAGCTTAAATTGACAATAAATGACAAAAGGTTTTTAATGTTTTTATTGAGTAATGAAGAACAGGAGGATCAACAGGATATTCATGACCGAGATTTGAAGGGATTTACTTTTTCACTAAAGATTACAAAGGAGGCACAATCAAAACTTCTTGATGATCAAATTTACTTCAATCAAAAACAGGAGAAAATTGAAGAAACAAAAAGTGTTGCAAAGACAGAAGAAAGGTGGCAAGTATGGAATGGCCAGAAGCATTTAGGCATCAGTAACGGAAGAATGTGGAAACAAAGTACATACAAGCACGGGTCATCAAAACAATATCCCAGAACTAAATGGATATGGAAGCCAAAAACTTCTAGGAACAGTTTATCAAAAGAAGAAGGTTTTATTCCTAAAACAAAGTCAACAGGAATCAAATATTATTTGGTAAAAAACTCAGATTTGATTCAATGGGAAAAATAACATGATTATCTGATATACACTTAGGATTCTTGATAAGAAATTCAGAGTTTTATAGAGAAGAAATTATGACATCTTGGAAATTATTTCAATTTGTTCTACCTCATCCTTTTTCTAAGAAGAGAAATAGGAGGGGAAGAAAGGAAGTGGAGGAAATTATTATTATTATTAAAAAAAACAGAAAGAGAAAAGAAAATAAACGAGAGAGAAAAATTATTATTATTATTATTAAAAAATTTTGAAAGAGAAAAGAAGAAAAAAACAAGAGAGAAAAATTATCCATTTTTCTTTTATAATTCTTTTAATTATATAAGTTATATAGCACGAGCAAGATATAGGTGGTAATGTAGCAAGTTTCTATTCTTTCATTCAATTTTTTTCAATTTCTTCTTTTTTCAAATATTTTTTTTCTTTATAAGAGCTGTCAGAAGAGAAGAAAGCACTAGACATCTTGCTACACATGTAATGATCACTTCAATTGAGTTCTTATCTGTGATACAAATAGGAAAGTCAGGAATTCTCAAGACCAGTGTGATTTTATTTATGCTTCTTGAGACTCATGTGGGTAGAGTTTTCTTTTGTGTGATGCTATATTTTCTCCAGAATGGTGAATCCAAAGGAACTACCAATCCATGATTTCAAAGCAGACTCAGTAACTCTGTCTAGAGGATATTGGTTCTTGGACAGTGAAGCTGCAATAGAAGAATGGAGCTAGGGTCTGATGAAGAGCGGGAAATTCTAGAAACAGAAAAGGTAGCCAAGGAACTCAAGGAAACTTTGGGTATCATTGGACAGTACATTTTTACTGTAGGAGTTGGAGGTCACAAGTACACCATGTTGTGCCAAGAATTTTACAAATTCCAAAGAATTGCAGTCAATTACAAAAGATGGAAAGCAGTGGGATTACATAGACTGTTGGATGAACCCTTATTTTTCATAGACTTTGAAAGAGTGGCACAGGTGATGAACAGTTTGCTGGAAGTTGGAAAGGGCAATGATGCATATTTTAGGTGTTCAGTCAAGGATAAGGAGAACAAAGAAGTGAACATTACTATAAAAGCAGAGCATATCATGGAAGCCCTCCAGTTTTATACCATGGGAACTAAGCTGGACAACAGTTTTGTCAAGAAGAATAAAGCAACCTATGCAGAATATTCCAAATTCCCTGATTTTAAAGGAAAAGACAATGAAGAGTATGCTATGAGAATGTTCCTTTAATACTTCTATTTTCCAAAACTACCTAGATACATCATGCCACACAAACCAGTAACATTGACCATGTTCAATAATAAGGATAGAACCAAGACTTTTGGAGTAATGGATTTAACTCCATATATACACAATCAATTAAAGGAAGTAGCCAAACATTGGGAGCAAAGGAAGTTCATGAATGGAGCTCAATTTTTAACAAGAATTATATATCATGTTCTAGGGATGGAGGATCAATTGCAATTGGCTCTAGAAGCTCAATACTTCAGAAGCTTGATGACAGGAATCAAAAGTCCTGCCAAAATGATGTCTATGAGAGAAGTAGAAGTCCAACCAAGCATGAGGGGAGCAGATAGGAAAAGAAAGGGAATCTCAGAAGAAGTTATTCCTGTAAAAAAGAGAAGATTGGATCCCAGGAAGGTGGAATTGGAACAGGTGCAAGCAACAAAGGAAGAATATGAAGCTGCTCAAAAGGAAGTTCAGTCTTCAAATGAACCTCATCCACCTTAGACAAGCAAGGAACAATTGTATTCTTATCTGGCTCAAGGGAACAACAAAAGGGCAATATATGAAGCACAATATCAAAAAATGTTGGAAGATTACTCCTGTGAAGCAACTGATTGGATACAGGAAGAAGTAGAACATTATGAAGAACTACATGAGCAGATGATGGCAGGAGAGATTGAGGAGATTTTTGTTAAAAAGGAAGTAGAACTGTTAGCCTATTTTAAGGAGTTAGAAGGTCCTCCTGAAACCAGAACCACTGTAGTAGTGAAGAAGAAGGTTCAGAAGAAACCTATGGAGAAAAAGAATTTGACCAAGAAAAATAAAGGAAAAGCAGTAGAACCTGTACAAAGGATGGGGATAGGAAAAGTGTTAGCAGAAGAAAAGAAACAGGAGGAATCCATTGTTATAGAAGAACCAAGAATGGACAAATCAGGGATAGCTGGTTCTTCCCAGTTCTCTTCAAACTCAGATAGTGACATTGAAAACTTCTTGTTGAAAAGTTTGAATTTCTCAGTACCTAGTACACCAAATGTGACAGTACAAGCCTCTGAAAAAAATAAAACACCAGAAGATTTGGGTGAGAAGCCACAAGGAAAACAAGTTCAAGAAGAAGCAGCAAAACAGGATAGACCTGGAGAAGAGAAAAGGTTACTAAAAGGTAAAGCAGTGATGATGGAAGAAGAGGTTGAAGTAAGGAAGGAGTTCAGTTGTGGATTAGTGGATTCAGGGTGTAAGACCATATGGACAAAACCTGTACATCAAACCTATTTCAAATTTAATGAGGGGAAGTTAGAAGCAGAAAAAGAAGCTCAGTTATGCAGCTCAGTACACAATCAAGAAGACACAGATCAAGTCAAGGAAACTGAGGAGGTAGTAGTAAAAATGAATTCCAAAGAAGTGAAAGAAGGACATACAAAAAAAGAGATAAACCAAAGCATAGAAGATATACTTTATGACCTACATCATAATGAGGAGTTCACAACTACAGAAGATCAGGAGAAAGAAGAAGATTTGGATCTTATGGATATAAATGAGCAAGAAGAGGGACAAAAGGAGCAGACAATCAATGATCAGATAAAGCTCTCTGGAGAGATTGATTCAACCATAACTCAGGATAATAAAGTACAGGAAAAGGAAGGACAGATTCTTGAAGAGGAACAACAAGGAATGGAGAAAAAGAAGGCAGAAGAGATAAAAATAATTAAAAAAACATCAGACCATGAGAAGAAGGGGGATCAGACACTGGAGTATGAGGAAGATGTTGCAGATAAAGAAGAAATGGAAGCAGAAAAGGGTTATGAAGAACAAAAGGACCAGGTTATAGAATATGAGGAAGAAGATGAAGAAGAGGATGACTGTAAGGAAGAAAAGCAGATAGAAGTAAAGCAAATAGAGATGGAAGCTGGATTAGAAAGAATACCTAAAGATATCAGGTATGCTTGTAAAGTAATCATGAGCAACATAGAGCGGTTCAGACCATCTAGTACAAACATGATCATATTAGGAATGGTGTCTGAATCAGAGTTTGTGAAAGGAAGTAGAATCATTAATGAGCAAAAGAAGGAAAAGGAGCAATTGAAGGAACAGCTGAAAATTGTTCAAGAAAGAAATGAGGACTTGACCAACAAGATAATTTCTTTGGAAGAATTGGAGGTTCAACAACAAAACAAAATTCAATTTCTTGAAGAAAAATGTGCAAAGCAGATAGAGCATAGCAGCAAAATGGAAATGGAGCTGAAGAAAATTGAAGGGAGATACAGAACACTTGAGAGTTCATATCAAATTATGGTCAAAGCAAATGAGGAAAAAAACAAGTTATTAATGGACAAAGGCCAATTGAAAGAAGAGAGCAAGATTGTACAGGTAACACAAGATGAGAAGGAAGAATTGAATAAAGAAATCATAAGACTGCAAGCAGAGCTGAAGGAAGCTAAGGAGTTGGAAAAGCAAGCCAGTGTACATGCTGCCACTTCAATGAGGGGATATAATAAGTTACATATGGATATAGAAAAAGAAAGAAATGAGTGGAAATCAGAAAAAGAATTGTGGACCTCTCAAAATAGAGGTTTAATGCTGATGGTGGGAGAAATACAAAAAAAATTGGAAAATCCACAAAGCCAGGTTGAAGAACAGATAGAGACCACACAAGCAGAAGAGTATGAAGGGGGAGATGATAACAGGACTCAACATTTTGATGAACAAGAAAACAAAACACCAGTGGAGGAGTACCCAGAGGAGTTTGTTCAGAGACTTCTAACAGACAGAGAATCTAGAATGGAATTTATTAGAAAAATGCATAATGAATATGAGGAACAGATTGTTAGTTTTGCTTTGAACAAAGGGATAAATCCTGATCAACACCATTGGGAAGCAGATGGCCTAGGCATACCCTTTTGCATGATTATTGAAAGCATTAAAAACTATCAGCTGGCAAGGGTGGGATTATCACCAAACAAGTATTTGGAATATGAAGAAGACATCAATGTGACAAAGGAATTATTTGAAAAAGCCAATCCTAAATGGAGAAACAGGTGGTTGGACTCTAACAAAGAATGTAGGAAAATATGGAAAGAAGCACCAATTGAGTTAAAAATCAATCCAGCTTATTGTCCAGTAGCAAGGAGAAGGGATTGGATAGTTTTTTGGGAAGGAAGGAATGCAAGAAAAATATCAACAAAATGGTTGAACTTTCCAAAGATAGCAGGACCTAAAGCAGGAATATGGCCAACAAAGAAATATATGGTTGACACAGCAGAGTCTGTTATATCTACATATAAAGATGTCAATGATCGAGCCTGTATTCTATTTATCAGAGTAATGAGACTCATATTGGCATGTATAGAGACTTTTACAAATACGGATGTCAGAACTCTCAATTACATTGATTTTAATTCACCATCTGATGCTTTATTATTTGATCTCAGTGAAACCCCAGACAAGATCTATTTAATGGCCTATTATAGCAGAACAATATTTTTGGGTAGTTATTATCTTCAGATTTTTGAGGATGCATTTGATTATGGATTTTTTGAACGAGAATCAGAAATCTTTGGAAACTTATCAGTAGTAACAAAGTCTCGACTCACTGCCTATGAAGCTGCATACACGGAATACATGAAGAAAGATGTAATAGATAAACCAGAGGCTATTGTGCAATGGAGAAAAGCATTATTTGAAATGGTGAATAGCTTGAACATCACAAAAAGAAAAAGTCATGACCTATTGTCACAGGTATATCAAAGAAAGAAGAAGTGAAGGAAGCACTCATTATATATCAGCAAAAATATCTTTTGTCAAGAGCCAAAAGGTCTAGGAGGGGAAGAAATGTTAGAAGAAGCATTTTTTGAAGAGAAATATTTGTAAATTGTCAAAAAATTGTAGAAATATTTATGCAAATGATGTAAAAATGAGGAAGAGTCTTCCTCATGTAAATTAGAATCATATGTATTTTTTCTAGAATTTTTGGAAACTCTTTTGATAGCATATTTTTAGATTATAAGAGAAAAGGACCAAAATTCAAGTGTGAAAAGGGACACTTGAAAATGTATAAAAGATAATTTCCTCTATTTTGAGAGGATTGGTTTATTGTATTTTGTGCTAAGAGTTTCTGGCAGAAAATGGTGGTTCTTCCTTTCAAGTGATTTTCTTTGATTTGTTGAGTCTATTCTATGTGTGATCCATGGAATTTGTGAGTTTCAATTGTGTATTTTTGATTAATGTGTATGAACAGAGGTGAATCTTAGAGTATTGAGTAAGGACGTGCTGAAGAATAAAATGGAAATTGTCAGTTTTCACAGAATCGCGATTGTCTCGTCTGAGGGTTACAGGTATCATTTTTGAGATTTGAATTCATAATTGTGTTCTGCTGAGAAAATGGCACACTCTAGATACCAAGATCATTGAAAATGATGTAGTATAGCTCAAGATAATCAAAACCCTAGAATTTTCTCTTCATCTTCACTATATCTCAGAAATCCAGTCAGTTTCCTCTGATTCTTGGATTCCATTAACTAGAAGGGGTTGTGGTCTTTGTATACTTCCCGGATTGACAAATATAAGATGTATTGTTGATATTTTATGCTAAAATGATTGGAGAGGACAACTCCAAAGGGTAACAACAAACAGCATATATGATACATCATGTATTGGTGGTAAAAGGGCCTTGGAATATTGTGCCAGTATTGAAAAAAATTTTGTTACAACTCCAAATATAGTTATTCAAGGTGATGTACATGGTTTTGAGGATGATGATATTCAATTCCCTTGTCATGCTACAACTCCTATTGCATCTAATGCAGAGCAACTTCATTGGGATGGTAGAGATCCACAAACATATGCATCGATATCCTTCTCAATCAAATGTACCATTATCCCTTTGATTTTCTTATGCAAGAAATGAGGCTCACATTGCATACCTACAAGAACAATTGGAGAGTATGCTTATGAATGAAGGAGATTTCTATGGATACTATTTCGACAAACTTAAAGATTTGAAGGAGCTGTTGATTTCTACTGATAAAGTTTTGCCACATAATTCACTTGTGCAAACTATTTCTATGGTCTTCTAGGTTCATATCATAGTTATACTTCTACTCTATGATTGATGATGAAAGGAAAGGAATTAATCTTTGTTTGCTTGTGAGAAGATCATTCCAAATAGAGGAGATCAATTATGTGTATGGCAAATCAATCTTTCTTAGTGGGTCAGGCGGGCAAAGGTAAATCAAGCTCATCTACTAATAAGTAGAAATTTGATAATCCTACACATTCAAAGACGGAAGACAATGATGATAAAAAAACAGAAAAGTATAAAAAATTTTGCAAGTACTCTAAGGGAAAAGATCATGCCATAAAGATTTTTCCTAAGTTGGATTGCTTACTACAAACACCTCTACACCTAAAATAGAGTATGCTAGTCTTGTTGAGAATGAAGAATAGGAATTTACTATTATTTGCAACTATGAACCATCTTCACATTAGTAGTGTATGTCTTCTCTGAATTCAAATGTTTGATACTTTTATATTAGTGCAACCAACCATATTACCATGCAGTGCCATTTGTTCACTTCACCTTAGCATGATGCCCCTACTAGGAATGTTGACGATTACTAAGAACTCCTCTCATCCTATAGTGGGACTTGGAAATATCGTTCAAATTTTTGCTAATGGCAATTTTTTCACATTATCAAATGCTTTATATGTGCCAAGGATAAAGAAACATCTATTATTAGTTCGAATATTGGCCAATATTAGCTTGGCTATGAAATTTGTTGATCACAGATATATAATTCATTTTTTCTCGGATGGTGATGTTATTATTGCTTCCAAAATTTTAGATTATGGGCTATATAAGATTGTAGACTATGCAAAATATATGAATGATTCAACATGTGCAATTCTAAAGTCTCAAGTTATCTCGGATAAAAAGATTTGGCATGCACACTTTGGTCATGTAAAGTTTTCTAGTTTGCTTCACCTCGAGAAATCTCAAATGGCATCCTCGCTGCCAAAACATAGGAACCTTCTAAACATGTTTGTTAAGGTTATATTTGGGAGAAAAGGTAGCATTCCTTCTTCCCAAAAGATGGCTTGGTCATAGCTTCTCATAAACTATAGATTCTTTCATGGTCATGTATATGGTCATATGCAAATATCTTCATATGCTAACTACCTATATTTGATGCCTTTCATTAATGAACTTCTAGGAATGCATGGGTGTTTCCATGAAAAGACAATTCCAAAGTCTTTATCTAATTTAGAAAGTTCGTGGTTATGGATCAAAATCTATGAGCATGTAAAATGGGCACCCTCCATTTTGATCGAGGGGATGAATACATATCCTTTGATTTTAATTCATTTTTGGTTGAGTGTGGGATAAAACATCATTATATACGTCCATATACACCTTAAAAATTGATTTGATGAAAGAAAGAACATGTCTCTCATGGAAATGGCAAGGTGTATGGTCAAAAGTTGAACTTTACCACATAACTTCTCATTTCCACATATAGTGCATATACACCTCAAGATGCACATATTCCACAGTGTACTTGTTCAGGCTCTCATAGTGCTTGATTTGCATCAAATAAATATGCAATGGATTTCTCTAGCCTTTGTGATGAGAGTGTTTTTTTTTCTCAATGAAGCATAGAACTCATGAAAATAGATTGCTACCATGCAATCAAAATATCATGCTATTATGATGAATGGTAGGTGTTCTTTATGTGATTTGCATCCAAGAAAAAAGGCATTCTTATTAAATGGGTATATAAGCTCAAATGTAAGCTTGATGGAATAGTTGAAAGGTATAAGGCTATTTCATTCTATTTTGTGGGCTATATAATCTGATCCACTATGCAAAATATGTAAATGATTCAACATGTGTAGTTCAAGATTCTTATGTTATCTCTGATGCAAAGCTTTGGCATGCGTGCTTTGGTCATCTCAATTTTACTACCTTGATTTGCCTATAGAAATCTAAAAAGGTGTCCTTAGTACCCAAACTTGACGCACCTTCTAGAAATATCTATGAAGGTTGTACCTTAGGAATATGAAGCATTCCTCTTTCCCAAAAGACGGTTCAATTAGAGAGACTCATAAATTGCAGCTTGTTTATAGTGATGTTCATGGTCCTTTGCAAACACCTTTATTTGTGAACTACCTATACTTTATGACTTTCATTGATGAATTTTCTAGGAATGCATGGATGTATCCATCAAAATGATAAGTATTTATGTGCTTTAAAGCATTCCTAGTTATGGTTGGAAAATTTTCAACACACATGCTTTAAAGCATTCCTAGTTATGGTTGGAAAATTATCAACACACAAAGTGGGCACCCTCTATTCTGATCAAGGGGGAGAATACATATCTTCTAATTTTCATGCATTTCTAGTTGAGAATGGGGTGAAAACTTAGTGTAAAATGCCATTTACATCTCAACAAAATGGAGTTTTTTTTTTAAATAATAGTTCTCTTATGGAAATGACAAGGTATATGGTGAAAAGTCAAGCTTTACCACATAGTTTCTAACTCAAGGTTGTTATCTGTGTAACATATTTATCTCGTAGGTGTCCCACCAAAGCATTGTAATCAATCAATCCATATGAGGCTTGACATGTTCACAAGCCATTTGTTGCTCATCTACATGTCTTTGATTATCCAAGATGCATATTAGTGCTTGAACGTTAACACAGCAAATTCTATGATAAAGTAGTGAAATGTATTTTTATTGGGTATAGTTTTGAAAGCAATGGCTATCGTTTGTATCATCCGCAAACTAAACACATTCTAGTTAGCCACGATGATGCTTTTGTCGAATTTGCAATTAAGACCTTACTTTCGTGTACCAAAGATATGATACTTACCTATAAAGATCTGTATAATACTTTGCTACTTCTTTTTACAAGAGGATAGTCAAATGGTGGTCCAAATGAGGCAATTTATTCGCATTTACACATTCAAAATGACGATGCACATCAATGTAAATTTACATGATGCACTTTTTGATGAAATGGTTGACATATAGTAGGCAAAAAATATGCCTACATGGTTTGTGTGGACTTTGAGACATACAAAATCAGATGCATCTTTGTCATATCGTACTCGTTTAGATTCTGATACTTCTTGCTTTGCATGAGATTGATATGCAATGGGTTTCTCCACTATTTGTCATGAGAATGAGCTTATTTCTTTGGATGAAGAACAAAATTTAGAAAATCTGATGGCTACTATGCAATCAAAATATGATACTATTATGAAGAATGGTACCTAGACATTATATGATTTGCCTCTATGCAAAAAAGCTAGTGGCACTAAGTGGATGTACAAGTTCGAACATAATTCTAGTGAAACAACTAACAAGTATAAGGCTAGGCTTGTTGCCAAAGGTTGTGCTCAAGAGAGAGGCATTGATTTTGATGATACATTTTCTTCCACATGCTGAACGACCACTATTCGTAGCATTTGTGCACGTACAACTCATCGTGGTTAGAATGTATATCACTTGGACATTAAAATTGTATTTTATAATGGTGAGTTACATGAAGAACTGTATGTATGTGAGCCCCATGGTTTTGTTGAGAAAGGGCATGAAAAAAAGTATGCAGGTTGGAAAATGCATTATATGGTTTGATGCAAGCACCACATGCTTGGTATGAGAAAATAGATGCCTACTTGCTAGCACATGTTTTTGAGAATAGTCCAGCTCAGAGCAAATTATATGTAAAATGTGTAGATGGTATACATCTGATCACGGTTGTCTATGTTGATGTTATGTTGCTCACTAGTCCTAATGAGAAGCATGCCTCTTTTTTATTTCAAATTTATGGCATTTGTATCCTTATTTGGGCATTCAATTTATGCAAGTTGATGGAGCAATGTCTTTGTGTCAAAAGAAATAATTGACACATTATTTTAGCATTGTGGCCAAGGATTTCAAACGTATTGTAATTCCCAAGGAAACAAGTTTATAGTTGAGTCTTCATGATGCTTTAAATGAATAACGAAACTTGAAATTCAATTTGTCATCTCTCAGATAAGCATGTTTATGCACTACCTTGGTGTGAAGCACCTGACTACTTGAATTGTTTTATCCCAAGCCGAGATCATTACAACCAAATTCACATGCTTTATCATAATAAGATCAATAAAAGGCATAGTCATTGAGGGTATAAAGTCTTGTATGACTAGGTTCATGGAATTCATGATGTGCGCCATAGAATTCGTCGCTCCCTATGGCAAAGTACACATGTGCACAAGGCCTGATGGAGTCTTCATGGTCATGATATCTCTGCTCTCAATGGCCAACTGAAACTGATCCTATCCTGAATACAAATCACCCATAGAGTAGATGGAATGCCTAGCAAACGCTTCTGCAAACTCATCTCCTGTCCCTATATTTCTTATTGTGACTTTGTTTATACGCTATAGATCTTTGATGAAATGAAGTTTCCCATTCTTCTTTGGTACTGTGAACCACCTATTTGAATATGGAGCCAAGGACCATTCGAATATCCGCATGGATATCTTTTCCTTTAGTAGCCTCATCAACTCTGGTAAGTGAGCCTTTGGGTCTGGTATAGACCGGATATTCCATGACATATGTGGCATTGTAAAGATAATCATGGGTGGTACTTGTTTTGGATCCACACAACCTATCTCATGTGGGAAAAGTGTAAATGGTTCCTCATATTTCTTGATGTCTTCTATGAATTTCTCTGTCTTCTTTTCTATCAAGAATGAATTCTCTTCAAAATTTATTTCCTGAATAGTTTCATCAGTAAAATGATGCACTATGAGCTCTTATTGTCTCAGCATTGGGTCATATGACACTCTAGATACTTCTGATGAATATCTTCTCGCAAAGGTTGGGCTATGGGTTTCACTTTCTTATCAACAGTCTTATACTTCTCTTTCACATTGACTTCTTACTCTCTCAAGAACTCAATGATTGTTTCATACTCTTGGATAGAACTGAGCATAATGATTTGTAATTTTTCATTCCTCTCAAATGCCTCCTCAAGCTCCTCTAAAGTACTCGAACTTCTTTCCAATATGACTACATTCTCTATCGTCGCATCAGGTGACTTGATTTTGAAATTTTTATAGTATCTTTCATGAATTTTTATGAACTTATTTGAAACATTTTCCCTTTGTAAACAGAGCAACTTAAATGCAAATGAATAAATAGAGAAACTTTCAAAGATATGTATAGAGTCTCGCGAGACATCAAACCAACTCCCACTGTTGTCTCACTCAACATTGGATCCTAATAGACATTTTGATCAGCTGAAGTCCCATACTCTCCTACGGGCATACAATCATCATGATCATGATAATGGGTCTCTTTCTTATATTCTTTCTGTTTCTTGAGTGATCTAGACACACTGTCATTACTTGTAAAGAATGAAGACCAGAACTTGAACGAATTCTTGCATCGGCAGATCCTTCATCCATCACCTTAGTTTCCATTCGCACTTCGGCTATAAAAGACTGCCCAAGGATAGCCTCATACAAACACTAATCCTGGACAAAGAAGTAAAATTCCAAGAAAATCCCTCCTATTGCCATAGGTACAAAGGTTCATGCTCCAAGCACAACACCAAAGCCATTATTCACCGTCCTCATCCTCCATCTGTGGTCCCTATCTATAGGCCACCTAAACTAATTGTACAACTTCTTTGAAATTACATTTATCTCTGACCCTAAGTCAATCAACACCAAAGCAAAACATGATCTTCATTACTTTCTAATTTCACCTTCATTTCAAGTATCCCTCTTGCCCAAAAGGTCTTGGTATACTCACTTTTTGTCCTTCTCATCTCATCATCCGGTGTAAGAGGACCTAAGGAATTCATATGGCACCTTGCAATCTCATCATCTTCATTGTCAAAAGTATCACTTAAGGCTATTGCTTCGTTTGTTACTTGCATATCTTCAGTCACCTCTTCCATTTCCACATCCTTAGGTAATGGGAATATTTTCCTCTTTATCAATTTTATAAAGATATCCTTGAATTCAAGCTTTTCCATGGACAAAACCTGCTCTAGGGACATGGTCACTTGGATTTTTAATAGAATATCACTCAATATCTCTCTTGCGTCATTTTTCTTTTCTAACTCATAAATCAATTCAATTCTTGGTGTTTTATTCTTTTCTTCTTCTTCTCTTTGTATTTTTCTTGAATATTCTCCTATGTACCATCAGACTTTTGAACGATCTCTTGTTCCCTCTCCTTCTCTTTACTTGGCTCTTGAATTTTGATTTGCCCAACTAGACTCTTTCCGTCCTTTATTTCCTTCTTCTTTGCCTCTGCCTAAGAAGCAACAAGTAAATTACACTCTCTTTTTAGGCTCTTTAAGCTTCTCTTCAGCCTCTTTATCTTGCTTCCTTCTCACTCTCCTCTCTGGCCCAACCTCTTCTTGGTTCTCGTCCCTCTTCCTCTTTTCCTCTATAGTGGCTATATGCGAGTAGATGGAGAACTAATGGTTCAGTTCTAATTCCATCTTCATCTCCTTCTTCTAGTGTCTCTAACTATGTTGTAGATGTTCTAGCATTATTACTTGACAGATGCTCATAAAGTTTCTTCATTCCTCCCTTCCCCCAAATCATAGGTAGAGGAAGACGAGTTCTGAAGTTGTAGAGTTTCTTATCTATATCTATCACTAACTGATGTTCTTTTGCTTGCTTCAGCTCTTAACATGCATAGGAAAAATGTTCTTGTGCATCGCACTACACACATCTCTTTGCCCCTCCAAACCCTCCAGTAAGTCCTCTCTCAAATGGTCGAGTGTTTCTCTAAATTGTGGGCTGAACCGGTGGTGCAGGTGTCTATTGAGCAATAGGCTGCACTAGAGGTGCAGGCTGAGGCATTACGTAACCCTACATGTTTCGAATAGACATAGCATTCCTTTGTATTGGGTCTACATAAGTAGTACTCGCTTGAGGAGGAGTGGGGTCCTGATACCCCATAGAATAAACTTTATTATGTATGCTGGCCATTTCTTTTAACATTGATGCTTGCATTGACATAAGGTTCTCAATTTGCTGGCTTGGGTTCTCAAGCTATAACTCTACTGGTGATCGCGAAGTGGATGCTACATTAGCAAAAGCTGATGCTGAGGCACACATTCGGAATTGTTGGAAGAGGTGCCTCCCTAGGTGGTTATGGAGTTGTTGCTACCAATCTATCATATAATATAGCTTGTCCTTGCCTCATTTGGGCATTTGCTTCCACTTCTCTCCTCACTATGGCCCACTCTTCTATTAATCCAAACCTCTTACTAGGCTCTTCTATCCTTCTCTCGACTTGAGTCCTCTCTTTGGAACTTAAGATCTTAAGAAAGGAAATGACTAAATGAGGCTTTAATGAGTCCAAATAAGCTTGAGGTAACTGGGCATACCTTATCAAAAACTAGGCAAGATAACCTATGAAGTTCCTTTTTGAATTCAGCCCAAGCCTTTGCTATGTGGACTGATATAGATGCCAAGATAGATCTTGAAACTACCCGAGTGAAGTAATGCGTAAAAATTTTGTTGAGGTAGTCCGTAGATCTGTGCCTGGTCCTCAAACACATCTAAACATTCAATCACATTTAGACCCGTAAACTTGGCTTTTTCTCTTACAATGGCTTGGACTATACGAGCCCCCTGTTTCTCTTTCACTAATTCCTTAAACACTTCCTCCATCTCTCTTCTCTGGTCTGTCCTAGGACATAGAATGAGGTCCAATGTGAGTGGCTCTACCATCTCTCTTAGCTCAGAGTAGAACTTAGAGAAGAAACTCAGTGGGCCATGAGCCAAGGAGTGGCGGTTCATCTAAACGCTCTCTACCTAGGCCAAAATTTGATCTAACTCACTTGTTCTTTGACTTGAATTTGACTCTTCTTTTGAACTTGAATTTCTCACGTGATCTTGATCTTGATTTCCTCTTTGATTTATCACTTAATTCTCTATTAATTTCCCTTTCTTTCTCTCTATTTAATTCCCAAAAATTTCAATGTTTTTTCTACTCTTTGTATGATACTTTTCTAATGTTTCTAATGTTTTATTTAAGCTACAAAAGCATCAAATTCTTGGTCTAAATAGGAATAAAAAGAGTGTACAAACATATGGACTAAACTAGTGCAGAACGTGAATGCTCAGACTTAGACAAACAAATCAATCTTTCTATTTAGGTGTGTGGAACGATGCAAAAAAATTCAAAGAACTTAAAATGTGGTACTTGGAGATCTCTGTCTGATGGCAAGGTTCATATTTTGTCTTCTCAAGGATTGGTAGAGTGTCGAGGATTATTGGGCAACCACCTCGCTTCATGTTGGGTTCAGGTGTCGAGAAGATAAGGAGGTCTAGAAGGGGAAGAGGGGCATGGGGTTGGATCAGGCCCCACTAGATGTGAGTGTGTTGTCCCCCATTCGACGAGTAGCATCTCCACGCTGGCACCTTGCCTTGGAACTCTAGTTGTCATCTCGTAAGCCCATGCTTGAAAGCAAAAAGGTGCTTGGTCAGGTGGAACAAAGTCATAGGGTGTATGCGTTGTGAATGAGGAATGAAATATACAATGCTAAAAAATACAAATCAGCGGATCAATATGCCAAATAAACAATCTCTGCTCAACGATGGTAATGAATATACAACTGATGTCACCATGTGACTCTGAGGAATATGAAAGCTTCCGCTACAGTGTAGATTTCTCAAATACAAGATAGTTACTCTGCTACTATACGAAAAGACGCCCTTCAACTTCTCTTCCAGTCTTTGCAATAGGATCTTCACTTTACTTGAGTCTTCGGTCAAAGCTTTACTTCAAGTCTTCACACAAGAACTTTTCTTCTCTTTACTTCAAATCACACAATAACCTGGAGAGAAAATCTAGAGGGCTACTCTTTACTTCGTTATTCAGAAACTTCAACTTTACCTCATATAATAACTCAAAGAAGATCAACTAGAACCTGGAGAAAATCTAGAGAAAATCTATGGGGAGATAATGCTTCACTTCAGTCTTCAAAACTTCAACTTTACTTCATATAATATCTCAAAAACGATCAACCAGCACCTGAAGAAAATCCACAAGGGGAAAATAAAACATGTTAGTACATTTTGAGATTCATAAAAACCCATATACACTCAAAATATTTAGCAATGATGAACATTTATATTGCTTAATATTTCTGCACTTCAGCCCACCACTAAAATAGGAGTATTGAAACATCTTTCTTTGGTTCCATCATTTTTATTACATATAAGGTTTTTTTATCTAGAACAGTTTCGAATTGTTTTGTTGCACGTAATTTATTTATGTTTCTTTTCTATTATGAATTATTATGGACTCAATTCTTTGATCTTTCAAATATGCAAAAATTTTCCTTTGATCTTTCAAGTATGAAAAAGTGCAAGCAACCCTTGTGGTTTAAATTTATATATGAACTTATTTTAATTAAATTTAATGACACCTTTCAAATGTAAACAATGTCTTAAGTGTTTTTTGATATCGATTGAAGTGCCATATCTATTTGGTGCATGTATAAGTGTTGAAAGTCGAGTAATGTGGCCCTTTATTTAATGCATACATGAAGTGCAAAGGATCTTATATGGTGCACAAAATAGGATTGTGCATGAAGCCCATGGTTGTTGCACAAACAGGTCTTTTCTTGGTGTCCTTGATAAATCAGCGCTTCATGTGGGACTTCCTATAGAACTAACTTGAAGTTTGGTACATCTCTTCTGCACCCACACAGTATGCATCCACCTCTTCTTGGGTTGTGTTTTAGACTACTTTGGTATCCACTTTTGAATAATCCTAGGATTTTGTGGTTGTGGTTGCTTTTTCTTTGACGTGTAAGACATCTTTTTCTTTTGTGGCCCTATGTTTTTGGGATTCTTATGAATGGGTGTAGATTGAGATTGAAGGATAGATTTTGGAAACCCATATTTGATTGTATTGATTTTTTGTTGCTCCAATGATCTCGGATATCCAAATATTTGTGACTATCCTTGGAAGTCTCATTCGTGAACAAGCCATTGAGTGATTAAGAATGCAAAGAGGCACTAAGGCATTTTTTCTTTCCCACTTCAGTATCAATTTTCTTTTTGCTAGTTCTAGACCCTTTGAGTTTTCAAACATCCAATCTTCTCCTAAGACTTCACTATTCAATTAGATCACAATCTTTACAGACTATAATTTTTACGCATAGTTTGGCTTTGTCGAAATGCATCGGAAGTGTAAATTCTCCCAGACACTAAGTTTAAATGCCACCTAAGGCTTCATTAGCTTTCATTTTAGCCTTGAAAGTCTATACGAGTGATACTCTAATCACATCAATCGCAACATACATATCAATAAGGACTTTGACCATATGCATAGCTGAATAACTAGTTCGGTCATTCCGTTGATTGTATGCCTCTTGTTCACTAGTTTCTATGAAATTTTACTACCTCATAGATTTTGTAATAATAGGAGTAGATGGCATTATAACCTGCTCAATTGGCTCTTGGGTGTATGTGTGTATGTGTGTTGGTTTATGTTGATGATCTCATTGTAGGTGGTGATAATGAAGGAAGAATCAAAGAGGTAAAGCAACTTCTTATGCATAAATTTGACATGAGAGATCTTGGTGTGGTGTGCTATTTCTTGGGCATTGAGTTTATACATACAAAAACAGGTATATGGATGTCACAAAGGCAATATGCCTTCAATATGCTGCAAAAGTATGGTATGGCTGATTGTAAGCCAATTTCTATGCCATTAGATCAGAATTTGAAGTTGGATACTACATCAGGTGAAGCATTGGAACATGCTACTATGTACAGGAAAATTGTGGGAAGTCTTATACATCTCACAATTACAAGGCCTAATCTAAGTTATACTGTTGGACTTGAAAGTTAGTTTATCCAGGTTCCCAGGAAGCCACATTTGGATGCTCTAAGGTGCACTCTAGGTTATGTGAGCGCTACTTTGGATTATGCATTGTTTTATGAGGCTAGTGTAGATTTGCAGGTTGATAAATACAGCGATGCAGATTCGGCTCGTGGCATTCTAGATAGAAGATCTACTAGTGGTTTTCTATTCTCACTTGGGAGTGCATCTCTTACATGGAGTAGCAAGAAGCAACCCACTACTGCTTTGTCGATTACAGAGGTTGAGTATAGATGTGCTACAATGGCAGCATGTGAGGCATCATGGCTAGAAATGCTACTTGTAGATTTAGGTATGGAAGTGGGAAAGCCTATCACCATTTATTGCGATAATCTTAGCAGCATACAGTTACCATGGAACCATATTTTCCATGCTAGAACAGAGCATGTTGAGGTACATTATCACTTTATCAGAGAGAAGGTATTAGCAGGTGATATTGATCTTGTTTATGTGAGAACAGATGAGTAGCTTGCTGATATTTTCACCAAAGCACTTGGCGCCGAGAAGTTGAAGAAGTTTCGAGAGATGCTTGGATTACAGGATGTGGCATTGAGCTTGAGGGGGAGTGTTGAGATACAAACCTCAACATGTGATGATCCAAGATGACACGTACCACTTTTTTGTTTCTTTGACATGTATAGTGGTCATGCCAGTATATGTTAGGGATACTTCATTGAGTTTTATTAGATTTATCTACCGAGAGTGATGGCACATTTGTTCCTTACCAGCTCACTCATTCACGGACATTAGGTTTTTCCTTATGTACTAATCTTTATATATTGCACTTGTTGTATTCTTGTTTTCAGGTCATTCTTGTACATTCCTTTTTATGTAATAGAAGAAGAAGAAGAAGATTATTCTTCCTTGCATCAATTTGTGTGTGTGCTTCTCCTTGAGAGTGAGAGTGTGTGTGTGAGCTCTCTTCCTTATCTCCTTCATCATGACAAACAAGAAGCTAGCACTTATGTATAAGGAAGTTCCAAGCTATGTGGAATCAATCCACTAAAGGAAGTAAGCCCAAAAGTTTGTGAAAAGCTTCAAACTTCTCCCTTGGTAGAGCCAAGTTTTTGAAAAGGTCTACAATGTTCTCATGTGTGGGTACATATGCCAAACTGATCTCTCTAGCAGAGAACCTCTCCATGACATAATGATAGTGCACCTCAATGTGCTTAGTGCAAGCATGGAACAAAACATTCCTCACAACTGCCAATGTGCTCTAACTATGAGTAAAGATGGTGGTGGCAGAAGAGTGATCAACACCCAAATCAGCCAAAGGTGTTAGAGCCACACACACTCAAGAATCATTGTGAAAGCTACCCTATAGTAAGCCTCACAACTAGAAGTAGCCATAGTAGGCTGCTTCTTGCTCAACCAAGATATGCATGAGCTACCAAGCATTAAGGAAAAACCAAGTAGTGGACACACGTTTATCATAGAAACCAGTCCAGTTAGATTCAACAAAAGCATGTAAATCTGGCAGCAATGATTCCCCCCTCGGGATAAAACAATCCAAGTAGTCAGATACCACTCAAGTAGTGAAATAAATGCATAGCCGCTTCCCAATGCTTAACACTTGGGCAATGCATAAATGTGCTCATCTTTAAGATAGCAAACTGAATATCTAACGAAGTAATGCATAAGTAGAACAAGCATTGAACAGCCTCTTGATAGAGAACAAGATCAAATCTATCTCCAACATCATGAAAACTCAACCATAAACATCTTTCCATAGGAGTCGAAATAGTTTTGTAGTCTTCAAGGCCAAAATGCTACAATAATGTGTCAATATATGTTTTTGAAATCAGTCTATTTTCCCATCAACTTGCATAAAACTAATGCCTAAATAATGATGCAAACTCCCCAAATATGATATCTCAAATGAGGCATGCAAATCAGCCTTAAAAAGATCAATATACTTCTCATGAGAACCAATGAGAAACATGTCATTAAGATAGAAAATAATGATTAGAAGCACATCATTTGCACACTTACCATATAAGGTGCTCTTAGTTGGAATCTTGTCAAAACCATGTGCAATCAGGTAGGCATGTATTTTTCATACCAAGCACATGGTGCTTGCTTCAAATCATATAATGCCTTTTTTAGCTTGCACACTTTGTTCTCATGCCATTTTTACACAAAACCATGAGGCTGAGAAACATACACTTCTTCATGCAAGTCACCATTCACAAATGTAGAATTAATGTCCAACTAATGTAAGTTCCAACCATGATGAGCTGTAAGTGCACATATGCTATGAATAGTATTCATTTGTCCTGTAGGAGCAAAGTTCTCATCAAAATCAATGCCTCTTTCTTGAGCACAACCCTTTGCAACCAGCCTAGCCTTATACCTATCAATTGTTCCATCAGGCTTATGCCTTAGCTTGTATACCCACTTAGTCCCTATGGCCTTCTTGCTACGAGGAAAGTCATGTAAAGGCCAGGTACCATTTATCATAATAACATCATATTCTAATTGCATAGTTGGTGCATTTTACCCAAGCCTACATGCTTGATATTATTTGATTTATGTTCATATGTTTAGTCATGTGAACACCTCTGGTAAACGTGTATATTTGATCTCTTGTAATTGTGAAAAGAAAAAAGGAAAAGAATGGCTTACCTCATCCATGATGTAAAAAGCAAACTCCTAGCTCTAACTACCTAAAACCATGAATTAGTGAGCTGACGGAATATTTCCTAACTTTGGGGATCACTTTTAGGTGGAACCATTCAAATTTGAATTCAAAACTCCCTCCAAGAGTAGCTATAAAAAGAGCAAGAAGGAAGAGGCTATTAGCAAGCCTTGTACGGGACCACTTCATGTCATTTTGTAGAGATTGAAGATCTTACTCCATATCTCTAGTCAAGCAACATGGGAGATGGATTTCCATCAACAATTGACAAATTGGATCAAAAAAACTACCCAACATGGTCTCTAAGGATGGAGGCTTACCTTCAAGGGAGGAATCTATATGGATTCATATCGAGAGATGATGCAATGCCAACCATGAGAAACGAAGGGCAACAATCACATGAAGAAGTGGAAAGACTTTCAAATTGGTGTTCGAAGGATGCACTTGCAAGGTCCTATATTCTTAAATCAATCTCTGATTTTCATTTACCTCATGTCAAGGGATGCAAGACATCAAGAGAGACCTAGAATGCACTTGCTTCTTTCTTCTCCTCCAACACTCGAGCAAGGAAGAACCAATTGTGGATGGAGTTCACAACAATGAAGAAAAGCCCGAAGCAAAGTGTGACTGATTATGTCTCAAAGATGAAGGAGATTTCCGACCAAATTGGAAGAATTGGGGAGGTAAATGAAGAGGAGCAAATCATTAGACAAATCGATAATGGAATCAAAGCAGATGACAAGTGGGAGTCATTCCCAACAGCCATGGACCTATACATGGATATGCGTTTACCCGACCTCAACACACTCATGGGCCAACTCTTCACTCATGAAACAAAGATTAGCAAAGCTGGTGAGTTGTCAAGAGGTAATCAAACTTTTGCCTTATATTCTGATCAAGCTAAGGTCAAGGACAAGTCAAAGAATAGGAAGAATGAAGATGAAGGTAGCTCTTTCCAAGCAAACTTTGCAGGTAGAGTAAGAACTAGAGGAAGAGGCAGAGGTGGAAAGCAAGGCAGGCGAGATTCCAATCATCTCAACCTTGCAATATATGTGGCTTATCTAATAATACTACTAAAGAAGGTTTGAAGAACCTGAGGAACTCAAGAGGAAGAGGATTCAATAGAGGTTGCTATGGATCAAATAGAGGTAGATACAATGGAGGCTACAACAACAACTACTACAACAACAACTATCAAAGTGGCCATAGAGGAAGAAGAGATTACAATAACTCTGCAGAGGAACAAATTCAAGAAGATTCATTATTGATTATGAATCTATCAATGAAGAACGGTAAGGATGATGATCACATCGTTTACATTGATTCGGGATGCTTAAACCATGTAGCAGGAAATGTGGCTATGAACCTCTTAAGCAAAGTCTTGTGTGTCCCTACAATTACCAAAAATTTAATAAGTGTGGGACAGATTGTTGAAAAAGGATTGCAGGTTAGATTCAACAGATTTGGAGCATAGGTTGAAGACCCAAGGCAAGGCTTTAGAATGATTTCCCAAAGGAGAAAAGACAGGAAGGCTTTTCACTTTTGAAGTGGAAGATACAAAGAACATAACTTTTTTTAGCTATGGATCTCAAACTCTCACATAATTGGAGAAATGGCACAAACGGCTTGCTCACATTGGTGAGAGGACACTTAAAAAAATTTGGAGGGACCAAAGTGTACTTGGTTTGCCTAATATCACAAGGCAACACATGATTTATAAGTGTGAAGCTTCTCAACTCGGCAAGGCTCATAGACAAATTTTCAATAAGAAGGGATATATGTATCGAAAGCCTTTGGATCTAATGCACACGGATGTGTGGGGTCCATTTAAGGAGCCATCTATATCAGGCTCAAGATATTATGTGTCTTTCATAGATGATTGTAGCAGGTGGACCATTCTGTTTTTCATGAAGTACAAGGATGACGTCTTTAATTGCTTCAAGAAGAATGTTGCTCGTGTTGAAAACCAAATAGGTAGGACTTTGAAAAGACTCAGATAAGATGGTGGAGGAGAATACTTCTTTTTTGAATTTGATGCCTTCTTGCATGAAAGAGGCATTAAAAGGGAAGTCACTACAAGGTATACACCCGAACTCAATGGTGTAGCAGAGAGCATAAAGAGAGCTATTGTTGAAGCTGTAAGGGCCATGCTCAATGAAAACGGATTTCCAAACTACCTACGGGCAAAGGCTATGTCTATAGCCACGTATCTCATAAATAGACTTCCATCTCAGTCACTAGATGGAACCACTCCATATGAAGTGTGGAAGGGAAGAAGACCTAGTCTAGACCATTGTAAAATCTTTGGATGCTTAGCCTATGCTCACATTCCTTCTCAAGTAAGAGGGAAATTGGATCCCAAGGCAGAGAAGTGCATATTTATTGGTTATGATCAAAACCAAAAAGGATACAGATTGTACAATCCAACCAATAAAGGATTTTCTGTTAGTAGAGATGTAATTTTTTATGAAGACAAATCATGGTTTGATGATGATAGGAAAGTGAAGCTGCCTTATGACTTGGATGAATATTTTCCATCACTTCAACCAAAGTATCCAAAGCAAATTGAAGAAAGTGATTCAGAGATTGACCTAGAAGACTTGGAAAAACTAAAGCTATGGAAGAGCAAAGGTAAAGCAAAGATGCAGGATGCTACATATGGACTCAGGAGCTCACATCAACCACTTAGAAGGTCTTCAAGGGAGAAGAAGAAATGAGAGAGGTTTGGTTATGATACTTCTTTGGTCACCAAGCACTCAATCTACATTGCAAAGGATTCAACCAATGAAGAACCTACCACATTGGAAGAAGCACAAAGCAAGAAATCTTGGAGAGATGCAATGGATAAAGAAATGGAAGCCTTGAAGGAGAATGACACTGGGGAGCTTGTACCTAACAAGCCATCTATGAAGGTAATTGGATCTCGATGGATATACAAGATCAAGAGGAATCTAGATGGAAGATTCAATAGACATAAAGCAAGGTTAGTTGCTAAAGCTTTTGCTCAAACCCATGGTATTGATTATGAGGATACTTTCTCTCCTGTTGCAAAAATGCCTACAATTAGGGTTATCGTTAGTCTTGCTGCATCTAGAAATTGGAAGCTCTATCAACTTGATGTGAAGAATGCTTTCTTAAATGGATGGATTTATGATGAAGTGTATAATGCCTATAATTAGGGTTATCATTAGTCTTGCTGCATCTAGAAATTGGAAGCTCTATCAACTTGATGTAAAGAATGCTTTCTTAAATGGATGGATTTCTGAGGAAGTGTATATGGCACAACCTCTTGGATATGAGGATGCACATCATCCTAACTATGTATGCAAATTAAAGAAAGCCTTGTATGGATTCAAGCAAGCTCCAAGAGCTTGGAATTTCATATTGGTGACTTATTTACAGGACCAAGTATTCAAAGCTAGCGAGGCAGATACCTCTTTGTTCATAAAGACGATTGGATCTGAAGTGATCTATTTATGTGTGTATGTTGATTGATATTATTATCACAGGCAATGATCTTGAAGGAATCAAATAGGCAAAGACTCAAATGAAGGAGGAGTTCAAAATAAGTGACCTCGGTCGACTCACTTATTTTCTTGGATTGGAGTTGATTTACACAGATTCAGGTATATACATAACACAAAGGAAGTATGTGCATGACATGCTCATCAAGTTCAAGACGGAAAATACAAAGTGTGCAGGTACACCTATGGACAAGAATCGTAAGCTTAGTGCTTATGAAGGAGAGTTCTAGACTCAAACAAACTAACCTTTAAGAATGAGAGCTCTTTCACTTATATAGACTTTTTAAGACCTCTATAAACACTCTACTATTTGGCTTAACTTTCAAAATAGTGTCCAAAAGCCATTTGGAGGCCAAAACAATGCAAAAACGTTATGGATCCATGTGGCTATTCTACTTATGCCCATGAAGCTCAAATACTAAGCTATTACATTATGGGTTTAATTAGTGATAATATAGGAAATTATGCCAAAAAATAGGCATTTTTTCATGTATTTTTGGTGAAAAGTTGGAATTAATATACACTAAGGGGAATTTAGGATGGAGAAAATTAGTAGGTTCCTTTCTCCCTTGGTTCCATGCTTGTACCTCCCTCTTACCACTTTCGTTTCATCCTTTGACTTATCTTTGAACACTTTGACTTCAAGTTTTCTGGTCGCTTTGAAAGCTTTCTCCAACACTCCCTCTCCTTGATTTTTCTCATCCAAGCCACACATGTTTGTGGCATCCATGATGAATATGTGCATTCATATATAGACATGAGCTGCAATATTGGTGTTGTGCTATAGTAGTTTGCACTCCTAAAAGCTCTTAAACAAGTAGATATGAGCTTTTTGGAGACTAATTTTTATTCTTTTAATATCTTTTATGTGTACCCTCAAAAAGAAAAATAAATGGATTGCTTAAAGAAAATGAAGGAATATGGAATTGTGTGCATGAGTGAGTTGTGACCCTTCAAAAATTAAATAAAGGATGGGTCAAAGAGATGGAAAATATACTTTATGAGGGTCGAAGGGTTATGTGTGTTGTGATGAATAAAAAGAAAATAAATCTACTTCCATGACTGAAAAGAAAAGATATATTATTAGAAGTAAATTTTGTAAGTACTCATAGTGGAACTTCTTAGTCTAGTGCATGGGTATCATGCACTTGTGTGTTATGTACAACCTTATATGGTCGTCTAAGAATGCAACTTTAGGTGCACTTATTGAAAATTATGCAGAAGATGCAGGTCTTGAGCAATGTGTCCAAGGTTTATCCCATGAAGAGTATGGCTAATCTATGGGGATGGGGTTTCTTTTTGTTTTTCCTTTCCCATTTTTTTAATAAAAGTCCCTTATAAGTAATATGATATGTAATATTTCAACTCATGATGCATGATTTACCCCTCCCTACGATTGTAGAAGATTGGAAGGTGGAGACCATTAGAACTAATTTTGGAAAAGCTAGTAATGAATCAACATAGTCATAATAGGCATCTTTATGAGTTGCAATCTTTAGTACTTGAATATAATAACCATGGCCTATAGCTATGTAGATGATCTTGAGAATTAGAATAAAAAAACATTAGCATCACCTTACCCAATACACGTTGAAGAGAACTCCCTCATTGTTTAAAGAATGGACCCTTGATATGCCTTAATCCTTTGAAAATAATTACTCCATGAAAATCATTGTAAGTCTCGTTCCTTAAATAGTTGAATTGTCATGTGATTAGCATGTATCTCTTAAAGAAGGTAATTATCAACTTCAATGGTCCTCCTATTGTGTCCCAAATTTTTTTATACTATCAAGGTGAAGATCTATAGATTACTTCTCTTGTAACTTTTATGTTTTTATTTTTGAGGCCACCTAAAAGGAAACACCAGTAGGAAAACAAAGTCGTATAGTTAATGTGTATCCTCACATTACATGGGATCACTCTTGTGCATGGGATATCCACAATCATGTCTCATGAAAGGTCGAGGAATGTGGCCCTTTATTTCATGCATACATGAAGTGCAAAGGATCTTATATGGTGCACAAAATAGGGTTGTGCATGAAGCCCATGGTTGTTGCACAAAGAGGTCTTTTCTTGGTGTCCTTGATAAATCAGCTCTTCATGTGGGACTTCCTATAGAACTAACTTGAAGTTTGGTACATCTCTTCGGCACCCACATAGTATGCATCCACCTCTTCTTGGGTTGTGTTTTAGACTACTTTGGTATCCACTTTTCAATAATCCTAGGATTTTGTGGTTCTGGTTGCATTTTCTTTGACGTGTAAGACATCTTTTTCTTTTGTGGCCCTATGTTTTTGGGATTCTTATGAATGGGTGTAGATTGAGATTGAAGGATAGATTTTGGAAACCCATATTTGATTGTATTGATTTTGTGTTGCTCCAATGATCTCGGATATCCAAATATCTGTGACTATCCTTGGAAGTCTCATTCGTGAACAAGCCATTGAGTGATTAAGAATACAAAGAGGCACTAAGGCATTTTTTCTTTCCCACTTCAATATCAATTTTCTTTTTGCTAGTTCTAGACCCTTTGAGTTTTCAAACATCCAATCTTCTCCTAAGACTTCACTATTCAATTAGATCACCATCTTTACAGACTATAAATTTTACGCATAGTTTGGCTTTGCCGAAATACATGGGAAGTGTAACTTCTCTAAGAGACTAAGTTTGAATGCCACCTAAGCCTATCAATTAGGCTTCCATAGCTTTCATTTTAGCCTTGAAATTCTATACGAGTGATACTCTAATCACATCAATTGCAACATGCATATCAATAAGGACTTTAACAATATGCATAAGGAAGTTGAGCAGCTATTTGAGGTCTTCCATCCTTGATAGGATTTTCACTTCAATGTATTTGACACATAGCCATGACAAGGGCTTGTGGATATTGGGCTGACTCCTTGGAAATAATTTCTAACCAGTTAAATTAGTTTCAACCAAATGTTGACACATATATATACATTACCTCTATAATTTTCTCGTAGATAACACTTATCGAGATGATCTACAAAATTTCCTCTTTGAATCCTATCATTATAGCAATGTACCCATTTGATGTGTGACTAAGCTAGGTTGTGGGTATGGGTTGATGTGTGATATTCTTGGTGCAACATGCAATAATCTCTTTTGAGCTTGAGTGTGCACTTTGGTGATTTCCTTGTCCTTATGCTGGAGTGATGCTTGAACAATACATTGCTTCCATTTTCTTTCTTGTCTTGATCATTGGGTCTTCAAAGTCCCCTTCATAGATGAATAGTCTTTGGAATATTTTCTTTACTTCAAAACTAGTAGGAGTAAGCAATTTCTTGTTTTTAGGTTTTTATTTGGGATTTTATGATGCATGGATGCATTTGAATGCCTTCACTAGAGTTATATTTTCATCCTCTCCTTCACTTTTAGAGGGGATTACACTCACCATGTTGATTGATCAAATTTTCTCCTATTTGATTGGCCAATGTTTATACAGATGCCTCTTGTCACAATCACTAAAGGATGACTTTTTTCATGGTATGGGTGGTAATTGGGGGACTTGATTGTGTGGGTGTTCTCTAAAAACTTGATCCCCATTAATCCTAAAGCAAGAACCTCTCGAAGAGTAAGTCTAGACTCATGTATATTCATGGTATGTCGTGGAACAATGGTGTAATAATGTTTCATATACTCTAGATCGCTATACCCAGAACTTTGATTGTATTATTCATCATATCCACTTGCATAATCTACATACCCTGAATAACTAGTTCGGTCATTCTATTGATTGTATGCCTCTTGTTCACTACTTTCTATGCAACTTTATTGCCTCATAATTTTGTAATAACAGGAGTAGATTGCATTATAACCTGCTCAATTCGCTCTTGGGCTCATCCATACTTCAGTATAACGAAATGTTGAGTCATTGGTTCTTGGTTCAACACATGTCTAGTTGGGTGTGTCGGATACTCCATCATTGGTCTAGGTAGATATGACATTTGTCATCTAACATAGTACAAATGTCATAGGGATAGTCATACTAGTGTTGTGCATTGGGCATTAGAACTCGATAACTTCCCATAAATCATCTATTTTGATATTGGCCTTGTTGTGTAAGATAGTACCTAATGGGCTTTTTATTGTAAAAACACTCATAGTTAAGTAATTTTGCGAATTCTCCTCAATCTTACAATATTTCAGTTGTGATTCTGTTTTAGGAGGTGGTCCTCTACTACAAACATGTGATGGATTGTCTCCTCTAGAGTGCAAGAACTTTATAAGTGGATGCCTACTAGCTTCTAGGTTCAACTTCTACGTGAAAACCTCTACCATTTCATCAATCAATGAGGAGCTTAAAGCCGTAAGTGAGGCGGACTCAAAAATTCGTGAGAAGACTTGAAGATATTTACCCAATTCATCCTCAATCCTTATGCATTTTTGTATGCAATGCTCCAAGGTGGGACGCAAAAAATATGTTTGTGTGTAATTGAGCACCTCCAAAGCCATCTAAGAATTGTACAATAATTTTGGCTCTAGATGGTATATCCTCCATAGTGCATCATGCTACATATTGCATGTAGTGATGAATAGATCATCTCAAGTCCTCACTAGCTTCTTGCTTGAAGCTTGTAATCATTGATGGGGTATCATGTCTTACACATGTCTTAGAAAATATAGCTATGAGCATTCAGACATTGATTTATGTTTTGAGAATTTTGTATGCATACTAGTTGGAACCATGCTAGGGCAGCCCCTTTCAAGCTGAGTCTAAAGGTTTCATATTGTGTGGAAAAGTAATAAACTTGCTTAGTCCGCAACACTTGCCTGAATTTGACTCATGTGCATGAGGATCACCTTGTTCCTTGTACTACTCTTGCATACATATTGCCACTTCGGAAGGCCTAAGCCTTCTATAAAAAATTGTTCTTACAATGTGCACTTGTGGCATTTGTGGTTTTTGTTCCAAGCCTTGAGAAATGGTTTCAGCGTGTTGGAGTTTGAGGTGTGTGAAAGTACATGAATAGCACAAGGAAGAAGAAGAAGCTTCAAGCACAACACAACAATGAATGAATTACCAACTGAATGTACAAACATAAGTAAATTGTACAGCTTAAAGGCATATATACATTCTGGGGGAAAAAAACATCCTAAAGAGGGAGAAAGGTACCCCAATGGTCCTAGGTATGTTCATACACATCACTACCAAAATATAACAAGAAATCCTTTTCGGACTGATGCGCTAAACAAGGAGGTGGCACTCATGTAGAAGGAAATACCAAGCTATGTGGAATGAGATCAATCCACAAAACGAAGAAAGCCTAAAGCTATGTGGCATACCGACGTTGTCCATCTCGATGCTCGACCCCGAGGTCGGTATATGGCCCAAACAACCATGCCAAATACAAGCCATAGGTTGTTTAGAAACAACTAACAAGTGTTCCTTGTATGATATAAATAAAGGATAAAGAGAGCCAACTTTGCTTCCTTTTGCAATAACCATATTGCCCATTCATATGCAAAAGGACTGAGCATAGAAGACTGCCTTGTAACTAAGGTCATCAATTTGACCAACTGACATCAAACTACATGAAAACTGAGGTACATTGTGTACATAGTAAATTTTGAACAATTAATGAATTGCACAAGGACATCTCCGTTCCGGACAATGTCACACTAATAAGAATCACCAAGTCTCACAGTACCAAGAGACTTTGCTGCATAAGTAGAGAATCAGTGTCTATGTGGTGTCACATGTTAAAGAAGCATCAACATCATCAGAAATAGCATTGATTTCTTCAATCTTCATAGTCGAAGTAGATGGCCCATGTAGCTATTTAACATGCCGATCAACATTTTTCCCTTTACCTTTAGAATTCTTCACTGCATAGTAGTCTTTCTTCATATGTCCTTTCTTATGACAATAATGACATTCTATATCCCTCTCCTTGATTTACTTCTACTCTTATTTTGTTGATCATTCTTTTCCTTGTTCTTGCTCCTACCATGTTGGTGATTCTTTCCTTGGTAACAATCATGAACATTATATGCATCTCCACTCTGAGTTCCAACCATAGATTTTCTATGAATCTCCTCACTCAAGAGTGCTCCACATATGTGATCATAGAGGAGTTTACCACCAGGTGAAGTATTGCTAATAGTAGTGCAAATTGTATCTCATGGTGATGGCAAAGTGCATAATGACAAGACTACTTTTATAAGTGGGAGAATATAGCATCAAAATCATTCAAATTAGCAGCAATATTTTTTGAGCTTATAAGTGGGAGAATATAGCATCATAATATTTTTTGAGCTTATAAGTGGGAGAATATAGCATCAAAATCATTCAAATTAGCAGCAATAGTATTTGTGTCCATGCAAAGGTCATATAGCTTTCTCATCAGATACACTTTATTTGATGTCGTTTCTTTTTCATAGGTATTGCATAACTCATTCCAAAGCTTCTCTGCATTTTCACACTTCAATACTGTAAAGTAAACATTATTTTCCAGGTGCAATCATATGGTAGACCTAGCAATTTCATCCAACTCATCCTAATCATCTTCATCCATGTTAGCAAGCATCTTTGAGATTGCATTTACTGGCTTTCATTTCCTCCTCTGAATTAGCACATCTTTAATCCAATTCTTTCATAGAGCAAAATTTGTGCCGTCAAATTTTTGGATCTCAAAATGATCTTTGCCTTGCAAGTTCCAGCTCCTCCTTAGAACACCGGCACTAGACCTTGATCCACCAGACGTGCCTAAGACCTCTGATGCCATGATGATAGAGAGTTGTATACATTGATAATGAAGCTAGAAGAGTCCAAACACCACTAAGGTTCAAAAAGGGATGACCAAGTATCAGATTCTCGCAAAAACTTCATTATTCTTCCCAAAAAAATGAATTAATGAATAGTAATGACCAACCAAAAGGATTATGTGAGAATAAATGTGCTCACACCAACCAATGTATCAAGGAATAAATCAACCACTATATAGTTGACAAAACCAAAAATCAAGAAAAAAATTTCTAGAGTCTCCTCTACAAAAAGAGCATATGATGAGTGTCAAAATCTCATAAAACTACAAGTATTGACATGTTAACCTGCATAGTGAGCCATTGCCTCCATTGAATATAATCAGTTACTTCAAAACAAGCCAACTAGGCTTATCGAGCACCTATGAACAACTAGCATACATCTCCTATGACAAGGTTGGGTAAGTCCTCCACGTGCATCACCAAAGAGACCCCAACATCTGGGTGTCTCTGAGTCAAGAAAACCTCACCATGACCCTCTTTATCAACGTCAAAGGTTTTATGCAAAAATGTAACTGCTATATCAATAACCACATGGACATACATAAGCAATATCCACAAAAGTGTGCATAGTGTGTATGTGCAGAATATATGCAATAAAATAACACTTAACGGCTCAATTCATAGCCCAAACACTAACCAGCAAAACCTACAAGTTTTTTCCAACTCTTTTCTTTTCACTCAAAAAACTTGCATAAACTTGTGATGGTTGCTCCCATCATGATTAAAACCTTTCAAGAAACCTATAGATTTACTAGTGTGGTTGAACAACACAGCCCAAAAGGTGAAGATTTGTTATCAGAGAAGTACAAAGAGCACTCTACTTGATGTTCTTGAACTTGTCTAAAGAGAACTATGCACAAAAGCACCCCAAAATGGCTCCAAGAATCACCTCAAAAATTCTTAAAAATGGACTTTGAAAGCAAAGAATGGAGCTTTGAGGGACCAAAACATGTTCATAATAATGTTAACCTTAGTGTTTCCCCTTCTTCAGACACCACAAGAGTGTAGCTTAGTCATAAGAGAGTTTGTCAGTTAAGTGAGCTCTAGGGGGAACAAACTAGGATGGGTGACCTCTTGGGAAGTTTTGAGGAACCTCCTTTTTCCTTGATCGTTGTGGTCCTCCCTCACATGTAGCCAATGGTGCCAATGGTGACTTTGATGACTCGGATGACAAGGTATGCCACGGTTTATGCCTTGGTCACGGTTGTAGTCATAAGCCTTAGAGAAACCAAGGTCTGGGCACTGCACATAGTAGTAAGCACAAAAGGCTACAGAATATGTAGAAAACATACTACATAGGGAGCACAAAGATAGGTTTTGTAGGTGTTACAAATGTAGTCAAACTTATAGTTTGTGGCTAACCAGGCCACTATATGTTTTATTAAGGAACATATACAAAAGTGTATGGTGGCCATTGGGCCTTTCACATGGACACTAATGGTTCTTTTGCTCAAAGCTCCATTCTTTGCTTTCAAAGAATGACTTTTGCATTCTTTACAATTAACGATTCTTTTGCCGAGGAGGAACAATGATTTCTCAATCATCCACTCTTTGGGGGATTCGCCAAAGTTATAAGCATATTTTTCCTGCCATATCTTCCAAAGGATCTCCCCTCTGATGGCGTTCTTGAGAGAAGCGGAGCAACCAATCTCTTGCCCCAACAACACTTGTTTCCAGTCGATATGTTTATGAAGTCTAGTTTTCTTTTCGACACTCTGCTAGTGTCTGTTGGAGTTAGGACAATTATAGAAGATGTGAGCAACATCTTCAATGGACCAGTAGCAGCATTTGCACCAGGGAGGCACCCCATAAATTTCTCTAGCCTTTAGGTTGGACCACATTTCCCGATGAAGGATTTGCCATAAGAGGATATAGACTTTTTTATTTCAGCAAGGGTTCCAGATAGCCATGAACTTCATATCCCACCACAGCTGCATCCACAACAGGCACCACTTCTTGTTGAGATTGACCTGATAATCAATGTTTTCTTTGATGTTCGGGAATTTTTTTAGGCCAACACCATTGTGCCATCTGAGACCAAGCACACATGGCGGTTCATGCCCCATGACAAGATGGACTTTAGAGTGGTCCCAGGCAAGACATCTGCTTTGTAAAGTATTCCATTCTTCATAGGTAATGCTGACGCTAGGGTCAATATCCTCGAAGTTGATCCACTGGTTGGAGTTTTGTTCCCAGAGATGCTTCCATTTTTTGAAGCCTTTGTTCCAAAGTCTCTTGGCATTTCGAATGTTCCAGGATTCCACAATCAGGATGCCATGGATGGGAAATGAGATAGAGTCGTTCTATCTGATACTAGCCGCTCACTTCCAATCTTCATTGATTCTTATGAAGCTTTTGACTTTATTCCAACTCTTCCATAGGGAGCACACAAAATTTGAGCCTTTTGGGAGAACCAGGATCTGGGAAAACAAAAGGGTCGGAATGTCAAGATTCTTCAATTTTCAAAATCCCAAGAAAGTCAATGCATTCTTGTTTCTGAATATCAGCTTGGCCCACGAGGCCTCCTTGTTTCACCATGCCTTAATCATCCATTTTTCCGCGAGTTTGTTAGCCATGCACCCAATATCCAGAATGCCAAGGCCCCCACTATCCCTTAGGCTAGTGCAGATGGACCACTTGATTCTACACTTGCTAACATCGTTATCTCTCCACTTTAATGTTTTGGTACAATAATTGGCTCTAGTCTACATTGAACTAACCAACTGATATGACCACCTCTGTTATTCTCATAATGATTCTTAAGAAAACCCTTCACCTCAATTTTTTCGACAATGAGGTAATCTAGTCATTCCATCATCTACTCTCCCATAGGACTTTTGATCATGAAGTTGGACTCCATATGTGTGTCCCTTCTTCTAGAATATTTGCACTTGATCTTGGGCCTCTAAGTTGGCTCGCAAAATAGGAGCAAATTTTCACTACAACATATCGAGGGTATACAAAGGCTTTTACCGAGGAAAATGAATGGGCATAATTTGCCCCTGATATCGGTGTTTTGGTCGGTACGCGCATCGTAAATGTAACGCTGGTATGGGCATCGATATGGGCATCGGTATGAGCGTCAGTATAGGCATCGATATATGCATTGGTATGAGCATCGATATGAGCATCGGTATGAGCGTCGGTTCTTCCCATATTGGCGACCATGCTGGGAGTACTGACACTTATACGGGCGACCGTGCTGGGAGTACTGACACTTATACGGACGAACGTATTTGCAAAACAAATTGGGTAGAGTGTTGTCTTTTGCTATAGCAACATTACCAGGATGTTATTTAGCGAAAGTCAATACACTTTACCCGAAGAAAACCAAGTACATGTGATATATACTCTAATGGCAACCAAAACATGATTATATATAGCAAAATACGGTCGACACAAAAGAGATGAGCAAAAATGAACCATGAATCATGTACAAAAAGTTGTATATTCCATAAATGAAGGATGTATAAGAGTGTGCCAAAGCACTTCCATATAGGAACCGAATACAAAATGTGACAAAGCACTTCCATATAGGAACCGAATACAAAATCATGGTGCATCATTGCCACATATGAGTGTAATACAAAATTGTGGCAAAGCACTACCATACATATGCTCAAGGAGATAAAAAACTTTACACCTACAATCCTTCAACAAAGCATATGTGTAAAATGAGACAAATTGACATGACATTTATATACAACAACCAAAAATACGAAACCAAGCTATAAGTTTACCTTATCATAGATTCTCCCATGAAATGATCGTACTGCATCCCTCTAAGTCGTGCAATAGTGTAGCCAATCCATGGCGATATCCATAAGCTTCTTCGGTTTGCATCGGAGGATGACCCACTACCAACTCCTATAATAAATATGCAAAATGTTAGATGAACATACATGATGTGCTTAACACAAACAAATTCAATAATTAAAATGATACTTACAAATTGGTAGTGCATGCTGTCGTATTTGTCGCTACCTAAATGCGACATTCCAACCCTATCTAAACGTGTTGCTGTCGCATCTCGCTACTGGCGATATCGATCAGGAGTATGTTTTTGCTCATCCTGAATGGATTCCCACTCTTCAACATCTAACCATACAAGCTTTGGTAAGCTTGCTCTGAAAGCAACGCGAGCCTCGGACTGCCAATGAGACATCGCCTTGCATGCCATATGCTAAATCCATTTTGAGCTCACAATAGGATTTCCAGGTGTTGGCCGGTACTCTTCATATATCCACTGTGTGATATAGTTTTTGGAATCCTTGTCCTCTTCGCTCCATTTTAACATGATAGAATGTCCAAACTCTATGGAGCAAAGTTGTTGAATGCATTGATGCATGGAATTTCCGATCACATCCATGACCGGAGCTCCATCATGTATGTGATATATCTTGGAGTATTCATGGTCATGCGCTCCCCAAGGTGTACATGGAGATCCCATGTGATCCAACGTGGAGATGTTAATATATATATATATATATATATATATATATATATATATATATATATATATATATATATATATATATATATATATATATATATATATATATATATATATATATATATATATATATATATATATATATATGTGTGTGTGTGTGTGTGTGTGTGTGTGTGTGTGTGTGTGTGTGTGTATATATATATATATATATATATATATATATATATATATATATATATATATATATATATATATATATATATATATATACCTTAAAAAGTCTATAGATTTTTTTTTAAGATATTTTCACATATATGTGTGTATGTATGTGTGTATGTATATGCATGTGTCTATGCATATGCATGTATGTATATGCATATGCATGTGTGTATGCATAGGCATTTGTGTATGTGTGTATGCATATGCATGTGTGTATGCATGTGCATGTGTATGTATATGCATGTGCATGTGTATGTATATGCATGTGTGTATGTATATACATGTGTGTATGCATATACATGTGTGTATGCATATACATGTGTGTATGCATATTGTGTGTATGCATATGCATTTGTGTATGTGTGTATGCATATGCATGTGTATGCATATGCATGTGTATGTATATGCATATTGTGTGTATGCACATACATGTGTGTATGCATATGCATGTGTGTATGCATATGCATGTGTATGTATATGCATGTGTGTATGCATATGCATGTGTGTATGCATATGAATGTGTGTATGCACATGCATGTGTGTATGCATATGCATGTGTGTATGCATATGCATGTGTGTGTATGCATATGCATATGCATGTGTGTATGCATATGCATATGCATGTGTGTATGCATATGCATATGCATGTGTGTATGCATATGCATATGCATGTGTGTATGCATATGCATGTGTATGTATATGCATGTGTGTATGCATATGCATGTGTATGTATCTGCATGTGTGTATGCATATGCATGTGTCTATGCATATGCATGTGTCTATGCATATGCATGTGTGTATGTGTGTATGCATATGCATATGCATGTGTGTATGCATATGCGTGTGTATGTATATGAGTGTGTGTATGCATATGCATGTGTGTATGCATATGCATGTGTATGTATATGCATTTGTGTATGCATATGCATGTGTGTATGCATATGCATGTGTGTATGCATATGCATGTGTGTATGCATATGCATGTGTGTATGCATATGCATGTGTGTATGCATATGCATGTGTGTATGCATATGCATGTGTATGTATATGCATGTGTATGTATATGCATGTGTGTATGCATATGCATGTGTGTATGCATATGCATGTGTGTATGTATGCACATGCATGTGTGTATGCATGTGTGTATGTATATGCATGTGTGTATGGATATGCATGCGTTTATGCATATGCATGCGTTTATGCATATGCATGCGTTTATGCATATGCATGCGTTTATGCATATGCATGCGTTTATGCATATGCATGTGTGTATGCAAATGCATGTGTGTATGCATATGCATGTGTGTATGTATATGCATGTATGTATATGCATATGCATGTGTGTATGCATATGCATTTGTGTATATGTGTATGCATATGCATGTGTATGTATATGCATGTGTGTATGCATATGCTTGTGTCTATGTATATGCATGTGTGTATGTATATGCATGTGTGTATGCATATGCATGTATGTATGTGCATATGCATGTGTGTATGCATATGCATTTGTGTATGTTTGTATGCATATGCGTGTGTATGAATATGCATGTGTGTATGCATATGCATGTGTTTATGCATATGCATGTGTGTATGCATATGCATGTGTGTATGTATATGCATGTGTATGTATATGCATGTGTGTGTATGCATATGCATGTGTGTATGTGTATGCATATGCATGTGTGTATGCATATGTATGTATGTATATGCATATGCATGTGTGTATGTATATGCATGTGTGTATGCATATGCATGTGTGTATGCATATGCATTTGTGTATGCATATGCATGTGTGCATGTGTGGATGCATATGCATGTGTGTATGCATATGCATGTGTGTATGTGTGTATGCATATGCATATGCATTTGTGTATGCATATGCATGTGTGTATGCATATGCATGTGTGTATGCATATGCATGTGTGTATGCATGTGTGTATGTATATGCATGTGTGTATGCATTTGCATTTGTGTATGCGTATGCATGTGTGCATGTGTTTATGCATATGCGTGTGTGTATGTATAAGCATGTGTGTGTATGCATATGCATTTTTGTATGTGTGTATGCATATGCATGTGTGTATGTGTTTATGCATATGCATGTGTGTATCTGCTTATGCATTTGTGTGTGTATGTGTGTATGCACACGCATGTGTGCGTGTATGCATATGCATTTTTTTATGCATATGCATGTATGCATGTGTGTATGTGTGTATGTGTGTATGTGTGTATGTGTGTATGTGTGTATGTGTGTATGTGTGTATGTGTGTATGTGTGTATGTGTGTATGTGTGTATGTGGGTATGTGTGTATGCACATGCATGTGTCTATGTACGCACATGCATGTGTGTATGTACGCACATGCATGCGTGTGTATGCATATGCATGTGTGTATGTGCGTATATTGCATATGCATTTGTGTATGTGTCTATGCATATGCATGTGTGTATGTGTGTATGCATATGCATGTGTGTGTGTATGCATATGCATGTGTATGTGTATATGCACATGCATGTGTATGCGCATGTGTGTATGCATATGCATGTGTATGTAGATGCATGTGTATGCATATGCATGTGTATGTATATGCATGTGTGTATGCATATGCATGTGTATGCATATGCATGTGTATGCATATGCATGTGTGTATGCATATGCATGTGTGTATGCATATGCATGTGTGTATGCATATGCATGTGTGTATGCATATGCATGTGTATATGCATATGCATGTGTGTATGCATATGCATGTGTGTATGCATATGGATTTGTGTATGCATATGCATTTGTGTATGCATATGCATTTGTGTATGCATATGCATTTGTGTATGCATATGCATTTGTGTATGCATATGCACTTGTGTGTGCATATGCATTTGTGTATGTATGCATTTGTATATGCATATGCTTTTGTGTATGCATATGCATTTCTGTATGTATATGCATATGCATTTCTGTATGTATATGCATATGCATTTGTGTATGTATATGCATATGCATGTGTGTATGCATATGCATGTGTGTATACATATGCATGTGTGTATGCGTATGCATGTGTTTATGCATATGCATTTTTGTAGGTGTGTATGCATATGCATGTGTGCATGTGTGTATGTATGTATGTATATGCATGTGCGTATGTATATTAAATTTGTGTGTGTATGTATGTATGCATATGCATTTGTGTATGTGTGTATGTATATACATGCGTATGTGTGTATGCACATATGTGTGTATATATATGCATTTTTGTATGTATATGTATATGTGTGTGTATGTGTGTATGCATATGCATGTGTGTATGCACATATTTGTGTGTATACTGTTGAAGATAAATGTACAAGCTCATTTTCATATGAGCCATGCTTGGATAAATTTACCAAATATAAAGATAAAGGAAAAGTGGAGGAAAAAAGGAAAAAATAATCAAAGAAAAATTCTAGTCAAAATTTATGATGAGTAAGAGATACAATATCTTGCCTTGTAGTTAGTAGCATGTAGTGGAGAAAGTGGTGAGTTAAGAAGGAGGCACAAACTTCTTAACATGCTCATTGGCTATAAAAGTTAAGTGGGAGCACATTCAAAACAAGGAGAGAAAGAGGCAAGAGCTCCCAGTAGTCGGATCTGGCCATTTTGTCATTTTGGCTTCCCTTAGACTCCTTCCAGTCGCACGTCAGTTTGTACACAGCTCTGTTGCAGAGCTTATATCTCAGTGCATATGTAACGATTTTTTGCTTTTAAACATGAATTGGAAAGCTTATCTCGTGTACTTTTTGCATATCAAATATCTCTTTGAAATCTTATGTAGTTGGTGAGATATCAGTGAAAGAGTGAAGTCTAGTTTTTTAGTATACATATGTAGATAGGTAGTCTATTTTGGTCGGTTAAGTTTCCTGACCAAAACATATCCAAATTGCATGATTTTTGTCTTGTTGGAAAGCTCTTGGCATCACGTTCACTGTCTCAAATATCTCATTGAGATCATTTATATTTTTTGAGATATCTTTAAGATAGTAAAGTCCAATTTTATAGTGTACTTATGTGTGCAGGTGGTCTATCTTGGTGAGTTGAGTTTCCTAATCAAATCTCATGCAAATTACTCCTTTTTTATCTTGTTCGAAAGATATTTGTGTCTACTTTCTCCGTACCAAATATCTTTCTCAAAGGGTATATATTGAGAGAGTTATTTGTCCGAGAGTGAAGCTCAGTTCTTTAGCATATCTGTATGGACAGGTAGTTCATATTTGACAGTTGTGTTTCCTAACCAAAACATGTCCAAATTAAGTTATTTATAGCTTGTTAGAAAGCTCTCTTTTTCTACTTTGATTGTCTAAAGTCTCAAGTCCATTTGAGTTTTGTATTGAGAGCAGCAAGCTATCTAAGGTGCAGATGTTTGTCCAAGCATTGGACATACAAGGGCTCACTACACACTTCCGTTGCGCATAGGAGAACTCATTCTCCACAATTGGTATCAGAGCAAACTTGGTGCTGAAGATTCATCAACAGAGTCGGAGATAAAGAAAAGCAAAGAGGAGCTACAAAACAAGAATGAGCTTCACAAACGCAAGAGCAAAGGACTATAACTATTCAAGGTAACTCTCAAAGTCTTTGATACTCTTCAATGGCTGACTTGGGTCAACAAGTAGAGAAGTTGGACAAGGATAACTATCGCGTGTGGAAGTTTAGAATGAACAACTACCTAATGGGCAAAGGCTTATGGGGTATTGTGAGCGGCGATGATGCTCAACCTCAAATCAATCAAGCTATGGCCACCAAAGTCCAAAGGAGGCAAGCAAAAGAATGGGAAGAGAGGAATAGGAGAGTCATGTTCCTCATTTTGCAAGTCATTACTAATGCCATGGTAGGTCATATTCAACATCTAGAGAAAGCTAAGGATGCTTGGGAAGCTCTTGAAAGGATGTATTCAACAAATACCAAAGCTAGGAAACTTCAACTCAAGAATGAGTTGAACACAATCAAGAAAAGTTCGAGTCAATCCATAGCTGAATATACTTTGAAGATTAAGGAGCTAAGCAATGCATTAGCTTCTATTGGCACAACGGTTGAAGACGAAGATCTTGTGTGTTATACTCTCAATGGCTTGAGAGAAGATGAAAGATGGAAGCCTTTTATAACTTCCATTAACTTTAAAGATGTATATCGAGGTTTTGAACAACTAATCCCTCATCTTGTCACAGAAGAGCTTAGCTTCGGTGGTCCCAAAGGAAAGGACAGCCACAACCAAATGTTATATGCAGGTCGAGGTAAAGGAAGAAACTCAAGAGGAGGCTCAAGAGGAAAAGGAAGAGGTCACAACCACTCCAATTACAATCAAAACAATTCGGAAGACAACAAGGATGCATTAAATGCCAACGCACAAGGAAGAGGTCGAGGTAGAAGTAGAGGAAGAGGCCGAATCTCCTACAATTCTCATAAAGGTATAACATGCTATCATTGTGGTAAAGTAGGACACTATGCTAGTGATTGTTGGCTGAAGAATGGAAGACCAAATGGAGGCAATCAAGGAACCAAAGCAACTATGCAAGCACCTCAAGTGAAGGAAGCAAGGACACACTACTTGCAATGAGACATGAGTATAGAAGCTCTTGTGAAGATGACAAAAATTGGTACATTGATTCAGGTTGTAGTAACCATATGTCATGCCGAGGAAGTTTGTTCACTAATCTACAGGTACCAAGTGGAAAAGGATGTGTTGAAACAGGTGATGATACTCAACACATGATTGAACACATTGGAGATATAAGACTTGGAGATACAAGTAGAGCAAAGGTACTATCTAATGTTCTTCATGTTCCTACAATTTCAAAGAACTTGATTTCAGTAGGACAAAATGGTAGAGAAGGGTTATCATGTCATATTCAATGAGAATGGGTGCTTCATAAAGAATCCAAAGGAAGGCTTCAAGGTCATTGCTCGAGGTAGAAGAGAAGGAAGGATGTTCACTTTGGATGTCCAACATCCAAATGGAAAGGTCATGTACATTCAATGTGGGAACAAGAAGATTTCAGAGTTGGACTTATGGAACAAAAGAATAGGACACATCAACATTCCAAAGCTGAAGGACATGAGCAAACATGAAGTGGTAAGAGGTCTTCCAAAATTTAATAGCATTGGACTACATGAGTTATGTGAAGCTTGTCAACTAGGAAAGCAAACGAGGCAGCCATTCAAGAGGAGCAATTATGTGGCTCCAAATGTCTTGGACTTGATACATACAGATGTATGGGGACCAACCCAAGAGGCATCAATGGCTGGTAATAGATTTTTTTCCACCTTCATTGATGATCGCTCAAGAAAGGTATGGCTGTTTTGTATGAAGCAAAAATCAGAGGTGTTTTCTATATTCAAAAGATTCAAAGCTGAAGTTGAAAAGGAAACAGGAAGGTCTATCAAAACCTTAAGGTCCGATGGTGGAGGAGAATACTTCTTCAAAGAATTTTCAGATTTTCTACAAGAGAATGGGATCAAAAGGCAATTCACTTGTAGGTATACACCACAACAAAATGGAGTAGCTGAGAGGAAAAATAGGCAAATTGTTGAAATTGCAAGATGCATGCTCAACGAGATGAAGGTACCATTGTACTATTGGGTTGAAGCTACCACAACCACCATTTACTTGATGAATAGGTGCACAACATCGGGAATACATCACTTGACTCCAGAAGAGGTATATTTTGGTAAGAAACCTGATCTTACACACCTCAAAGTGTTTGGATGTGTTTGCTTTGTTCATATTCCACAAGAAGTTAGAACAAAGATGGAACCAAGATCAGAAAAATGCATTTTCATCTGCTACTCGACGGAGCAAAAAGAATACAAGTGTTACAACCCTAGAACAAAGGAATTAAGAGTCTCAGGAGATGTGGTCTTTCATGAACTAAGACCATGGTATGAAGATAAAGGAAAGGAAAAGATTCTTGAAGAAGATTGTGATGATTATGCAGGAACAAATCAAAGAGAAGTTCAACAATCAAGCACAAAGCTTTCAGGTCCAGAGGCATCTACATCAAATGAAGAATGTTCAACATGGAGGGGGAGTCATTCTTTGTCTCCAAATTCAGCTCATAGTAGAGTTGAGAAGCAAGTGCTACTCCAAACAGTGAGGTAGATGCAAGTGAAGAAGAATATGAAGAGGTAATCACTCCGATGGTAAAGTTGAATAGGTTAAAGAAGCAACTTTCTAAAGGCAATGAAAGAAAATCTTCAAGGACAAGGTATCCAACTCAAAGGTTGAGTTATGATAGTTTTATGGCGGCACATTTTGCATACATGATGCAGGTTATCAAAGACAAAGAGCCTGAGACATATGAAGAAGCTTGCACACAAAAGGAATGGAAGCAAGCTATGAAAGAGGAGATCAAAGCTCTCAAAGATAGTCACACATGGGAGCTAGTGCCAAAGAAAGAAGGTATGAAGATTGTTCCAAACAAATGGGTGTTTAAAGTAAAGAGGAATGCTGATGGTTCACTAGCTAGATATAAAGCTAGATTAGTTGAAAAAGGATTTAAACAAACACAAGGCATAGATTATGATGAAGTTTTCAGCCCCGTTGCAAAGATGGGAACTATCAGAACCTTAATAGCAATTGGTGCTTCAAGGAGATGGCCATTATATCAACTCGACATCAAAAATGCTTTTTCTCAATGGAGAACTACAAGAAGAGGTATACATGAGTCAACCGGTTGGATTTGAAGATGAAAACCATCCAAATTTTGTTTGCAGGTTGAAGAAGGCACTTTATGGCTTGAAGCAAGCACCAAGAGCATGGAATCAGAGATTGGTAGAGTATCTAACTAAGTGTGGATACAACCCAAGTAGTGCAGATCCTTCGTTGTACATGAAGAAGGAAGAAAATAGAGAGGTATATATTTGCATATACGTCGATGACCTCATCATAATAGGAAATGATGTTACAGGGATTAAAGATATCAAAAGGAAGCTTGGTAAGGAGTTCAAAATTTCAGAGCTTGGAGAGCTGAAATATTTTTTAGGAATTGAAGTTGTTTATGGAAAGAGTGGCATCTACTTGATGCAAAAGAAGTACTTGTTGGATGTTCTTTTCAGATTTGCAATGAGTGAATGCAAACCACTCACTCAACCCATGGACACAAATACAAAGATTTGTTCAAATGATGGAGAACCATTGGAAGATGTAATGACATACAGAAGCACTGTAGGATCATTGATCTATGCAAACATTACAAGACCTGATTTGTCTTATGTTGTTGGTGTAATTTCTCAGTTTATGCAAGCCCTGACAAGTGAACACTTAAATTCAGCCAAGAGAGTTTTGAGATACATAAAGCATACAGTTAATCATGCTTTGTTTTACAAGTTTGATGAAGAACTGCAGGTCAAAGCCTTTAGTGATGCTGATTGGGTAGGTTCAAAGGAAGATAGAAGATCAACCTCAGTTTATGTGTTCATGATAGGAAGCAAACCTATCACATGGAGCTCAAAGAAACAACCTTCTGTTGCACTTTCATCTATGGAGGCTGAATATAGAGGATTAGCTTTTGCCACATGTGAAGAAATGTGGATTAAAAAGCTTTTGGCTGATCTTGGAGTGCAAGTTGGAACCATCCCTATATACGGTGATAGCATGTCAAGTATTTACTTGGCAAGCAATCCTATGTTTTGTGCAAGGAGCAAGCACATAGAGGTCCACTACCATTATGTAAGGGAGAAGGTGTTGAGCAAAGATGTGGAGGTAAAGTTCATCAGAACCAAAGAGCAGGTTGCAGATCTTGGATGCTTCTAAACTCAAAGGTTTCAAGGATGCGATAAATTTGAAGGATATGGATGAAGATAACTCCCAAATGAGCTTGAGGGGGAGTGTTGAAGATAAATGTACAAGCTCATTTTCATATGAGCCATGCTTGGATAAATTTACCAAATATAAAGATAAAGGAAAAGTGGAGGAAAAAAGGAAAAAATAATAAAAGAAAAAGTCTAGTCAAAATTCATGATGAGTAAGAGATACAATATCTTGCCTTGTAGTTAGTAGCATGTAGTGGAGAAAGTGGTGAGTTAAGAAGGAGGCACAAACTTCTTCACATGCTCATTGGTTATAAAAGTTAAGTGGGAGCACATTCAAAACAAGGAGAGAAAGAGGCAAGAGCTCCCAGTAGTCGGATCTGGCCATTTTGTCATTTTGGCTTCCTGTTGCAGAGTTCATATCTCACTGCATATGTAACCATTTTGTGCGTTTAAACATTCACTGGAAAGCTTATCTTGTCTAATTTTTGCATATGAAATATATCTTTGAAAGCGTATGTAGTTTGTGAGATATCAGTGAAAGGGTGAAGTCCAGTTTTTTAGTATACCTATGTAGATAGGTAGTCTATTTTGGTCGATTAAGTTTCCTAACCAAAACATATCTAAATTGCATGTTTCTGGTCTTGTTGGAAAGCGCTTGGCATCTACTTTCACTATCCCAAATATCTCATTGAGATAATTTATATTCTGTGAGATATCTATCAGATAGTAAAGTCTAGTTTTATAGTGTACTTATGTGTGCAGGTGGTCTATCTTGGTGAGTTGAATTTGCTGACCAAAACTCATCCAAATTACTTGTTTTTTATCTTGTTGGAAAGCTATTTTTGTCTACTTTTTTTGTACCAGATATCTTTCTCAAAGGGTATATATTCAGAGAGTTATCAGTCCGAGAGTGAAGCTTAGTTCTTTAGCATTATGTGGATAGGTAGTTCATCTTTGAGAGTTGTGTTTCCTAATCAAAACTTGTCCAAATTAAGTCATTTATAGCTTTTTAGAAAGCTATCTTTGTCTACTTTGACTGACTAAAGTCTCAAGTCCATTTGAGTTTTTTATTGAGAGCAGCAAGCTATCTAATGTGTAGATGTTTGTCCAAGTGCTGGACATACAAGGGCTCACTACATACTTCCGTTGCACATAGGAGAACTCATTCTCCACATATACATATGTGAGTGTATCTCTCTCTCTCTCTCTCTCTCTCTCTCTCTCTCTCTCTCTCTCTCTCTCTCTCTCTCTCTCTCTCTCTCTCTCTCTCTCTCTCTCTCTCTCTCTCTCTCTCTCTCTCTCTCTCTCTCTCTCTCTCAATCCGAAACAAAACAATCACTTACATTGATGTAATTGTTTGAATCATTGTCATCAAAATCCACTTAAAGTTGTCCTTCATCGAATTCCAAAGACTTGATGCCAATATCTCTTGCAAAACTAAAGGGAATAGAAATTAGAAAAGGGAAAACATAAGTAAAGAAAAAAGAGTGCTACAGTATGTGCGATATACTTACCAAAACTTCCGATCTGGAAAAGTAGAGAGGTGTGCGTAGACAAAGAGAGAGAGAAAGAGCAAGAAACAGGGAGATGCTGCTCGTGCACGCAAACTTGACACTAGCAGGTTTTGTTTCAAAATATGATGAATGTTGAATTTTTGCTCTCGGGCCCAGTTAAAACATTGCATCAATATGAGCATCGATATGGGTGTCGGTATGAGGGTCAGTAATTTTTAGAAATTTACCGATGCTCATATCGATGCATGTGTACCGATGCGTATATTGCTTCCATGGTTTTTCAACATTCATACCGATGTGGACGCGTGATCGTTGGTATGCACAACATCGGTATGCCCATGATATGTTGTAGTGTTTACAACCCCTACCATGGCTATCTCTTCACTTGAATGCTTTGGTACAATTAGCTCTAGTCTATATTGAACTAGCCAACTCATATGATCACCTCTATTATTCTCATAATGATTCTTATGAACTACCTTTACTTCAATTTGTCCAAAAGTAAAGCAAACTAGTCCTTCCATCATCTTCTCTGCCATATTGCTGAAGATCATGATATTGGACTCCATATGTGCATGGTCACATCCCTTCTCCTAGAATAGTTGCACTTGACATTGGACCTTTAAGGGGGCCCACATTTTATCTTTGCCTCAATCTAGTCATGCTTTATCTAGCTTTAGCCAAGGCCCCCCGGCAACAAGGGAAAGGTTCCTTCTTCTAGAAGGGGAATGACTAAAACTTTAGATACAAATACACACTCTTGAATTGACGTTTTTACCTTCTACACTATGCCAATGAGTTGTACTCTACTAATCCCCATGAGTGACACAGAAAGGTGCACTCATAATTGGAAACTCTAATGTTGCTCTTGTTGACATCGAATTGATGCTACACCCTTCACCGACCGTCACCTCCCTGGATTTTCTTGTCATGGATGGCAACAAACAATCTTGAGCTCTTGTAATGTTCTACAGGTCCTTGTGGAAAATTCATTGCAAATCCTTCTACATTATTGGGCTTTGCTTTCTCAGAGCATGCTGCTTGTATTACTTTTAGCACATCATTTCTCAGTTTGTATTCTTGATTAAAGTCAAAAACACCTTCTGGTATGTATTCTTCAACGTATACTCCAGCATGCTTGTTTACACATGCATTCATAAATTTACACAATGATGTCTGTGTATTTTGACATAAAATTGGGAGGCGGAAATATGGGATTCGACTTTAAGATAACATGCAAGAAATCATCCTTTGGAAGGCAATCTCCTGCGCGTCCGCGTTGGAACTACGTCGTCACAAGTTTCTAAATGCAAATTATTTCAAACGACGAAGTCGAACATGTGCGATGCCATAGCCTTACTGACATGACCCAGAGAGGCTTAGTGATGCGCTTAGTTGAAATACCGGATACTTGAAGCAATTTATCAGAAAGCAAATATGAAAAAGGAAATACACAGTCTAGAAAACAACGCCAGATTTGTTTATTCAAGCAAATATGGAAAGCTTGATATGGGAGCATCTATGCACATTTTTATTATAAAGAGTTGATATGGGAGCATCTATGCACATTTTTATTATAAAGAGCTGTGCTTTGGGCATTCGGAAAGAAATCTGGAGTTTTTTTCTGTACATCTTTCAAGGCACCACACTAGACAAGCAAGAATGCTAAGAGGAAAGAAGAGCAACGCAACTAGAAATACTCCACAATCGGACATATCCATGTCTATGCAGACGAGTATCAAAAATTCGCTATGGTCTTCCAAAGTCCGAGACCATCTATTCATTACGGTCGGGAAGTTGGCGTCTTATCAGTAACGGTAAGGAAGTCAAGATGATTGGGTTGTTTCGTTGATGCCTTGGGAGGTGAGTGCTCGGCTAAACGCCATGGCATCATGGATACTGGTTCGCTTTCGAGCAGAGATAATGGCATTTTCGAGAGTATCCTTGTATTAAAGTAGAAGACGAGAGGATTCGATCTTCCTTGATTGGTTCCGCAATACAACAGAGAAGAACAAAATCACACTAGAGCTTGACTGTGTCGCTGGAGGCTATGGTAAAGATTACGCACTTGATATTATCAAGCACACAGGTGGAGACTGGACATGCTCTAGGTGAATGGAGTTATGTCTCTCGAGGCTATAAATCTATATGATAGGACATGCTTTAGCTCACGGATTGCTGTCAAAATGATCATACAGCAAAGGCCAAGACTACATGAACCGACCTATAGATAACTATGAACTGAGCAGAGGTCCACTTTGCATGTAAGCATGATCCCTCAGTGGCTTAATGTGACGAGTGTGTATGCTACGCCAAGCCAGCATATCTTTGGATTCAATCCGGCAAAATCACAGTGCCCAAAACTTTTTATCAGACAGATTTTAACTTTATGCCAAAAAGATCGTCGATCGCGTCAGGCGACAAGGAAGAAGATGCGGAAGTCTGCAACGCAGGCTCCGTTTAAAGAGGAGCTATGGCGATCTCGCAAACTGATTTACAGGTCTTGGAGTCGAAACGCACAGCAAATAAAGTGGTCTGGATTTTCGTAGGGAATTTCATTGGAGCAAACGACAGAAGATCGAAATGAAATGACACTCCTATTTGTCTTGAGCGGAGCGGCAACAAAGAAAGGGAAAACACAGGAACAGCTCGTTAGAGTAGAAGACAGATCGAAATGCTCCTCTGTTAATAAAATATAAGGTATATAAAGGAAAGGAAAAGAAAAAAAACAAACTGAAGATTCACAGTAGCTTCTCTTTCACGGAGAATATCTCTGCTCACCGAGCTGAAGATCTTAATGCACATGTGAAGAAGTATGATTAGATTGGTTTTATCGGTTGTATCGGTTTGAAATCATGAAGGCGAGAATAAGGCCAGAATTTAAGATTTTGCACAGCAAAATGGAAAGAGAATCAAGTTGGGATGCTTATAACAACCAATATCTGTTATACTAGGGAAGAAAGATTATCTCAAACAACCATCTTTGGTGACCCACTTACTTTTTGGACGTCACATCTTGATGCTTGAAGCTAGTGTTTTTTATTCCATATGAAGCTATTTTCGAGAGCATATTCAACGTATGGATATTTCTCACTTACATTAAAAGAAATTATTTGCTCATTTTTGCAACAATAGGTGAGGAATAGTATATTTGTTTCCAACACCCCATCAAGCAGCACTGTTGGTGCAAGAAGCAAGCCTAAGAGCTTTGCTTTAGCTCTTGGACTACTCTCATTATCTACTTCACATATATGTAGTCATGTGAACCTATGTTTGTGAAATTCAAAGGATAAATCCTTAAACGTATCTTGTTCAAATCTAAAAGCTAAAAGAACATATGAATCTCGTAGGGAGCCAAAATCCACCACTGAACTTGGAGTTCAAATTCAAACCACTCCTAAAGCTTAGGTTCACTTTTAGGTGGATGACTCATCGAGATTCAAATTCAAAATCATGTATAAATGGACCCCCTTCTAGTAATGGGGTAGAGTGAGCTTTTTTGAGAGTTTTGAGCTGAGGTTTTGAGCATACACTGTACTTACCTCAAGTGAGAGTAGTGCTCCACAACTTCCTTGTATCATATGTGCAATATCAATACACATTATGATTCATATATCTTGAGTATCCATTCTCTATGTACTCCTACAATACGTTGAGGTACACAGTCAATTGTGTGGTTCATTTCTCTATGTGTGAGTATCCAATTTCCAAAGTTTCACTTGGATCACTTAGATTTGAGCTTACATATGAATTTTTATTATCTTTGAATGAGTAAATCTTGATTTATGAAGATTTGGAGGTGACTATATATGCACTCCATCTTCTTCTTGAAAAGTCGGGCTGACCCCCCATACTTTTTGTACTTATTGCTCCTTATATAGTGACCATAAAATCATGAAATAGCTTGATAAAGATATCTTGATACTATAATTCAATGCTCAAAAGCTCTCTTGTCAATTTATACCAAGTTGTGAGCTCTAAACATTCTGCTGTGAACTTCACTTTCCAAAATAGAAGGATTTCCAAGTCTTATGAAGTACAAACTCATCTGTTTTGATGCAATCATCTGGCAATGATGTTCCAAAGGACTTATTGGTTCTTTATGCACACTTTGAAAGCTAAGGAAGTATATTAGAAACTCCAAATGCTATCTTAGATGGTGTTGAGCAAGTTTTTGTCAATACCCACTCATCTTTGTCTATACCCCATCACTTCTTCATAGTAGTATTAGAGCAAAGCTAGAGTCTAAGCATCATGGGTCATGGATTCCCCTCATCTATTGACAAATTAGATAGAGGAAATCACTCAGCATGGTCACTTGGTATGTAGGCATATCGACAATGAAGGAACCTATTTGGTTACATATCTATACATGAAATGATGCCAGTACTTAGCAGCAATCGCCAACCGTAGGAAAGGCTAAATGCATTTTGCTCAAAGGGTGGTTTGGCAAGGTCATACATTCTCATCCCTATATCTGATTTTTTACTCCCTCACATTAAGAATTGGAAGACATCATAAGAGATGTAGAATGCTCTAGAAGCATTCTTCTCATCAAGCACCAAGGCTAGAAAGAATCAACTATGGATGGAGTTTACAAAACTCATAAAGTTTCCCAAGCAAAGTGTGACTAATTTTATCACCAAGATGAAGGATATTGCATACCATCTTGGAATCATTGGAGACTTCATTGATGAAGAAAAAATGTTAATGCAAGTCATCAATGGGATCAAAGCTGATGACAAATGGGAAGCCCTCACTAGAGTTATGGACCTTGACATGGACATGCAAGTTTTTGACTTCAACACAATGATGGGAAAATTGTTTACATGTGAAGAGTAGATACAATGATAAAAATAATCAATCCTCTACTCTTTATACAGATAAGAATAAAAGAAAGGATAAAAAAAGAAAATTTGAGAAGTGTGATGATGAAGGAAGTATCTTTCAAGCCAACTTTGTAGGTAGAGGTAGAGGCTGAAGAGGAAGAGAAAGAGGAGGTAGACAAGGAAGGGGATGAGCTCAAAGCTCATCATCCTATGCTATATGTGGTCTAACCAATCACATTATAGAGAATTGTTTCAGAAACTTAAGGAACCAAAGAGGAAGAGGATAAAAAAGAGGAGGCTATGAAAACTCAAGAGGAAGACTCAACAATTCTTATGGATATAATAAAAATGCATACAACAAAAACTACCAAGGTGGATACAAAGGAAGGAGAGACTATGACAGCTTTATAGATGATCAAGCTCAAGAATATTCACTTATTCTCATGAACATAACTATGAAGTAAGGTAAGGCAGATGAGCACATGTTTTATATAGACTCAAGATGGTCAAACCATGTGGTAGACAATGTGGCTCTACTCTCAACTTTGGAAGATCCGAATAATAGACATGAAGTCCAAATAGGAGATGACAAAAGGCATAAAGTTGAGACAATAAGTAATGTGAAGACTCCAAATTATGATATGAACTTACTAAGTAGAGTACTTTATGTGCCTACTATTATCAAGAACCTCATAATTGTACTCCAAAATGTTGAGAAGGGTTTGTGGGTTAGATTTAGCAAGCATGGAGCATTTGTTCATGAAGACCCACATTAGGGATTCAAGAAGATACCAAAAGGAGAAAAGACTGGTAGATTGTTCACCTTTCAACTCCAAGACACCAAGAACATTGAATTGTTTAATTATGGCACCCAAACTCTATTAGAGTTAGACATTTGGAACAAGAGGTTAGTTTGCATAGGAGAAAGATTCCTCTAACAAATCCGTATGGATTAGAGTTTATTTGGGCTAACAAATATATCAAAACAACATATGATATATAAATGTAGGGCTTGCCAATTTGCTAAGTCACATAGGCAACCCTTCACTAAAAAAGCCTACGTACCTGGAGACCTATTGGAGTTGTTCCACAGAGATGTTTGAGGACCTAGCAAGGATCCTTCAATCTCTGGATCACGGTACTATGTGTCATTCATAGGTTATTGTAGCAAATTGACTATCTTATATTTTATGAATTATAAGGATGAAGTATTTTCATGTTTCAAAAAGTGTTTGTGGAGAACCAAATAGGTAAAACGGTAAAAAGACTAAGGTAGGATGGAGGGGGAGAATATTTCTTCCATGACTTTGATTCTTATCTCCAAGAGAGAGGGATCAAATAACATATCACCACTAGATACACTATTGAGCAAAATGGAGTGGGAAAGAGAAGGAAGAACAATTATGGAGGCTGGAAAGTCAATTCTTAATGAAAAGAAACTCCACAACTACTTGCCGGCAGAGCCAATATGAACAGCTATGTATTTGATGAACATACTTCCATCAAAGGCTCTGGATGGAATCACCCCATATGAAACACAGAATGGAAGAAGACCTAGCATTGATCATTGCCGGATTTTTGGGTGATTGCATATGCACAAATACCTTCATAGATTAGACATGATGATGCTAAAGGAATAAGGAAGATTGAGCTTCACATGAAAGAGGAATTCAAAATCAATGATTTACTTCTACTTGCATACTTCCTAGAATTGGAAGCGTACACATAAAACGTTATGTATATCACTCAGAGGAAGTATATCAAAGACGTGCTTTTCAAATTCAAAATGGAGAATTCAAAGGTTGTAGGTACACCTATAGAGATGAACTTAAAATTAAGTGCTCATGAAGGGAGCAAATAGAAGGTATAACTAGCTATTAGAGTCTAGATGGTAGCTTAAAATATGCCATCTTGAGAAGGGTTGACATTTGCTATGGAGTAAGTGCCTTAATATGAAAGAGGAATTCAAAATCAATGACTTATTTTTACTTACATACTTCCTAGAATTGGAAGTGGTGTACACATAAAACAATATGTATACCACTCAGAGGAAGTATATCAAAGACGTTCTTTTCAAAGGAGAATTCAAAGGTTGTAGGTACACCTATGAAGATGAACTTAAGATTAAGTGCTCATGAAGGAGAGCAAATAGAAGATATAACTAGCTATTAGAGTCTATTTGGTAGCTTAAAATATGCCACCTTGAGAAGGATTGACATTTTCTATGGAGTAAGTGCCTTAATTCAGCTCATGCATACTCCAGGAAAACCTCACATGGGAGTAGCAAAAAGAATACTTGAATACCTAAAGGACCTATTAATGAAGATTTGAATTACCCTTATACTTTTGATATAGATATCAAGCTATTTTCGTATGCAAATTGGGCAAGCACTGTTGGGATGAAATCCCTCACGGAAGTGTACATCAAATTTTTTCAAGTTCATTGATTTTTTGGTTATGGTGTGATGTTTTAATCAAGAAAGAGTTATAATCTATGCATGTTTCGATTGATTCAATTGATTATGAGATGAGAAACCATGTCGTTTTTGTAGATTAGACCTGCATATTTGTAAGTAGCTCACTGAAACTAACCTTTGACCCTTGAAACCCTAGGTTTCACCCTTAGAAACCCTAGGATTTTAGCCTATAAGTGTAAATAAAAGCTTTTTTTGACGATCCTAACTTTAATCATTGGCAAAACCTAACTTCTCTTGATTGAAACCCTAGATTAGAACCTTAGAATTGGCATTTACCCTAACTCTAACCCTTTCGTTTCATTTAATTTGATTACAACAATGAAACCAAACCTTAGTCCAAGAAAAATAAAAAGAACAAAAGAAAAAGATACAAAAATACAAAAAGAAAATTGAAAAATAAAAAGAAGAAAAACCAAAATAGAAATAAGAGATGGGATTTTTCATAATAGCAGATGAACATGCAAGATGATTCCGAAAATAGAAAATCTGTACAAGGAGGTTAGAAGATTCTAGAGAGAAGTCCTTAGGGGGGGGACCTATAAATAGGTATTCCAAACCTCATTTGTGTTCCCCCCATGGATTTCTTCAGTGGATCGCCTCTCTAGGTAAACTTCTTAGCCTTCTCTTATTCATTCTTTTATTGTTCATGTTCATTAGTTTGCATGATGTTAGGAGAGAGAGAGAGAGAGGGAGAGAAAGGTTGAGTCATGGGGTTTAACTGAAGTGTGTATTCGGATTTCACTCCTTAAAGGATTTTGATGATGATAGAAGAAGTTGTCGTAAGAGCCTAACTAGACATAACCGTCAGAGATAGAAGTCCTAGTCGGATGCTACAACAGCCTTGGCTTGTATGTTGTACGATCTCGAAGTCACAACTTTTTACCAACCTTCACCTATTGAATTCCCTTCATTGTAACATATCAACTATGCCACTTCCTATAGATGCACTAATTTCAGCTTTATCAGAGAACCAACATTACTTGAATTTGGACTTAATAGAAGAAAGAGAGAGACTCAGGCTTGCCTAGCTACACACCACTATAGTAGAGAGAGAGAGAGAGGGAGAGACTCAGGCTTGCCTAGCTATGCATCGCCACAGCGCACAGAGACAGAGAGAGAGAGAGAGAGAGAGAGACTTGAGCTTGCCTGGCTATGCACCACCACAACATAGAGAGAGAGAGAGAGATATGCAAGAAGAGGTAGTTGTGCGCACAGGAGAGAGAGAGAGAGAGAGATGCTAGAAGAGGCAGTTGAGTGCACGAAAGAGAGAGAGAGAGAGAGAGAGAGAGACGTGTAAAGAAAGAAGAGGTGGTGATGAATAGATAGAATAAGTCGGTTGTTGAGAGAGAGAGAGAGGAAAGAGATCTATACTTGAAAATGATTGTGTCTAAGCTATAGTTGAAGCAATAAACTTGACATCTTTTCATATTATGTAACTAACTCCTCTTTGCACATAAGTCGAGTTGTCAGATATAGTGTCAAACAAATGGTCAAAGTTGTTTTCCCCCTAATTAGTTCTGCACACTCTAGAGAAAAATTTGAATATGCTTATAAGTTGCAAATTAGAAGTTGAAAAATAATTCATGCAATTGTGCCAAAGTCATAATATTTCTTCACTAAGGAATTTTTTTTACAATGACTAAAGATAGTATGCTATGAAAAACTCATAAAAACAAAAAGGGAACGAATGCAGGATTGTGGGATTAAAAACATGGATTTCTCATAGCTACCTATTGCTAGCACAAAGAAAAAAAAAAGAATTTGAAGAGAAATAAAAAGAAAGAAATAAAGAAAGTGGCGATTTTAAACAATTGATTTTATGCCTTTTGTTAATAAACAAAGAAAATGAAAATAGAAAAACTGAGATATATAAGAGAAATATAACATTTTCTTTTAATGAGTGTATTATTATTTTTTGGAATGTACTAATGATTTTAACCTCCCCTAGATCTTTTGTGTAGATCTTCTCTCCAGGTTGTGATTGACTTTTCGAGATATTATAAGAAGTGATTGTGGATTTTTTGAAGTAAAGAGAAGCAAATTTATTGCCGTGAAGACTCGAACTAAAGCTTTGACTGAAGACTGAAGAACAGCAAAGATCCATTTAAAAGACCAAAGGCAAAACTTGTGGGCATCTTCTTGTATTGTAGCACGAAGTCTATCTTGTATTTGGTCGATCCGCACTATAGCGACATACTGTATCTCTGATCTGCACTGTAACAAAATTCATTCTATTATTGAGAGCTATTCATTGGATGACTTCAGTTGTATTTGCACTATATCATTGAGCATAGTCTGTTTACTTGGCACATCGATCCGAGGATTTCAGTTTCCTAGTGTTGTATTTTGATTTATCATCTGTGATGCTTACAAGCATACGCACATTCGCTTATCTCTTCTAAGGGTGTGAGCCTACGACATATGATACAATCACCATACCATGGGCAAGACACACAGTGTGCAGACGCCGCTCATCAGACAAGGGGGGATGATGCACCCAGTGGGGCCTGATCCAACCCCACACTGCTCTCCCTTCCTTAGACCTTCCTTTGCTCCCTGATAGCGCTAAAGATGATAGAAGAAGCACATATGGGTACCTCACCTTCACAAGTGGAAAGTTGGTTTCATGGACCTCAATGAAGCAACCCAATGTTGCACTATCATCAATTGAAATTGAATATAGAGGAATTGAAATTAAGACCCTTTAATTTGATTTAGGTCTTAAGTCATCTATTCCTCATACCTTTGGGGATAATATCAGTTCACTACATCTTGCTGCTAACCCAATCTATCATGCCATGACTAAACACATAGAAGTGCATGATCATTATGTCAAGGAAATTTTTACAAACAAAAAGATTTAGACATCATATGTATCAACTCATCAATAATGTGCACATATGATGACAAAGGCATTGGATGGAGTCACGTCGAACATATTTAAATCAATGACTGGATTGCAAGAGATATTGAAGAATTGACGAGTCAAGCTTCTTAATCTTGAGGGGAATTTTTCGGTGCAAGAAGCAAGCCTAAGAGCTTTTCTTTAGCTCTTGGACTATTATCATTATCTACTTCACATATATATATTCATGTAAACCTATGTTTGTAAAATTCAAAGGTAAATCCTTAAACTTGTCTTGGTGAAATTTAAAAGCTAAAACTAGAGAGGATTCTTGTGGACATAGGGAGCCAAAATCCAAAACTTAAATTGCAATTGAAATTCAAACTATTCCTAAAGTTTAGGTTCATTTTTAGGTGGATGATTCACCAAAATTCAAATTCAAAAACATGTATAAATAGAACCCCTTCTAGTCATCGAGTAGAGTGAGCCTTTCTGAGAGTTTTGCGCCAAGGTTTTGATCATACACTGTACTCACTTCAAGTAAGAGTATTCCTCCACAACTTTTGTGTGTAATGTTTGCAATATCAATACACATTATGATTCATATATCTTGAGTATTCTTTCTCTGTGTACTAATACAGTACCTTGAGGTACACAATCAGCTTGTGTGGTTCGTCTCTCTCTATTTGAGTATCAAATTTTGAAACTTTCACTTGGATACCTTAGATAAGATGCCTTTGAGTTTATACATAAAGTTTCATTATTTTTGAATGAGTAGATCTTCATTTATGAAGATTTTAATGTGATGTGTCTACATTTCATATTCTTCCTGAAAAGTCGGGGTGACCCCCTAGTCATTATACTTATTGCTCCTTGTATAATGAAGCTAACTTCATCAAATAACTTACTTTAGGTATCTTGATAGCCTAAATAAATTTTTGGAAAAGGTCTCTGGTCAATTTGTACCACGTTGTGAGCTCTGAGCATTCTATTATGAACTTCACTTGCCAAAATAGAAGGTTTTCCAAGTCTTATGAAGCACAAATTCATTTGTTTTGATGCAATCGTTTGGAAAAGATGTTCCAAAGGACTTAGTGGTTCTTTTGCATAATTTAGAAGCTAAGTAAGTGTATTAGACATTCCAAAAGCTATCCTATGTGGTTTTGAGCATTTTTTTTGTCGACACCCACTCATCTCTATCTATATGTCAACACCTCTTCACACGCACAACTCCAAGTTGTGTAATACTAAAAAGATTGAAATGCTTTGATAAGTTGAAGCTATTCGTAGATGTATTTGTAGTTAGTTGAAAGACTTCTTGGCTTAACTTCCTAGAGGTGGTTTGATGCCAAAGAGACATTGTCAATCTTTTCAAATGTCTTCAAATGAGAAAGCTAGAGTTTTGCAACTTCATCAAATGCTTTGGGTTGAACTTGGAAAGCACAAACTAACACGAAAGTGTACTTTTGTCTATTTTGGTTTCATCTTGTTTGGTGGATTTTCTTAAACCTATAAGCTTGCATATACATCTGAGTTTAAGAATGCATCAAGAAATGGACTCCATGCAAACTTATCATAATCTATGAGTTGAAAATACACAATAGTTTGAATAGAAAATCATAACCAAGGACTTATCTCGTTGCAAAGATTTATATGAGGAATTTGTAACTCATCAAAAATATACTAAGATTTTTTATAACACTTCTAAGTTGGAAGAGACTTTATGGATCAGGATTTCCTCTTTTAATTAGTTGAAGACTCAACTAATAAACTTTTCTTTGTTGATTGCCAATCACAAATGAGTTCAAGAATAAGCTTCATAAGAAATTGCCCCTCCAGTTAGGAGAAAGCTACAACATGGTAGAGAAGGGTATGCTCAATGTGATATTCCATTTATGGAAAACATCAAGCCATCAACTTTCATGAATAAGAATGCACTCTCAACTTTTCTTTAGAAGTGAATATACTTGCATCAACTAAGTGGAGCTCCCTATGATTTTCACATATTACAAGTGCTTTTATCAGTAGGACAATCAATATATAAGTGTTAGATGACTCATAAAGAGAATAGAAACATATCATTAAATTTGGGACCACTTGAAATTCTTTCTCTAAAATATTATTTGCTTGCGACAAAGAGGAAAGGAATTGGGAGAAAGGAATATAATTGCATAGACAGGCATGACTCTATCCATTTACATCTTCAAAATGTACTCATTTATGTTAGTACTTGGTGCTTCCCTAAGATTATTTAGTTCATTCTTGAGGTGAATCTTCCTTGCCTTGGTTGATGATGAGTACAATCTCTCCAAGGTCTCCCAAAACTTCTTAGATGTGTCCAAGTCTTGTATATGCCTTATCATGTTATTGCTTATGTGTTGGGATATAATGAATATGACTCTCTTATCTCTTTCTATCCATTAATTAAGTGCCTTGACCTACTCGTGAAGTGGCGGATCATGTACATGAGTCATTAGCTCCGTGCTACTCACTAATCCCCACAATCCTTTGCCCGTAAGGTAGTTGTTAACTCTAAATTTCCATGGTTGATAATTGCCTTTCTCTAACCTGTCTATTTGTGCATTATACTCAAGCATATTGAGCTCTAATATGCTCCTCTAGCTTCTACTCAAGTGTTTGTATGCTTTAGAACTTGTGGATATTAGATTTTGATAGCTTCTCCCTTGCTAACCTTCAAGCAGTTGAGATCTTGATCAAAGTAGCCCACTTCTGATGTCTTCTTGCTTTGATACTAAATATATCAACAAATCCCCCTTGGGAGTGATGCTGTGAACAAGGAGTTGGCCCTCATGTATAAGGAAGTGCCAAGATATGTGGAATCAATCCAAAAAAGGAAGTAAGCCCAAAGCTTTGCTTGAAAGCTTCAAACTTCTCCCTAGGTAGGCCTTCATCAAAAGCTCTGCAATGTTCTCCTGCATTGGCACATATGCCAAGTTAATCTCTCGAGTAGAGAACCTCTCCCTTACATAATGATAATGTAGCTCAATGTTCTTAGTGTGAGCATGGAACACAAGGTTCCTTGCAACTACCAATGTGCTCTAACTATCAGTGAAGATGGTGGTGGCAGTAGACTTTGCTATGTTCTAACATCACTCTGACCTATGGGCATCGGTATGCAATGAATAGGGGGAATTCTAGGTGTAGTCTTGTAGATGATGGCTGAGGAGATGGTTGAGGTGAAGGTGAAGTTTCTACCTTTAAGCACAAAATGGATCCCCTCATGTGCTTAGTAGGGTGAGAGGATTTTGGACGATGCTTTTGTAATCTTGTAACTAAGTGCTAGTGAGGACTCATTTGATTGGAATGTTGTAAGCTAGGCACACATACACTATTTGTATAATTGCACAACATTCATGGATAACCAATGATCCAATATCCAATGTGATAAATCAATGGTCATAGATAAATTATGGGCCAAATACAAACTAAAACATATTTTTTTGTGTGGTTGGGTGAATCGATCCTACATCGGGAATGCAAAGTGCTACATACAAATATATAGTGGTGTAGATAACTCGCATCTGATAGCTGAAATCTGGGACCACTTTAACAAATTGACCTTCATGATTCTTGGAACTAATGCCTCTTTCTTAGATGGAATATGGCTTCCATTTATCTCTAAAGTTGCTCGAGTGAGCTTATATGTCAAGTTGAACCTCTTGAAAGGTGGATTTGGTACTAGAAATGGTAAGATAAAAGTGCCTTAAATCTCCTTCTTTGTCCCTATTTGAAGCCTATGGATTAAGCAGTAACACTTGTAAAAATCTAGTTTTGGTAATTGGGATTCAAAATAATCCTTAAACCCAACTTTTCCCCATAACAGATGCAACTTTGGTGTATTCTATAGCATCTCAAATTCTTGTGAGAAAAATTGGTATCTAACCCATGAGTTTTGAACTCCAGCTTTGCCTGAAAGATATATTCTATGTCTACGACGGGTCCTGTTAGTCCTCTGAACTAATGAGAATTTACATTCATAGGATCACTTCATGCTTCAGGTTGATCTTCTACGGGCATGGGACCCTGATATTTGAGGAACTCTCATGGTTGTAATAAAGGGTTTTCTTCTATGAGTAGGTTGCGATAGTCCACTGAGTGTTGATTGGGACCTATCACAGATGGATCTCTTGCTTGCATTGTGAGCCTTTGTGTGTATTAGAATGATCTCCTACAAAAGCAGAACACATTTCATGTTTCTGTTATGGTTGACTCTTCCATTGCTATACAGTAGAGGTTGATGGGACACTTTGCTTTGGAAAAGAAAGTATATCCAATACTAACATGAATTTCCCATTAGGAAATGAGGCATTTTGTAGAACAGATCTAGGCGTGCATGCATGAAGTGTGGATGGGGGGACCAGAGAATTTGATATTCTCTAGCAGTAGAGATGTTGATCTTTTGGTGCCATTATTAGCATTGAACTAAATAAATGTTGGTTTTCCTATGGCTATGCTAATTTTTAGTTGAGTGAATGTTAATTCTTTAGTGCCATTACTAGTTCTTTGTTGGGTTAATATTGATCTTGCAGTGCCATTTCCTTCAGTAGATGATCTAGAGGACACATGAGTTGAACCTCATTTGTCGTTTCCTCTAGTGGGAGGTCTAGAACTCCCCACATTCGGCTCATGCTCATTGGTCGTATAACTTGCTAATTCTACCATGAGATGTCACTTATCTACCCAAAATCAGAGAAGGCACTTTCTTTGATTTAAGTCAACTGAGTGATCCTATATCCAATCTTGGCCTAGTATCAATGGTTGTGTGAGATCTTAGTCATGTTAAACTAGGAGCTTTACTATCAAGGGGACATCTTGTATGAGGATTGAAATTTCTACCTCACCCATGCAAGGGATTTCCATGCCTCATTATCCTATGACATATACCTCAATTGGATTCATTTTCATATTCATTTCTTCAAAGTAGGAATACCTAATCATATGCTAGTTGTTGCACTTGAATCAATCAAGGCTATGATTGTCTTGAGTGTAGTGTCTTGCCCTAACTTAACTATAATGAAAGGGCATGTATCAAGTATGCTAGGAGAAGCAATCCTCTTTTTTTGACACGTGTCATGTGGTATCTAGTGTGATCTACTCAAGAAGTGATACTCACAAGATGAATTTATTCTACTCCAGCATTTCCATTTGTGGCTACATCATGTCGTATTAGCTTTGTATGTTTAATGCACTCTAAAGCTTTATCCTGAGCTTCCCCTAGAATTCTTTTCTCTTCTTCCTTATGCTTCCTAGTTAAAGTGAGTCATGTAAGCATTTGTTTTGTCAAGGGTTCTTGATAAAGCTTGGCTCTACCTCCACTTATGTAATTTGGCATTACATCTTTGTCTAAGGTGGCTAACTGCATAATTCCACTCGTTGAAAGTCTATTGATAATCATAGCTCCTTAACCGCATTTTTCTAACTTACAAACATGTTGCTTCAAACCTTTGATCAATACCAAATCACCAACTTTCAAGCCCTTGTCTTTCATATGTGCATCAAAATAAACCTTGTGCCTCTTCTTGGATGCATATATTCTTGTTGTTTCCCTTAGTCTAGTTTCTTCTAATCGTTCTAAGTTCATAATCCTAAACAATAGATCTTGGCCTCTCCATTGATGCTCTTGTGCGACCTTGAGAGTGGGTAACAAGAAATCCAAGGGAAGCACTAAATTTTGACCAAAGACCCTCTGAAAGGGAGTTGCATTGACTACCATTTTGTAGGCCACTTGGTATACGCAAACAATGTGGTGTAATTGTTTGTCTGAGTTGAAGAATTTGTTATCTAAAATCTTAGTCAGTACATTACATAAAATTCTATTAGTAATTTCTACATATCCACTAGCCTATGGATGATATGGTGCTGACTTATTGTAAATTACCTTAAAATCCTACACTAGATATTCAATCACCTCGTTTAGGTAATGAGTTCCTCAATCGCTCACTAATTTTGTAGGCAACCCATATCGTGTAAATACATTTTTGAACAAGAATTTTGCATTATCAAAATATTCTCGATCGAATACTTTTTTTATTGAAATAAGTTTGGTTGAATAATATTTTATAAAAGAATACAAGTATACTCAATTTTCATAAGAGCTCCTTTGTTTTTTACAAACTTAAAGTGTCATAAAAAGAACAAAGTATAAACTCTTACTATAAATATTAAGTAATTTAATATTAAAATCATAAAGAAAAAAATTTTTTGGTGAGTTAAAAACTATTGTGATTGTTTGACTCAACATTGATTCTTAGTTCACAAAAGTATATGTACGAGTGTGTATGAGTATATAGTATATATGAAGTTTCATCCTATAGTATGTGTATGCATATGAGTGTGTAATTGTGAATGAAAAATCTATTTTGACTATATGACTCAATGTTGACAGTCAAGTACAAGCACAAATCATAGAAGCGCATCAAAGAAGTGGACACACAAGAAGAAGGAGCATGTAGGGAGCTCCAAGAAGCACACATCAAATTTTCAAAAGAAATCCCTATAAAAATAGTGATTTTTATCACTAACAAACCATTGTAAATATCATTTCTCATTTCTCCAACTCCATTTTGTTCAAGCCAAGGAGTCCTCAAACTTGAGGAATATTAGAAGTAGCTATCTACCAATTTTCATAATTTTTAGAGTTAGCTTGAGCCCTCAAATAAGGCTTGGAACCTAATTTTTAACTAGGCCAGACATTAGGTCTAGACAAGGCCAAAAACTAGTCTAAAAACTATAAAAAGAGCTAGAGTGCTCATTTTTTAGGGTTTTGGCTTGTTAGTGATTGAAGCTTTGTGTGTGTGTGTGTGTGTGTGTGTGTGTGTGTGCATGCTAGTGTACTTCACATGCTCACATGCTCATGGTCTTCATACTAGTCCTCACGTCTTTGCAATTGACAAGTAAAGGAGGTGGTGCTTACGCTTGAGCTACACTAGATTTTGGCACCGTTTCCGGGGAGAGAGCTTTGAGGATGAGCGTTGTGATGGTAAGATCGTGGATTTGTGATGTTGGAAGGTTAAAAAAAGTCATTTTTTGTTATTTTTCTGATTTTTCTTCTCCATCTTCATCATTACCATCATCACCATCTTCATCTTCATAGAATTTTTTCATTTTTAAGTGCATTTTCACATCATTTCTCATGTGTGGGAGTGCAAGAAAGAGCTAGTAAGTGCTTGGGAGTGCATGCACTTGTGTTTTTCATAATTTTTTGCACATTTGGGGCTTGGGAAAAAATTTGAAATTCCCGCCTAAAAGCTCAAAAAATCGCAACTTTCTCAGAAAATTGCGATTCTCTAGAAAATTCAATTTTTTTTCGTGCCTAAAATTTTTTGAGAAAATCACAATTCTGTGAAATTGTGCATATTGAGAAATTCGCAATTCTCTGCAAAAATTTGTGATTGTCCGGATTTAGTGCATTCAAGAAAATCATGATTCTCTCGACTTAGAAAATTTGAGAACATCACGATTCTTTAGAAGAAATTCGTGATTCTTTGGAATTTAGCATTTTGAGAAATTCGACATTCTCTGGAAGAAATTTGCGATTCTCCGGACTTGAGGAAACTTGAAAAATTTTCAATTCTCTACTAGATATTTGCAATTCTCTAGACTTAGAAAATCTGAGAAAATCGCGATTCTCTCTTAGAAATTCATGATGCTCTGCTAGAAATTCAGGATTGTCTCCTAGAAATTCGCAATTCTTTGGAGTTGAGGAAATTTGAGAAATTTGCAATTCTCTGTTGGGAAGTCGTGATTCTCTCGAAGAAATTCATGATTCTTAGGATTTAGTGATTTTGATAAAATGGCAATTTCCTGGACTTAGAGATTTGAGAAATTCGCAAATCTCTTCTTAGAAGATTTTGAGAAAGTCGCAATTCGTTGGAGTGGATTTTGAGAGAATCGTGATTCTTTGATAAAAAGCACGACTTCCTAGCTGCCTAATTTGCAAAAAATGGTGATTCTCTGAGAGGTCTTGTTTGCCTGTTTTGAACCCCAAAAGCCTAACTAGGCATAACTTTCATACGAAATCCATTTGTTGTGATTTTGGGTTCATTGGAAATCCAAGGGGACTCCAAAGGATTTTGAGCAATAGAAAGGGGGAAAAAGAGTCTTCAAAAATAATTGAATCAAACTATTTGTCAAATAAATTGAAGTTTAAGCTTGATCTAAACTTGGCACTTTTATAGGACCATTGAGAGCCATTCAAGGGCATCAAAGCAAGGTGGAAATTTTACTGCAAGTGTGGGAACATCTGTCTGAGGCATCCAAGTGTAATCAAGGGAGAGAAACTTGAGGTTGGAGTCATTCTTAACCCCCTCAGTCAATTCTTTCTTAAGTTCAAGCATAGCCAAGATATTGTTGCGATAAACCCTAAAGGAGAAGGACTTAAGTGGATTGATCACATCTCAAAATGCGGAAAATTCAAGCACTCCTAAGGACAACATTTGTTAGGCAAGATTATACCAGAGAAATCTATAAGTGAACAACTAGTTCATTCAAAAGAACATTGCAACATGGTTGTACTAGGGAATATTGGGACTAGTCAACAAGGCTTATGAACCTTAGGTCAGGTAGACACCTAGGCCGAGATAGGCAAAGCATCATATCAATTGAAGCTAGTGTCAACCATACACTTCGATCATGGGCACAACAACTTAGTGGTTATCCCTACGTGCTAAGCTTGGAAACAAGTGATTTAGAAATGTCTTTTAGCATGGAGAGACCTGCAGGTAGCTTAGGCACTGCTATTTACAAACACCAGAAGGTCCTTATAAGCCTCAATTGGAGTATATTAGGACCAACCGATTAGGTGCTCGCATCTATGAGGATGATATGAGGTGATCAGTTGTCCAACTCAAAAATCCCAATCAACCTTTTGGACTTGAACACCCAGTGGTCAAGTTTGAAGAGGGTTCTTATATTGACAAGCAAGGAACCATGTACGTGGTTACGAGCTTACCACACAAGACAAATGAGTTTGGAAATATCATTCTCAAGAATTAGATAGGAGACTGAGAGCAAGGAAACCTAGGACGAGAACCCAAGACTCCTAGAGGCAAATGGTCTTAACGAGAATACTCACACCACAATATTCCCCAGAATAACAAAAGTGTACAGGGAAATCGATGAAGCTTTTTGTAGCTTTAATATCGATCAACCTAGTAGAGCAGGAGATGTGATAATTATTAATTTAAAGATCCTAATACTCCAAGCAAAGTGGTCTACTTAGACAACACATCAGAGAGAGTGTTCATGGTAACAGAGAAAGGCAGGCATGCATACACTTGGAAATGTGAATTAATTTTCCCTCCACAAAGATCTAATGTCACCCATGGCCTCCAAGGTGTAGGATCATCCAAGGCTCATGAAACCCAAAATGAAAGAGCTAGAGAGAGACCTTAGGTAAGTTTTGCACACATAGTGGGTAGAGATAGATCAGGATTTGAAAGTGAAAGACCTAAAAGAGAGAGACATAGAGCACATAGGCACCAAAGAGATGATCATGAGTTTCCATTACCTAGACCTCGAGAGTACCCAAGAACCCTCAAACCCTCTCAAGTGGTCAAGGCAATGAAAAACTACTTTGATGGGTTAGGAGATCCTTATGATCATGTGACCTAGTTCAAACAAGTGTTTAGAGCTGAACAGGTCGCGGACTTGTTCACCCAGCTTGAGGCATTTGGTTTGACCCTCAAGGGTACTGCTTTAGCTTGGTTTCAGCCCCTAAAGAGTCCCAATTACCGAGATATAGGCCAATTGCCATAAGCATTCATCATACAATTTTCTGCGAGTGGCATTAGGCATAACACATCATCCTTGATCCACAACTTCAAGCAGACACCTCAAGAAACATGCGACTTGCATGAAGACGGTTCAGACAGTACTTAGAAAGATGCCCAATGCTAGAGCTACCCATACCGACCAAACAAGTGGCCTTTTTTTAGATGGCTTACCAAGCAGCAAGTTGAGATCATATGTGTACTTGAAAGAGCCTAGATCCATAGAAGAGTGTGTGCGGATGTGCATTGACAAAGAAGATAACTTGGGTGAGGAGTTAGAATTGTCCAAACTCTATAAGGATTTAGACAGCTCTACTAGTCATACTTCCAGAACCTCCATTGAGATAGATGAGATAGCTCATCAGGTTGCCAAGAAGCTAGGAGTTCAAAATAGAAAAACACCAAAGGTCACCTCATTAAAGAGATGTTATAATTGTGGAGGAGACCACATGGCTAATGTATGCCCAATGCAAAACCAAATCATGAGAGAAATGAATTCTCCATATTGCACTATTGAGAGAAAATACATGAACCATATAGCTCAAGATTGTCCCTATAATAGGCAGGTTGTTAGACAAATGTATCAACAACCTTACCAACAAGGTAGGTATCAGAACCAATACGAAGAGCCATATTATAGACCACAACATTAATATCAACCTCAATACCAGCAGCAATACTAGGCACCATATAGGCCACAACCAGTCTTAGGAAACCAACTGCTACCCCCTGCCAACGTGATTCTAGTTAAGTATATAGTTGTAGAGGAGAACCCTAATAGAGCATTGGTGCCAATAACCCCATTGGTACTAACGAATGAGCCTCATGCTCAGAATTTTGACTACATTGATGAAGATAGCCCACAACCTTATTACACAAAGTCACGTGAGCATAGTGAGACTTATCCTTATCACTAGGAGGCACCACCTATGGAACAAAATTGGGAGCCAGAATACTCCAATGTCATGTATGCAAATCCTAACCCTAGGCCCTAATTGAGACAAATGAGACCACAAGCCCCTAGAGAACCATATTTTAGATACTAGGGTGATCATTTCATTCATGAATGTCCGCACCCACTAGCTCCGAGACAAGGACATAACATCTCAATACAAGGCTTTTCTCTTGAGTGTGACAAAGAACATCTCCCGAGAGATTATCCAAGGAATCCCTCCAGTGCACATAAGGTTACACTAATTAATGTGTTAGGCTTAGTGGTGGATTCAAGTTCAAGGAGTGTTAATGTGGCTCATGTACATGCAGTTACTAGGGCACAAGCCTTACAACAAGCAAAACCAGCTGAACAATCAGATTCAAGTGAATCAGAAGAGCCTAGTAAGAGGAAAACAAGGACTTGGAAGGATACTAGAGAGAAGGCCAATTGTAAGTGGGCTACAAAATTATCTGAACTAGAAGAAAGCCAGAGAGATGCAAAAACAAAAATAGCAGACACCATCTCAAAACCCCTCGCATGTGAAAACTCCATCCACTTCACTTCATCCCACTCCACCACCCATTGCAAATAGACCACAACTAGTGTATGTTCTTGCAGATCCAACCCCAAAAGGCTTGGACATGATTTTCAAGTCCTACCACGCTCGACTTCAAGAAGGGCCAAAAGTTGCAAACCTAGCTAAAAGAGTTACCCTAAAGCAGATTTGGAGATTCAATGGACAAAAATGTGCATAAAAAAGGTAGAACTAGCTCAAGCTATGCTTGAGACCAATCAATTATTCAATCATACAAATTTGATCAAAAGAAGTTTGCACTTTCAAGGCTTACTAGAAAGATTAGAGCAATTGGTAAACAAGCCGCAAGCTTCTTTACCTCCACAAGCTCAACCAGTTGTTGAAAGAGAAAGCTCACCACCAATCAAATTTTATGTTCTTGATTTCATGGATGATGGAACACCTCTTTCAATTCAAGAGTATTCTCAAGAGTTATTATGCAAAATACAAGAAGATAAATGGGCCAAGTAGAAGGGTAATCCCCTTGCTATTCCTGAAATTGATGATCTTCATGATTAATTTCCCCAATACATTCCATCTATGTATGGATATCAAGTAGAGCAACAAGAAGATGAAAGATTAGATTTTGAATCTAATTCTTTACAAGAGTTTCCACACTTCACAAGCCCATGCAAATCTGAATCTCTCTAGATCAGAGCTCCCACAATATTGGTAAGACATGAAGACTCAGTGGTTCCAAGAAACATTGAAGTTGTGAAGAACATTAAGGTTCAGTGTCATCTCAACCTTAGAAGAGCTACTCAACGTAAAACTTGAGCTATGGAAACATGTGGCGGATCAACTTCCCGAACTTGATTCCAATAAATCAAAAGCATGCTCTAAGTAGAAAGTACTAGAGATACCTTTAGAAAAAATAGGGGACATGGCTGAAGGTGAAGAAGGTAATCCTTATCTTCCAATCACCTACCAAGGTTACACAACCAAAGCTATCCTAGATTCAAGTGTTGGTGTTGCGATTGTGACCACCTCCTTATGGAAGAAATGGGGCAAACCCACATTAGAACAACTAGAATGAAGCTTCAAATGGCTGATGTCCATATTGAAAGACCTCTAGGATTGCTAGAAAGGATAAGCCTAACCACTTGTTCTGTAGAGTTTGAACAAACCTTTGCTATATGTGACTTTGGCAAAACTAATGCCTATGAGATGATATTAGGAAGACCCTTCCTATGACAATTGCAAATAGTACACGATTGGGGAACCAACTCCTTGTACTTGTAGCACTTAGGGGTCACAACTAAGGTGAATTTGAAAGATTATACATTTAGAGATGTACCGCCCCTATAGTGGAATCCTATCCACAAGGCACAAGAAGATTCAATCTCTGTGCATCCTAAATGTTCTCGGGATCCATCTTGGATGCATGAAGATACTCACTTGTGGATGTCTAAGGTCATAGAGGAAGAAGAAAGGCACTTAAAACATAGAGATAAAGGAACTTCTCAAGGAGATAGATTGGTTAGAGACCTAGCCTACACACCAATGATCTTTCTAGATGAGGAATTTGAGCCTCATGGTTGGGCAAAAATCTTAGCCACCATGGACATTGTTTTCAATGAGGAATAGTGGACACCTCATGTGATGAGGATGGTTATGATATCTCTATTTTCATGTGTGAGCCATTGCTAGAAGAATGTGACCCTACTGATGTCATAGAAGAAGAAGAGAATGACGATGATCTAGAGTCCATTGTGATGGATAGTTGCTTTAACTCAAAGGAGCACTATCTAGAAGATGTAGGAGTATTTATGCAAAAAGAAGGAGAACCTCTCACAAGCATTAAAACTATAAATTCACTAGAGGAAAGTGAAGGTAGTCAAAACAAAAAGAAAAGAAAAGTAGTGAAACAAGAGGAGAAGGAATCATTGTTCGAAGTACCAGAGAATTTCAAGAAATATGAAGTTGAAGACTGAACATTTTTGGTACGAATGCCTAAGAGAGAGGCCATCACAGGAGAAGCATATAATAACAAATAAAAGACCAAGAAAATTGTTGTAACCATTGAAGGGAACGGAGAACGTTGTACATACATAGGAGAAGACCTAAGTGCAGAAGAAGAATCAGAGCTGGTAGCTTTATTAAGGGAATATAGGGACGTGTTTGCATGGAACTATAGAGAGTTGAAGGGAGTAGATCTGAAAGTATGTTCACATACAATCCCCATGATAGCTCATGCCAAACCCACCAAACAGAAGCCCTACACATATAATGATACTTATGCTACAAAAATAAAAGAGGAAATCAATAGGCTGATTGAAGTTGGATTTATCTATGAGATTGAGCATATTGAATGGGTATCGCCCATTATAGTGGTGCCCAAGAAGAACGGGAAGTTGCGAGTGTGTATTAACCTTAAAAAAGTTAATGTTGCTACGATCAGGGATAGCTATCCACTACCAATCACTGAACATTTATTGGAGCATGTTGCAGGCAAGGAAGTTTATAGCTTCCTTGATGGATTTTCAGGCTACAACCAAGTAGCCATTGCCCCAGAAGATCAATACATAATGGCCTTTGCTACAGATTAGGGAATCTTTGCATTTTGTGTGATGCCATTTGGGCTCACCAATGCACCTGCAACATTCCAAAGGCTCATGTGTGATGTGTTAAAAGATTTCTTGCAAAAGATCTTAGAGGTATATGTGGATGATTTAAGTGCTCATTCCCAAAAAAGAAAATATCATATCCCTAAGCTCAGACAGATCTTCAACAAGTGTAGAGAATATTGAATTTGTGTGAACCCAGAGAAGTGTGTGTTCATGGTACGTGAAGGTAAGATCTTAGGTCATATCATTTCTAAGAATGGAATATCAACAGATGAGGAAAAAGTAAGAGCCATAGCGGAGTTGCCAAGGCCAAGAAATGCTAAAGAGGTACAAGCCTTTATGGGTCATTGTGGATATTACCGCAAGTTTATCCACAAGTAATCATAGCTAAACCTCTTTATGCCTCGTTAACAAATTTTGAGTGGAATGACGAATGCAAAAACTCCTTCAATGAGCTGAAGAGACGTTTGTGCACAACACCCATACTGACCACTATTGATTGGAATAAACCATTCCATGTGCACATCAATGCATCCAATCATGTGATAGGATGTGTGCTAGCACAACCCATAGGAGAAGGAAACATAGCTTTGCCTATAGCATATGCTAGAAGACACTTGAACGCATCTGAACAAAACTATACAACAACTAAAAGAGAAGGCTTAGGCATGGTATATGCTCTAAGAAGTTTAGGCACTATCTATTGGCCACCAAGTTCAAGTTTTTTAGTGATCATCAAGCTTTATTATATTTGGTCAATAAACCTTGCAGTACTGGGCACTTAGTAAGATGGTTCCTCTTACTAATAGAATATGACTTTGAAGTGGTTGTTAGAAAAGTTAGGACCCACCTCAGAGAAGATCACCTTTCTTGCATCACTTTAAGAGAGTCACCACAAGGAGTGCCTAATGAATTGCAAGATGCTTATTTGTTCAATTTAGAAGTTGTTTCTAAATGGCCAAATAAGTTGGTACCAGTCTTGACCTTTGAACCAACAAATAAGAATGTAAAAATGAACAAAGAAGAAATTGGAAAATCAAAAAACTATCATATATTGGTAGGAAGCATGTACAAACAAGATACAGAGGGTGTACTTGCTTGTTGTATCAAGGATGATGAAAATAGCAGTTGGTTGCAACAAGATCATGAAGAATTGCTAGGAAATCACTATTCCAAACAACGAACATTGCAGAATCTAAAACATTTAGGAGTGTATTGGCCTAGGATGGATAAAGAAATACATGGAATGGATAAAGAATTGTCCACTGTGCAGGAGAAAACCATAGTGGAGCATGTCACCCTTTATCATGTATTGTGAATTCCAAAATGGAGTGCTCCATTGGTAGAATTTATGAGATTGGGAGCACTACCCAACAAGGCTAGCCTAGCAAGAAAATGAAGCATGGAGCAAGGGGCTCAAGACTATGACTTAGTAGGAGACAACCTATATCAAAAAGGCAAAGATGGTTACTTAAGATTGTGCATTCATGAATCAGATTATTTGAAAATCTTAGAAACTGCACACAACGGTGTTGCAGGTGGACACTTCGGTCTTGATTGAGTAATTAAGACCTTTCTATTCTTAGGAATTTGGTAGCCCACTCTTCATATGGATGCACATACCTATGTGAAGAGATTCTACACATGCCAACGTGTGCAATATCCGATCAGAAAAGATGAGATGCCCTTGAGGCCAATGATGGGAGGACGTGCATTCTCAAAGTGGGGTATAGAGTTCGTAGGTCCTATTAACTCCCTAGCTAGAAACTCCCATGCAAAATACATTATTGTAGCCACAAATTACCTTACAAAGTGGGTAGAATTCAAAGCTACAACAAAGAACAACGCTCAAATGATAGCTAAATTCTTATTCGAGAATGTGTTCACCAGATACGGGTTACCAATAGAGTTAGTAAGTGATAGAGTTACACACTTCTTGAATGAAGTTATTGAAAACCTTATCCAAGAATTCTTGATGATTCATAAGAAGTTTCCCCCTATCAATCACAAGCTAACGGACAAGCCGAGAGCATAAATAAGATCCTATGTAATGTATTGACAAAACTGTTCAATAATAAACACTCTGATTGGGATAAACAGCTTCATCATGCTGTTTGGGCTTACCAAGTTGCCTAAAGAATGGTACTCAATGCCACTCTATTTTAGATGCTCGCCATACATGGGTGTATCCTATGAAAGCAAAGAATGAGGTATTTTCTTGCTTCAAAGCATTTTTAGCTATAGCTGAAAATTTTTCTTCACAAAATTTTTTGACTCTATGCACGGATCGTGGTGGTGAATACATGTCACATGAGTTTAATGCTTTTCTTCGTGAAAGAGGTATTTCACACCAATGTACGATGTCATATACACCTCAACAAAATGGTTTTGCTGAGCGTAAAAATAGAACACTTCTTGAAACGGCACGATGTATGGTTAAAGGAAAGCATCTTTCTTATAAGTTTTGGATGGAAGCGGTCATGTGTGAACTATGTGTTGAATCACTGCCCTACAAAAGCATTGAGAGTCATCACTCCTTATGAGGCTTGGAATGGTCATAAGCCTATGGTTAGTCATATGTGTGTGTTTGGTTGTTTGGCATATGCTCTTGTGCCATCACAACAACATCACAAACTTGATGACAAGGTAAAGAAATGTATATCTGTTGGTTATAGTGCTGAAAATAAGAGATATCATTTGTACCATCCATTGACGAGCACAATTATTGTGAGGCAAGATGTGGTATTTGCTGAAAATTCAATTTTCCCTCTACTTGAATGCAAAAAATAGCCAACAGTTAGCTCACAAGATGTGTTCGATACACTCATGCCTTTGTTCCAAAATGGTGCGTTTGACTATGGCCATGTAGACCAGCCAGCTCAAGTTCAAAGGGCTGACAAGTTCCAGCCAAATAGTGCTGAAAATGTAGAGAATTTCTAGCCAAACATGGCTGAAAAATTTCATCCAAAAGTTGTAAAAACTACTAGAAATTTCCAGCCACATATGGCTGAACCTTTGAATCAAAATATGGCTAAAATGAGCATGAAATTGAACCCACCCATGATGTACATGTTGAAGATGTATTACATAATGAATGCATGTCTATCAAGAGTGCACAAACTATGCCAAAGTGGCTGAAACAAACTTTGCAGGATAGCAAATTGAGTGCACCTTTACTTGGTAGAACAAGATGAAGCTCTCACCATGCATCAAGTAATTTTGTGGATTATTCTCTTATTGCTACAGCATGTAATGAAGAGCCACTTTCTTTTGAAGATGCATGTAATGATCCACAATGGATGAGTGCTATGTAATCAGAAATGGATTCCATACATAGGAATGGTACTTGGGAGTTATGTGAATTGCCAAAAGGAAAGAATGCCATTGGTACAAAGTGGGTTTATAAAATTAAGAGAAAATTTGATGGTAGCATTGATCGCTACAAAGCTAGATTGGTTGCCAAAGGATATGTGCAACAATATGGCATTGACTATGAGGAAACCTTTGCATGTACTTCATGCATGACTACCATTCGTACCGTGGTTGCATTGGCTGCCCATCGAGGTTGGAAAGTGCATCAGTTGGGCATAAAAACAGCCTTCTTGAATGGTGATTTGCACGAAGAGGTTTATGTGAAGCAACCTCTTGGTTTTGCTATATGGTTTGTCACTTGCATAAAGCCTTGTATGGTCTCAAGCAAGCTCCACGTGAATGGTATGACAAAATCCATAAGCACTTGATTGCTCTTCGCTTCCCATGTAGTCCGATTAAAAGCACACTCTATGTACGCAAAAAGGGGGCTGATCTTATAGTGCTTGTTCTTTATATCGATGACATACTCTTGACTGGGTCATGTGATGCAAAACTTGACATTCTTATGGCTAATTTGCAGCATACTTTTGATGTCACTTATCTTGGTCTTTTGAGCTACTATCTTGGCATCCATCTTGTATCCATTGAGGGGGGAATTGTTATGCATCAAGCAAAGTATGTTGAAAAACTACTTCAGCATTTTGACTTTGAGGATTGTAAGCCAGTTTCCACACCAGTTGAGATAGGATTCAGGTTCTCAGTTGAGGATTCCAGTGATGCATTTGACACTTCTCTCTATTAGAAAGTTGTGGGATGTCTTATATATTCATGCAACACAAGGCCGGATATATAGTATGCAGTTTCCCAGTTGAGTCAATTCATGCATAGTCCTGGCACTAAGCATTGGCAAGCAGTGAAACGTGTGTTTAGATATCTTCGAGGCACTTTGAGCTTAGGTCTCTTTTATGGCAGAGATATTCAGCCATGCTTGCATGCTTTTATAGATAGTGATTGAGCTGGTTGTTATGATACTCGCCTATCCACTAGTGGTAATTGCTTTTTCCTTGGAGACTCATGAATATCTTGGTTGAGTAAGAAGCAACCTACAGTGGCGACATCGAGTTGTGAAGCTGAGTACAGGGCATTTTTCATAGCTACAGTGGAGTGTATATGGCTAAGACACCTGTTGATGGATCTTTGCATGGAGATCGATGCTGCTACACATATTCTCACTAATAGTCAGAGTGCTTTGGCTGTTGCACGAAACCCAGTGTTTCATGCACGTACCAAACATATTGAGGTGCATTATCACTATGTGAGACAGTGCCTTCATGCAGGAGATATTGATTTGGTATATGTGCCTACACAAGATAATGTGGCAAACATATTCACCAAAGCTCTTCCACGGGAAAAGTTTGAAGCTTTTTGCAAAGCTTTAGGCTTATTACCTTGTGGGGGGCTGATCTTTCACTCCCTGTATGTGTTCACATCATTCGCCCCAAGGGGTTTTGTTACATTTATGTGTTCCTTGAGTAGCTTTGATGTGAACCTTTTCCCTATACATGGGCACTTTTTACTCTAGTGCTAGCTAGAGGTTTTTTCCCATGTTACCACATATTTGATACTCTCATATGTGGTGGTACTTTGTACTTAGGGATATTATTCATCTCTTACTTCAGTTTAGTTCATCGTCAATAGAGAGAGTTATTCCAACCATCGTCTTCTCCGTGTGTCTTGTTGCGTTTGTGCTCCTTGTGTGTGCTTCTTGTGTGTCTCTCACACTTCTACACACACCCAACAGGGTCCAGGGACAATGCCCCTAATGTGATGGTTAAGGGAATATTACATGAAATATTTCCTATCAAAGTTAAAAATCATTCATATTGTTAGGCCGGTTGAAGTGGCTTAAGCCGCATATGGGGATTACATGAGCCATGGCTTCCCATGTTCTACCACCCATGTATAGCCATCTATGGAAGACCACATCTCTCCATTAGCCTATATATACATGAATTCTACACTACTCAAGATATTGAATTAAGACAACATACCTCTATCTTGTCAAAATGTATCTAGAGTTTTCTAGATTACCCTTTAACCTCCACCTTGAGAGCACATGAGTGGAAAATTCCATCATCTTTGTACTTGCTATTAGTAGTATTTTTTTTGAAATTCTACTATCTTTTTTATCTTTCCCTTACCTCCACCACCCCTCCATTCCACACCTCCACTCTTCACCATCCCCGTCTTTCTCTCTGCCCCTTTGACATGTGCATAAATAATAACCTAACAATCAACCTTCAATAGACCATCAAGCATTTTGTGTCCATTTGTATATGTCCAGTTTCATAGCAAGGGGTGATTTGAACTTGAGGGAGCCTCCAAGTAACAATGGTGAAGAGGAGAAGGGTCTCATGCATAAGGGAATGGGTCCCAAGAAGATAGAACAAGTATTTATTCTTGAAGCAACAAAAAGAAGTCTAATTACCATCTCTTCCAATTCATGGCATTAAACATTTATATGTGTAGAGGGATGAATCATCAGTCTCTTCTTTTGCGCATAGTAGCGCTTCCCAATTTCTTTGCTACCCACCATTTCACCCATCCCGCATGACCACTCTTCCTTCTCTCTTTCTTTCCCCACAACCCCTCCATCTCCCCCCCCCTGCGACCCTCCACCCACACTCTGTCATCCTGCCACCTCTCTCTTCCCTCTCTCTACTCTCTCTTCCCTCTCTCTTCCCTCTCTCTTCCCTCTCTCTCTCCCTCCTCTCTCTCTCTCCCTCTCTCTCTCTCTCCCTCTCTCTCTTTCCCTGCCACCCTCAATCTCTCCCACCCATGGCCCTCCACCCACACTCTACCATCCCCCCACCTCTCTCTTCCCTCTCTCTCCCTCCTCTCTCCCTCCCTCTCTTTCCCCGCCATCCTCGATCTCCCTTGCCCGTGGCCCTCCACCTGCACTCTACCATCCACCCACCTCATTCTCCCCCCCCCCTCCCTCTCTCTCTCTCTCCCCTGCAACCCACCACTCCAACCCCCCTCTGAATGTCAACACTCCACCATCCCACAAGCCTCTCTTTTCATCTCTCTCTCTCTCTCTCTCTCTCTCTCTCTCTCTCTCTCTCTCTCTCTCTCTCTCTCTCTCTCTCTCTCTCTCTCTCTCTCTCTCTCTCTCTCTCTCTCTCTCTCTCTCTCTCTCTCTCTCTCCCCCCTTTGCGCGGCCACCTCCATGCACTCATATGTGGACAAAAATCAAGAAGAAAAGGCATCTCCACCATTGCCATTATTTCAAATATTCATTTACCATAATTAGAGTGAGCATAATACAATAATATTACTTGAGCTGCAAGGTGCACACCTAAACCAAACATCGACTCAAAATGTGAGTAAAGTGTTCTTAGACAAGCTCAATTTGGGTGTTGAAGGTAGAGTGCATCAAGCAACAAGTGTGAAGGGTGAAAACATGTTGCTTGCTACCTTAGAGGACTTCATTCCAAAAGAAAAGTTATCAAAGGGGCTCTCCAAGAAAGGAATTTATGTTCTTAGGTGCAACATAATCTTTAGCAGGACTCAAGCATTTGTGGGAAGTTAGATGAAGCCAATACAAATCACAGTCATAATAAGGGAGTCGAAGCATTTGAATGTGTGGAATAATAACCTTGCCAAACATCATGTGGGGGTTCATGTATAGAAAGGGGTTGTCTTTAGATTGCATTCGTAGATGTCTTACAAGAAGAACTTGAAATGGAAGGTCTATTAGGGCATGGACTCAATGAAGGGAAGATTATGGATAGCTTTCATGATGCTCATTCTGTGGCTCCAACTGTAATTGTGAAGATGGAATAAAAACCTCAAAAAATGATGGGATGAAAAAGGGTGGAAAAGTGCATAAAATGGTGAAACCGGAAAGAAAGAAGAAAAGAGAGAAGGTTATATGCTTTTGCCAGGGCAAGAATGAATGTAGGACACCAAGCCTTGGTAGTGTTAGAAGCCACATTTGGAGAAGCTACATTCGGAGAACCTAAATAAAATTGGATGCAAAGCCATAATTAGGCCACACCAATTTTTGGCAAATCACTTTGGCACCTACTCAATGAACATTTGGATTCGGCAAGGCCACTCTTGGCCTCTTGAATTCTAGATAATAAGATGATTTGTACACTTTGGGCATCACTTTTTTTGGCAATAGGTTCAAGCACCATTTTCCTCACCACTCTCTACATTCTATTGCTACATGCACGTTGTTGGAGGTCACTCTATGGTGATTATATAGAGCATGGGTCTCCTAGTGGAGTTGGCTATGGGCATTACAGATTGATTGAGTGAATTGGAGATAGTCTCTTAGTGTGATTTTATTGCATTTTTTTTTGGAGAAGGGCCTTCTTTCTCTCATTCTTGTAGCACCCCTTGTGTAACTTCCTTGCAGAACTCCTTGAAGATTACTTATATTGATTCTATCTAGCTTTTAGAATGGCATACTAGCCCCTGTATTACCCATTTGGAGTATCTCGAGCCCTTTGTAATCATTTTGTGAGCTAGGAATTGGGTTTTCTCTCCTATTTTCACTTGTCATTGCTCTTCTCTCTATGATTGTACAACCTCTCTATTGTCAATAAGTGTACTTGCACATAGGAATGTTACAAGGTATATTTCCCTAAGGAAGAACCCCCCTTGAGTAGAGGAAGTATTGGAAGCATGTACAGTTTGATATTGCTATAATTGGATACCCTAGTACCTCCTCTACAATTTTTCATGCCCGATGGGACACTGCATTGTCAGTGTGTGGTAGCTAGCTGATGGGACACTTGCATTTTCTATGTGAGGTACCTAGTCGATGGGACACTTGCATTTCTGTGTGAGGCCCTTAGTATAATAAATAGTTGTTTTTGCATTTCTTTTTGCATCTTGTGAGTGGGTACATGACTCACACTAGAGCAGATAAGGAGCCTCTGCGTGTACAAAGGAGTCTCAAGAAACCATCTCTACCTTAGACTAGTCAACCTAGGTCCCCTCTACCCTCCTTAAACTTATCCATTGATTTGGTTGCAACCCCACCCTCAAAGGAGAATCCTAGGAGGACATTAGATTTTTCCTCAAATACTTCAAAAGAAGCACTGGTTCCAATGGAGGATCTATCCCATTTACTCTCTAGGTTGAATATCAAATTCCCCACTTTTAAGAGAGTGGCTTATGAGGATGTAGATGATGATGTGAGGTGATTCACCTCCTTCTGCCGAGGTCAAGGACTTCACAATTGGGGGGATGCAATGTTGGTACTCTTCCCATCTACATTGGAAGGCCTTGCAGACGACCACTTCACTTTGTGGGAGGCACTAAAAACAGCATTCTTATAGAAATTATGACCAAGCGACTCCTCGAAAAGAGCTTTAGATCAGTTTGAGAACCTAAAGCTGAGATCGGGTGAATCCTTTCATGAAATTAACACTACGACAAAAGCACTTGTTTCATGTCTGCCACGTGCTCTAGGTGATTTCTTGCTTAAAAACTAGATAGAGAAATTTCTACCTAGTTCATCTAAATAGAAGCTTTGTAAGTACTTTAGATTGGATGCAACACTTAATGATTTTGTTGTAGTTGCATTGCGCATTGAGGAGGCTAGGCTACATTTTGAAGGGGATGCACAACCAAACTATGCATTAGACCTACACCCTATTGGGGAACTTAGGAAGGAGCTGGAAGCCTTAAGAATGTAGCAAAGTCACCAAGAAGAGAAATTCATGCCACCACCGCCATGCCACAATGATGATGAAGTGGCTCAACTTCGTCATGAGTTAGAAGAATTGTGAAGATGTAGGACATAAGGAGGCATATTTGGTGTATAATATGCAACAACAATGGATATTCCAATGTTAGTTTTCATAACGAGGTAGGCTATCAATTTTGTGGCAAGGGTGGCCATGAAGCTAGAGACCGCCACTACCTCAACGGAGCACAACAATGAGGTAACCCTCAATCTCTAGATTCATATTCTGCTAGTACTTCAAACACGCCTAGTAGAGAAGAGAATCATCCAACTCAACCTAGATATAATAGGCCATTAATGTGTTATTGATGTGGAGAGTACGGCCATATGTAGAATAGGTGCCCCTTACCTGAGGGTGCACCTCCGTGCTAGAATTGTCTTGACGCTAAGGATCACTATACCAGAGATTGCCTAAGAAACTACCCTGCTCAAATCCACATGATTGCAGTCTCCCCACAAGTAGAAGGTATGACTACCCAATCTTATGCTATTTCATCTTCTTCGATGCCCATGATGACTAGAGTCAGGAAAGTGGTAGCAACTTGCAAAGAGGAACAACATGAACTCAAGGATAGAGAAGAGGAAAAGAAAGCTAGTTGGAAGGGTCAATTGGACATTGAAGGAGCTTTTGATATGGTGACTACTTTGATTAAGGACCAACCTACAAGCTCTCAGGAAGGTACACTAGAGGTAAACATTGAGGAAATCTTGAAAGGTATTCATCACAAGGTTAGTCTATACCAACTCATAAAAATGGATTCCAAAGTAAGAAGTGACTTGTTGAACGTTATACACTCTTCCTATCTTAGCCCACTGCCTAGTATAGATGGGTTCATGGTTGACTTTTCCCCTGCAACCTTGGTTGATTTTGGGAAGACCCTGGTTAAGGCAAGCAGAGGCTCTACAGGATTGGGGAAAGAACAAGCTGTGGATTTTGACAAGCATAAACAATCAACTACAAGTACATCTAGAAGAAGGATCCAACATTGGCAAGGCTACTAGGTACACTATTGACACTCAGGTAATGCCTTCTTTACCTCCAAAAGATGATGCAATTTTAAATTGGATGATGGGGAGTGCAGAATGTTGTACATTGGAAATAGGTGAGATAAATGAAGTGGCAGCATTAGGAGGCTAGAAAGAGGAACCCACTCCTTCTCTAGAGCAATGGATTCAACTTCAATTTTTGCAGGCAACTCTAGGAAGGCCGAAATCACCAAGTAGGTCACTTGAGCTAAGTGGTCATTTTTTACCAAAGAGGATTAGTGCACTTCTTTCTCCAGGTGAACAAGAAAATATCAAAAATTATTTGGATGTTGTTTTAAGATATGTAGACCATGACCATGCACCCCAGGATACATCCGATGACTTACTGGTACCTAAGGAGGTTCTCTTTCCAGAAGTCTCTACTGAATGGAAAATGGAGCCAATCCTAAATCATGAGATAAGTATTGTTCTTGCAGTTGTCAATAAAGAAGAGTCATTGTTGCAGAATGTGTAGTTTGAAGACAAACACAGCTATCAGTTGAGCAAAGCACCAAGCAACAAGAATATGGTACAAGAAAGGCATACTCCTGAGGTAAGATCAAATTCTCATTACAATGAGGCTCGAAGAAAGAAAAAACTGAGAAGGAAGCACCCTCAAGATGGAACATTTCATTGGGGGACAAAGGCTCACATGCAAGGTAGTCCTACTTTAAACATGAATGTAGATACAAAGCTAGAAACATCTAAGAAGATGGCAACTATGTCCCAAAAGAGAATCAGAAAGACAGACACTATAGCTTTAAAAAGGTTTGATGATATGAGAAAGGAATAACAAAGGACTTATGGCCAACACTCAAGATCCAAAGAGGAAGATTTTGATGAGGATAGGAAACCCCTAGATAACACTTCTATAATAGTGGAATCTAGTTCAATTTGATTCTCTATGATGGAACCAATGCACTCACTGCACATACCATTGTTCAGTTCATTTTAGTTCTTGTAGTTCATTTTTGGTTGGATTTAATAAGCAAATAAAAGAGAAGTTGCACCCAGAGTGCAAAGACTTGATGTGGGGGTCTATAGAGCTGGTTCTTGAGCTGCTCACTTTTGGAGTCAGATATGTCAGATGCCAACAAAAGTAGAAGAGAGCGTCTCATTTTACCTCACCCCTCACCTCCACTGCCCCTCCATTGCACACCTCCACTCTCCACCATCCCCATCTTTCTCTCTACACCTTCGACATGTGCATAAATAATAACCACCCACAAGATCAAGACCCTAACAATCGGCCTTCACTAAACCATCAAGCATTTTGTGTCCATTTGAAGATGTGTCGAGGGTTTAGTGAAGAACAATGGTGAAGAGGAGAAGCATCTCATGTGTAAGGGAATGGGTCCCGAGAAGATAGATCAAAGTAAATACCTAGGGAATTCAGCTAAATCTACACTAGAAAATTGAGAAAAAGTATTGTTACAAGTTGGAACCGCAAAAGGACTCCTAGATCCTATTTACAATAACGCTTCTTTAGCATAAGAAAATATTGAATCACTACACATCGAGAGGAGCAGGCTGTTGGTTGCTAGACACACAGAGAGAGAGAGAGAGAGAACATATATATGTTTCGATGAAGTTAAAAATGGTTTGCGTATTTTCTGCCAATTTAAACGTTTGCTTTACCAGCTCTAAGTATTTCACCATGTTAACGATGACGAATTGAACCTTGCATAAAGATACATCTGTTCGGGAGGGTGGTCGTGATTGAGCGAACGTCAGCTTGCTCTACCTTTACCATGATTCAAAATAGATATTTGGATCTTATTTAGTAGAAGAAGCATTGGATCTTTAGCTCTAAAGCTTAGGCGTCCTTTAATTGCAATGGTAATAACCAGAAAACATTGCAATTATTAATGTTTCTTTGCATTTGGACCCATAATGCCAAGGGTGAAAAACTTCAATGCCACGGAATGGGAATGCTAGAGGGAAATATGTAACCTTCTCTTGAGAGCTGCGATTCTTGTACGAAGAGCATGACCCAAAGTACGAATTTTCGCGTACTGTCGCAGCTCGCTACGATAGCTTAATGTTAATTGTTAATCAGTTAATTATACATGTCGTGAAATTCAACTGCACAAAAGTTGCCAAGTACAATATTTAACAGTGCGTATGAAAGAAAATAGAAATTGCGCATATGAATAAAGTCGAAACATACTTTAATTACATAATAGCTGTAAAATTGTATTTATACCAAGATATATGCGATGACACAGAATCAATATACAAAGTGAGGTTCAAAGTAGCAGCTAATCATATATTCTATATGGCAGACACTCAAAGGGAGATTGAGATGGCCATGGTGAAGAGCAGCAGTCCTAAAAGCGCGCAAATATATCATAGAGTTCGCTGCATCCACAGAATGACAGCACCAAGGAAACCCTCCACATCCGTGGAGCATATGATGGAACAAAAGTTCATAACGAATCATGCGCGTACGTTGCAGAATCAAAGATTCAAAGGGTGAAGTTTTGGCTTAGTACTCAGTAATTTTGCCAATGGTAAATAAGTTATTGATACTGCAGAAAATAAATGAAATGGTAATGTGTCGGATTTTCTAAGCAATCGCATGTAGCGGAGAATATTTATGCATATATATCTGCATGTAGGAGGTGCTCGTCTTTGTCCTACTCTGAGAGGATCGGCAGTCGGCACTCTTCTGCTCGCTCATCGACTTCTGACAGGAATGCTCAAAACGTGGAAAACTGGAGTTGAAAAGGAGAAAACTAAGATTGAGCAGCGAGCCACGAGTTAAAGCTGTTGAGATTGTTCACTCCTGAGCGATGAACGGACTGAGTGAAGAAGAGAAACTTTGCCCAGGTGAAATCCGGAAGCACACGAGGATTGGCCTCGTCTACCAGTTGCTCTGGGGGTGAGAGTGTGGTATCGAATCCTGGGTTGAAGAAGAATGCCATTGAAAGCCTTGGCTGTCTATTGTTCACTAACGCTCTGTGGATACAACTTTTGTATCGATGGTTTGTCAACGCCTGAAATACATCTCTCTCTCTCTCTCTCTCTCTCTCTCTCTCTCTCTCTCTCTCTCTCTCTCTCTCTCTCTCTCTCTCTCTCTCTCTCTCTCTCTCTCTCTCTCTCTCTCTCTCTCTCACACACAGCGGGGACACATGAACTTCTTATCAGGTCGCCAGATCAGACTTTTCCGCTCACCAAACATAAAGTTTAGGACACATGCACGATAGATTTGGTGAACTCTGAGACCAGAAATTAGAGGCACATGAGAAGAAAAACAATCAGGAGGCATTCGCATGAGCCATTTTATTTATTTTTAGTTATTGGGTGGACTCTGAGGACCAGAAATTAGGGGCACATGAGAAGAAAAGCAAGTAGAGAGGCATTTGCATGAGCCATTTTATTTATTTTTAGTTATTAGGCGATCTAACGGAAAAAACTAGAGAGGTAGTAATCCGTTCGGGTCACCTTGCCTTTCACTGTACAACTCAGCATATCTCTTTCCACGTTAGCAAAAAAGCAGAGGAATGGCCGAACTTCAGGTGGTCGATCCCCCATGTGCTCTCTCTCTCTCATACACACACACCATTCATATCCTTTTATGCAATTCATCCACTGTACTAGTCCATTAGATTCCTTACACTCATACAGTAAAGCATTGCAAAAGGAAATCATATTCAAAACACAATCCAAGACAACTGAAGACTACACAGCAGTTTTAAGCCAAAAGAATTAACGTCTCAAAGAAATGTAATAAAATTACCATGAGAGTATCACCAATGTTGACAACAAAAGCATCATAACGAGGAGAGACGGTCAACCATGTGCCCTTGTGCAGAACTTGAAGACCAGAAACATTGTCTTGGTGCAGAAGAGTTAAAGCCGTCGGATCAGTATGAGGGCCTGTCCCGAAGGTAAGACCTGGCTGTTGGCAGGGGGGATAGTAGTTGAGGCGGAGGATGGAACTATTATCAGGTTGCTCAAAGTATCTTCGAAGTGACCGTCTGTCTAGACCAAGCCCCATGCCCAAAACCTCCATCACTTCCAATCCAACTCTCATCATTTCCCTGCTGTACTCGGTGAAAACTTCACTGTTTGAACACCATACAAGCAATGATCTTTAGAATATAATATCATATACGGATTAAACTCATTGATTACAGACACTGGAAGATATACGCATTCGTAGAAGTACATTGGAAACGAACCTGCTTTCTTTATGTTCATCTCCAAGGGCCTTCTCGAGTAACAAAGGAATATTGGAGACAGGTGACGGTTGAACAGACATAGTCTCTTTCCAGGGTAACCTTGACGAAAATCTTCCGGTGAAACTGCTGGCATAACCAAAGCTCTCACCCGGAAGCCTGCAAGCCTTCTGTTTGGTTGACAAATCCAGCTCAAAAAATTTCTGAGAATGTCCATGCACCTTTTCAATAAGCGTCTGATCGACGCCATGATTCACCACATGGAAAAAACCAGTTTCTGCGCTTGCATCTGCGGCAATCTTTGCAACTCTCTGGGAAGAAGAAGGTTCCCGAAACAATGCGAGATCAACGGTTGGGACCTCTATGAACTGCTCTTGATGAGTAGCTATATTCTGTTGTATAGCATCGGACCACACGAATGCAGCGGGAATGGAAGAGGCGGAGAAAAGTGACGGCTCAAACACTGCCGTTGCACTCGTAGGAGGATGCGGAGTCGAAAGTGCCGCTGCTTCCATTGAAAGAATAGAAGAATTGAAGGAATGCGCTGAATCAGCCATAACTGAAGTGTTTTGGTTGATGCGCAATGTCTAGTTCGGAAAGTCCCTGCTGTCATATTTATATGTCCAAGAAAAGATTGTCTCGGCTCCCTGCGGGAGCTGTAGTTTTCGAGTTTTGTCCTTGTACGATAATGCCAGAAAGCAAACGTAGGGCTAGGCAGGAAGAACAATCACACTCGAGCGTCAAGAAAGGCAACAGCGCGTCCTGCATAGGGGTAGCCGGGTAGGGACAGCAACATTTGTCTGTTTGGTATACAAGCAAGCGCGCACATCGAAAGGTTGTGATTCCAGACACATCAGCTTGGGCCCTTCCTCGCCAGTGACCGCCATTCCAGTCGGGGTATCGCGTTGGATCTCTCTCTCTCTCTCTCTCTCTCTCTCTCTCTCTCTCTCTCTCTCTCTCTCTCTCTCTCTCTCTCTCTCTCTCTCTCTCTCTCTCTCTCTCTCTCTCTCGTCATTGAGCGTTTGCAGATGCCCGCAACGACACCATCAGAAAGGCAGAAAACAAAACTGATGGCAAGAAAGGCAGAAAACAAAACTGATGGCATGAAATGACAGTGGAGCTTTTCTGTTTGGACACCATGGAACTTGTCCCATTAGCGCGCACAGGTCTACTCGATGCCACTGCAAGGAAATGGTTCGGATTCCGGAATCAGCTTACATACAAAACACAGAAAAGAAAAATAGCAGCAAGAAAACAAACAAAGCGAATAACAGCATGCACGAATGATCTCCAGCTAGAGGAGATCAATAAGCTAGCACTCACGTGATTAAAGATGCCTCCGTTCTCTTTTCTTTAGATCATCTTTTCAAGATTGTGTGGTTAAATTCCAACTCGAAGGGTCGGCCATCGCCTCTGCTCCTGTTCGGAAATTCTCTTTTCTTGAGGAAAAACTCCACTGACAACAAGCTCTTGTTCGACAGGTTGTGGTTCGTTCTACTTACATACATATACATATGTAACACCATAGAAAGCGATCTCTGTGTTTTAATGGCGATTAGGGTGAGCTCGCCGTCGAGAAATAATGGTTTTATACACCTCGTTGGCAGTTCTGCATCCTTTGGAGAGAGTAACTTTTCTTCATGTTAATCAAACACAGGCACTTCTTGAGATGTAAACGCAATCAGATGCTTTGGCTATTATGGCTCTATTTGAACGTGGGGATCAACTTAGAGAAACTGTTGTTAATCTTTTTTTTTCGAAAGCAAGTTTTGCCAATAGAGTACACTCTCAAACTTCAATTAATAGAAAGAACAATTGTACAAATGAACCAGATTAGTACCTACATGACTCCAAATCCCACAAAGCAAGGGTTGCTTAAAACTTGCTAGAAGACATTACAAAGAAGTTTGATAACCTTTTTGTTTCCCTCATGTGTGGCCCATTTGCTTTTGATCTTATTGCTCTCGAGGAAAAACGCTCTATGATGTCTGAAAACGTCCATTCGCTACCAAAGTTGGCGGCACACCTCTCTTTCTAAATCTTCCAGAGGATCTCTCCTCTTACAGCATTCCACAGTGCTAAGGAACAATCGATCACTTCACCCAGTAGTGCTTACTTCCAGTTGATTTGTCTCTGTAGCAAGAAGACTCTCCCAAGGGCCTGCCAGGCCGACATTGACTTGGGGCATGAAAAGAAGAGGTGTCACAAGTTCTCATTTCCATGAAGGCATCTTTTACACCAAGGAGGGACTCTGCAAATTTTGTTAGCTGAAGTTCCAAATTCCCTAGTGGAGGATTTTCCACATAGCAACTGATTTTTTTACCTTGACGAGGGGATGGCAAAGGGATTGGAACTTGAGATCCCACCTAAAACTTGACCAATCCAAACACCATCTCCCATTAAGCTTGACCTGAAAGTACATATGTCGATAACAAGTTGGCATACTAGAAAGGTATGTAGATCAACTTGGTGGAATGAGCTATGCTAGTTAACACGTTCCTTTCTTCTTCGATTATTTACTATCTCTCATATTCGAGATCTAAAGACCAAGAGATTGTCAAATTGAAAAGAATTTGCTGAAACTTTTTCTAAACTGGTGACCATAACAAAAAGAGTGTTCCAAAAATTAAATGGGCTACTTACAGAAGCCAAAAAAAAATTGTTATTCTTATGAGATGAGTAAAATAATTTGAATTAATTAATATATATATATATATATATATATATATATATATATATATATATATATATATGATTCATCTTTAGATGGAAAATATACAACCACACTATACCTGTGTACGTCGATGTTCCAAAAAGTTTGCGAATGCGTCAATTTTTATGCATGCGTCAAGTAAGTTTACCTTTGCGTCAAATTTTATGAATGCGTCAATTTTTTAATTGTCGATTTTTATGAATGTGTGAATTTTTTAAATGTTGAAAGCTTGTGAAAAGATAAGTATATGCAAATAAATAGTGTCCAAATTTTGTAAACACTTTCATCACGGGTTCACAAATGAAGAGTATGGCTTTATAAAAATAAAATGCTAAAAATATGAAGAGAGTGTCGGGGTGTCATGCCTCTTTGTTTTGTCCTTGCTTTTCAACCCCCTTGACCTTCGTGCTTGGGTGGTTTGCCATGCTGTATCAATTTTTGTTCAACTATAAGGGAAGTGATAATCATGTATGTTTTGAGACGACAGACCAATTAGGAGTGTTCTCTAACATTTGGATGACGATGTACTACCAAGTGTATGTGTTGATCCTTCTCTTCCTCACTTTTCATGGGAACGTCGGTTATCCCTTACATCTTGTGTAGATGCTCGATAATGGAGTGCCCCCTGTCAACGCCTTCACAGGTCTTGTTCCTTGATGATCGAATGGGTTGGGATTAGGGCAGCCCATCCTCATCTTGCCTGCTCATTCAGAGGGGCTATGGATGTGCGTGGGAATGGAGAGACACTATGCCCCTGAGCAAAGGGAAACTTTGACTTGATGGTGAATCGACATGGGGTCAGCCCACCATCGGTAGCCCCCCCTTCACCTTTCTGGGTTAAGTCCCACTTCTACTCCGTATTTGTTCTCTAGGGCAACTTAACTTAATTCTCGCTCACTCTTGACTAGCTCAAGGGGATTTTCCCCGTTTAACTAAGTGGCCATCTATTTCCTTGTGGGTAGGCAAAGAAGGCCTTCCTTGGAGCAGACCATCATATTTGGTATCAGAGCTTCAGCTCTCGATCAGTTTGCACATCCGACATCGATGATGTCAGTCGATGATCTCTGGACAAAGGGAAAATATAAATGTTATTACATGGGATACATCATTGGTGGTCCCCACTTGGACATCGGCTCGTATTTGGCACAAAGCAAAATTCTTTTATGGACATCTTATGTATGTTGATCGGCCCCTACTCGAGTCATGGACAATTTGTAGTGTGTCAGTGCTTTGGATTCGCGTGGCACATGCCATGAGTTGGGTGTGGCACTCCACTCTGATCTTTTTTGGTCCTTTGAAAAGGCACAATGATGGCACGTCAACATGTTTATGTGTTCTCATGGCCCCTTTGTGCTTGGGTGGTTTGTATCTAGCCCACCTTTGTGCTTGGGTGGTTTGTATTCTTGCATCAGATTGTGCACAATTATAATGGGAGTGATAATCATGCATGCCTCTAGAGAGTGGACCGGCTAGGAGTTCCCTCCAACATTTGGGCAATGATGCACTATTGTGCATATGTGTGTCCCTTTCCTTTCTCACTTTTCATGGGAACGTAAGTTGTCCCTTACATCATGGATGGATGCCGGGCAATAGGAGCACCCCTCGTCAATGCCTTGGTAGGTCAAGTACCATGATGATTGGGGCTAGCACTAGGCCGGCCCATCCTCATCTTGCTCACTCACTAGAAAGGGCTATTGATGTGTGTTTCAATGGAGAACCACTATGCCTCTGAGAAAATGGCAACTTGGACTTGATAGCAACTCAATGTGGGGTCAGCCCGCCATTAGTGACCACCCCTTCAGCTTTCTGTATTAATTCTCGCTTTTTCTCTACATCTAACCTCTAGGCCAAATTAACGTAAGTCGCACTTGCTCTCGAGTAGGTCAAGGGAATTTCTCCTTTAACCTCATGGCTGTCCATTTCCTTTTGGGCTAGGCAAGGAAGACCTCCCCTTGGAGCGGACCATCATAGGGGGGAGGAGAGGGGAGAGAATTCAACACAACTAAAAGTATTCTTGTAAATTCTCCAAAAGATCTAAAAGAATTCTAGGTGGCCTCTCTGCTATGCATCTGATGGGCTTCAATGCTAGGTGGCCTTTCTCTGCTATGCATCTGATGGGATTCAATGGTAATTTCAATCCTCAATGTTGGAAGGATGACTACAGGTTCAGCCCTCATTGATGCGTTGTTGTGCTTCCATTCTCCATGATGTCCTTGTAAAATATAATCAACACCACAAAAGAATAATGTGAACAATAGATAGAAATTGGCGACTATTTCGAACTTCTATGTATACCAAAAAAAAATAAGAAATTATGGTAAGATTATCTCCTCAAAGATTTAGAGGTGTAGAACCCTCAATGTGTCACTTCATGAAACACACTTCTGCCGACAAGGTTAACATGGTTGGAATTTTTGGCAAAGAGTTCTTGGTAACTCTCAGTGTTTCGACATTCAAAAGTCTTCGATATCCTCTAGTGCTCCAATGTTCATATGAATTTAGATTCTTTCAGTGTTCCCCAGTGTTGGATGCTCCGGTGTCTCAGTGATCTAGAGACTCAACATTATATTGAAGTTTGGTCTTCCATTCACACCCTCTCTTTTTTGGGGGAATTTTGACAACCCTTACAATAGCACTACTTCTTGCAGAATCCATCATCTTAACTACATTCCATCCTTTTTGTCACGAGTGATCTTTTTCCCACCTGCCATGTATATATTTTGACAATGATGCACCACATTGAACTCTCCTTCTTGAGAGCTCCATGATGATACCCTCGAAGTAGAAAATTGAGTTTCGAATGCCACACACAGTACTCCACACAGAGGCTATATAATACATAGAAAACACAATACATAGGGAGCACAAAGATAGATTTCATAGATGTTACAAAATGCAGTCAAACTTATAGTTTGTGGCTAACTAGGCCACTCTATGTTTTATTAGGAAGATATACATAAGTGTACGGTAGCCATTTGGCCTTTCACATGGGCACTGCCAATATGGACAAAGTGACTATGGGAGACAAATAAAGAATGATAAAGAATACTTGAGTGTAAGTATACAAAATACACCTCCCACCTGATGGGCATGTTATATAGTATATAAGTAACTATTTAAGGTCATGAATCAACTGTAGAGAGTAGACGCGTGGAAGAAAAATGAAAAGAAGAGTGTACTCACAAAAGAAAGAGTGTGAGAGACTCAAAGTGAGTAGACCAAGAAATGGGTAAACTCACATGGATTAGAAATGAGCTTGCCAAGAGCATGGAGTAGGCTACTCAAGCTTCTAACCAAGTAGAAATGGGGGAGAGGCCCTCCTTGTATAGATTCAGGAGTGGCTCTCCAAAGTACATCTCATGTGAGATAATTCCCCTGAAAGGAGAATGAATACAATGGTCGAAGCAAATGGCAAGGTACCCAAAAACAAAAGAGATAGAATACAAAATGGAAATGAACTAGAAATGGAGTACCTCCTAGATGGAGATCATTCATGCAGATACAAATGTAGATGATGTAGGAGCAATCACATCATCAACACCCCCTCTGCAGCTCCATTTTGGAGCAGCTGAATGTTGTAGAGGTCCACCAAGTGCTGGAGCAGAACTGGAGGTAGATCCGTCGTGAACGTGTCTGCCAAGTTCCCTTGAGAGGTACATTGCTCAAGTAATCTCTTGAGGATGAGCTTCTCATAGTTGAAACAGTACTAGATATTGATGTGCTTTATCTGAGCATGGAACACTAAATTCTTCGCGACGGCCAAGGTTGATTGGTTGTCCATGTGGATGCATGCCGGAGTAACCTACAAAACACCAATGTAAGATAATAAACATTGAAGTCAGATGGCCTCACATGCTATGAAGCTGGATGCTCAGTACTCGAACTTGGTGGATGGTAAAACAACTATAAGCTACTTCTTATTTGCCTAGAAGATTGGTCTTGAGCTAAACAAGAATATGTACCCAGAAGTAGAGTATCAAGAATTAGGATCATCAACCCAATGTGAATCTGAATATCCAACGAGTTCGATGCCCCCTGGGTACCAAAGACCATGATGTCAGGTGAGGGCAAGGTATCAAAGTAGTCTCTGAGTAGCATCCCAATGAGTCTGACAAGGCTGATGTGCAAACTGAATGAGTATACCAACTGCAGAGGTAGTATTTGGTCTAGTGTTGGCAAGGTAGAGCAATGAGCCAACAAGCTATCGATAATCATGCACATCCACAAGTGATTATGAATCCTCTAGTATGAGCTTGATGTTTGGGTCAAGTGGTGTAGATACTGAGTGAAATTGGACCATGTTATATCTAGAAAGAAGATCAAAGCAGTACTTCTTTTGTGATAGGAATATACCTTCTTTTGTTTGCCAAACTTCCATACCCAATTCTGTCATAGAGTACTCAAGGTGAAGTTTTTTTATGATAAATTGGATGTGTTCTTCATCTGAGCCTATTGAGATCAATTCATCTACATAGAGGATGATGATTGCTAGTAAGGACTCATTCTGATAGATTTATAAGTTTGCATCAGCACTACTTCTTTGAAATCCTTTATCTTTGAAGAACTTGTGAATCTTTTCATACTAGGCCCTAGGAGCTTGCTTAAGTCCGTAGAGTGCTCTGTGAAGCTTGTAGACTTGATCTTCATTTCCTTTGATCTTGAAACCTTTAGGTTGGTCAACATATACTTCTTCTTGAAGATCTCCAATGAGGAAAGCACTTTTGACATCCAATTGGTAGATGGGCCACTTGTAATGTTCACTTAGTGCTAGAATGATCCTTATGGTGGTAAACCTTGTCATAGTGGCAAAGGTTTCTTCATAGTCAATGCCATGATATTGCTTATATCCTTTGGCTACAATTCTTGCTTTGTACTTGTCTAATGTGCCATCTGATTTGTACTTAACTTTATAAAGCCACTTAGCTCCAATGACTTGATTTGTGGGCTTAGGAACAAGGTTCCAAGTCTTTTTCTTCTCGATTGCATTCATTTCTACTTGCACATCTTCTTCCCACTCATGTTGGCCTTGATCCTCTTTGTAGTTGGAAGGCATTGGAATTTGTTGGATTTGATACATCAATGCATAATTTACATAATGACTTTGTTCTCATTGCTACTTTTCAATGAGCCTTTGTGATCTTTTGGGTTGATGTGAAGTACTTGCCTCTAACATGTGCTCTGAAAATATTATCTCCCCCTCTAAAGTGTAGATGGGTAGTCTGTGTTGGTGCAAATGTTCAAGCCTAAACATTTGGCTTAGCATGGAAGAAATTGTGTGGAACCAGCACTTGATGATTCATGTGAACTATAGCTTGTAACTACTTGATCATTTACCATTAAAACATTAATTCTTTGGAGAATCTTTTAAAACCCTATAACTTGTGGAGTTAGGAAGAATATTAGCTATGACTTCAAGTTGAGGGAATATCTCCTAAATTAGTGGAGTCACTTTCTAATTGGAGCCAAACTTTTAATTCAAAATTCAAACTTAGAAGTAACATATATAAAAGACCTTGTAAAATCTCGCGGTGTGTGCCTCATTCAGAGCTCACTCCTTGATCACTTGTAGAACTTGAGAAGCTCACACTATACCTCCCTCAATTCATCAGTATTGAGCATCATTACAATGCCAATGACTTTGTACAATTATGCTCTATAATACATATAGCTCATTGAACATCTCTATCTACTTCTCTGCTATGACTACTCAAAACAATCAACTTCTTCTAGTCATATCTCAGAGAATACTCAACCATTTTACTTAACCTTTGGCTTGTTGGAACCAACTTGAAGTCTAATTTGTGCTTGAAAATTTAAAGGCATTTGGTTGAGGCATCAGGGAGAAATCACCTTCAAAGTGCTCACTAGTCATCTACTGGTTGTTTCCTAAAATATCCAGGGTAAGATCTGATTTGATAAAGTTATTTCTCATATCATAGTTGATCATTTTATATGATTCCACTTGCAATCATTAGCTATCCAAGCTAATTGAATTCCCCCAAAAGGAATTTTTCCAATTGATACTGTGATGTGAGCTCTTAGTAAAAAAGAAAGCAGGTGTATAGACTAAAATAACAAGTTTTTCAACACTATTTATTCTTGAACTAGTATGTTTTCGATTGATTGTTCAAGTACCAATTCCAAAGTACATAGGTACTTTCTTGGTGTCATTTGCAAGCTAAAAGGGCCCACTTTATAACTCTGGAGTGCATTCGGGCTAGTACAAAGCAGGTTTTAGCAGTACACCTCATTTCCTTGAGGTATCCATACATCTCTTCCAACAGTGGTATCAGAGCAAGTTGAGGTAAAATGGGAGATGGTTTCCCTTCTTTCATTGACAAATCGGATAGGAATAATTATAGAGCATGGTCTTTGAGGATGAAGACCTATCTACAAGGAAGAAGTCTCTATGGATACATATCAGGAGATGAGGAGATGCCCACATTTAGAATCAAAGATCAACCTACAAGCGAGAAGCAAGAAAGACTCAACTCATGGTGTGCCAAAGATGCTTTATCCAGGTCATATCTACTTAACTCTATCTCTGACTTCCTTCTTCCTCATATTAGGAATTGCAAAGCTTCCCAAGAGACTTGGGATATTCTTCTTCATACTTTTCTTCCAATACAAGAGCTAGGAAAAATCAATTGTGGATGGAGTTTACTACTCAAAAGAAGCAACCTAAGCAGAATGTTTCAGAGTGTGTGACCAAGGTGAAGGATGTGGTTGATCAGTTGGCAAGCATAGGAGAGGAGCTTAAAGAGGAGAAAATAGTGAGATAGATAATCAATGGCATCAAGATAGATGATAAGTGGGGATTCTTCACAGCTACAATGGATCTTTATATGGATACGTGAATCCCTGATCTAACCACTCTCATGGGGCAACTCTTCACCCATGAGGCAAAGCTCAACAAAAATAGTGAACCATCAAGAGGTTACAATTCTTCTGCCCATTATACAGATAAAGGAAAGTCTAAAGATAAAGGAAAGAGCAAGAAGTTTGAAGATGAACGTGCTACTTCTCAAGCCAACTATGCAGGGAGAGGTAGGAATTCAAGAGGAAGGGGTAGAGGAGGTAAGCAAGGTAGGGGGAGACCTTTCAACTCTTCCCCATGCAATATATGTGGACTGTCTAATCACACAACAAATGAGTGCTATAGGAACTTCAAGAACCAAAGAGGAAGAGGATTCCAAAGAGGTGGCTACTCACAATCAAGAGGAAGATCCAATCATAATCAAGGTTACAACCATGGCTACAACAAAAATTATCAAGGAGGATACAAATCAAGAAAAGACTTCAATAACTATATAGACGATCAAGAGGATTCTCTTCTCGTTATGAGCATGACCTCAAAACAAGGTATGGATGATCAGCACCTCGTCTATATTGACTCAGGTTGTTCAAACCATGTAGCAGGCAATATAGCTCTCCTTTCTGATCTTGAAGAGCCCAACGAAAAGCACCAAGTGCAGACAGGTGATGATACCAAGCACTCAGTTGTAAAGGTAGGAAATGTCAAAACTTCTAATGGGAATAGGAATCTGTTGATGAGAGTTCTTTATGTACCTACTATCACAAAGAGTGGATCTATCTCTCAGCTACTCCATTCTAGGATAGAGTGTGAGGTTGAGTGACTTGTTTTTTTATCCCCTTTTGTTTCAAGAAATTGTCAAAGTCATGATTGATAAATTCACCACCACCATCTGATTGAATAGTTTTCACTATCTTGGATGCTTCATTCTCAACTTGGTTGATCCATTCTCGAAACTTAGAGAAAGTGTCTGCCTTTGACTTCAAAATATATACCCAAATATATCAGGAGTGGTCATCTACTAGAAGAAAGAAGTAGGTTGATCCACCAAGGGAAGGGGTATTCATAGGTCCACAAAGGTCCATGTGGACTAGGGCTAAAGGGTTCTTGGCTCTTGTGGAAGCCTCCTTGGGAACAAGAGTCCTGTGTTTCTTGCCTTGCATGCAAGCTGCCCAAACATCATTGGCTTTCCCAATCTTGGGCAATCCTTTAACTATTTGAGAGGAGGAAATCCTTGGTAAGTATGAAGTGTTTCCATACCTTTGATGCCACAGACTAGAAAGCAACTCCTTAGATAGAAAGAAAGAGATTTTGTAGAGCCCCTTTCTTTTATGCCTTGTGCAATGATACCTTTGGTTTTAGGGTCAATCACCTTAGCTGAAGTGTTATCAAATAACACTTGTTATCGTGATCAGTGATGGCCTTGACTAATAGTAAATTCACGTGTAAGTTAGGAACAAATAAGACATTGGATAATTATTTGCACTCCCCTTGATCATTGGTGATTTGTACTTTTCCTTTCCCTTTGATGGGTAGGCTGTTGTAGTTGCCTAGGTAAACTTCACCAGTATCTGATGTTTTTGATGGGTGTTGTGATGTTTTTTATGGGTCCTAGGAACTAGTAGGCTACTTAATATGCTTCTTCTTGTAGCAAAATTTTTCCAAGTGCCCTATTTTTCCATAGAAATTATAGCTAAAATTCTTTGTCGAAGTGTTGCAACCTTGCTTGGGTGCATTGCTAGTATTATGAGCTAGCATGTTTTCCCTTGTGGAAGGGTACCTTAGTTTTCATGGCTTCCTCTTGTGAAGAAGCTCTTCCCAAGTTAGAACTTGACCTCTATTATACAAAGTGGTCACAAATGTTTCATAGGAGGACCGAGGAAGCTTGTTGAGTAACCTAATGGCCATGTTGTCTTCACTTGAGATCTTGCAGCCACAAAGTTCCAACGTTCTTTGGTAATCTTTGAATTGGACTATAACTTTTATGATGGTGTCTTGTGGATGTATAATGAGATTGTGAAATTCAGCCTTTAATGCATAAATCTTAGAAGGTGTTTTATCTTCATAAACATTTGCTAGAGTATCCCAAGCTTCTTTTGAAGTCTTACATGCAGTGATGTGACCCTTTATCAATTTGTCACATGCGAGGAGAAGTTTTCCTAATGCTCGCTTGTCCTTTACATTCCATATATTCCAAGATCCTAGATCGCTATCCTTATGAGGCTCTCATTTTGTTCATTCGACTACCTTGTATAATAGTTTTGTAAAGAGATAGGCCCTAATAGTGTCCTTCCATAGGTTGTAATTTGTGCCATTTAGTCTTTCAACTTCTGGCATGAATATCAGCATAAAGGAGGGTAAATATAATTGACTTGAGGACATTACATTGGAAATCATTGACATGACTGTTGTAGAAATGAAGGTACCACACTTGCAAAAAATTGAGATGCGGTAGGGGTGGGGGGGCTTAGATTAGCCCTACACTTGCACAAAAATGAAGTAGATGCCTTGGAGGGGGGGGGGTTAGAATAGCTCATTGCACACAAAATATTCTTAGAGTAGGCATGAGACTTGAAGAAGCTTGTGGGTGGGCTTAAACTAGCCTCCAACCCACAAATGCACACACACAGGATCCTCTTCTTATATATTGAAGTTACAAGAAGGGCACTTAGTGCCAAAATGTGGTCAGAGAACTTTGGAGAAGCACAAAAAAGAAAGGGTTGGAACCTTGGATAATACAAAGTGTATACTTGGTGTCACAATGTAAGGGTTACAAAAATATGAGAGTGCTAATAGAGGTGCCAAAATAGAGGTGGTGCCTTTAGGAAGTACAAAACTCAATGGTTTAAATAAAGGTCAAATAGTGGAGCTCAATGATTGTCGAAATGAGCAGAAATGACCCTTAATATGACCCTTAATATTACATGGATGGATGGCTTACGATGATGCCAATGAAATACAATGAGTATGTGGAAAAGTGAAAGTGTAGCTCTGGCAGTCGCCTTTGAAATATGTGAAGACTTTAATGTTGGAGTTCGAGGTCTGTGGAAGCATGCAAACAGCAAAAGGAAGAAGAAGAAGCTTGGATCACAACACACACTACTGCATGTATTACCACTAGAATGTACAAAGGGTTATAGGAATATATACAAGCCGGGGGAAAAAACCTCCTAAAGAGGGAAAAAAGTGCCCCAACATTCCTAGCATGTGGACACACATCACTACCTAAATATATCAACAAGCCCCCTCGGGAGTCATGCGGTGAACAAGGAGCTCACACTCATGTATAAGGAAGTGCCACGGAAAGCTTCAAACTTCTCCCTAGGCAGAGCCTTCATGAAAAGGTCTGCAATGTTCTCCTCTGTGGGCACATATGCCAAGCTGATCTCTCCAGTAGAGAACCTCTCCCTAACATAATGATAGTTCACCTCAATGTGCTTAGTGCAAGCATGGAACACAGGGTTCCTCGCAACTGCCAAGCACTTTGATTGTCACTAAAGATGGTAGTGGCAAAAGACTGACCAATACCCAAATCAACCATAAGGTGTCTGAGCCACACACACTCAATAGTTGTTGTGAAAGCTGCCCTATACTCAGCCTCATAATTAGAAGTCATAGTAGGTTGCTCCTTGCTCAACCAAGATATGCATGAGCTACCAAGCATGAAGCAAAAACCACTAGTGGACACATGAGTGTCATAGCAACTAGCCTATTCAAAGTGAGAAAAAGCATGTAAATCTGGTGGTAGTGATCCTCCTTGGGCTAAAACAATCCAAGTAGTCAGGTACCACTAAGGTAGCGAAAGATGTGCTTAACTGCCTACCAATGCTTAACACCTGGGCAATGCATAAACTTGCTCATCTTTGAGATAGCAAACTAAATATCTGGCCAAGTAATGCATAAGTAAATCAATCATGCAATAGCTTGATAATAGAGAACAGCATCAAATGCATCTCTAGCATCATGAAGACTCAACCATAAACTTGTCTCCATAGCAGTGGCAATGGGTTTAGGGTCTTCAAGGCCAAAATGCTACAATAATGTGTCAATATATTTCATTTGACACAAAGCTTTTTTGCCATCAGCTTTCTTAAATTGAATGCCCAAGTAATGATGCAAATGCCCCAAATCTGACATCTAAAGTGAGGCATGCAAATCAGCCTTAAAATCAGCAATATGCTTCTCATGAGGACTAGTGAGCAGCATGTCATCAACATACACAACAATGATCAGAAGCACATCATTTGCATGCTTAACATATAAGGTGCTCTCAGTTGGATTGCTCTCAAAATCATGTGCAATCAGATAGCCATGTATCTTTTCATACCAATCATGTGGTTCTTGCTTCAAACCATATAATGCCTTTTTCAACTTGCACACCTGGTTTTCATGCCCTTTTTGCACAAAGCCATGGGGCTGAAAAACATACACTTTTTCATGCAAGTCACCATTCAGAAATGCAGTTTTAATGTCCAACTGATGTACATTCCAATAATGATGAGCTACAAGTGCATAGATACTACAAACAGTAGTCATTCGGCATGTAGGTGCAAAGGTATCATCAAAATCAATGCCTCTTTCCTATGCATAACCTTTTGCAACAAGCTTAGCCTTATACTTGTCAATTGTTCCATAAGGCATATGCTTTAGCTTGTATACCCACTTAGTGCCAATGGCCTTCTTGCCAAGAGGCAAGTCACATAAAGACTAGGTACCATTTTTCATGATAGCATCATATTCTGATTGCATAGCAGCCATCCAGTTTTTATAATTTTGTGCTTCATCAAACAAAACAGGCTCATTCTCATTGTAGAGACTAGAGGTAGCCATAGCATACCAATCTGATGCAAAAGAGGTAGTATGAGAGCATGAACAAGTACGATATGAGAGGTGCATCTAATTTTCTATCATGCAAAGTTTGCATTATCCATTTTGGCATAGTTTTTGCCTTATCAATATCAGCTCTCTCATCAACAAGTGCGTCATGTAAATATGTATAAAAAATTGAATGATTTGCATCATCACATGAAACTTGTAAAGGATGAGAAGTTTCCTCATTAGGACCAGCACTAGAATGTCCACCTGTAAAAAGAGGCAGCAAAGTGTCATACGTGTCTTTGGAGCTAACAGATGTCTCCTTAGTACATGAAAGTAATGGCTGAATAGCATCTTCCACAAAAATAACACCTGTGTCCTTATCTTTTATGCCATAAATCCAATTGACTTACTTGAGCCCCATTGAACATTGTATAACCTGCATAATCTGGAACTTCAACTTCATAAGTATATAATCTATTTACCTTTTGTCCTTTTATAACAAAATTACCATTTTTCTTTTGATAAGCCTGCCACTGATTATTGTCAAAATCAACCTTCACTCCATTGTCCCCCATCTATCCAACTGAAATCAAATTTCTTGTAATAATAGGAACAAACAAAACATCTCAAAGAGTTACATGTTCATTAAGTGAACAATCGCCAATGTAAACTACTTCATGCTCAGTACTATCTCCTGTAGCAACTGTGACTCTTGAATCTGGCTTGTGTAAGTTCACAAACATATTCATGTTATGACTCATTTGGTTTGAGCAACCACTATCTACACCAAGTTTTGTTGTTTACCTTCCTTTTATGTGTCTCTATATTCATAGCCATAAGCATGTTTTCCTTATGTGTTTGAGTCTCCTCTTGCACTATGTTGTTGTTCTAATGCATGTGGTCTTGGCCTCTTCCTCTTTGTCATCCTCTAAAACCACCTCTTCTATTTGGGTTGGAGAAGCAATCCGTAGCATAATCACCAACTCTACCACAATAATTACAAGTAAAGTTACCTTGCTGATTTGGTTGAATATGTTGACTTTGTTGTGTTGTTCTTCCTCCTCTAGTAGCATTAAAGCTTCCTCTTCCTCTTGCATTGTTTTGTTGAGTCTTCCTCCTCCTCTCCAATTTCCTCTACCTCTTGATATATTTGATGAAATATAAAGAGCTTTTCCTTGACTACCTCTTTGCAAATGACAAGAGTTCCCACCTTCTATGTTGATTTCTTCAGTCATCATGAGCGTTTGTAAATCTTCAAAGGAAGGTAGATTCTCTCGAGTCATGATAGATGTAATGAAAGGCTTCCATCTTTCATCTTCTCTCAAGCCATTTAACATGCTATTAAATTTTATATCCTCACTAGGAGATGCATCAATCGATGCTAATGCTTCAATAAGAGATTTTACCTCAAGAACATAATCATTAACTGATTTCTATGGCTTCTTTTTTACTCTTGTCAACTTACCAATAATTTGTGTTTGCCTTGCTCTATTGGTAGTTGCAAATAACCTTTCTAGAAACTCCCAAGCCTCTCGACTACTATTCAAACCTCTTATATGTCCAAGCATAGTATTTGAAACTATTTGTGATATAATAAATAGAACTCTTCTGTCTCTTTCGATCCATTCTTGATCTCTTGCTCGGTCTGCTTGTGTAGGAGCTTTTGGTAATACTGGCTTTACTTCTGTACCTGTTATCGATCCCCAAAGACCTTTAGACATGAGATAAGACTCCATTCTAAATTTCCACATGGGATAATTTCTCCTATCTTATAACTTCTCAATTGATGCACTCAAATCTGCCATGTTGAATCATTGTAAACAAAGAAGATAATTCAATAAGATTTATGGACTTGATAAAAAAACAAAAGCTCTGATACCACAATGTTGTGTTTACAAACTTGTAAACATCAAAGTACACAATGAAACATGATGAGACCTCCCAAGATCTTCAAAAGATCAAACAAATATTTCCAAACTTCAAAAATCAAACTTTCCTCCAAACTTTCAAGAAAATAGAAAGGGGTGATTGTAACAAAATAGCCACCAAAAACTCATTGAGTAGAATTTGTCAAAACTAATCATATATTCTGACATTAAACTCTGAGCAACATGCTTTAAAAAGAAAAACGTCAAAAGAGGTGGAGTATAGCTCCAAATGAATAGTTTGAAGTAAAGGTATGTGGAGGCCTGGACAACAAGGTATGACTAACTATTTGAATTGAAAACTGATGTACAGCAATAGGGAAACTCAAATATCTATGAAATATTTTGATATACATAGAAACTGTGAGAGCTAACAAAACTGCCCCAAGTGAAGTCACTCAAAAAGACCTCATAACGACTGAGATATGGAAGTTTGAAGAGAGGTATGTCATTGATGAGACACCGGATACACAGAAGAAACTATCTCTACAAAAACACCTACTTGCGTGGAGTTTTCTCATTGAATTTTTTACAACTTATATATAAAATTTGTAAGCTTTGCAATGCAACATGAAGCACTCAATTTGGCCACCTAGACTAAGAGAACCACTCTTTTTATTGAGAGGTTGTCAACAGAAGCACCTTCCTTGCCTAAAAATAGAAACCTCTCCTTTCCTTCTTAGTTTTATCTACTTTTACTCTAAATTTGCAGATGTGAGTGCTTCCACATGTTATTTATCATAAATAATAAAATCCATAAGCCTAAAAAACAAAACTTTACAGCTTGTTCTTATGTAACATCAACCTCAAAGGCGTTATGTAAAAACATAACCACTATATCAATGACCACATGGATGTACATAAATGTTATCAATAGAAGAATGCATACTATGTATGTGCTCAATATATGTAGTAAGATGGCCCTTAGAGGCTGAATTCATTGCTCAAACACTAGCCAACAACACATGCAAGTGTCTATCAACTCTATTCTTTTGGCTCAAAAACTTGCATAAACTTGTGATGGCTACTCCCACCACATCTAAAACCTTTCAAGAAACCTATAAATTTATTAGTGTGGCTGAACAACGTAGCCCCAAAGGTGAATATTCATTGTCAAAGAAGTACAAAGAGTAATCTTATTAATGTTCTTGAACTTGTGTAAAGAGAAGTATGCACAAAAGAATCCAAAATGGCTCCAAGAATCACCCCAAAGATGCTTCAAAATAGGCTTTGAAAGCAAAGAATGAAGCTTTGGGGAACCAAAACATGTTCAAGGTAATGTTAACCTTAGTCTTTCCCCTTCTTCAAACACCACAAGAGTGTAGCTTAGTGGCAAGAGATCTTGTCAATTAAGCGAGTTGCATGTGGGTTTATTTTCATCTTAAGATTTTGTACATGTAGATTATGTGGCTCCCTTATCTGAGGCCTCCTTCCTATAAGTGGGTCTATTGTGGGTATGTTGATTATAGTAATGGGGAGGTGGAAAAGTTGCCCCTTCTTCACGAGCTTCCTCTTGACAATCTTCTCCTTAACCTTATTCTATTTTGTAAGCAATATCCCAAATGCAAGCTCTCCTCTAGGGGAAACTATGTCATCTTGAGAGTCTGATCTTTCTGCTGATTCCACATCAGTTGGCTTGGTCTTCTTCTTGGGCTTCTTTTGTATGGGTTGCTTGCCCTTAGACTTTATAGGTGTCGTCTCTTTCTGCTGGCTTGGCATGACCTAGCCTCCAAACTTGATGCCAAGCATCGAGTTGGGCAAGAAGTCAATGCCTGGCATCAACTTCCTCGCCCAAGTTGATGCCTGCCATCAAGTTTGTTGGCAAGGCATCGACCTAGCCTCCAAACTTGATGCCAAGCATCGAGTTGGGCAAGAAGTCAATGCCTGGCATCAACTTCCTCGCCCAAGTTGATGCCTGCCATCAAGTTTGGAGGCCATGTTGATGGCTCGCATCGACTTTTTTGCCCCATTCGATGCATGGCATCAAGTTTGTAGGTTAGGTTGATGCCAAGCACTGAGCTCGCCCGAAATTCAATGCATGGCATCAAGTGATGTCTGGCATCGACTTCCTCACCCAACTTGATGCTTGGCATCAAGTTTGGAGGCTAGGTTGATGCCTCGCATAGACCTTCTTGCCCAATTTGATGCCTAGCATCGAGTTTCCGGGTTAGGTTGATGTCAGGCATTGACCTCGCCTGAAATTGGATGCTTGGCATCAAGTTTGCCCCAAAATGTGATGCCTGGCATTGACTTTTCCTAAAATTTCAATGCTTGGCATCGAGTTCCATCACTCTGAGGTGGGACAAAAATGTGAATTAGATTAAAAAAAGTACTACAATTTCTAGGATTTTAAAAAGGAACCTTTTTGGAATCTTTAATTGTTGGGTAAATTTAGGTTACCTATGAGACATTTTGCTAGCTCCCTTCTTCTTCATTGCTGACTTTCTACTTTTCTTAGGCTTTCTCTGCTCTTTTTCTCTCTGTGCTCTTTTGCTCTCTGTGCTCTATCCCAACTCGCACATTTGTAAAATGAGCCTCAGGTCTTGGGATCTATTTATAGACATTTGGCTGAATTGAACCACGAACTAACTTGCTATAATTGAGTCAAACTAGGTGTAACTTGATGGCACAACTAGACTATAGAATTGAAGTAGGAAGCAACCAATTTTAGCTAGATCAAACTTAGTTATACCATGTTTGGTTATCTATGGGATTGAGGCCAAATATGCATATTCTTTCATCACCAAGCAAGAGGAGGAGGAACAGTAGTTGTGAATGACACTGTTTCTCAATTGTTCAAACTTCGGAGTCTTTGAGGCATGTTTGAGACCCCATTCATGTTCTAACAAAGCTTTCTTTAAAAGCTTAGGATAAAGTTTGAGGCCAAAGTCAAAGACACTTAAGAATTGAACTCCCCTCCAAATTTTTAAAGGAGGAATATGCATAAATTGGATGCTCTCAATATCAATGTTGAATCATCATATCCTAAAAATCAAATGAATTTACATAACACGTCCAACTAACAATAGAGCTCAAGTTAGTGTAAATTTCATTCTAAAGAAGGATTTCTCCTTCCAAGTTTTGTTGTTACATTGCTCCCAATGGTAGAAGTTCCACTACTTTATAAGGTCAAATCCATCTTGGTGTAAGCTTGGATTGATTTTGATCCATCCTCAATAATAAAATAAGTGGTCATTTATTGATATTATTTTCTCTTAAGTTCTTGTTGTGAAACTCTTTCCTTTGCCTCATACTTGCATCACATTGTGCATTAGTTCTTATCTTTTCTCTCATGTTGAGTGATTCATTCCATCTGAGATCCAATCTGATCTCCCTTTTCTACAGCTGCATTCATTTTTTTAGATTAAATGATTAACTCAAAGGAATTCATGGCCTCAATCCCATGGATGCATTTAGCCTCAATCCCATATTTTCCATAAATGCATTGATGGATTGCCTAACCGATTTTTAATGAGAAATGATACCATACCTCTAAATGGTCCTTGATTATGACATAAACTCAAATCGTACAACCCATAATAATGGGCACAATCCATCTTCATAATTATCTAGATACGTGATTTGGGAGATATAATTACTTGATGTTACACTTCCACTATTTGTATATAATAAAGGGAATGCCCTTACACTTCCACTATCAATGAAGATGAGCTCTCTCTTTCTGGTAGATGCTTAGGCAGCACCTGCCTCTAGTGATCGAGTTGATAGACTTTCAAATTCATTGTTTTCAGTGGATCCTTTCATGAATGATGTCCATGGATTAGAATGTATCAATGATTATGTGTTCTCAATTGAGTCATTTAAGCTAGATTCTCAATGCAAAAATGCTCAATCCGATCCATCTATTGAACCCAATCCACCTATTGATCTCTCCTCATATTCAAGTGCATGTGGAGCAAAGAATGTTAGCAAAGAATGTTAGCAAAGATTGTGTGTGTGTGTGTGTGTGTGTGTGTGTGTACAAAGCATGTGGCATTTTAAGCGATGGCCTTATGAAGTAAGTCAAACAAGATTTCAATTTCTTACTTCAGATAGACAAATTGCATTGGACATTGTGAAGCATTGTTATGGTTTGAAATGTTTGTATAAATTAGGAATGAAGAAACTAAAGTAGCCAAGAGAGAAATTATTTCATTTAGATAGGTGAAAGGCAAGATTTATACCTTATTCTCACATGCAAATGATTCAGGATAACATGTTGGTAGCACATGTTACTTTTGATTATTACTTTAGTCAAGGGATCCGATGTTGTAGGGTTGCATTAAAACATTTGCGATGGGCATGGGGAATTGTAGAATACATAAGATTCAACAAGGGCTTATATGCAAATATCTCATTTTTTATACATATCAAGGATTTGGGACCAAAGGTTCTATTGTTCGTGATGCAATGAGTTGGATGATGAACTATTTTAGTTTGCATTGTGAAGTTATGCCTACAACTAGAAGGTTACACTTGCCATTGTTCCTTCCAATAGAAGAGACATGAAAGCACATATTTTCTTGAGTTTCAACACCATTGGATCTTTGCCACATCCAGTGGACCAAATTATATGCCGAATTTCTTTTTGAAATTTAACATGAGCTTTTGGATCTTTGAGTTCATCCAATGGTTGTAGTTAAAACTCTAGGCCTATCAAACCACTTTTATATAAGAAATCATGGTTTTTTGTCATTCATACCACTTTTGACCACAACGAAACAAGGGAAGCCTATTCCTAGTATAGGTGATCAAGGGTGTAGGCTGTGGTCACCACCATCTTCTCATTGGTCCATCACTAATCGCCTCTTAATCTAAAAGGCCCATGTAGGATTCATTTTGTCCCCTAATGACAAACCACCTTAACCAATTTACTTGTGGCACTTGGTTTCTTCACAAGATACAAGAGGGTTTGGTGGTCTACAAAGATCTTGAATTTATTAGACATAAAGTAATGCATAAACCTCTTCACAACATAGAAAATTCCTAGGCCTTCCCATTTTGTGGTGGTTTAATTCATTTACGCACTATCTAGTTGTCAAATGTCATGTGCAATAGGGAAATCCATCTAGCCATCATCCATTGATTGGGATAATATGCACCCTATTGCTTAGTTCAAAGCATCTACATGAGTATGGAATGTCTTAATCTAAAGAGGAACCTTTAGCATTCATGATGACATCAAACATTTTCTCAATTCGTGGAAAGACTTTTCATGGTTACCTATCCATTCAAAGTGATTGATTAATTAGTAGAGAGTTCATGCTCTTATGGCATACATATGAATGGAGCAATAATACTAGCCAAAATTGCCCATGAAGGCTTGCACCTCTCTTGCATTTCTAGGTCTTAGTAAGTCAAAAATCACTAACTTTCTCTTCATCAATTGAAATGCCATTTTTAGGGATGATGTGCCCAAAGATTTTTCCTTGGCACACCATAAAGACACATGTTTTTGGATTCAAACATACTTTTGGATTTTGCACTTATCAAAGATCTATCCGAGATTAGGTCTGTGGCATTGTTGGACCTTAGAATATACATGTAGATCATCAATGTATACTCCCATGCATTACCTAATGAGTTCTTTGAAAAGGTGACACATAAGTCTTTGCAAGTTTTTTGGTGCATTAGTCAGACCAAATGGCATGACTCTAAATGCAAAGATACCCCATTCTGTTGCAAAAGTAATTTTATGCTAGTCTTTGGGGGCAATGAATATTGGTTTTATCTTGAGAATCTATCAAAGAAGCTATACACTTCTTTTCCTGCCACCCATTCCAATAGATGATCAATAATTGGTAAAGGATAACTATCTATGATCGCTGCTTCATTGATTTTTTTCAAATTGATATAAACACAAAGTTTGAATTCTTCTTGGGTACTACTACCACTAGGGAGACCCATTGAATGTGTTCGATTTCATATATGAAGCCTTCTTCTAGAAACTTCTCATTTTCCTCCTTGATCTTCTTGAACTATGTTTCATTATATGTATACAGTTTTTTCTTGACCAGCTTAGCAACATTCACCATGGAATCCAATGAGGGTGTATCTTTAGATCCATGCCTTTCAAATCCTTATAGGACCATGCAGAAATGTAATGGTATTCTCTTAAGTGGCTGATTAATTCTATTTCTTCTTCTCTAGTGAGGTCGTTGGCAATCTTCATGCACATATCCTCATCATTCTCATGGGCAATTACTATTTTATTTGAAGTCTTGTTGTTATAAGATTATCCTTCTCTAGCTTGTATTCCTTGACCATTTCAACTTGGATAATATTTTCCTTGACTGTATATTGCTTGAAGTTCTTTGGGACTTGAAAAATTGAGTCTTTCTCTTCTTCCGAATCTTCTTGTTTATCCTTAGCTTTCTCAAGTTGATAAACTTCTATATAATATGTAATTTACTTAAGCGTCCCTCTAGAGTCCAAAATTTCAACCTTGGTCAAATAATTTCCATTGGATGCATATGGAATATCTTGTATGTATGGAATATCTCTTCTTCCTCTCCTTAGAGCTTTGATCTCTTGTTCTATCAATGTCATCTCCTTTTCCTCTTTTACTCTCTCATAGATTGGGATCTTATATAATCCATTTTCTATCATCTTCATAATCAAGGACCACTTGCACCATGAAGAGGTCATAGCCTTCTTCATCTTGACATGGAGTTAGAGTTTTTTCATTAATTTCCATGTCTAGGACAACAAGGATCTGAGCCCAATCATATGGTTCAAAATCCTTGTCCAAAAACCTCATAGGCATGTAGGAGGGATCTTGAATTGATCTATCAAAGTTGCACTCCTCCAAGTTAGGTTTTTCATTCTATGTTCTCCTAGCATCTTGTCTTTGAACAATTCAACATATCCACAAGTGAGTGTATTCCTGCTTCAAATGTTTATTTACAACCTTGAATTCACTAGAGGACTTGAATACTAATAGGTCATCTACATTCTAATGGATGGCTTCCCTACTCATCATGATAGGTATCATAACCATAGTCATATGAGATTTCATGGCTCCCTAAGCCAATTGGTTGATCAATTGGCACAAGTTCTCTCTCAGGGTTCTCTTCCATTGTATATTTAAGTGGGAATGATCTGGTCTAGTTGAAGAGGCTATTGTTGTAGCATTGGGCTACAACTATTGCCTTTGGCCATATGAGAAATCCCTATTTGGATATGTTCTAGGTACTTGAGTTTTATATCGTGGATTTCTAATAGCATTAGGGTGAATATGTGCATGATTACTTTGATATTGTGGTGCACTTTGGTAGGTATGAGGCCTCACATTAGGTTGATGTTGTTGACGAGATTGTCTATAATAGTAATAGTCTATTGTGGAGTGATTTGTCATCTTTTATTCAATATCACACCATTGAGAAGTTTATGCAACTATAGTGGATGAGTAGTCTAGAACCTTGATTTTATCGAGGATAAAAATTGGTCAAATTTTTGCCTCCATAATGTTGGGAATGCCCATTTTGATTAGACCTCTCATTAATTCTATCCAAAAATTCAATTTACTTGCCAGCTTGTTTGCTAGATCATCAGAGATGAATGTGATTGAGTGCTAGTATATTTTCTCTTCTTCGGAGATTCCATGGATAATTCTAGGTTATCTTCCAAATCAATATACTCTTTGATGCACTCATCTAAACTAGCTGGTATCTTGATGAATACCAACTTTCTCATTTCATGATTAATTAGCCTCTTTATAAATAATCACAACATCTTTTCCTGTAAGGGAAATCCTCGAGTGGGATGTCTTGAGATGTATGGCTTGAACCATCTTGTAGCCAACCTCATAGATTGCAATCTTGTAGCCAACCTCATAGATTGCAATCTTGATTGCTTGAGACTATGGATTAGTGAGGAAGTGTCATGTCAGACTCCTCATTGGAAAATTCTCCAATGAGTTCATCCATCAATAGATTCAAATATTTGAAGTTCTCAATACATAAGGGTTGGAACCAAGTTAGAGCAAAACCTTTGAGTGTAAGCGCAAAGGCTTCATATTGAATTAAGGAGTTGTCTACTTGCTATAAATTTAGAATTTTCCTGAATTCCATGATGTGATCATGATGATATCCATGTGCATCACATAGATCTCTCATGCAATTGGCCACTTGTGTAGGCCTTAAACTCCTACCCAAATTAGATCTTCTGATTGAAATTTGATGCTCTAGAAGCTCTTGCCCATGCACATGTGATCTTTTTGCACCTTGTATATGTGGATGTGAAAAATTATTTCTAATTTGATTGAATCTTGGATCCACTTGGTTTTGAGGAGCTCCTGATTGGTGATCAATGAACTTAGGAGTGATGGTCTCTCATCTAGGCACACCATTCACAAATACAAGTTGGCCTTGGTAAAGATACCCATCCTAAAGATCTTGGAATATGACTCAAAACTCTCGCTTCATCGAATCCTCATATAATACCATGGCTTGAACTTTGAATTACCTAAGTTCACAAACTTTTTAGAAAGATGCACCTAACCCGCATACAGGAGGAAGAGTCCAAAATGCTTCTTTAGTATGGTTGAGACCCATTTATTTGAATTTTGGATCATTTTGAATTGCATCCATTGGATCCCTTTTTTATCTAATGGTTGTGAAGGCATTGGGTCATCGGCCCATCGAACAAGAGAAAAATCAATCCATGACAAAACTATGCAACCCATTTTTTCTTTTAGTGCCAGTCGACCCACCCTCTCACCTCATTGAATGCTTCCTATTTTGTTTTATTATGATAGACACACTCTCTTTGATATTGAATGCCCATGATTATCTCATCTAATGGACAAGAACACACATTACTACGCATACTTTAGAGGAACTTTGGTCCTTTTGTGATAGACACACTAAGCTTAATCATACACATCCATAAGATCTTATCCAAGGGGCACAAATGCTCACGAATTCATTCAAACTGAGCACAAGTTTTATTGCAAAAACCACGTGGCTTTCTTTGTGTCTTTGATCCCCTTTTTGTTAATTTTAATCCCTAAAAATTAGGGATCCTTACAAATCCCATGTAGGGTTCCTTTTTTTCCCTAATGTACTTCTTATGGAATACGATTTTGAGACGATAGTTAAAGAAAGGGAATACTCATGTCTTAGATGACCATCTTTCAAGATTGACTAATGGAGAAGATAAAAGTGTTGTTAGTGATGAATTCCATATGAACAGCTACTTAACTTGGAGGTAATGCCAAAGTGGGTGAAGTCCCTAGTGTCAATCATTACTTTTCTTCCTAGCAATACTCAAGTGAAAACTTCTCCAAAGGGAATACAAGAAGCACGTCAACTTCAAATCAATGGAGGATGTCTCTATCATAGAGATAACCAAGGCACATTATATTGCTATGAGGAATGAGCAAAGCAAAGAATGCTCATTGAAAGATCTCATAAGAGCATATTGGGATACCATTTCCCTGGTTCTTGCACATCACAAAACTTGAAAAGTGATGCAGCACACTACTCAACAATGGTAAAAGATGTAGCTAGCTATATTTAAGGTGCAATGAGTGTAAACTAACACAGAGAATTGAGAATGCTACATTGCCAATCTAGACTGGAGTCTTCCCATGGTAGAATACCTCAAGAGAGGTAACCTACTTGCAAGTACGTCTCAATCAAGGCAAAGATCATTTAAGGAGACTGCAAAGGAAAACACAGTTATTGGAAATCAATTGTATGGATGCAAAATGGATCATTTCCTTTGCATTTGCATCCATGATTTGGCATGTCTTCCTCAACTCAAAGATGCTCAATTAGGTGTGTCAAGTGGACATTTATCTCTTGAAAGAACTATCATGATTCTTATGTTTGTAGGTTTATGGTGGCCAAAGATGAGAATGGACATTGAGATCTTTGTCAAAAGATATGACATATATCATGGGGAAAAGTATCCCATCAGAATGAAGAAATGACTTTATGACCTATGACAAGAGGAAGAACTTTTTCCTAATGAGATATAGATTTTATATGACCTATCCACTCACCAACAAGATGCTCACATGCTAAATATATCATAATCTATTTAATATCTCATTAAGTGCGTGGAAGCCAAATCTATACATAAAAAATGATCCTCAAACGATATCTAGATGCTTATTTGAGTAGTTATTTACATGTTTTGGTTTCCCCCATTGAGATTGTGAGTGGACAAGGGATGTTTCTTATCATGCATAACAAATCGGAACCCTATCACTCACAAGAAAATGGGAAAGCTAAGGGCTCAAATAGAGTCCTTTGCAACATATTGAATTTGATACATAATGGAAGATTAGATTGGGACAGACAATTGCATCATGCAATTTAGACTTATTGAGTGGCCTATAAGAAATCTTTGGGTGCAAGTCCACTCAACCTACTCTATAGTCAACAAGCATTTCTATGGATATATTTCCTTGTACCTACTCTACAAGTAGCACAAGAATATAATTACACTAGAAATGAAGTCTCTAAGCTAGTAAATAGTCTGGAGTAGCTCCAAGAGATATGCTTGAGAACTGTAGCAATCATTTATGATGCTAAAATGAAGCAGAAGGCATATTTTGATACTAATATCAAAGATAATCAATTAGAAGAAGGACACTTAGTCATAGTATATATGCTTAAGCAACATGCAAAGAACCTTCAAAAAATAGGTTATTGACTGGTGGTAATCCATGGGATTTCACCTAGAGGTGTCGTACAACTCGCTTGCTTGGAATAAGACATCATCCCTATTATATTAGTGGATAAAAAGTAAAGCTCTATCAATAGCCACTAATAGAATAGATTTTACTATGGTTACAAAAGGATAGGTGCAAAAAAGCAAAAGATTTGGGAATTAGATAGGAATCTCAACAAGACAACCTAGAGCGGATTAAGAAGCGAACATTGATGAAACAATGAGCTACAGAATACATACATGAATAACAAGATATTCCTATGGGATTCTGTGAGGTTACAGACTCTTCCATAAGAGTCATGTATCGAAGACCACATATATGGGCTGCTTTAGGACATAGTTTTAATGCACCCTCAAATGTTGTCAAATATCTTGGAGATACTAGCAATGCAATTCGTTTGTATATACAAGTTGTGCATAGCCATCAAACTTTTCAATGCTACATTAGTTTGGTTGGAATAGGCAATATATGTACTCCATGCATAGGAGAAGAAACTCTACATATACACATTGTAGGACATACCACTAGAGCAAAATTTTTAGTGTGAAGTGATGCTTCTCTAGTCAATAGTGTGGTCTTAGGACAATATCGGCTTCTTAATCATTCGATAGGTTTAAACCTAGCCACAAGCCAATTCTCTACAAGAATCAATGATGAATTAGGTTGGATTCTAAGAAACTAATGAGACATCAAGTGTTTTAGGAACCAAAGACAAAATTCAATCATAAAGTACCTTGCCCCCAAGAAAAATTTGGGTAGTGAAAGGAAGAACATTTTATTCACTTTTAAACCCTAAGAAATTGCAACAATGGAAATCAAAGGAACAAAAGAATGAAGGGTTTTCCAATCAGTCTTGTCCCACAAGGAAAATTTGGTCCCAAAAGCTTTTGCAAACTCACAAAAAGGTCATACTCAAAGTTGGGTTCCCAAATCAAGCATTGTCCCTAACCTCTTGAGAAGGTCATGAATATTAATCCTCAAAGGGAAAAGCAATTCATGTGAATCAGCCTACCTAAGGGGCAACCGAAGATGGGAATTTTGCATCAAGTTCCACCATGCTATAAAGCTCATCTAGAGAAAGAGAGCTTCACCAAAGTTATCTTATGTAGATGCATTAAAACAAACTCATGTTGTGAATGGACCACCGAAAGAGTGTTCTACAAATCACAATTGAACTATTATCAAGTTCTCCACTAAGAATAGATCCATTGAGAATACTTCTCTACCTATCTAGAAATGGATATGTAAATAGTCTCAAACACATTTTGTCATTTATGTGTCATATTGCTAAAATGCTAAGACAATATCAGAGATATTGGTGCTTATCATCTTTGTTTAATAAAGCTATATCTTTTGAGAGTCACTAAGTGACAACCCAAAAAAACTTATTGGATCCTTGTATAATAAGGCTTCATCTTTTATGGAACAATAAGTAGAAATAAAATGAAAAAAATCAAACACTTGAACTTGGAACGTGACTCATGCCTACTATGAAAATGTCATCGCTAAATTAATAGAAATGATCTCTTATCTGATGAATTATTTGCCTTAAAAAACTTTTATTATTGTTATTTCATATATTGGCAATGGATTTGGTTGGAAGCTCGACGAAAGAGAGGGAATTTCATTTTCTTTTGCACCTTAGAAGAAAAGAATAGTGAATCGTATTTCACGAAAAAAGATTTACACGCCTTATAGAATAGTGATCAAGTCATCATGAAAATTTGGGAGGCATTAGGATGTAGAGAGTTCTTGAGATTGATGTTAGTATATCCTGACCCATTTTGATTTGAGGAGTTCATGGACAATCTTATTTTGAAAGAAAGGCACATACATTCAAGAGTTCTTGATCTAAATGGAGAGTTACTTGAATTCAAATCACATAGGAAATCATAAGAAAACTATATATTTCCAAGAAATGATCATGAATGCAAAATCCTTATCCAAACCATGTTCTAAGGGAAGAAAGTTAACTACTACATGGAAAGAGTTGCAAAGTGACCTCCAAGTGAATTTTGTTAAGAGGATTGCTCTTGCCTTATGGGAATAGTACTTCTATGTCCAAATACCAAAGAGATACAATATTCCACATAAGATGGTGTTGCATAAAATAGAATACAACATAGACAATAAGGAACCTATAGATGTGGCACATGTCTGGGAAAGTCTAACTAGCCATTCCACCTTAGGAAATTGGTGTGGGCATAGGGCTCTACATGGACCCCAAGTGTGCTATCATCCACATCTTCCTATACAATAAATGAGCTAGAGGAATTCATGTATCATTTGAAGAGAGGAACCCCAAGGAGTGATATGCCCATACCATCAGCTAGTGGAGAGTCTAGAACCTCAAGAAGAATGTGTCGAGCACAAGGAGCCACCAGAATGGTATCCATAGAAAGTGTAGTACAATCATAGTGATGCAAAAAAGAAAAGTGGGTTCACACACCAAGATCTCATCAACGAAAGAAGAGGTTGTTAGAGCACCAATAGAAACTTCCACAGAATCACATAGAGAGTCATTAAAAGAGTTCTTCCAACATAAGAGTGCTACACAACCTGCTCTACCAAAAAAGAGAAAGGGGACCACCCAAGAAGAGATCAATGGGACTAGTACTATGGCATTGACCACCAAAGTGATGTAAAAGATACAAAAAAAGAGAGCCCATGACATAGCAATGCAACATCAACACCATGCAATCAAAGTTTCATAGTCACAACAAGAAGAGATCATCCTGAGACATCCACCTAAATGATGTTTCATCACACTATCATTGACTCCATCACCGCCTTTCACCTTTAATTATTACGATGCACCCTCTGGAGAAGAGCACACCACTCACACTATGGTAGAAGAACCCATTGTCACTTACACCACCGACAACACTATGCCCATTCCCACATCATTTTTTTCAAACATCCATTGTGTCCAAAGTGGCTGCTACTCCCCATTGCACACACTTCAGCCCTATCCATTCCTTCCATCCCATCCAAACCATCTTAAAATGATATGGGTAATCAAAAAAATTGATGAATTCATTAGCTTAGGTCTTTTCGTTGCATGCACTTCTCCACCATCGTGCATGCACTGATTCATTCTTATACTCTACTTATACACACACAGACACAAGAACCACCTTTCTTTTATTTTTGCTCTAAAGAATTTTCATGTCATCCACCAACCCAAGCATCTTTCATGGAACCATTCATTTCACCATCATCGATGTTTCAAACACCACCATCATCATCAGCATTTTCTTTTCTTTCATCATCATTTCCATCATCCTCATTTCATTGTGATCAAATTCCTCTCATTTCATCTTCATCTCATCCAACATCCATTCCTCTAGTGTTAGAATTTGATTTATCATTTTGATGACCATCAATAGTCAGACAAGAACCACAATTGGAAGTTGAACCGCTAATCCATGTAGAAAAATACCTACTCCAGCATCAAACACGGTCATAATGGATGGGCAACATGATATAGATTCATGTACAAAAATGATCTAGAAGAAAAGCAATGCCAACAACAATTGGACGAAGAAGTAGTACTAGTTTGTGAGACACAATATGAAGAGGAAGACTTAGAAGAAAAGTGCTAGGGGACATTTCAAGGTATTGTGAAGCTAAACACTCTAGTAAAAGAGCTCAAGAAATAGTTATCCACTTCCCCTCAATACAATCAAAGTTTGCAAGTATAGACATCTACCTTAGAAAGGAAGAAAAATTCCACTAAATACTATCTAGAGACTTCAGAAAGAAAGTGAGCTATCAAAAGGGACTATCAAAGAGCTAAGGTTTCACTTAAACTCTAAACAAAAGAAACTCGGCAATGCACATGATGAATACCTTAAGACTTACACAAATATGAAGAAAGTGGAGAAGGAAAGAGATGACCTACATGAATGACTTTTTGAAGAAAATGCTTTTTTGTGTCTTCCCTCTACTAGCACCTCTTCTTTTGCATAGGTACAAGCCAAGAAAAACTCCTTGAAAGCGGATTTTATTAAGAGAAGAAAGGAAATATGTTATGCATGAGCTCTAGAAGGACTTTGAGAAGTAATTTCTAGATCTGTATCTATTGAAAAGGAGGGGGAAAGTTCATTATGAGGATCTTTCATCACCATCCTGAGCCACCTATGGACATAATAGGGCAAGTGCATAAGCCTACATGAAAGACCAAATTGGGATTGAGGCAGATGATGCATGTATGTTAAAGCGGGAGGATGTTGAGAACATAAGAAGCATGCAGATGGAACAAGCCAATCCATGATGGAGACAAACTTACTTAGGGAAGGTCGATATGGAGTTATGACTTTCAACCAAGTCGTGGATTACATCAAGTTTAAATCAACTTTTACACCGTTCAGATGCAATCAGTGTTGGAGAGGTAAAGTTGCTATGAGAGTACATCATAGAACAATGAAGTACTGGTTAAACCACCCAACCATGGCAGCCCCTAAAGGTAACATTATAACCTTAGAATACATGTGTGCAAAAATAGCTTTTTCATAGCTTCATGTATCCAAGATCCCTTATTTAACATATCATTTGTTAGTTAAGATATTAGAAACTACTAAAGTGTGCCTCATCACATTTAACACCAATCTCATACTCGATATTAACCATCCAAGCTTTCGCTATGGAATGACCCATTTCTTTTTTGTTTAATCCAAATGACATTGCACAAGTACCTTATAGCCTATTACAACCATTGTCAATTTTTGGATAGCCACCACATGGATACTTTGAAGAGGCATTTTACTCAGAATTATTTTGTAAATTATGTAATGGCCATATGCAAAGATTCAATGCCATGTACCTAGATGTTACCCACTATAATATGATATCAACCACCTTGGGACCAAAAGCTCTTGAATGGTAGAACCAACTCATGTTCCTTTCCAAGAAGCACTACCAATGAGAATCTGAGATGCAGGACAAAGCAAACCAAATGTAAACCAAACTATCTTCACTAAAGGCATGTCAAGGATAATAGAATCTAGGAGGCTGGAGTTGTTGTAGCAAAGAGATGAAGGACAAGCATTATGGAAGAAAAGGGGCCCACCAATTTTTCTTATTTTGACCATGAAGTGAATGCAAGATCCCTAGGAGAATGTCAAGGAATACTAAGTCAAAGTGCAAATTTCTTGGGATAGATAGGCATCCTATATCAAATTTGCCTTTCTTTGAGCCAATTTTGTATATTCTTTATACCAACACTCTAATTTTCTAAAGGCCAAGGATGCCTTGAGCCTCAAGGATGAATTCCTCATCCTCTAGAACTTTTCACAATTTCTAGGACTTATTTTTAAGGTCTAATAGTTATTCGGGACCATTTTTAAGTGTCTTTTTTTCCAAAATCCATGTGTAATGGTGCAAGTCTTTTGTATAAAAGACAAAAATCTTGTGTCTGTAAGGACCTTTTCACTCATTTTGAATGGAATGTCAAGGATCTCTCTTCTTGAGCATTTCTTTTTCATCTTCTTCTTCATTTAGAGCTTCCATGGTGTTCTTGTGGTGTCCCAACCCCATACCCACCTAAGGTGAGTGTTTCTACATGATTTTCATGTGTATTTCTTAGTTCTAAGTGCTTGTATGTGGGTTGATCTTCTTCTTGAGCATGATTTAACCTCATGAGATGTCTCCTTACAGTTGAACATGTGAACATATCTGGATTGACAATTTAAAATTGATCTAACTCCACTTGATGCCAATCAATCTAGTGGGTCTACAACATCTTATGAAACACAAATGAATCTATAGAAAACCTCTTCACCAAAGCTCTAAGCAAGGAGTTGTTCATAAAGATAGGTCATCAGTTTGCATGATAGAGCTCTCCTTAAGGGAAGGAAGTCATGAGTAAGGGAAGGCACTTCATACATCTTCAAGAATTTAGGGAAGGCTCATCCTCATATGCCTCCAAGAATATTTTCAATTCATTCGTTTTTCATTTAGATGATTATCGATTTGATTCAAGATCAACTCCTCATTTTTTTTCTCATGGCATTATAGCTCCTAGGTTACAAGTGCCTAGTGGGAGCATATTCAAGTGAAAAAAAGAGTCTTGATTCAACTTGTTGTAGTTGAAGATGGCACCAAGTCTCTGCCATCTAGATTCTGTAGGAATTGAGGAAACTCAATGGAAACAACTATGAATATGGAAGGTAAAGATGGAGTCTCTTTTTTCCTTAAAGATTATTGGTATTTAATTTCAATGGAGAGAACAAGTGGAAGTGCAAAGGAAATGGAAAAATGTGATAAGAAGGCCATGTTTCTCTTTCATATGACTCCAAGAGCACCTTGATTCAAGTGGCATTGTTGAACTTACCAATTGTAAGATAAATCAAGGAGAGGATACTTCAAGATTCATGAAGAGAGTGAAGGACCTACATCAACAAATAGTGGTTGTTAAGGGTAAGATGTCTGACAATGATCTCTCTAAAATCATCATACATGGATTATGAAACGGATATGAATGCTTAGTTCAATGCCTCATCATCTTGAGGCAGAATCCATCTCTTGACAAGAATTTGATGAAACAGTGTTTTAGAGATGAATATCAATGTTAGGATGCCATGAATTCAATCATGATAGATAAAATTCATACATCAAATGAAAAATCACTCTTCTCATCAAGGGGAAGAGTGAGATTCAATGCATAAATGGGAAGAGGAAGACATCAAGCCATTCACAACCAAGCTCAATGAGATCATGAAGGTAATCAATCCATCTAAGAAAGAGGACATCCTTACTCAAGAGGTAGAGAAAGAGGAAAAGATTGAAGTAGGTACCATTCTATAAAATGTTACAATTGCTCTAGATATAAAATGTTACAATTTCCATCTTACTAAAGATTACACGATTAATCAAGATAATGGGAGAGGAAGATCAGCCCACTACGTGGATGGATAATGTGGAAAAGAATCCACTCAATTTAAAGAGGATTCTTTATTTGTATCTTTGAAACAAATAGCAACCCATACACATGATCCCAAAGAGAAACCATGGTGGATTGATCAATAATTATCAAAAACGGAGAACTATTCCTTATTGTAGCTTCATTAACTTTCTTAAGATTAATATGCACCCTTAATTATTTTAGAGTCTTTTCTAACCCTTAAGGGATCCAAGCTTACATTAACATCAGTAGTACATCAAATTTCTTACTATAAAATTTACTTCTTGCTTAACATCTATAATCTGGAAGATATTTTTATGCTCTCTAACCTATCATCTTTATCCATAATTTTATCTTTATGGATTCACTTTCATGAATTTTCTCTAATTAATAAGTTTTTCACCATTTACTTTCCTCTTTGAAAGGGTTTTTCATCCCCAAAAATTGAGAGGAAGACAAAAATAAAAAGTTATGGTTGAATTCAAATATCATAAGCAAACTATAAGTATTCAGAGTCACGGGTGGAAAGTCAATGCTATGATTTGTGATCTCCATGAAAAAACTCAAATGAATTTTATGCTTGTTTCAACTTTGAGTTTATCCTTTTCATGGCGATGTACTAGAAAATAATTCTCAGTTACCACAATGTGATAATTTCTTTCTTTAACTAGAAATCTTATTTAAGGATGTCTTATTCAAAAATCTTGGTGAATCTTACACTTGTCCTAATATATTCATGAAATTAACTTGTAATGGCATTTGAGAAAGCACTTGGATTAGTTGACTGGAGCTTTTTGATACCAAAAAATAATTTCATGCTTGGACAAGTTAGGAAAGCCATTTAGATCAAGGCTTAACTTAGTATAAAAGTTCAAATGTTTTCTCAAAAGAATTGCTTATTTCATTTAGGATTTCTACTTGAGAACTTTGGGACACTACCATTTAAATTTCTATGCTTTCATCTTGGTATGCAAAGCTCTTTATGGAGAATCAAGTCATAAATCAAGAAAACTTTGAAACTCTTCAAACTTTCATGAGTCTTGTTCACCATATTAAGTTGATCACTTTTGCATCTTTCTTGTTGTTTAAAAGTAAACTTAATGAACCTTTATTGAACTTTAAGGCTGAATTGAGTGTTTAAGTTCAAGTACTCTTATCATGTTTTTGTCATTTTCTTGGATGCGATCAAATGAAAAAAACCATATCAAAGTGGTCATGGAACTTTGAATTCATCTTGGTGTGCCAACCTACTTAGGACAAGTGGACGATGGATTAGGTATGCATTTCGACTTTGTATTTTTGAGATGAAATTGCTTTGATTGGGAAAAGAGTTAAATCTTTACATTAAAATGATTTCTAGCAAATTCTCAGAGAATAGACTTAGAGATTCCTTGATTATTCTAAGCACTCCACATCTCCAATGCTTGAAAGTTGACCCTTTGGAATGTCTATAACTCCTAACAAATCATGATAAGTACATTAATTTGATTCTTGGCATTCCAAAAACACAAGATTTGCATACTTCAAGTAACTTGAAGAGATTTCTTGATTAAAGTTTGGTTTCCCAAACCATTACTCCTCTTCATATCACAAAGAGATAACCCTATTTGTTTCCAAAGATCTTTAAGATCTTTCTATTGAAGTAACTTGTATACAACGAAAAGAGAAAACATTATCTTTGTTTAGACAACAATCTTAGGGACGTATTTTCGCACATTTACTAAATGGTTGGTCATGCATTTTAGCAAACGTCTCAAATAATTTCCCCTTCCCTACTTAAATGACAACATCTTTCAGAAGAAGAGTGCTTCTTCTGATGTCTAAGTTTAATAATACCTAACTTAATCTTTTTGATATATAACTTAAACATGAGAAAAAATTGAATCCAATTATATCATGCCAGTTCTTTTCTCTTTCTTTTCATGAATGTAAACAAAAAAAGTCGAGAAAATAGTTTATTGCATGCATCTTTTCCCAAATAATTCCATGAGAGTGTGATGCAAAGATTATTTTTGTGCTTCACAATGAAAATGTTCATACACTCTATCCTTTTTTAAGGACAAACATAAACTCTTTTATGCCAAAAGAGGAGAAATAAAGAAAGTGCATGTGCTCTTTTTGTGGTGCACTCCAATTGCATTAATTTTCAAATAAACTAACCTAAAGCATGCATCTTGTGCATTTGCAACCAAATATATGCACAAAAGTATTTCTTTTCTATGAAATCAATCTTAGAGAATAAGTATGAAATTTAATGTGGACACAAATGCGAGAAAATAAAGCGCTAGTATTTCTTATTAATTCAATGCACAAAATAAGACTAAACCTTTTCCCTTTCAATGCATATTTATGCCCATGCACTGTAATATATGCATTATCTAATCCACATACTCATTGCATGTTTCCTTCTTGCATGCAATGAAAAATAAAAACTTGAAAAAGGAAATGGACTACTTAATTGGATTCAAGCTTTATCCTTCGCTTGATCCATATGAATTCATCCTTCATCTCTTCCTTGGCCCTACAAATCTGACAATAATTCTCCTCCAAATAGTGCTCCAAATATGATTTGGAACAATTGAAGCTAGACTCAAAAATATGGCTAGAAGAAGATAGATCAAGGGCTAGAAAAGAAAGCATTTACTTTCTCTTCCTCTCCAAGTTGATGCTCCTCAAGAGTATAGCTTTGTTACTTTGTCTCTCTCTTCCCAATAAAAAGATATCCCCAACATTCAATACCAAGGGTTCAAAAGTACCCATGGGATGCTATATATGCGAGAAATATAAACGAGCTGATTTGATTGAAAACAAACAGAATGAAGTTTGAATTTTGAGCTACTCAAGTGATTTCCAAAAAACGATGATCAAGAAAAATATAGCTCAAAATCTTGTGTGTGCCACTTTTGAGGGTATATGGGATGGAATTTTTCATAAAGGGATAGATAAACAGAGAGATATTTGTTAATCCACATGGATGGTCTTCATAGATCAATCCCACATGAGGAAGGAAAACCAAGGGAAGAGGCTATAAGATAGGGAAGAATGTCACGAGGAAGGAGATAAGGAAGAGAGCTCACTCACACACTCTCACACTCAAAGAGAAGCACACACACAGATTGAGGCAAGGAAGAATGATCTTCTTCTTCTCCTTCTATTACATAAAAGGAATGTACAAGAATGAACTAAAACAATAATACAACAAGTGCAATATATAAAGAATAGTACATAAGGAAAATCCTAATGTCTGTGAATGAGTGACATGGAAAGAAACAAATGTGCCATCACTCTCGATAGATAAATCTAGTAAAGCTCAATGAAATTTTCCTAACATATATCAGTGTGACCACTATACATGTTAGAGAAATGAAAAAAAGTGATACATGTCATCCTAGATCATCATATGTTGAGCTTGATATCTCAACACTCCCCCTCAAGCTCAACTTCATGTCTTGTAATCCAAAAATCTTTCAAAACTTCAACTTCTCAGTTCCAAGTGCTTTAATAAAAGTATCAACAACGTTAATACTTCTCAGTTCCAAGTACTTTAATAAAAATATCAACAATATCACATATTAATACCTTTTCCTTTATGAAATGATAATGCACCTTGATATGCTTTGTTCTAACATGAAAATAAGGGTTCCGTGCTAACCGTATACTACTAAGATTATCACAATAGATGGTGATAGGCTTTTGAAATTCCACACCTAAGTCTCCAAGTAGCATCTCTAACCAAGATGCTTCCATTGCAACACCTCTATACTTAGTCTTTGTACTTGACAAAGCAACAGTGGGTTGCTTCTTACTGCTCCATGTAATAGCTGCACTTCCAAGTGAGAATAGAAAGCCACTAGTAGAACTTCTATCTGGAACACCACTAGCCCAATCTGCATCGGTGTATCCATGAACCTGCAAATCGACACCAACTTCATAAAACAATGCATAACCCAAAGCAACACTCACATCCATACAAAGCCTTTTGCAACCTGCAAACATATTATGCGTGCTTTGAATCTTCATATCCTTATGGCTGGTCCATGTATACTTCTTCATGTAACTCACCATGTAGGAAAGCATTATTCACATCCATATCATGCAAAGTCCATCCTTTTGTTGTAGCTAATGCAACAAGTGCTCTCATAGTAGACATTTTAGCTATAGGGCTGAATGTTTCCTCATAACCAATGCCATATGTCTATGCATATCCTTTTGCTACCAATCCTGCTTTATACCTGCTATGCTACCATCAACATTGTGCTTTAGCTTGTAAACCCACTTACAGCCTATAGGTTTCTTTCCTTGTGGCAATGGAATCCGCTTCCATGTTTTGTTTCCATAGAGTGTAGCCATCTCCTCATCCATAGTTTTTTCCCAATCCACATTTCCAATGGCAACTCCAAAACAAGAAGGTTCAGCATCTTGTATTAACTATGCAGGCACAATGATGAGCCATGTAACTGTCATACATCAATCATTGCACTGAATTCCACAACATCCCAGATCTTCTTGTTCCTGGGCCACTTCTCCTTGTATCATCTGCATGTGCCTTTCTTACTCATGTAGCCTTCACAAAGGGAAATCCAAGTTCCTCCTCAAGGCTCTTTTCTGAACTGCTTGAATAGATGTTTTACTACCATCAGAAAGCTTTTCTTTATCTTTCTTGGGTGTATTTGATGAATTTGTTGGACTAAAATTTCCACTCAATGGATTTGAGTTGCAACTATTGCTTGGTGATGCATCTCATCCACTCAAAACTTGAGATTTTGCACTTGATTTTTCAGCATTTTCTTTGTCATGTGAGTCAAGATTAAGTCCTTTTTTGGCATTTGCATAGAAGCTTGAAATTTCATCAAACACATCTCTGCTTAACCTTCACTTGTCGTGTGAGTGGGTTATAAAAGGGAGTACCGAATGAAGATACAATTTTTTGCCTTTGGATCAAGCTTCTTCCTCAACTCATCTGGAAGATGTACATATGCAATACAACCAAATACTTTCATATGTGATAAGTTTGGCTTTTGACATGTAAACTTCTCTTCGAGTGTAACTTGATGTATAGCAACAGTCGAAGTTTTTTTCATGATGTATACAGCAATGTGCATAGCCTCTGCCCCATGACAATGAGGCATATTCTTCTCAACCATCAAGCCTCTAACTATTTCTGCAATATTTCTATTTTTGCATTCAACAATGTCATTCTGTTCTGGTGTGTACCTGCATGAAAATTGTTGTTAAATTCCATGACTTTTTAGAAAGATACTGAACTCATTTGACATGTATTCACCTCCTCAATCATATCTTAATGTTTAAATATACTTCCTTGTCTGCTTTCCCACCATAACCTTAAAATTTTGGAAGTGAGTGAACACCTCGCTTTTCTCTTTCATGAAATATACCCATACTTTCCATGTATGGTCATCAATGAGAGTAACATAAAACCTGCAACTACTCATAGATGTGGTCTTTCTAGGACCCCAAACATTTGTATGTAGTATTTCTAGCACATTCTCGCTAACATGCTTGTCATGCAAAAATGATGCTCTTGACTATTTACCAAATTGACATGCTACACATACCTTTTGCATCTCTGCAACCTTGAAATTTGGTAGTCCATTGACAGTCTCCTTTGACTGCATCAATTTTAACCTCTGCAAATTTGCATGTCCAATTCCTTTATGCCAGATCTCTATATCAGCAATAACTCCTGCATCTTTAGCAAACATGGCTGCATTCATTTTAGCCATTTTCACATTTAAGGTGAACATCCTACCCAATTTGTTTCCTTTGACAATCAATCTTCCATCCTGTTTGTACTCTTCTACATATAACCCATCTGCATTGAACCTGGCTTGTAATCCTTGGTCAACCATTTGTCCAACAGAAACCAGATTCTTTATTATATTTGGAACATGCAACACATTAGCAAGATGTTTTACCTTCCCATCCTCCATAGATAGTGCTATGCTTCCTATATGCTTGATAGGATATGATATCATCACTTGTTTCAACATATCCAAGAAAGAATTGGCAATTTTTGCAAACTACTAAACCATTCTGCATGAATGGTCATGTGATTTGAAGCACCTGAATCAACATACCAGACATTACCATTCAATTTCAAAACATCAACAGAAATTGTATTCATCATATGATGTTGAACCATGAACAGCTTCTCAAAATCATTTGCACTTGTGGATGCATAGTTGTTTTGTTGCCTTCTGTTATTTTAATTCTTCAATCTCCAATCACGCTCAAAGTATCCAAGTTTACCACAATTCGAGCATTCTTTACTATCATTACCTAAATCCTTTCTTTACAAATTTATGCAACCTCTTTGGCTCCCCTAGCCTTGACACTATCCTCTACCTCCTGCATGATTCTGATGTTGACATTGGTCTTGGTTACTATTTCCTCTTCCACTTCTGAAACCTCTACCTCTGCCCATTCCTCTGCTAGAGTAGAATACCTACTTAGAACTAGGTTTTCCTTGGGAGTTTGAGTCCTCACCAAGATTCTTTTCTTCAATAATCAGCATGGACACCAGATGAGCAAAATTCAGAATATTTTCCCTAGTTTGTATAGAAGTTCTAAACTACTTATATGCAGCTCCTAAACCACAAAGACACACTTCCACCTTATCATCATCATCTACGTTCATACCAATAGATTCAAGTGACTCAATTATGCTTTTGATTTTCAAGGTGTAGTCACTTATCGACATGCCCTTTTTCTCTAGTGTATGCAGCTCGTTCTTGAATTGTAATTTCTGTGCCTTTGTATTGGTCTCATACAATGTGACCAAACTTTTCCAAGCCTCATTCGGAGTCTTGGCATCCTGTATGTGCCCAATCATGCTATCTTGTATGCTAAAAGATAGCCAATGTGTTACCTTTCATGCCCAATTCCATTCTTCATATGCTCTTAACTAGTCTGCAATATGATTTCTCTGTGGTAACTGTGTAGTGTTTTCATTCTCTCCTTTGATATACTTCCAGTAGCCTTTCCCCATTAGGGAAATTCTTCATTCTGAATCTCCAAGCATGAAAGTTGTTCTTGTCTAGCGTATCGCTCATAAGCTGACTCATTTCATCCACGTTTGCCATTTCTGTAGCAATTCACAACATTGCAAAAACACAGCAAGCAATACTTCTGCTTGAACACTGTCGCACTATGACGTGATAGTTCGATTTCATAAAAACACAATTTTCACGTATCAATAGTACACGGAATCACTTGAAAGTTTGGATCTTGAATATTTGAGTGTTTCTAAACAAGATACATGTTATAGTTGTGCAAATTGACCTAGCTTTTTTGTGGATACCACCTTGCGGGCTCAAAACAGAGATAGTGATGGCTTTGAAATAGAAATCTGAGCCAATTTTCATAGCAATCTGAGGTCATTTGTGGATCTTGCTTTCTCCACGCCTTCTCACGTACTCTTATTATCGACCTTCTCGATGAGCTCTCTACAGCCACACTATCTCCGATACCATGTCACGAGGAAGGAGATAAGGAAGAGAGCTCACTCACACACTCTCACACTCAAAGAGTAGCACACACAGATTGAGGCAAGAAAGAATGATCTTCTTCTTCTTCTTCTTCTTCTTCTTCTTCTTCTTCTTCTTCTTCTTCTTCTTCTTCTTCTTCTTCTTCTTCTTCTTCTTCTTCTTCTTCTTCTATTACATAAAAGGAATGTACAAGAATGACCTAAAACAACAATATAACAAGTGCAATATATAAAGAATAGTACATAAGGAAAATCCTAATATCCACGAATGAGTGAGCTGGCAAGAAACAAATGTGCCATCACTCTTGGTAGATAAATCTAGTAAAGCTCAATGAAGTATCCATGACATATACCAGTGTGACCATTATACATGTCAGGGAAATGAAAAAAAGTGATATGTGTCATCCTGGATCATCACGTGTTGAGCTTCATATCTCAACAAAGAACACATTGCATCCTTTAGCTCCACAAAGAGGCAAGTTGATAGAGGGATGTTCTTGTTGCCCCTTCTCTCCTTCATACGTATGTGCAGCACCTATCCCTTCCAAATCTTTTGATTGGACTCCTCCCACACATGCAACTATACCATTTTGAATGTTGTTCTTGCCTCTAGAGGGGGTTCCCAAAATCCATGGGACTCAAGGCTCACAAACTTTTTTGTAGAGAACGATTGCTAAAGAAGAAAATGGCATGCAAATTGCTCTTCTTCAGAGTCTTTGTCAAAATTCTCCCCAAGTATAAGAGTGGAAAAGGTTTCATGAAGCCATAAAGGTCTCGATAGATGCTCTATGGTTTGATATTAATGTTGAGAGATCTCCACTTTGCACAAGTAATTACATATAACTCTCCACCCAACCATTTATTATATAGCTTGTTGGATTGGGAGTAGCCTTTGGAGTTAATTAGAGCTAGATTTTGTGTGTATAACCTCCACCATCACATGAGAAACCACTGCTAGATTCTATTCATGTGATGTGTCCTATTTATGTCAATTCAAGTTTCAATGGACTCGAGAAACTCAAGTTAACTTTAGTAGATGCTTCTAGAAGGTGCAAGAGTCTTTGCCAAAACACCCTTCCCAATGCACTCATACGATTGAACCCAAGACCTATTTCATTGCATCCTTTAGACTATCCACTAAGCTAATGGTTCTAATACCTCAATGTTATCTTGACATTAACATTGTTCAATCTTAATTTTAACAATTTTCCTTATAGCATTGTGAGGATGTACGTGCTCACACCAATAAGTGTCTCAAGGAGTAAATCCAACCACTATAATTGAAAGTATAAAATCTAGAAAAGTTTTTTCAAAATCTCCTCTGCAAAATGAGCATAAAACCAATGTAGAAAACCCATAAAATTATAAATATTGAAATGTAAACTTGCATAATGAATCACTGACTTCACTGCATATAACCGCTTAACCAAAATTGTAAATATTGAAATGTAAACTTGTATAATGACCAACATTTGGGTGTCTCCTAATTAAGAAAACCTCACCACAACCCTCTTTATCAACATCAAAGGCTTTATGCAAAAATGTAACGACTATATCAATGTCCACATGGGCGTACATAGCAATATGCTTAGTATGTGCAATTAAATGGAATTGAAATGCTCAATTTACAACCCAAATACTAGACAACAACACCTACAAGTGTCTATCAACTCTGTTCTTTAGACCCAAAAAATTTACATAAACTTGAAGTGGTTGCTCCCACACAACTGAAACCCTTCTAAGAAACTTGTAGAAGACTCAAGAGCTAAAAACTCAATGATAAATCCTATAAAGAAGAAATAATCTCAAGTGCCTCTAGCACCAAGATTGATCTTTGGACCAATCTTTCCACCTTTGTAGCTAAAATTATCGCAAAAGTACAAAATTAGCTTTTTTCACCAAAAAAAAAACTCTCAAAAAAACAATGCAAAGAGCCCAAGAACCCCCATTGATGGCCCCAAAATAAAAATTCACCAAGCAACCAAGGATTAGTGGTAGACATTCATATCGAGTAAGCATGCCTTGCCAGGAACACTACTGGAATGGGTGACCTCCCAAGAAGTATTGGTACTTTGTCTTGATCTTTGAAGTCCTTCCTCATGCATAGCCAACCACACCAACAGCGACTTTGGTGACTCACATGACAAAGTATGCCAGGTTATATGCCTCGGTCACCACCTTAGTCGAGCGCCTTGAAGGAAGCCACTAAAATGTATGTCAAAGTCTATTCCTTGGTCATTGCCATAGTCGTAAGCATTGGAAGAAAACACTACAAGGTATGTGACAGTCTATGGCTTGGTCGCCACCTTAATCATAAGCCTTGGAAGAAGCCACTACAAGCCACAATTTGTTGAGAATCACTGATGCTCACTCCACTCACACAACACTAAAAAACCTCTTATTGCAAACTACATGAATACGAGTCAAATGATGCAATGGCGATGCTATAGAGTGGATTTATCATTGCAATAGTTTCACAAAAATGCTCTCATAGTACCAAAACCAAGCTTTGGGCGACGTGCATGGTACTCTGCATAGACTTATAGAACACACAAAAAACACGCAATACACCAAGAGAGAACTAGAAGTATAGACTTCATAGACTCCACCAATATATTATAACTCATATTTTGTAACTGATCAAGCCACTATATGTTTTATTAAAGAACATATACATAAGTTTCTAACGGCCATTTGGGCTTTCACATGGACAGTAACAATATATGAGTAGAATCCAAAAGCATAAGAAATTTTGAAGAGTAGACAAGATCAATCCAAATGAAAGAAATTAGTTTCCTCTATCACAAGTTCAATCAAAATATGAAACAATGTGTGTATCTTGACCTAAGTTAAATACAAATCACCTTTACTACTATTGTGCCCATTTTGTACAGTTTCCCTTTTTTCTTTCCTAGGTGTCTAAACTTTATCTCCCTATCCCTTATTTCCCTTTCTCATCCGTCAAATTAGCAATGAGTTTAGAGCCTAGAACCCTTTGAAAAGAGTGTAAAAGTATAATATATATAAATCTATAGGGAATCAACACCTCCTTCCGAAGGGTCATAAACTTAAGTAAAAATCCACTCAACGAGGAGAACCATCTCTTCAAGCTCCTTTTCCTAGTTGACAATGGACTAACCAACCAAGATCCTAATGATCATGTTAGGTGCTTTTTATCTTTGTGTAGAAATAGCTTGCATGACAGATATGATGCATTTCTAGCACTTTTTCCTACCACTCTTAAGGGGTTGGCAAATAACTAGTACACTCAATTTGATGAATCCCATTCCATCACTTAGAATGGGCTAAGGACTACCTTCATCAAATCCTTTAGACCAAGGGACAATGTGGAAAAGTCATGGGACCAACTTAAAAACCTGAAGGTGCAACCAATTGAATTGTTTTCTAAACTAGTAACACGCGTAAGGTAATTGGCAAAAATATTGCCTCATGGATACACAAATACAGGTTGGGCTGGTAGTGTTCCAAATTGTATCCCTTACATGCATAGGATACAATACTTGAATTGTAAATACAAGAATAGGATATCCAAATTGGATGCATACTTGAAGTGAAGGTGATATGAAAAATTGTGCAAAACAAGTTGTGCAATGAGCATGGGATTCTTGCACAAGGCTTGTCCTAGACTACTAAAGCTTATCTAGGCATGTTTAAAATTCCTTTTCCAAAGCAAATTCCAGAGAATTCGAGATACTATGTACTAAGGTTATGGATGCCAATATCTTGACAACCCATAATTTCGTAATCATTGTGAAAGACTTTGCTTGTTGTTGGATAGTGGGTTTACCTTGGCTACCACTGTAGAAATTGCTTTACCATGTAAATCTTGTGTGTTAGGGGATGGCATTTGTTATATCGCTTTTCAGAAGCCTTGATCCTTTAAGGTTGAATGTTTTTTTGCTTGGGCATCCAAATGTACCTATAGTCCTTTGATGATTAAAACCTAGGACTTAGGTATCCATATTTGTTTGATTGCCCTTGGGCTCCTTGTTGGTTGTCTTCTAGCTTGTTGCTTGGTTCTATGATCTCATTGTTGGTGCATTCTAAGAGGAGTTTTTCTCATTTCTCCAAAAGTTGTTTTGTGGTTATTGCAACTTATGCTCCTAAATCTTCAACTTTTGTAGTAATCCCATCGAATTTCACAGGTATGCAACATTCCCTTCATTGTATTCGCTATGACCTCTAACTTTATCCAAGGGAAATTTAATAATACCAAAAATGGATTCATCATGCTTCGTTTGGAGTAGATGCACAAGTTCATCCCAAAGATGAGACTTTGCTTTAAGAATATCCTCTACCATTAACGTGCAATTTAATCTAGTCTTCTTCGACTCTTCTATTGATTTTGGGGCTAGTTTAGTTGCTACATCATTCCTTTTAAGGAGCAATGTAGTCACTTTCGTGCATTTTAATCACTTTTCATAGTCTCTCATATATCTTGGAAAAGTTATGGGAGTAGGGCCACATTCTATCGACTTTTGATCTTATGGATTCATTCCCTTGTACATCTGACGTAAATTGGCTCTACTACAAATCTAATATAAATCTAACTCAATGAAAGGTGGTCTTTGATTAGCATCTTGTTTCCATCTAGCTATTTGCATATTCTCCCAAAGCTTTTGATGTTCATCAAAATTTGCATGTGGGACCCAAACAAGCTCTTCATCATCTTGTTCAATCTCTAGTGTTTGTTTATGGGTTTCAAGCCTTCTCTCTATTACTTGACATGTCAACTATCACAATGACTCTTCATGGATTCGCATTGGAAGAACAACTTCAAGTACTTTTTCCAACAATTGATGTGCAGCTTCAATAATTTTTATGCAAATACTTAACCTCTCTTTCTTTAGGTCTCCTTTGGGATAACATTTCTCATGTTGCTCTAGTTCTAATTTTGGTTGTTGTAGAAGACTTTCCAAAAGTTAACTCTTATCTTGCAACTTTTGTTATTGATTAAGGCTCTATTCTTGGCTTTATATCACGTTCCACTCTTATCTTTTTATTTCATTATTGCCCTTATTGTATTTGGTTTTTCAATTCCTCATTCTCTTTGTTGATACCTTCTTTCTTCTTTTCCCACTAAACTTTTATGCACACCTCTTCTATGGGTCTGAAGGCTTTTTCATAGGGTCTTCTTATGGTGGCATTTCTCCAAAAAACTCTTTGAGGCTCACTTGGATTGTGGCCTTATTAAGAGTGCTAAAATTACACATCTTGTGATATTCCTTGAATTCTTCTTGGGAATGATGACCATGGAAGAGAGCCATCTTGAGCGTTCCATAGGAATGATGATCCTTGTTTCTTCCAATTTGATCAGCTCAATCTTCACTACCTTAGCATAGTTTGGACACCTTTTGATACCTATGCACAAGGATGTTTATGTAATGAAACAAGCCATGGAACATCGAAAGACAACTTGATAAAAAAACTTGTCGAGGATCCTCTTCACTTACGAGGTTGATCTCCTTGACATTATCATGGTTTTGTTAATTCACAAGGAAAGCTTTAATTTTGTATACTAGTGGAGCATGCAACTCTAATGATGCTCTCTTCTTTTGTGTCCATCATTTACAAATATTCTATGGGAAACATAGGATTAGTAATAGGAAACTCCTTCACTTTCTTATCCTCACTTTCTTATCCTCACTTTCTTATCCTCACTTGCTTATCTTCATCAAGGTTTTAAGAACTTGCTTCAACTTCTTGTTTAGTATTTGTTTTTTATTGAGATTGCTACACTTCATTTGATAGTCTTTGATTTTTGGCACATAATATTCTGGTCCTTCAATCATCCACCTAATAAAAACTTATTCTTCCTAAAATTTGAGCTCTAGCATGGGCTCTTATTTGTGTATGTTGATCATCCATATGGGCATCATCAAATTTTCTTTCTGGATAAACTTGTACATGTCCTTGGGTCATTGATGTGACCCATGAAAGAAAAGTTGGAGAAGATTGGAGAGGCTTGGAAAGATGAGTTTTCAAGTGGTGAAGTTGGTCCAGCAAACTAGCATAGGGCCACACCTAGCTCTTTGGATATGTAAAATAGACATTGTAGGCTTGTGGTTAGTGCAATAAAACCCAATAGGTACTTTGTAACATCAACAAGAAGAAGTTGATGCAAAACAGATAACTTGCACCTTGACTAGCGAATGGTTTTCTATTCTTTTGTGGGTGACTAGGGAAATCTTTGAACAAATACATCCACCCACTCTAAATGAGTGTCTTCACTATTGGTGAGAATAGATAACTCTAGTACACAATTTTTCATATGTACACGTTAAAATCTTTGAGTTTTGGGATTTGAATATACGTTTTGACTTTTTCGTTGACCATACTTCATGCTTTCATACTTGCATTGCGGATTGTACATCTTTGGACTTCTTTGAATTCTCTCATAGGTCTTTGCCAATAGCCTTTGTTGCATGGCAAGGTGAGTTCCATATTGGTTGTTAACAAGAGCCACTGGCACTAAGGGTACGTGAGACGGATTGCACCTGTCAATATAATTAGCTAGAGTTCATGGGTGATTTGCAACTGTCTCAGGTCCCAAAATTGGTTTTGCAAGAAATCCACAAGGAACAATCAAATCGTGGTTTCTCATGTTGAGTAAGTTCACAAACCCTACGTGGCAATTTAATTCTTGGAGGTGCAAGGTGATGAGTTAAATGAGAGTATTGAAGCCGGGCATGATGTGATTCCAAATATTGTTAGTGCCAATTCATGTCCTCTTCAAAAGATTGAAAAGCTTTAGCTCATGCAAATGTTTTGGCAATTTCCACAACCATATCTTCCACGAAGGAAGGCATTGACTTCATGCTTTAAGTTTGATTTACCTTAGGGTTTTCTAGATTGTCTTTAAGGCCTAGGTTATTGTCAACATTGATGCATGTTTGGATACAATGCACCTTGTAGGCCATCTAGCAAGTGTGTTATTAGTTTTTAATCAAAGGAAAACTCTTTGTAATTTTCCACATATTGTTTGAATCGTAAAGCCACTTCTATTATGGATTCTCTAGAGTTCTCTTGGATCATGTTGTCCAAATCAACTTCAAGGTGATGCACCTCCATTGAGTGATATGCCATGTCAATGACTACTTTTGTCTTAGTTTTCTCGACGCTTCCTTTGTTATCTTCTTGATAAGGTAAAGTTCTAAGATCTTGATAGGTAGGGATGTTGTGCAAAATCTCTACAAGGCAAGAAGGATCCAAAGTATATTGGGCGAGATCACAACAAAGTTTTAGTATGACGTGACTAGGATAGATCATAGGATCAAAAATAATAGTTTCAGGGTGTAAGCCAACGCCCGACTACAAGAAACCCAATAAGCACACCAATTCATACCCTATGGGCTTGATGCTCACACAAGATCACTAAAGACCTCAAAGGGAATACAAGTGCAAAACAAGATCTCCTGGTGGCCTCTACTACAACCCCCCCTATATTTGCCGAAATTCATTGGAAGTTCTCTAGATTCCCCACTCACACAAAAGTAAACTCCAAAAGGGACATTTGGACTGAAAATGTCAAATCAGACTCCCTAGGTTCAAAACAAGATAGTAGGGTTTTCAAGACTCTGAGTAAGGGATCCCACGGAGGAATCTAGATAGGTAAGATCTGGAAGATCTAGAAGACGTTGGGCAAGATCTTACCAAGATCCTTGCCTATGAGGATCCTCGGATGCTACATAACTTTTTTACTCAAAATATAGCTGCAAGCCCTTGTACCTTTTTGAGGATGAGTCCATAGCCCCAAATGCCACTCTCTAAGGAGGCAAGATCTTTTGTGAAGGATTGAGCCAATAGCCCCAAAAAGCCACTCTCTTAGGTGGCAAGATCTCTCCTTTTGTGTCAAAGTTTTGCTCAAATCCACTTGCTTTTGTTAGTTTTTCCTTGCTCCGTGCATACTCGCTCACTCTAGCTATTTTTGCTCATTTGTATGTTTTCCTATGTCAATTCCATGATCCATCATGGCATCCATACACCAATCTAGACGCTCAGACTTCATATAAACAACACAAACATCTCTCTTTACTTCAGCCCTCTTCTCAATGCAAGTAATTTTCAACTCTCTACTTCCCAATCCTCAACTTAAGCTCCCTTTATGTATGGTTGTGTTGATGAAATATGATCTCCTTCCTCGACATCAAAGATTTCACTTTTCTTACACAATCAGTTTGTGTACGCACTCACCCTAGTATACTTCCTTCCACTATTTACACCTCTCTTTTTTTCCCCGTTTGTCCTCTCTCTCACATAGCGTATCAACTTACTTAATTCCGTATCGCATTCATTGAACTCACTCTATTTCTCCCTTAGTGCTCTTTTACACTCTCTCTTTACATAGAGTCGCTGGTGCATGTATAAAGATACATATACCTGATTAACTCTCCAAATGGCAGACACTTTAAACAAACCAAAACACTAGTTTCTGAGAAACTTCAGAAATACCATTCCATAGTCACCTTATTAACTCTGATAACATAATGCCAATTCAGATCTTCTTTGCTGAAGAATTCAGTCAAAAGGAAGACTACATGTCGATGATTATGCCTGCCTCACCTTCAGTACTTCCATAGGAGGCTGAACTTGTAAGATAGATCCACCTCAAAAAGGCGAGCTTCTTAATTAACACACTGAAGTTATAGCTTTCAGGTATGTCATTGACAAACAGAGGGAAGCCATCAACAACATGATGCAGCGAGATGATTCAGTCCATGCATGAACATAAAAAATGTCTATATATACTTCCCTGGACATAAATTTTAATTCAGCTGCTGCCCTTGTCCATGGGACCAAAGGAATGCTGATTTCCAATTCCTAATCACGTACAAATGAAGGCATCTGATCATGCCCACTGAAACTTCACCTCCATCCCTCTTTTCTGTATATAAACACCAGAATCCTATCAAATAGTATAGTAAAGGTTGCATATACTCCTCGTACCTACAAAAATAATCAGTCAACAACGACGTGAACACCATCCCTGCTAATTCCTTGAACTGCCGTGCACCCTTGTCCGTAATGTATTCTCACACACACAGCTCTTGCCAGCCTTGCAAGGTGGAAATTGATCTATAAATGCAAATGCTTCACTTGTGAGCAGCTCAAAGGTCTCCAGTATTGAGATGGGAAATACCGGACCTCAAAGGTCTCCAGTATTGAGACAGGAAATACTGGAACTCTCAAAAGTTACGTGGAGTTCATTCCTACATGATGACTTAAGTGACTGCAGAGAAGCTCTTGAGTTGCCCTTTCAAATAGCAGAACAACCGTGAAAGGGAAGGCAACTGTAGTGATTACACTAGGAGTGCACCGATGACAAACCGAACCAAAACAATGCTTGCTTATCTTGAATAGAACATTGCATAGCTCTTCCTGTATACACAAGAAATAGAACTTCAGATCTGTGCAGAAGCTCAGGGGTTAAGCCTCAATTCAGACATTATAACAGAAGTTTCATAATTCTTCAAATCAAAGAGAAAAGAATAACATCACACTTGGCATAGCTTAAGCCTTATGGATACTTGCCTAGACTTGAAAAGCCTCCATGACTGTTCTTCTACAAGCCAACTCATAAAGTAAAATCCATGTTTTAGTGAAAATAGCTCCATCTACATTCTTGTTCTCTCTCTATGGTCATTATTCCAGCACATCCTTTGCCATTTCTATCAGTCACTTCCAGCAACTTTCACGCACAGAGAGAACATCCTCTGCTTGCATGTGTTTGCAGAAAGCCCAGTCCTCTTTCTCCTCAAACAAAGAGAGAGAAAACCATCCTGAGTTTCTTCTTATGGCTGCAACCCTCTTTAATATCCACAACTCCATCTTATTTCCCATGCTATACTCTTGCACCTCCCTTTGCCCTTCATGTGCCTTCGCATATTTTACGTCAATGCTCAGCTGCCTTATGTAAGATATCTCCTCAGCTCCGTTTTCAAACATGTAAGGCTGTCCTTCAAAAGCACAGAGCATTCAGATGGGAAAGCGAAGCCAAATTCCTCTGCAGAGTTGCACTCTCCCTCAGCTGCCTTATCCTCTTCCTTTCCAGGCCCTTCCAATTTACCTACTGGCTATCATCAGCTGCCTTGTTTTTTACTTTAGCAATATGCTTCTTTAAGACAACACTTCATTTTTTTTCCTATGTTGAAGCTTTTGAAGCACTTGTCAAACTCTCGAACATAACACATTTACAGCTTCAGAACTTCCCTCTTCAGCTGCTACACAGCAATTATCTTCTGTACTTTCTCCTGTAATCATATGATAATATTCATCATCCTAATACTGAGGCAACCGTGCATTTATAACGAAATTGCTTTTTGATCCTTTGACATTCTACAAATACTAGTTTTCTTCCTGTTGTTTTTTTTTTTTTTGAGAGCACAATGAATTGGAAAGACACACACCCCTGACCTTGTAAGGTAGAGGCACCCATCTTGAGGAACTCAAGGATATGTCCAGTCAGGATTTGAACTCGGGACTTCCTCCCACAGACTCAAAGCGTCAACCACTAGGCTACGCGGGCTTGGACTTCTTCTTGTTGTTTTTGTTGATGCCAATATTCAAATGAAAACTTTGAAGATCGAAATGAAGAAAACCTTCTCAGTGGAAAGCAATTTATCTCCCTGTGTGCTGCAAGGAGTTATAGCGCTGACATGATGATATTTTGGATGTCAAATACATAGCAGCATTTAAATAAAAGTCATTGGTACAATTGGAGCAAGAGCTAACAAAGGAATCAGTGAAGAGTATTCAGGATATGCTGTCTTATATGCTCTACGGCTATCATTGGGAGATCACCACAAATTTCCTCTTAAGTCATACCAACATATATGTGGTGATTTGTGCAAATCAGTCACCATGTCAGATAAGTTTGAAATCACAAATAAAGACACATGACTACAACAGCAGCTTGTTACGAAAAAGAAGCTGAGGTCAAATGCAGGTAAAATTAAAGCACTGGAAGAATGGAAAAAAGGAAACACAACATCAAAGGCCTCAAGAAAGTTAAAAAAGCTTTGTTCAATTTTGTTTCTAAGGGGTGGAAAGCTCCAGAATTTTGTGGAATTGGCAGTGCTAACAAATTTGGAGGGGACAAGCCTCTGCTGGTGGATCAATCTTCAAGCTTTTTGTCAGAAGCAAAGTTGGGATTCAGCACTGATTGAAGAGAACTATGAAGCTTTTCAACAGAGGTGATGGGGTCTGAAGTAGCATATGAGTAAATTTGCTGTATGAGATCGTTTGGCATGTATAGTTAAGCAATCAAGAAGGTACAATTTTGATGATGAAGTGCACACCGAGGATCACATCAAGATTAGAGATTAAGAGGTTGAACTTATCAGATTAGAAATCAAAGAGTGGCATCACTGAAATAATAGATAAGATCAGTTAGAGAGTCGGCAATTCATTAAAAAGAGAGCATACAGTTCAGTGCTGAAGTTCATTGATCAAAGAGATTACCAAGAGGGAGATTATTCTTCACATAGGGGAGATGAAGGTCATCATATGCTCTTGTTGAAATATCCAAGGCAAAGGAGACTAAGAGGTTGTGAAAGCCATGGAATAGGTTGATTATAGGGACACAATTAGAAGAGGTACAATGCGAAAGTATATAGAACCTTGAGCACATACACAACTTTAACCAAATAAGATAGATGAATGTTACAAAAATAGACAAGAGACAAGTATTTGTAAACAAGTAGCTAAATGCTACTCTAAATAATAACTACTTGATGAAATAATAACTATACAATGTGTGTAATATACAAAAATTGGAAGAAAGGCTGAGTATAGAATGGATCTAGCTACATAAGTTGGAAAGAAGTGTGCCTAAGAGTTAGGTAAAAATGAAAGTGTGATGAAAATAGAAGAGAAATAGGACTGTTTTGGGTGCTATAATTAGGGCAAAATTCTGCAACCCTAACAGAATTTAAGGAAGCTTCTCTGATATAAGCAGCCACAGATGCTTGTCCTCTTGAGGTAGTAAGTAGGAAAACCTGGTACGTCAGCAAGACTTGAATAACCCTAATATAGCAGCTACTTAGAAAAATCAGCATGCATGCACGCTCTCTTGGGAGAGAGTGAAGAACATGAGGGCAGCAGCAAATCACCCAAAATCAGCTCCAAAACACCTAGAGCAGCACCTCCACCTAGTACCACACTTCAACTTGTGTAAGTTATATAAATTGTGGCCCCTAGGGCCTCCTTATATAGAGATTATAGCCCTCAAGGCTGCTCTAGCGAAATTCCTGCGAAAAAGCTCCCAAAGACCAAAATCGTACAAACGTAAAAATTGTTTTTCAATTATAAAATTTGTGAATGTGCTTTTTTGGGTTTAATGAACCCGTTTTCTGAAAACAAATAGCTTTTCATAATCACAATTAGATGCTCTACCATCTGATGTGCTTAGATCATGAAGAGCATAAATCAAAAAATTAGGGTTTGATTTTTTAATGGTTTTTGATGGAAAACAATGTCAGATTTCCAACCACCCGAATTTGGGGATACAATCAAACTTTGGTAAAAGATAGTACTCTCTCACAGCTTTCTGATGGTATATAACATTGCACCATCAAGCATCAGAAAGTCAACCAAAAACCAAACCCTAATTTTTGTTTTTCATGTGCTTTTGATCTCATTATGAATCAATGGCTCAGATTTAAAAGTTACAAAGCAAATCAATCGAATGGCCAAGGATGGGCAACCAAAAGTGACAGCTTGAAAGCATAATCAAAAATTGAAAAGCTTAAAAACGAGCACATACATGAATCCTACGTGCAAAACTCAAATAACTTTTGTTTTTTGCCATGCTTTTCGTCAACTTTTTTGCCCAATTCAAGAGAGCTTATGGAGTTCACTTGCAAAACTCAAATAACTTCTGTTTTTTGCCATGCTTTTCATCAACTTTTTGCCCAAGTCAAGAGAGCTTATGGAGTTCACTTGACAGAAAGTCTACTAGCTAGACACAAGCTTGAGCTCTAGGATTTTGAGCTAGCAGGTCTTGAAGTCTTTTAGTGCAGATTTCAAGGAGTTTTTGGCAGCCAACCTATCATCTTCTTCACACTACCATAGTGTGTATGCTCTTATATTAGGGTTTCTTCATCTGTTGTTACCAGGTTTCTAAATACCTCTTCAACACATGAAACTTCCATAACTGCTGCTCAACTTCATAGAAGACCTAATTCAGATTAAGATTTGCTGCAATAACGGTTTTTGACAGTTTTCATACTTTATATTGCACATATTCCTCACATAATACCTCTTAGGCACATTTTCCACCTAGAAAGCTTTTCATTCAACCTACATTAAGTTTTGTACCATTACACACATTGTATATTGAGATTTAACAATTTATTTAGTGTGCAGTAGCATTCAGCGCCTGCACTTAATTGTCTCTTGTCCATTCTACTGTCATTTATCTTATTTGAATTAGCCGAGGTGTGTTACGTGCTAAGGCTCCAATGGTTGGAAAGATCCTCGATCAATCTATGATTATTATTTGGGCTTCCACTCCCAATATTCGGTATCAGGATTCAGAACATAGTTGAACATACATCCTTGTACTCAAGATGAGTGGCTATAAAGATAGACTAGAACAAGAAGACAACCTTAATGGAATGTCTAATTATTCAATGTGGAGTTTTATGATAATGAACTTGATAGTTTCAAAGGACTTATGGAATATTCTCAATGTATCAAGTCATGTAGAAGCTCTCGTAAGGCTTGGTTGGAGTTAGAGAATCTCTATCAAAGCAAAAATCCTACAAGGAAAGCTCGTTTGAAAAGACAGCTAGCCAACACAAGCATTGAAGTTGGTAAGTCACTTCAATCTCATATTTTGAAACTTCAAGATTTATCTCATCAACTTCTTAATGCTGGAATTCACATATATGATGAACCGATGGTGAATACTCTCATAAATTCACTTCCATCTATATTTCGTTCTTTTGATACTCTCTCTCTATATAAGAGATAGAGAAATAATAATTCATCGACTTAAAGTTGTCTTCTTCCACGTCTACTTCTACTCTAGATTTTTAAGGCCCACAATCCATATAGAGACAAACATGAAACAGAGACATGAGAGAGAATAGACAAGACAATGGACAGATGGAGCAAAGCTCCACATATATGTCAGACATTTCAAAATAGGAAGTACACAAATATTACAAAGAATCATAAAATTTGTATATAAATGCATTAATCTGTTGCATGTCTTCATAACTTCACAATCTCCATAAAAGTGAAGATGATCTCCTCTAAGTATAGATAAGCTCCAAGCTCATGCCCTCCTTCATATTGAAGAAGAAGCACAAACCCTAGATGTTGCACATCCTTTGAAGAAGAAGAAACCCTAGCTAAACTCCTCCACAAGGTTGAAGACCTCCCCTAGAGTCTAGTTCATGTCTAGCTCTCAAAAGAGAATGAATTGTGTGCCATAGACAAAGTCACATGGAGACATGTCCCTGAGTCCTAGGGACACCGGGACGTCATCCCCAAAGTGGATGGAGAAGGGACGAGCAACCAGCATGGCAATCGTGTTCATACAGCGATCTGTCCCCGAGATGCTTTGGTGTGATAGGCCCAAATATGGGATGGGACTGCCGTTGGCAGGAACTTTTTCCTGCTTCAATTTGAAATCGAGGTTCCAATTTTTCAAGGAGGTTTTGGCGCCCACATTTAGGGCATCTAGAATCTTCTTAAACCCCCCATACAAGCATAACTAGGCTTTATTTCAGCTCATCCACCCACAAGTTCAAATTAGAGATTTCATTTAACAATTAGGTTTTTACACATAAGGTACACAAACACATAAACACTTAGAAAATCAATCATATCCACAAGCACAAACACCTTTTATGCTTATGTATTAGGGTTTTCATACATTTACACAACACACCAAAATTAGGGTTTTCATGCATATACATAATTTGTCAGGGGAGCACTAGATTGTGCCCTCTAATTAGACTAGACAAGTTTCGATTACAAGATCACCCACATAGGAAAATAATACAAGAATAAATACTGATACAAGAATTTCCACAACCCAAGACTGATAGGTATAGATAACTCAACTAGAGATGATGCAGAAGATCCCACAACCCGAGACCATAGGTATGAAGCAAATTCTCTTGATTACAAGAACTCCCTTCAGGGAGATGATCTAGAAACAAGAAATAACTAGACAAGATCTCGTACCACGAGATTACAAGAGGACAAGGCTAGATATCCAAGATACCAAACTAATCACGACTAGAACAAGGAACAAAACAAGAACTTGAACTGAAACTTGGAGAGTACTTACTTGGTGATCATGACTCCTTGAGCTCGCAAGACCGGCATCCACAAAACTGAGTAAGTATGTGGCCAAGGCCTCCTTATATAGGAGTCAGAGGGCGGTTCCCAAGGGCGGTTATAAAGTCTGTTACGAATTCATGATGTCATGATGATGTCAACAATCTAAAACAAGACCTCCACATGTCAGAATCTTACAAGTAGAGAGTCGATCTTACGGTGTTGGCACATTCCGGACGCAATGGAAGCATTAGTTTCCCCAAATAATCATGAGATATAGAAATCATATGGAATATGGGGTTCAGGATGGTTTCCTTTGTCCATGATATCACCTCCCCCTCAAGCGATGAGTTCCACGAGGAGCGGTTATGTGATTGTGAGATTTTCTAGAAGTTGAATCTGTAAGAAAATAACAACACAGCGGAATAGACAAGTAGACAGAGTTGAGAGAAAAACGAAGACAAAACAGACGCAGGCTAAGAGATAGAGAACTCAGATTGCTAAGAGTAATACAGCTACAACGATGGTGTTGTCCATCCGTGCGCTCCCAATGTAGAGCTTAGATGGTGATCTAAACAGACTCTAGATGAAGGGCTTACTAGTGCACAATGCTATGTAAAGCTCAATCTGGGCCATGCTTATATAGCTTTTACAAGGCGATTCGGTATAGATAAACGTTACAAAATAGTCAGTAAAATATACAATCCGCCAATATCTCCACGACCAAAAGTCCTACCGTCTCGGCCCTACCGGTCGAGAGGATAGGCCCCCCAAACCCCGCAGAAGGAGGCAAGCCCCCCTTTGCACTCCCCCCCATTAAGGTTCTATGGGAAAACCGAGTGACGCCGTAGGGCCTTTATTTTCACCTTGAATGGAAACCCAGTGGCCCGGAAGTTTATGCCTTACCTAACTCAATGGCTAGGCTCACAAAGATCATCTATAACCATCAACGGTCACACATGGATCTCATCTGACTTGGAAGTTAGGGTTCCACAAATATCTCGACTCTCACAATGACTTCTCCTCATAATGGGGACCTTACAACTAAGAGCGCCATGGATCATTTGTGGTCACTTGAGGATGGAGTATTGAGTATATCTAACAGAATCTTCATAGCTCTTGGTCTTTGTAGAGTTCTTCATATGTGGTACTAGAACACGATGATGATGGATATCCCTGATGAAACTAGAAAGGATTTGTAGTATATCTAGGTACAAAATCAAGGGAATGATTCTCATGATGGACAGTACTCCTCGGACCTCTTTTGATTCTGATGATCCTTCTTATGGAGGATGGTGATTGTACAAGTCCTAATTCCAACTTGCTTCTTCTTCTTAGGACATTTGAATACCATATGATCATGAACTCCACAATAAAAACATAATCCATTGTCTTTTCGATGTTTTCTTTCCTTTAATTTAAGTCGCTTGACCCTGATGTTATCCAATTGCATAGGTTCTGGTTAAGATTCTTCCAACACATGTTGAGGAACTAAGGTAAACTTGTATTCCCAATTTTGAACATAAATCTTCTTCTATTGCTTTCTCTCAAACAACCTATTATCACACTCAATTGCTTGATTCATGAAGTCATTCAAAGTGTTTACCTTGGGCATGGTTAACATCAAGTCCTTTACATCATCACGTAGGCCCCATCGAAATTGGTTAATAAAATAATCTTCATGCCATGTGAGATCACAAATGATTTGTCTGAATTCTGGTGCATAGGTAGAAGCAAGTTTATTTCCTTGATATAGCTTCCTTAGCAGCATCTTAGTATCTCCAAAAGAAGATGTGAACTCTCGAACAAAGGCCTTGAAATCATATAAAATCTTCATGTCCACTCTCCAACATAGGTGGCAAACCATGAAAGAGGAGGACCACATAATAGAGTTCCTATGAGTCCTACTTGAGAAGCATCATTTGGGTACCTATCGATTTGCATTTTTATGAAGAGCTTAACCTGCTAAAGAAATCCTGAAAACTTTCATCTTGTCCCATCAAATTTCTCAAGCATGCTCACTTTTGAACTTTTCCTCATATTAGTTGACATGGGGATACTTGAAGAAGATTGATTTACAATGATCTATAGCTCCTGGAATTGCATTTGAAGTTCTGTGATTACATCTTGAATATTCTACTCTTGAATCCTTTGTTGGCTTTCTCGTATCTCTTTGACTTATTATTGAATAACTTTAAGTGCGGAAAATATTCCTTGACGAATAATCGCCATGGTGCCTAGTCTTGATGAAGGTAGTCTTGCCAAAATGCCAAGGGAGCACTGGATTGTGCCCTCTGACTAGACTAGACAAGATTTCAGAATTACACATTGGATTTCAATATCACCACATAGGGAAATAATACAAGAATAGATAAATGATACGAGAATTCCCACTACCCGGGACTCATAGGTATAGAAATAAAGAAAACTTTAGAGTACCTAAAGTATGTTTAAAAACCTACTTGGTCAAAATACTACTATTAAAAATAATTAAGTCAACTCTTATAGAAGCCATTCAAACTTTCCAAAAACATTCATTCCTCTAAACTTGTTTCAAAGTAGGTTCTTATTTGATATAAATATTCTTATGCTTCATTCCTACATACCTATAAAGAAATACAACTAACTCCCCTATTGCATAGCTTTGTGTCGTGTAGTCCGTATATAATTCTTAGAAGTGGTTTCGATACTGAATCTAAGTCATCAATATTGTCTTTGTTTTTTTTCCCTTCTTTTTCTTCTTTTTTTTCTTTCTTCATTTTGCAAAAACCATTAACGTACTACTTCTTCATTTTATCTTTACTTCTTCTTTTGGGGGTGGAAAAAAGCATAAAACTTCCTAGCTAGCCATCTGGTAGTAATCTCGAATGTTTGCAACTTTTTTGTTCAAGGAAAAAGGCCTTTACCCCTACTCAGAGTTGAGGATCTAGACATAGGCACTAGCAAGAACTAGAATTTTAGGAAGGGATCTAGACATAGGCACTAGCAAGAACTAGAATTTCACTTCCTAACTGTTTCAAAAATGTCAAATAGTCTATCTATATAAAATAATCCTTCTTTTTACTAAGAGCTTTAAGTCAAAATATTCTATCTAAGTCTCTATGACAGTTATAAGACTTTTCAACCTATTTCTTAAAGTGTAAATTTTCTTGCAAGTGTTTCTAACCATATCTTATCGTACGTTAAAATTCTCTTTTAATTGCTTAGAAATTTCATGCAATGAAGTGTATAATATGCATTGAAAAATAGAAAACATAATAAAAAGAAAAAAGAAAAAAGGTAAAATATATTCACCTTATTTTTAACATTCTCTCTTCATCTACAGTTTCATCTTCATCTTCTAGCGATTCATGCTCCATTTCATATTCATCTTCATCTCTCTTCCTAAATAACTTAATTAGCTTTCTTGTAATTAAAGACTTCAAAGGAGTTCCATCAAATTCTTTAAGCTCATAGGTTCCATTAACAAATACAAACACAACTACATGCGGCCCAAACCATCCTTTAGTCAACTTCCTTCTTGCATCGTACTATATAAAGGTTTCCATGGACTCAAATAGCTTCCTATTTCTTTCCATTTTCCTTCATACTCATTCTCGCGGAATTGCTCATAAACATAAATTAGTGGATCATATCTCAACATATATTCCTTTCTCTTTCTATCTCATCATCATCAGACTCATCATCAAATTTTGCTCATGAGAGCATGTCTTCAATAAGATTTAGCTTCCTAGCTATATGGACAAAAGTTGGATTAATAAACTTTACATATGAAATCCCTCAAATCATTGTAATATCCGAAGAAGAGCAATTTGCGATCCTTCCTATCATAAAAAGACAGTCAGTCTCAACAATTACATTAGCTCCTATGAAATACCCTTTATCTATTTTTAAAGCAATCACTAAGCCCATAACTCTCTCTTAATCTGAGGGTATTTTCTTTGAGTGTCATGTAATATTTTAACACCAAAGCAAACTGCGTATCTCTTCCTCTCATCATGATCTTGAAATATGACCCAACCTAAACAATAGGACTGGTATCACCCATCAAAATAATGGGCATTTGTCTTGAATAATCAACACGTTTCAAAATCGAAGCTTCAATTATCAGTTGCTTCAATTTACGCATAACTTTAGAATGCTTTTTTGTCCGAAGAAATTTTCTCTTCTTTCTTAACAGATCATATAATGAGTTCACAACATAAGCAAAGTGAGGAATCCAAGTAATATAGAAGACACAAACTCCTAGAAATCTCCTCACTTCACTGGCATTACGACACACTTCGAAAATTCTGCTTATGACCTTATCTTTTTGCAAGTATGGCTTTCGGCCATAATGTCCACACAAATATCCTATAATAAAAACCTCGTTGACTCCAAAAACAGATTTCTTTAGAGAAAATATCATACCTATCCCCTTAAATCTCTCAAAAATTCTTTTACAATCAGAGATATGGTCACTGATAAATTTCCTACAACTAGAAGAGTCTAAAGATTCATCTTTCACTCTTTCCTCGTAACCTTTTATCAAAATGTCGTCAATAAAAGGAATTGTCACAACAAGTATAAAGTCATGTAAGACCACTTTCATAGCATTCATCATATGAGCCACAGAATTTGTCACTTCTTGTGACAAGATACACATACGTACGAGGCCCAGTGGAATCTTCATCACAGTGATATCTCGACTCTCAATAGCTAACTGAAACTTATCATATCCTAAATACAAGTCATCCAGGGAGTAAATAGAATACTCAACAAATGCTTCTGCAAACTCGTCTACTATAGGTCCTCTTTCTACATTTCTAATTGCGACTTTGTTCATAGGTTGCAAATCTTGAATGAAACGAAGCTTCCCATTCTTTTTCAGCATCATAAACCATCAGTTCAAATATAGTGATGAGGATGGCTTCAATATTTGAATGGAAATCTTTTCCTTTAACAATCGCACCAGCTACTGCAAATGAGCTTTAGGAACTGGAATAGGTCATAGATTCCATGGAATATGAGGAAGTATGAAAATAATCATGGGTGGAACTTTTTCAAATTTGCACAACCTATTTCCTCTGGGAAAAGAGAAAACATTTTTTCATGCCTTCTAATTATTTCAATGAATTTCTTCTTTTCTCTCTCTCTAAGAAATGTTCTCTCTTCAAATTTTATCTGTTTAATGGTCTCATCAATAAAATGATGCCCTATGAGCTCTCATTTTCTTAGCATTGGATCATCGAATACTCTTTTAAACTTCTCATAGCTATCTTTTGTTAGTGGTTGGGCTATGGGTATAATCCTTTTATTTATTGCCTTGTATTTAGTATCAACTTTTACGTCATGCTCTTGTAAAAAAATAGCAATTATGGCATACTCTTCAATCGAACTAAGTATAACAATCTCATATTTTTCCTTCTCTTAGAGAGAAGCTCAAGTTCTTCTAAAACAGTGGAATTGCTTTCCAATTCAGTTATAGTTTTGATTTGTTCATCAAGTAGCATTAATCCTAGATTTTTATAATATTTTTCATATATTTTTTTTAATTTGGTTTTAATGTTTTCTTTTTGCAAATGACATAATTTAAATGCAAAAGAATATACAAAACAGTTCTGGAAACTATGTACATAATCATGCGAGACATCAAACCATCTTCCACCGTTGTCTCACTCAAAAGTGGTTTCTAAGAGAAATTTTGATCGAAATATGCTCCATATTCCCTAACATTGCAAAATCATCAATTGTAAGAGCTAATGGGGTTCTCTCTTAGATTCTTCTTGTTGTTGCATGATTCGAACAAATTATTATGACTTTCAACAAATGCAAACCAAATCTCGAACGGATTCTTGCATAAGAAGATCCATCATCCATTGCTTTCATTTCCATTCGCATTTCAGCTGTAGATGGTTGCCCAAGAATAGCTTCATATAAAACATTTGTCTTGGACAAAAAAGTGAAATTCTTTCGAAACTACTCCAATTGTCAGAGGCGCAAATGCACATGTCCCTAACAGAAGTCCGGAGCCATTGTTTGTTGTTATCATTCGCCAACCATGTTCTTTGTCAATCGATCATCTACATTTATCATATAATTCTTCCTATCATTTTTCTTTTTTAACTCAAAAATTAGTATGGCTTTAAGAGATTTCTTCTTCTTCTCTTGCTTTTCACTTTCTTGAATATTTTCAATAACTTCTTGTTTCTTTTTAGCTCATTGTTTTGTTTCTCCTTAATTTTTATTTGAATTCTTTTTAGCTTGATTTTCCTTTACTGGTTTCTTTCCTTCTCTAATATCTTTTCTTCTAGCTTCTTCTTGAGAAGTAGCAAACTTCCGAAAATGAACTTTTTCATCATTATTCTTAGTTTTCTCTTCATCCTTCTTAGCTTATCTTCTAGTTACTCGCCTTTGATGCTCTTCTCCATCTTGCATCTCGTCTCTTCTTCTCTTATCCTCAACATTGGCAATATGTGAGTAAACTGGAAATTGATCTACAGGAGACTTCCAAGCTGTCTTCTGTATGATCGCATCTCGAGTTCTCACCAAAGCTTCAATCAAGCAATTTTTTTGAGACTCATATTATCTACTTCTTCATCTTCTTTCTCTAGTGGGCTCCAGCTTAGCTACTTCTTCATCTTCTTTCTAGCTTAGCTACATACGTGCTAGCATTAGTGTTTGATATATAATTTCTTCATTCCTCCCTTCCCATGTTTACAGGTAGGGGAAGACGAGTCCTGAAGTCGCATAATTTTTTATTTATATCTATAACTAGCTGGAGCTCTTTTGCTAGCTTCAATTCTTTGCATGATTAAGAAAAGTGTTCTTGGGCATCACACCAGACACACCTTCTTTCTCAAGTTTCTTGTCTATCATTAGGCCTAGTATTTCTTTGATATGTGGACTAAACTAATGGCATAAGAAATTGTTGAGCAATGGGTTGCTAAGAAGGTGCAGGTTGAAGCATCATATTGACTTGAGGAATGTTTAGCATGGGCATAGGATTTCTTTGCAATGGATCTGCATTACTCGTACTTGGTTGAGAAGAACCAAGGTCTTGAAAACCCATAGAGTACACTTTGTTCTCTTCGGATAGAGATGCTTGCAAATATATAACATTCGCAAGTTTCTTTGTTATAACTTATGGAATATGTTGAACAATGCATTGTTGGAGTGTTAAATTATTAATGTATTAATGTGTTTTTGATATTCTTGATATAGCAGCTGGAGGTTCGTGAGGAGCTTGCAAGGCGTGAAAGGGCGGATATCAAGAATCCAAATTATAATTTATTTAGCTTGTAAATAAAACCCGCGTAGAAGGTTCTATTGTTAGAAACAGTTAGAAAAGTAATGGTTAGAATAAGGGTCGTTGTAGACCGCAGTTTCTGTTATTGAAAGCAATGGCTTTCTGTAGAAGTTAGAAACTTTTAGTTTCACGCTTGCTTTTCAAAGCCGCTCTCATGTAACCACTCTTTTGGACGTAATCAAAAGTTCCTATAAATACATGCACTCTGTGGACTATCAAAACAGAGGGCATGGGGAGATTGCACAAAATACTGCGTTCAGTCTCGTTTCTTGTTGTCTCTATTCTTCTGTGTGTTTTCTACGTTCGTAACCTCTGTTTGCACGTGAGCAAGATCTTGACAACAGTGGTATCAGATCTCTGCACGCGTCAATACGGAGGGTTCTGTTCTCTTTTCGCGATTCCGATTCCAAAACCGTCTCCGTCTCCGTCTTCGGTTCCGGTTTCTGTTCCAGTTCCAAAACCAGAACCTACGTTTACACCTACGTTTACTCCTTCGGCTTACTCTAAGGCATCGACTAAGGCAAAGAACTTAGGCAATAACTTAGGCAATACATTGGCAACATTGGCACCCAAAGCTCCCTTGGCGATCATTGGCTATGCCCGAGGCAATTTTAATTTTGAGTAGCAATAGAGAGTTTTAGATTCCCTATGGTAGGAGGATTTGAACCCACAACCTCCTACTTTCAAGGGAAGTACTTTTACCACTACACTCTTTTTTGGAGTTGTCACTCTAGTTCTCTCCTCTTATATTTAACATAACTTGCAGGTTTTCTTACTTTTCAAGGGGGCACGGTGTGACGCGACGCAGCACGTCTCAGGGTACATCCTATCAAGGTACACTTCTCAAGGTACACCAGGGTACATCATGTCAGGGTACATGAGGGTACATCCCGAGAGAAAAGCACTACCTTAAGGGTCAAAGAGCACCATGGAGGATTACAGTAATTCACCTCTACCTGAGGCAACACTCGAACAACAACTAGAGCTTTTGTGGCATGAGCTTCGAGGAGCTCAGAATGAGATCCGACAATGTGATGAAGTCCTCCAAAAGATATAAACTGAGGAAGACAACCTTACGAGAGTAGTAAAAGCTATTGTTTCTGCCCAATCTGATGTTACTCATTCGAAGATTCGTACTAGAAATTACGAGTTTCTACGATTTGATGGCCGAAAGGATGGGCCTTTAGTCCTTTCTTGGTTGTCACAGTTTGATGATTTTTATACTGATGAAATGTATGTTGAAAGTGAAAAAGTTAAATTTTCCACTAACTATTTAGTAGGAAAAGCTCAACTCTGGTGGAATATCCTGCGGCACAGTACAGAGCGTCCAACAACGTGGAAGGCTTTCCAAGAAAAAGTGAAGGATTCTTTTCTTCCTCCTCAATACCATTTACATGTTCGACGTGCATGGACGACCCTTACATGGAAGGAGGGTGATACGGTTACTACTTACACGAAGCGGTTTTGGCAATATTTACTACTTGTTCGAATGCTTGAAGATGTATCAGAGAATATCTTGCAACAGAAATATGAAGATGGTTTGGAGGTGGGAATCCAAGCTAAGCTTCACACCCTACGACCTACAACCCTCAACGAGGCTATATCTTTCGCCTATGATGCAGGAAAAGAATTCTTGTCCATAACCAAGTCAATCCGTCTACAACAACCGGGCCAACGACCACTTTATGTTAAACCTACATTTCCTGTGAAGCGTACTTTTAATGCCCCATCTTACCCTAGTTTTCCTCGTCCTCCACAATCCAATTACTCAACTTCACTTGTTGCTTCATCTCTCCAACCAATCAAACCACCTACCCTTCAAACTTCAGCGGTGGATACCCAACAGATGTGACCACGAATCACTTGCTAGAATTGTGGTAACCCTGGACATACAAAAATAAGGTGCAGATTGCGACCTTTTCACATGAAACCGGCTACAGCTCAATTGCATAACATGGAGGTCCATAATGAAGAAATTCCTCCTGTTTGGACAGAGGAATCATTGGAGAATGACTTAAGTAACTTGGGTAACGATATCTCTCTTCACTCTCTACTTTGCATGCAAGGTACAATAAATAACAAACTAGTTAAAATCTACATGACGATGGTAGTTCACATGACTTCATTACATATTTATTAGTACAAGAACTTAAATTACAAACGTTTCCTTCCTTGTATAAAGTGAAAGCTGCATTTCAAGGTAGTCGTTATAATGTAACACGAGAAGTGCACGATGTTACGATTAGCATAGACCCATATATTGATTCACGAACATTTTTAATTGCATCTTTGCAATCTTACGATGTTATACTAGGTACGCCTTTTCGTCACCATTATAACCCACGTATTGATTACCATACACATACCTTTAACTTTGAATTCAAAGGTCAAATCATTACTTTGTCTGCATTGATTAGTCATACTCAAGTAAAGTGTGCATTTAGGAAAGGATTCAACTCATGCATTGTTTTTGTCAATGTCATCAATGAGTATACTCATACACTTCCTGATGCATATAAACCTTTCATGAGTACTTATAAGGATGGTTTTATGTTTGAGTATACCTCTGAACTACCACCATCTCGAGGATCCTTTGACCATAGCATAGACTTAGTCCCTGGTAGTTCTCCTCCTCATAAAGCACCTTATAGACATGGCCCATTACACCAAAAGGAAATAGAAAACCAAGTAAAAGACCTACTACAGAAAGGAATTATAAGGCCTAGTTCTTCCCCATTTGGAGCACCAGTTCTCTTAGTAGAGAAGAAGAATAAAACTTATCGAATGTGCATTGATTATAGAGCCCCTTAACAAGATTACCATCAAGAATAGATACCCTATTCCTCGAATAGATGATCTCTTAGATAAGTTACGAGGAGCTCGTGTCTTTAGTAAAATTGATCTTAAAATCGGATTACCATCAGATTCGTATGACACAAAGTGATATTTTTAAGACTGCATTTAGAACTCAAACTGGCCATTATGAATTTATGGTAATGCCCTTTGGATTTACTAATGCCCCTGCTACATTTGCACGAATGAAGAACAATATTTTTCTTGATTACCAAGCTTTTGTTCTTGTGTTATTTGATGATATACTTGTTTACAGTAAGAATGATAGTGAACATGAAAAGCATCTTGAAACAGTTTTTCATTTGTTACAAGAGAACACACTTTATGCTAATCCTGAAAAGAGTTACTTCTTTCAACGTAAGCTAGAATATTTAGGACATATTATTTCAAGTGAAGGTGTGCATGTGTATCCGAAAAGGATTAGAGTTATAATAGAATGGCCTACACCACAATCAGTCAATGATCTGCGTTCTTTTCTTGGGTTGGCTAGTTTCTATAGGAAGTTTGTTCGAAATTTTTCTTGTTTAGCATTGCCTCTTATCTTGTTGTTGAAAAAGAAAATAAAATTTGCATGGGGACTTACCCAACAACAATCCTTTGAAAAACTTAAACAAGCACTTTCACATGTACTTGTTTTACAGTTACCTAATTTTTCACAACCCTTTCATGTCGTAACTAATGCTAGTGGTTCAGGAATAGGTGTTGTTTTAATGCAAAATGACCATCCCATTGCATTTGAGAGTAGGAAGCTTAAGCCCTCATAAAAGAATTATAGTACGTATGATAAAGAATTGTTAGCAGTTGTGCATGCTTTGCGAATTTGGAAACACTATCTTATGGGCTCTGAGGTCTTAATCAAAACCGATCAACAGGCTATTAAGCATTCATTAAGTCAACCTTTAATCTCTGATAGGCATCTTAAATGGGCATCATTCATTCAAAATTTCCAACCCATGATCCAATATCAGCCTGTAAAGCTAATGTTGTAGCTGATGCTCTTAGCCGTTTTCCTTTGCATTCTGTTGTTTTGAATAATATTTCTGGCATCCAAATTCATTCTTTTCAAGAAATGGTTTCCACTTATGCATCTGATTTGTATTTTTCACGTGCATGGCATGACTTCAACAATGGTGCATTTTTATCTGATGAACATTATACATTTCATAATGGTTTTCTTTATTTTCAACATAGATTGTGCATAACCCAAGCTTTTAAAGATTTTGTCATTAAAGAAGTGCATGAACCATCTTACATGGGTCATAGAGGCATACAAAGCACCATTTTTGCTTGCAAAGATTTCTTCTTTTGGCCACACATGGAAAAAGATATTGCACATTACGTTTCTCAATGCATTGTTTGTCAGCGTGTCAAACGTCATCATGGTAAACCATTTGGATTATTAATGCCACTTTCCATTCCAAATGAACCATGGGAACAAATTTCTATGGATTTTATCATAGGTCTTCCCATCACTTCATCACATAATGATATGATTTGGACAATAGTTGATACGTTTAGTAAATATGCATATTTCATTCCCTGTAGAAAAACTTTGACTGCACCTCAAGCTTCAAAATTATTCATTAAATGCATTTTCCCACATCATGGATTTCCTAAAGTAATGTTATCTAATCGTGATGTTAGATTTTGTAATCATTTTTGGGTTTCCTTATTTCAACATTTTGGTTCTAAAATAGATTTTAGCTCTGCATTTCATCCTGAAAGTAATGGACAAAGTGAAGCTACAAATAGTACTATTCTTGATTTATTGCATTCTTATTCATTAGATAATCCTAGTAACTGGGATGAAAAGTTGCCATTGCTTCAATTTGCTTACAATAACACTGCACACACCACTACTGGTCGTGCACCTTTTGAAATTGTTTTTGGTAAAAAGCTTTCCACTCCCATGTCCCTGACCCAAACCGACATTCCGATGGCTGATATTATTGCTCAAGTTCACATTTCTATACTTCATGATGTTCACGAGCACATTAGGAAAAGTCAAGAGCGATATACACGTAATATCAATACTAAACGATTACCCAAAGAATTCAAGGAAAATGATTTTGTATGGTTGCGTATCATTAAAAGACGTCTCAAAAATATTTTGTAGCATCCTAAAATTAAACTTGCACCACGCTATTATGGACCGTTTCGCATTATAGAAAAAATTAATGATAATTCATTTAGATTAGATATTCCATCTCATTGGACTATACATAACTCTTTTCATATTAGTTTACTTAAGCCATTTAAAGGAACTTTACCACTCACTCCACTTCTTGATGATCCTCCTTTAATTGAAGAACAATCTAAAATCTTAGTTCCTGAGAAAATCATTGATCATGATGTCACCACTACACACACAGGTACTCAATATCATCGATATTTAGTTAAGTACAAAAATCACTCTATTGAAGAATGTAAATGGATACATAAAACACAATTAACACCCCATTATGACCACTTAATTTCTGCATATAATACACAAACACATTAATGTAACACCTCCATGAACATTTCCATGCATGTGTTTTTACATGGAACATGCTTATTTTTTATTCAGTGATGAAACATGTGACTGGCCATCCATGTTTATTATTTTATCAACTGAGGTCAGTTGCTTTTTCAACTGAGGGGCATATTATAACTTATGGAATATGTTGAACAATGCATTGTTGGAGTGTTAAATTATTAATGTATTAATGTGTTTTCAATGTTTTTGATATAGCAGCGGAAGGTTCGTGAAAAGCGTGCAAGGCGTGAAAGGGCGGATATCAATAATCCAAATTATAATTTATTTAGCTTGTAAATAAAACCCGCGTAGAAGGTTCTATTATTAGAAACAGTTAGAAAAGTAATGGTTAGAATAAGGGTCGTTGTAGACCGCAGTTTCTGTTATTGAAAGCAATGGCTTTCTGTAAAAGTTAGCAACTTTTCGTTTCACGCTTGCTTTTCAAAGCCGCTCTCATGTAACCACTCTTTTCGACGTAATCAAAAGTTCCTATAAATACATGCACACTGTGGACTGTCGAAACAGAGTGCATGGGGGAGATTGCACCCAATACTGCGTTCAGTCTCGTCTCTTGCTGTCTCTATTCTTCTGTGTGTTTTCTGCGTTCGTAACCTCTGTTTGCGCGTGAGCAAGATCCTGACAACATTCTTACTCAAAATTTCTAATTATGCTTCCAATGGAGTCAGAGATCTAGACGTTGCATTGGTCATAGTCGTTGCTGCAGATACATTTGGTTCCGTCAGAGCAGGTGTCTCTATAGGTTGAAATTGAAAGACTTTAGAAAGACTTTAGATCCCGATAAGTTACAATATTTCTTGAACAGGTTAGATTGAGCCCAAAGAAAGGAATTGGAGCCTATGCTTGACGATGAGACTACCTCAAGTGCATTAATGGATTATTAAAATATTGTTTCAGCCATAGTCCATCTGATAGCTCAAAGCTAAGAAAGGCATTTCAAGTTATCCAATAGCAAGAGATCCTGCACTTGAAATTGAAATTGATCAAAGCTTGCCGACTAAACAAGATCCAGAAATCACACAACTTGAATCAAAAGTAGACTCCATTGCAAAACACACAAAAACTCCTGGTATAGAAATTACCTCATTGAAAAGTTTTCAATATACAATGTCTAGGGTTCCAAAACAAGGTAGAAGACCCTTCAATCAACCTAGGCGTGTATATGATGTGGCGAGTTTGACCATCCTCATTGGACAATGGACAGGCACTTCTTTTAAAGAAGCCGAAGAGACGAATCTAGTAATTGAAATTGATACGCAAATATGTAATTACCTCATAAAATGTCCATTAGAAAGAAATTTTGGTAAAGGGGGGCCAAAGAAACTTCATGAAGCATCGACAAGTCAAAACACATATGCCTTCAAGATTGATGATGAAAATGATGAGTGAGGTTTGAACCTATGTTTATGATATTGCTTGTAAAGGAAAATTAACCGCTCAAGCATTGAATACGTGTGCATTGTGAATTTGTGTGATATATATGGGTGCAAGATGTATGTATACATGTGTATGTGACTGTTGACATGCGTGACATGTGTGTCTATGTGACTTGAATCTTGATTAACTTATTATTAACTTGAGTCCTTATTGAATTTGTTTATATTTCCCATAGGTTGGCCCTCAAAATGTCATTCAAGTGGTGATTGATAATGCTTCAAATTATGCATCTACGGGAAGAAAGCTAGAGGAGAAGTTTCCATCCATAGTATGGAACTTGGTGTGCTTCTCATTGCCTTGATCTTCTTGTGGAAGACATTGGCAAGTTTGGAATGGATCAAGAGCACTATTTCAAAAGCTACATCCGTACTTGATTTTATCAATTTTAAGGTGAGGGTTCTTGCAATTTTTCGACCATATTAGGATATGGAGTTGAGGAAGTCACCCAAAACATGTTTTGGGGCTATGTGGATACTTTTGGACAGTCTTTATGAGGTTCAAAATAAGCTTCAAAAGACATAGTCTTAAGAGTGTAAAGAATGGATGGATGGAGAGCCCATTGCACAACAACAAGAGGCAAAGTCTATCCAAATTTATGCTTGAGGGAGTCATTTTGGGAAAAAGTTTTTAGTATATTAATGGTGCCCTTTGTATAAGGTACTGAGTATGACATATATGGAGGGTGCCACAATAGATGTTCTCTATCAATTTATGAAAGAGGCAATTGAGACAAAGTGCACCACACTTGATGAACCATTAGATCCTTCATGGTAATTTTATAAGTTCATATTCTTGAATCTTTACTGAATTCTATATATTTATGAGTTGATTTAGCTTTTAAGTTTTCATTTGGAAATTCATAATAGATACATATCAATCTTTATTCTTTTGATCTCTCTTCATGTAGTGATATTTTTTATAGCACACCGAAAAGAGATGATATACTCTATTTGGTGGAGAAGAGATGGAAGTGAATGAAGAGGCCCATTCATGGTTTTGTTCCTCTTGCATCCGGCTTTTCAAGAGGCTTCAATATTCATGGACACCACACTTTTGGAAGATAGAGATACCTATCTTCCAAAAATTCTATCTTATGAGCAGCATGCTACTTTTTTGCAGGAATTCATAAATTATAATGATCAAAGCGGAAGAGGGATTCACTAGTGGAGCCTCTTTTTAGGTGGGAGAGTTTTGGCTATCAAATGCCTCTACTCCAAAGGATACCTATGCAGGTTCGTGCAAAGGTATGTAGTATGTTCTTACATGTCAAATGATAATCCGTTTTAATTTTTTTTTGTACTAATTTGTTTTGTTTTATTGTATTTTTTGTTGTAAGATTGCTCATCAGGAGCATGTAAGAGGAATTGGTCTTCCTATTCCCTCACCCATACCAAAATACATAATAAGCTAAGCATAAAACAATTAGAGAGACATATATATTGTCTCTCTAATTTACGCCTGTTATGGACCATGCATCAAATGCCTATGGCAAGTTAACTAAGGATCATACTTCATTAGTACATACTACATTCAAATTCTCAATTTTATTATTTCCAAGTTTGTCTAAGATTTGAATCTTGATATGACAATGGACATGTTGCATGTTATTGATTATCTTTTATTTGTTTTCTTATTGTTTTTAAGTAGGTAAATGTGGATAGTCTCAAGCTCTCACATGAGATACTTAAAAGCGTTCAAAAAGATAAAGAAGTAGAAGAAGAACAAATTTCCCATGATTTATATTCAAAGCATGAGGAGATTGAAGGGAGAGTGAATCGCACACGATCTCACTCAAAGGTCGCAAATTCATGCATCAAGACATAACAAAGGCATGCATGTGCCACTATTGCATATTCATGAAGACGATCCGGTAGTAGATCATCTCCATCGATCATGGAAGATGAAAATGAAGCCATTGAACCTAGAGAATCATCTTATGATGATGATCGCAATATTATTAGTGATGGACATTATGAGAATGTTTTTTCTATCATGTCTTCTAGTGAAGAGGATGATTATAAATCTAGTGATGAGTAGTGACTAGTGAGTAGTAGTCACTCATGAGCATTATGATGATTCATACATTTGACATTGATGATTGATCATTGGACATTTCTTATTTGTATGTGTTGATAGTGTTGTCACTTTTGTTTTAAATGAGTCATGTGTCACTAGATGTTCTTTAAAATCAAAATTTTCTTCAACATTTAATGTCTTTGTGAAATTTAAATTATGGCATATCATATATGCACTAGTGACTAGTCATTGTGTCTCATACTTCATTCATTACTATTGGTATGCAAAGTTCTAATATTCAAATCGTATTTCATAGGTTTTGATTCTAATATTTAGATTCTAGTCTCTACTAGTTATCATGAAATGGTCACTTAAACCTGAAATTTTTTTAACTATAAATGTCTTTGTGAAATTTAAATTAAGGGCCATGGCAATGTGCATATGCATTAAGACCAATCATCGGAATCTTATACTATAAATACTTATTACTACATAGTACAGTGTACATGTACATTGTACATGTATCGTATTGTATTCCAAAATTTACTAGTACAGTTCTGTACCAGACAACAACAACTCTATAGGATGCATCGTACTTAATTGGTGACTACTATGGGTCACATACATCAAAAACTCCCCAAATGGCATGCTACAAACCAAAACACTGTTCACTAAGAAACTTCAGAAATGCCATTCCATAGTCACATTATAGCTTTGATAACATAATGGCCATTCTGATCATCGTCTTTGCCAAAGAAATTGTTCAAAAGAAGACTACATGTCGATGATTATGTCTATAACTATGTCAATGCAACCTCGCCTTTAGTACTTCCATAAGAGGCTGAGGCTGAACATTCAAAATATATTCATCTATGAATGTTAGATTCTTAATTAGCACACTGAAGTTATGGCTTTTGGGTGTGTCATTGACATACACAAGGAAGCCAACAACATGAGCTACTCCGTGAATTTCAACAACAGAATGATCACTCAATTGTTGTTATAAATAAAGCGGAATCCACCATAAGTGCATGAGGTGGTAACGGAGATGTTCTATCATCCTTCACATTCTTACCTGGTACACGATGCAGTGAGATAATCCAGTTCGTGCATGAAAACAAAAAATGACCATATAAACTTCAACATCTGGATATAAATTCAGATGATTCTCAGGACCAAAGGAATATCTAAACACCACAATACTATCGAACAGTATGTAAAGGTCACATCTCCCTCTATCCTCCTTATACATATAAAATTAATCAACAAACAACAAGGTGAACACCACCCCTGCTAATTCCTAAAACTTCTGCACACCCTCATCCCTGCTCTATTCTCCAGCAGATTGCTCTTTTCAGACTTGCAAAATGAAATCGATCTACAAATGCAAACGCTTCTCTTGTGAACAGCTCAAAATTGTCCAATATTGAGATGGGAAATATTGTAACTCACAAAAGTTAGGTGGAGTTCATTCATATATGATGACTTCAGTGATAGCAAAAAAGCTCTTGATGGACTCTGCTGCAGCAATACTCTAGGGAGCTTGACTTGTGAAGTATAAGCCATGAGAGGGTGTCCCCTCTAAAATTTTGAACTTTCTTCAGTCTAGCCCCCTATCAAATTGCTTCGCATAATGACTGCATGGTTCCACTCCCTCTTAGAATTCTCATTTATGCAATATACGCTGCCTCCTTCCCCTCCCTACTTCGAACAAAAGCGAAAAGTTATGCATGCGACCCTGTTGCCCTTTCAAGTACGAGAACACTGTGAAAGGGGGGGGGGCAACTGTAGTGATTAATTACACTATGAGGACACCGAAGACAAACCAAACCAAAACAATGCTTGCTTATAATGAACGAAACATTGAATAACTCTTAGTGCATACACTAGGAAATAGAACATCAGACCTATATAGGGAAAACTTGAAGAAACTCAGGGATTAAGCCTCAATTCAGACATTATAATAGAAGTTTCATAATTCCTTAAAACAAAGAGCAGAATTACATTGCAATTGGAATAGCTTATGGATACTTGCTTATACTTGAAAAGCATCCATGAATGTTCTTCTACAAGCCAAATCCAAGTTTTAGTGACAATAGCTCCGTCTACATTCTTGTTCTCTCTCTATGGTCATGATTCTAGCACATCCTTTGCCATTTCTATCGCTCAATTACAGCCACTTTGACAAAGATAGAGAGCATCCCCTCTTCTCCTTGTATGTGATTGCAGAAAGCCTAGAGTCCTCTTTTGTGAGTTTCCTCCTATGGCTCCAACCCTCTTTAATGCTGACAGATCCACCTTATTCTCCATCCTATACTCCTGCAGCTCCCTTGCCCTTCATGTGCCTTTGCCTATTTCACATCACTGCTTCTCCCAAAATACCTTTTAATGTATCTCCTCAGCTCCCTCTTTGAATATGAAGGGTTATGCTTTGAAAAAGAGAGGACTCAGATGAGAAAACGAAGCCAAATTCCCCCACAGAGTTGCGCCCTCCCTCAGCTGCCCGTCTCCTCTTCCTTTCCAGTCCCTACCCATTTACCTGTGGCTACCGTCAGCTTCCTTGTTTTTTATCTTAGCAATATGCTTCTTCAGGACAATACTTGGTCTGTTCCTCGACGTTGAAGCTTTTGAAGCAATAGATCAAGCATCAGCTCATAGAATCTCTCTGCATTATTCTTCATGGTCAATCGCCACTTGCATCCTCACCCTTCAAACTCTCAAGCACACCACCTTATGTATACTCTTCAGCTTCCGAACTTCCCTCTGGAGCTGCTACACGCACAGTGATTATCTCATGTACTTTCTCCCGTTTACTCCCTTCAGGTATGGACTTTGAGCCCTCTCTGTTTGGCATTGCCAAGGATGGCCCCGTTCTGAACAGTTTCCGATGGCTGTAAGTTTTCCTCTTTTTAGGTTGCACTCCAGCCCACATTTTTCCTCCTCTTAAGAACAACTACCAACTCTGCTTCTTCACAACTCCTTGGCTAAAGACCTCTAATCCACTCCTCCACTATATGCCACAGCACCTCCTTTGCTTCGAAGCGTGCAGCGCTCCCTACAGTGATATAGATGCATCCTCTCCTTGAACGAATAAACGTCCTCCTTGTGTGCCTTCCAAAACAGAGCGCTATTCTTCTCTTAGTTGCGCGAACCTCAAATCTCTCTCTCGCTCTCTCTCTCCTGAGCTGCTACACACAATAGCCCTTCGGGACTGGTCTACCTCTCTGATATCTGATATCTGCTACCCTCCTCCCAGGGCTGCACTTCATTTCTTAGAATATGAAAACCAGCGCTTCCGCGACCCTTTTCTGGTAATCACATGGGGTGCGCTCAAACACGCCCAGATAACTTGTTGTTAAGTTTGTGAACAAAAACAGACCATAGACATAATATATGTAATAAGTACATGGCAATTCATGCCCTCGAGAGTCGACAGTGCGCTCAAAGACGCCCACATAACTTCTTGCTAAGTTTGGAAAAAAACAAAGTATATACATAACATATGTTATAAATATTATGTACACTTAACATGTACACTCGTTATATAAACTAAAGCGACATGTTAGGATGCGCACAAACGCATATGTATACATGGAAACACCATTCACTTATAAATGATGCATAAATGCACACACCTTTTACAACATCCACATACTTCCATACATATGTACATACACATATACATGCATACATTACACACACATTGCATACTACAAGCACACAAGCATCTATGATACATACATACATGCACATGTTCAAACACATAAGTATAGACAGAACGTGACACACATTACATGCATACACACAATGATGCATAAATGCACACACCTTTTACAACATCCACATATTTTCATACATATGTACATACATATGTACATACACATGTACATGCATACATTACACACACATGCCATACTACAAGCACACAGGCATGTGTACATATACATATTCATGTATACAATACACACACATGCCATACTACAAGCACACAAGCATATGTGTAACATACATGCATACATGCACACGTTCAAACAGACAAGTATAGACGCAATGTGACACACATTATATGTATATACACACAATAGATTCACACTCGTAACATATTCAGATATGCATGCAAATGCATGAAAATGTACACACTAGGAATACACATAATCACATACGTACATGTTTTTTTCACAACACAAACATCATGGCATGCACATACACAATACACAAGCACACACACATTATACATTCCATGCACATTATACGCCTACACAAACACACATGACAACATCATGTTCACATACATAGTGTCTCCATTCAAGAACACACAAGCACAAACACACAAACACACTTTGAACATTCAAGCACAAACACACAAACACACTTTGAACATTCAAGAACACATTTTTAACTACACATGCACACTTAACACATGCATACACTTTCATGCTTAAATTCACAGAATGGCTCTCACATACACATGGAATGGACACACACATCAAAATGCTTCTCTCACAAAAGCATATATGAATCTAGTCACACATATAAAAGCACACAAAGATCTTCTCTTGAAGTATTGATCAAAATCACATCCTAAGCAAGTGTATTTATCATAAGATACCACTCTAGTGTATCAAATTAGACACGATTTCTCCTATAATAGGGATCCCATGGAGAGATCTCAAATGTGGATTTTGTGTGTTTTGACCTTAATCTCTTCCCCTCTATCATTTGATGTGCATCAATTCAAAAAACTCTAGAAATCCCACTCCACTTCAAATTAGGGATAGGATCCTAAGATCCCATAAGTTCACTATGTAGAGATCTTGGAGTAAGATTTAATTGAGCAATGAAGTGTTTCAACTCAAAGTTTTCACATTACCTTGTTCTATGGTTGCTCCCAAGTGCGCTACCCTTGGGCATCACAAATATCCATAGAATCTCAAGGGTCTTGTGGGATCTCTAAGTTAGGATCCTAGTGTTCTAAATACCCTTGGATAATGAGAATATGCAAAGTGTTTTTTAGTGAATTCTTCCCTAACTATTTGAAGTTCATTATGCACAAGATCTTATATTTTGATAGGTTCATGGGATCCTATTGGGATCTTTGTGGTCATATCTCATGGAGGGATCTTAGGGAAATTTCTAGAGAGATTAGGTTGGCCTCACTCACTTAAGGATTGTCTCTCGAGTCTCTAGGTCCACACTTCCAGATGGCATCAAAATATCTACATGGGATCGCAAGATATGAGGTGGAATCTTCATAGATCCTTCTACACAGGGAGGGTCCCATCACGAGATCTACCTTATAGATGTTTGACCAAGGTCTTTTGGAGTTGAGCCTAGATCAAATTGAAAAAGAGCATTCAAGAAAATGAATACATCCCAAAATCAAACAAGCTCTTCACAATTCAGGATCTCATTTTATTAAACGAAATCTCTAAAGGTGTGGTGGGTGGGATCTCAAGGATCCTGTGAGTTCTCGAGATCTTGGGTTTTGCACAATTAAAAAAATATCAAAAGTTAATTTCAACTCCCCTTCACACCAAGGCTTGTTTTCATGGCTCACAAGGGACTCAAATATTCCATTTGCCCCTAAATCCTTGTCATGTAATCTCAAGGAACTTGTGGGATCTTTGCTTGAGATCTTGAATCCTCAGATAACAACAGCAAGTTTTGGAATTTTCTTGTTTTGTTCTCATCCATGTAGGGTTAGGCTTTCACCCAAATTTTCAAATCATAAAATTTTTATCATAATGTTGTGATCTCCTCTGCATGAGATGTCAAGCTCTTGAAGCTTTTATATCATGATTTTTGTTGTGAGCATGTAGCTCACTTATCCTTTGAGTTAAAAGGTCATAATGCCTTAGCAATGCAAGTCACACACAACAACATCCATAACATAAGAAGGATAAGGAAGGCAAAATGACAAGCACGTTTGTGCATTGCTAGCTTCTAAGGAGAACTACAACTGAGATAAATAGGAAATAAATAAGTGCTTGAGGTAAATCAGAAGAGAAAGAAGCACTTCTTATCTCCAGTTGATCAGAGTAATGCTCTATGTGTACAAAACGAAAATATATCCTCTCTCTACATCTCAAATGGTATTTTTTAATTTCTTTTCTCTACATGAGTAGAAGCAGGCAGACATCAAAGACACAAGGTTATCTTCTTCATCACCAAAATACCAGTAGGCACCATTCTTTCCTTTGATGTAGAGAACAATAGAGAGGAGATAATATGTCATTAGCGAGATCTTAAAGTGCATGCATAGAGTAAGGCTCTTATAAGGTGTCTCAATCCTTTGTTTATCGCCATTGTCCACTCCTCCAAGCTCCATCTGAGAGATAGAGAGTGCAAGCCCACATAACTCTCTCTCCTTGATTGTTTAGTGAGAGAACAAGAAAAAAGACCATTCACTCTCTGCTGGTATCGACAATCAATCTTTGAAGACACTGCTTGTGCTCCACTTGGCACTATTATTTGTGCAAGCATGAGAGAAAGAGAGAGAAGAAAAGATAGAGAGAGAGAGGAGAGTAAAAACTTTCTAAAAACATCTACAACAACAGTACCAAACCACTATAGCACATTCCAAGCTTCTATCTCTACTCAGCAAAAGAGGAAGATACGAGTATAATTTGATGCTTTGAGTCTCTGGGAAGAAGTCTCGAGTTCAAGTTTTCAATATAATATATGAGGGGCATATTGGGCCTTATACCGATGCAAATATGTAGGGGAAATTTAGACCCGATGTCGATATAAGCATCAGTATATGCATTGGTACAATAACATCATTATAAGTGTTGATATGGGCACCAATAGCAATCAAGACCCACAATATACACAATGGTATATGCATCAATAATGGAATCACTAGTATAAGCATCGATATGCGCCTAGAAAAATCACAGATATAAGCATCGGTATGCCCTTGGGCATACCGATGCTCATACTGGCACCTATACTGACGACCATATTTGCAATATATTTTTTGGACAGAGTGCGTTGTCTCTTACTGCAGCAAAATGACAATGTTGTTGTGTAGCAAATGACAATACACTCTGCCAAAAAAAAACCGAGTATATATGACATACTCTAGTGGTTATCGATTTAGGGTTTAGATGAACTGCAATTAAAACATGATTTGATAAAGCAAAACACATTGTCCATTATAAAAGAGATAGTGGGAGCAAAATGAACCATGAACCATGTACAAAAAAGATATTCCATAAATGAAACATGTACAAAAGAGATATATATAGTCCATAAATGAAACATGTACAAAAGAGATATATATAGTCCATAAATGAACCATGTACAAAAATGTGGCAAACCACTGCCATATATGAGCCAAATACAAAATGTGGCAAACCATTGCCATATATGAGCCAAATATAAAATGCGGCAAACCACTACCATATACGAACCAAATACAAAATTGTGGTGCACTAATGCCATATATGAGCCAAATACAAAATTGTGGCACACCACTGCCATACACATGCCCAAAGGGATCCAAACGTCTATATCTGTAGTCCTGCAACAAAGCGCATTTAGGAAATGAGACAAATTGACATGATATTTATAAACAACAATTAAAAAACATTAAACCAATTCCAAAAGCTCACCTCATCGTAGATGCTCCCACGAAATAACCGCACCATGTTCCTCCAAGTTCTCCAACAATTCAACCAAACCATGATGATATCCATAAGCATCCTCTACTCGTGTTAGAAGATGTCCTTGTTATGGAAATGTGTTGAACAAAGAATTGTTGGAGTGTTAATTTATTGATGTATTAATGTGTTTTGGTGTTTTTGATACAGCAGTTGAAGGTTCATGAGGGTGTGAAAGGGCGAACATCAATAATCTGATTTATAATTTATATATTTTGTAAATAAACCCACGTAGAGGGTTTTATTGTTAGAAACAAATAGTAAAGTAGTGGTTAGAATAAGGGTATGCAACTTTAGATATTAAAATCAAAGGCTTTCTATAGAAGTTACCAACTTTTACTCACACATGCTTTTTGAAGCTTCTCTCATGTAACCACTATTTTGACATAATAAAAAATTCTTAAAATACATGCACTCTGTGGACTATCGAAATAGAGTGCATGGGGGGATATTGCATCCAATATTGTGTTCTATCTCGTCTCCTAGCATATCTATTTTTCTGTGTGTTTTCAACATCTATAACCTCTATGTGCGCATGCGTAAGATTTTGATAACACTGGTATCAGAGCCCTATGTGTGTCACTACGGAGGGGTCTATTTCTATTTGTTTTGGTGTACAAGAAGCAAGATGTTAGTATCAATAAAATAATTTACATATGTCAAATGTGTCACATGTGCCTGGGACTCTCAAATGTGTCTATGCATGGCCATGTAATGGTGCCCTATATTAATGCATACTCTGGAAATGCATGACCTGAATGGTGCAAAAGACAGGGTTGTGCAAGGACCACATGGTTTTCGCACGTCGAGGCTTCCTATGTTACTTGCAAACTTGATGCAATCTTTGTTTGGAGGTGTCCATTGGGTCCAAAGATGATGCAATCAACGGATGCTTGAATGACAATTGATCATTGCTCCTTATAGCAACCATTTTAGCACAGTGTTCAGCTATGCACAGATCACATTTGGCCTCTGAATCTTGGAATGGTTTCTTAAATTTTGTATGGCTTGGATCTTTGGTTTTATGGGGGCTACTGGTGCTTTTGGCTTCCAAAACCATATGTTTGATGATTGTCTTCTTGTCATTGCCGAAGAGGTGAATTGATCATCTTGTGATCTCGATGCTTGGTGCTCACCCTTGCCTCACCGTGGCTTCTTGGTTGAGACTTGACTCATGTGGGAGAGCAAGGTTTTGTGTATGTAAAAGTTCCTTGGGTAACCACATGTGTAACTGCCCTTGTTGAGCTATCACTAACTTCTTAGGGTTGTCAAATACCATGTGGTTGAGCTTGTCTCTGTTGCCTCATTTGTCATCTGGCTTGGTTGGCTTGCCTAGATGGGAATTTTTGTGGCAAAGCCGGTGGTTGCTCTCCCTTTCGTATCCAAATCTGCTTCATGCCCGGAGCTCCTTTTTTCCTGAATGTTGTTTGTATATTTGATATAGTGGTTGTCTTGTGTTGTTTTGCTTGCCTCTGTGGTTGAACTATTGTGGCTCCATTAGTCTTTGAAAAAGAAGATAGATCCACATGCCTTTGAGCCTCTTCTTCCAGGATTGATTCCTTTTGCATCATAGAGATGTCAACACACTCAACATCTTCTTCTCTAAGATTAGTCTTAGAAGAACTAAGAGAATGTGTGATACTTGTATATGCGATCATACGATTCTCTAATTCTAACGTAATGCATTGTTCATGTACCCAAACTTGAAGAATTTGACTTCTTAGGTTTAAGTTGACTACATGGTCATAGATCCAATCTTGGCCCTAGACAAGTGGTTCCATAAGGTCCTCATCTTAACACACTAGGATTTTGACTCTCATTGGGACATCTTGAAGGTAGATGGGAAGCTCCACCTCGCCCAAACAAGGGGTTTCCACATCTCCCAATCCTATGAGATAGGCTTCTATGGGATTGATGTTCAATTGTAGATCTTATAAGTATGAGAATCTAACTGCACTAGTTGATGCACCCGAGTCAATCAAGGCTCTCATAGTACTTACACGCTTTCCTTGTCCTACCTCTATGGTCATGACGGGACATCGATCAATTATTCAAGAAGCAATGGCACCTGATGTTTAGCACATGGCCATGTGATATCTTGGGGCATTCGGATTGACATCTAGGCCTTGTCGTCTTAACTTATTTCTCCTAATGCACTCTCTAGCCTCTACCTGTGCTTCCTCTCTAACCCTTAACTCTTATGCTTTTCACTTCTTAGCAGTGTTGAGTCTCATTAGCATATCCTCTATAAGAGGTTCTTGATACAACTTGACTCTACATCCACTAATATAGTTTGGCAAGATGTCACCTTCTAGCATGGCTAATTGAACTGCACCACTAATGGAGATTCTATTAATGATCATGGGTCCATATCCTCTTTTTTCCAATTTACGGGCATGTTGTTTTAGTGTATAAACCAACACTAGATCTCCCTCTTTCAATCCTTTATCCTTGATGTGTGCATCAAAGGATGTCTTTTGTCTTTTCTTTGCAGCATAGATGCTTGTTGCCGTTCATAGCCTCATCTCACCTAAGCATTCTAGATCAAAGATCTTGGAGGACAATACCTCTCCATTCCACTCATGCTCTTGTGCTACTCTTAAAGTTGGGATCAAGAAGTCTAACGGTAACACAACATTCTGTCTGAAAACCATCTGAAATGGGGTTGAACAATTTTGTCAATACATTAAATAAGATCTTATTTGTGCTCTCGGCTTGTCCGTTAGCTTGTGGATGATAGGGGACAGACTTCTTATGAATCACCAAGAATTCTTGGAGAAAGTTTTCAATGACTTCATTCAAGAAGTGTGTTCTTCTGTCACTTACTAACTCTATTGGTAGTCCATATCTAGTGAAGAAATTCTCAAATAAAAATTTAGCCGTCGTTTGAGCATCGTTCTTTGTCGTGGCTTTGACTTCTACCCACTTTGTAAGGTAATATGTGGCTACAATAATGTACTCTACATGGGAGTTTCTAGCTAGGGGGTTAATAGGACCTACAAAGTCTATACCCCACTTCGAGAATGCACATCCTCCCATCATTGGCCTCAAGGGCATCTCATCTCTCCTAATTGGATATTGGGCACGTTGGCATGTGTCGTATCTCTTCACATAGGTATGTGCATCCATATGAAGAGTGGGCCACCAAAGTCTTGAGAATAGAATGGTCTTAATTACTCGGTCAGGACCAAAGTGTCCACTTGCAACACCACTGTGTGTATTCTAAGACTTTCAAATAGTCTAATTCATGAACGCACAATCTTAGGTAACCATCTTTGCCTCTTCGGTATATGTTGTCTCCAACTAAGGCATAGTCCTCAGCCTCTTGCTCCATGCTTCGTTTTCTTGCTAGGCTAGCCTCGCTTGGTAGTGTTCTGGATCTCATAAATTCTACCAACAGAGCACTCCATTCTGGAATTAATGACACGTGATAAAGGGTAGCATGCTCCACCGGGGGTCTCTCCTGGCACACTAGACAATTCTTAATCCACTCATGTACTTCTCTATCCATACTAGGCCAATACACTCCTAAATGTTTTAGGTTATGCAATGTCCATTGTTTAGAATAGTGCTTTCCTAGCAATCCTTCATGAGCTTGTTGCAACCACCTACTATGTTCATCGTCCTCAACACAACGAACTAGTACACCCTCCGTATCTTGTTTGTACATGCTTCCTACCAATATTTGATAGTTTTGTGATTTTACAATTTCTTCTTTGTTCGTTTTCACATTTTTATTCATGGGTCTAAAGGTTAGGACAGATACCAACTTATTTGCCCATTTAGAAACAACTTCTAAATTGAACAGATAAGCATCAGGTAGTTCATCAGACACTCCTTCCAATGGCTCTCCTAAAGTAATGCGAGAAAGATGATCTGCCCTGAGGTGGGTTCTACCTTTCCTAACAATGAATTCAAATTCATGTTCCATTAGTAAGAGGAACCATCTTACTAAGCATCCTGTATTGCAAGGTTTATTGACTACATATAATAAGGCATGGTGATCAGTGAAAAACTTGAACTTCTTGGCCAATAGATATTGCCCAAACTTCTTTACAACATATACCATGCCTAAGCCTTCTCTTTCAGTTGTTGTATAGTTTCGTTCAGCTGCGTTCAACTATCTGCTAGCATATGCTATGGGCAAATCTAGATTTTCTTCTCCTATGGGTTGTGCTAGCACACATCCTATCACATGATTGGATGCATCCACATGGACATGGAATGGTTTATTCCAATTAGGAGTGGTCAGTATTGGTGCTTTGCACAAACGTCTCTTCAACTCATTGAAGGAATTTTCACATTCATCGTTCCACTCAAAATTTGTCAACAAGGCATAAAGAGGTTTAGCTATGACATGTGGATAAACTTACAGTAATATCTGCAATGGCCCATAAAGGCTTGTACCTCTTTAACATTCCTTGGCCTTGGCAGCTCTGCTACGGCTTTTAGTTTTTCCTCATCTGTTGATATTCCGTTCTTAGAAACAATGTGACCTAAGATCTTACCTTGACATAACCATGAACACACACTTTTCGGGGTTCATACACACTTGATATTCTCTACACTTGTTGAAGATCTGTCTGAGCTCAGGAATGTGGTATCTTCTTTCTTGGGAATGAGCACATAGATCATCCACATATACTTCTAAGCTCTTTCGCAAGAACTCTTTGAACGCATGACACATGAGCCTTTGGGATGTTGCAAATGCATTGGTAAGTCCAAATGGCATCACATGAAATGTAAAGATTCCCCATTCGGTGGCAAAAGTGGTTTTTTGTTGATGTTCTAGGGAAATGGCTACTTTGTTGTAACCTGAAAATCCATCAAGGAAGCTATAAACTTCCTTGTCTACCACACGCTCCAATAAATGTTCAATGATTGGAAGCGGATAACTATCTCTAAGAATAGCGGCATTAACTTTTTTAAGGTTAATACACACTCGCAACTTCCCATTCTTCTTGGGCACCACTACAATGGGGGATACCCATTCAGTATGCTCAATCTCATAGATAAATCCAACTTCAATCAATCTATCAATCTCTTCTTTTATTTTGGCTCCATATGTGTCATTTTATGTGTAGGGCTTTTGTTTGGTGGGCTTGGCATCAATGGTCATGGGAATCGTATGAGAGCATATTTCTGGATCTACTCCCTTTAGGTCTCTATAGGTCCACGCAAACACGTCCCTATATTCCCTTAATAAAGCTACAAGCTCTACTTCTTCTTCTGCACTTAGATCTTCTCCTATGTACGTACATCGCTCTTCATTCTCTTCAATGGTCACAACAATTTTTTTGGTCTTTTCTTTATTATCATATGCTTCTCCTATGATGGCCTCTCTTTTAGGCATTCGTACCAAAAATTTTTGGTCTTCAACTTCATATTTCTTGAAATTCTCAGGTACTTCAAACAATGATTCCTCCTCTGGTTGTTTCACTGCTTTTCTTTCTTTTTCTTTTGTCCCCCTTCACGTCCATCCTTTGAATTTATAGTTTGATGCTTGTGAGAGGTTCTTCTTCTTTTTGGGTATGTAATCCTAAATTCTCTAGATAGTGCTCCTCTGAATTAAAGAAACTATCCATCACAATGGATTCTAGATCATCATTGTCCTTTTCTTCTTCGATCACCTCCTTAGAGTCACACTCCTCTAGCAAGGGTTCACACATGAAAAAAGAGATATCATAACCCTCGTCATCACAATGAGGCGTCCATTGTTCTTCATTGACAACAATGTCCATGGTGGCTAAGATTTCTGCCCAACCATGAGGCTCAAATTCCTCATCTGGAAAGATCATTGGTGTGTAGGTTGGGTCTCTAACCAGTTTGTCTCCTAGATAAGTTCCTTCTTCTCTCGCTTTTAGGTGTCTTTCCTCTTCTTATGTGATATTGCACATCCACAAGTGAGTATATTCATGCATCCATGATGGATCATATGAACCTTCAAAATTCACAGAGATTGAATCTTCTGGAGCCTTATGGATAGGATTCCACTATAGGGGTGGTACATCTCTACATGTATAATCCTTGAGATTGACCTTGGTTGTGACCCCTAAGTGCTACAAGTACAAGGAGTTTGTTCCCCAATCTTGCACTATTTGTAGTTGTCGTAGGAAGGGTCTCCCTAGGATCAGACATTATTTTTGCCAAAGTCACATATAGCAAAGGTGTGTTCAAACTCTACACCATAAGTGGTTAGAGTTATCTTGTCAAGCAATCCTAGAGGTCTTTCAATATGGCCATCAACCATTTGAAGCTTCATCCTAGTTGGTCTTAGTGCGTCTTTGCCCCATTTCTTCCATAAAGAGGTGGTCTCAATCGCAACACCAGCACCTGAATCTAAGATAGCTTTGGTTGTGTAACCTTGGTAGGTGATTGGAAGATAAGTATTGACTTTTCACCTTCACTCATGTCCTCTATTTTGTCTAGAGGTATCTCTGGGACTTTTTGCTTAGAGCCTGCTTTTGACACATTGGAACCAAGTTCTGGAACTTGATTCGCCACATGTTTTCATAGATCTAGTTTTACTTTGAGCAACTCTTCTATGGTGAGATGACATTGAACCTTAGTGTTCTTTACGACATCAGTGTTCCTTGGAACCATTGAGTCTTCATTTCTTGCCAATATTGTGGGAGCTCTGATCTGAAGAGATTCAGATTCCCATGGGCCTCTGAATTGTGGCAACTCTTGTAAAGAATCAGATTCAAAATCTAATCTTTCGTCTTCTTGTTGCTCTACTTGGTCTCCATAAATAGATGGAATGTCTTGGGGAAATTGATAATGAAGGTCATCAATCTCAAGAATAGGAGGGGGGTTACCCTTCTCCTTGGCCCATTTCTCTTCTTGTATTTCCCGCAAGAACTCTTGAGAGTGCTCCTGAATATAGTCGTAACATCGCTTCAATGAGATGACCCTTGGTGTTTGTCTATTTTGAAATCCTAGCTTCTTGGCAACCTGCTCAACTATCTCATCTATCTCAATGGAGGTTTTGGAGGTATGACTAGTAGAACTGTTAGAATCCCTATAGAGCTTGGATAATTCTAACTCCTCACCCAAGTTATCTTCTATGTCGATGCACATCCGCACACACTCTTCTATGGATCTAGGCTCTTTCAAGTACACATATGATCTCAACTTTGTGCTTAGTAAGCCATCTAAAAACAAAGCCACTTGTTTGGCCAGTGTGGGTAACTCTAGAATAGGGCATCTTTGTAAGTACTGCTTGAACCATCTTCCTACAAGTCGCACTGTTTCTTAGGGTTTGTGCTTGAAGCTTGGATCAAGGATGATGTGTTACATCTGATGCCACTCTTGAAAAATTCTACAATGAATTCTTCTAGCAGTTGACCTATGTTTCGGTACTTTATGGCTATTCAAAGGCTGAAACCAAGCTAAAGCAGTACCCTTGAGGGTCAAACCAAATGCCTCAAATTGGGAAAACAAGTTGTCGACCTGTTCAACTCTTAACACTTGTTTGAAATTTTCCGGATGATCAGAGAGATCTCCTAAACCATCAAAGTAGTTTTTCATTGTCTTAATCACTTGAGAAGGTCTAAGGGTTCTTGGGTACTCTCGGGGTCTGAGGAATGAAAAGTCATGATCATCTCTTTGGTGCCTATGTGTTCTATGTCTCTCTCTCTTTCAGGTCTTCCACTTTCAAATCCAGATCTATCTCTACCCACAATGTGTGCAAAGTTGACCTCAGGTCTCTCTCTTGCTCTTTCCGTTTTGGTTTCATGAGCTTTGGATGATCCTACTCCTTGGAGGCCATGGAAAACATTAGACCTTGCTGGAGGGAAAATCAATTCACCCTTCCAAGTGTATGCATGTCTGTCATGCTCTGTTACCAAGAACATTCTCTTCGATGTGTTATCTAGATAGACAACTTTGTCTGGTGTCTCAGGGTCTTTGAATTTGTAGATGGTGATTATTAGGTTAGGTTGATCTGACTTGAATCTCCAAAGGGCTTCCTCCATTTCTCTATTTAAGAATAGTTCTATGCTTTTGTTGTCTTGAGGTATCCACTCTAGAGTGATCACTCTGGTCAAAATTGACTTGCCTCTAGGAGTCTTGGGTTCTAATCCTAGGTCCCCTTACTCTAGGTCTCCTATCTCATTCTCAGGAATGATATTTTCAAACTCATCTGTCCTATTAGGTAAGCTGTCAACCACGTACATGGTTCCTTGCTTGCCAATATATGAACCCTCTTCGAATTTGAGCACTGGATGTTCAAGTTCGAAGGGTTGATTTGGATTTTTGAGTTGGACAACTGACCACCTCAGACCATCCTCATAGATGTGAGCACCTAATCGATTGGTCCTAGTATATTCCAATTGTGTCTTATAGGGACCTTCTGGTGTTTGTAAATAGGCAGCACTTGAGCTACCTGTAGGTCTTTCCATGCTAAAGGACATTTTTGAATCACTTGTGTCTGAACTTAGCACGCAGGGATAACCACTGAGTTGTTGTGCCCAAGACTTAGCTATATGGTTGACACTAGCCTTAGAAGATCTAATGCTTTGTCTATCCTTGACTAGGTGTCTACCAATTCTCAGGTTCATAAGCTTTGTCTTCTGGTCCCGAAAATCCCCTTTGTGACACTAGCCTTAGAAGATCTAATGCTTTGTCTATCCTTGACTAGGTGTCTACCAATTCTCAGGTTCATAAGCTTTGTCTTCTGGTCCCGAAAATCCCCTTTGGAGTCCCTTGGGTTTCCTAGTCCCACCTGAGGTTCAACTTCAAAATACTATATCTATAACTTCATGTATTAGTTTTATCGTAACCAACAATTTTTTTTGTAGTACTTGAAATGAGCTTCCCAATGAACCCAAAATCACAGCAAAGGGATTTTGTATGAGAAAGTTACATCCAATCAGGCTTCTGGAGGTTAAAACATGCAATTAGGACCTCTAAGAGAATCCCGATTTTTTGCAAATCAGGTAGCCAAAAAGTCGTGTTTTTTATAACAAGTGCAAGAACCAGAGAAAAATCCACAATCCAAAGAATCACGACTTTCTCAAAATCTTCCAAATAGAGAATCGCAAATTTCTCAAATCTCTAAGTCCAAGAAATCGTGATTTTTTTAAAATCACTAAGTCTAGGAAATCTTGAATTTCAGGTCTGAGAATTGCAAATTTCAAGCAGAGAATAGTGACTTTCTCCCATTTCCTAAGTCCAGGAAATCACGAATTTCAAGCAGAGAATCGCGAATTTCTCAAAATGCTAAATTATAAAGAATCGCAAATTTCTTTCAGAGAATCGCGATTTTCTCAAAAAAAATTAGGCAAGTAAAAATTTTGAATTTTCTAGAGAATTGTGATTTTTTGAGAAAGTCACGATTTTTCAGAGTTTTTAGGCGAGAATTTTGAATTTTTGCACCAAGCCCCAAATGTACAGAAAATCGTGCAAAGTACAAGAAAATGCACTCAAAAACGAAAAAATTCTATGAAGATGATAATGGATGAAGATGGTGATGAAGGTGATGATGAAGAAGGAGAAGCAAAAATAAAAAAAATAACAAAAAATGAATATTTCTTACCTTCCAACGTCGCAAATCTACGATCTTACCGTCAGAATGCTTGTCCTCAAAACTCTCTCCCCGACAACGGTGCCAAAATTTGGTATGGCTCAAGCGTAAGTACCAGCTCCTTTACTTGTCAATCCGTAGAGACTTGAGGACTGGTATGAAGACCGAGAGCATGTGAAGGCACAAATGTGTGAGTAAGAAGCACACTAGCATGCACACACATACACACATGCATGCAAGGCAAGATCAAAGAGAGGAACAATGGAAAACTTTCTATTGCAAAGAAATTCTCTTACAAAAGTGCAAATCTCTCACAAAATACTAAGAAGGTCACTCTCTAACAAGCCCACGCTCTAACTAGCCAACCTCAAAAATGAGCTCTCTAACTCCTTTTATAGTTTTTGGGCTAGTTTTGGCCCTGTCCAGACCTAATGTCTGGCCTAGGTAAAAATTAGGTTCCAGGGTTTATTTGAGGGCTCAAACGGACTCTAAAGTAGGATGATACTTCTAACTCCTCAAGCTTGAGGACTCCTTGGCTTGAACAAAATGGAGTTTTAAAAATGAGAAATGATATTTACAATGGTTTTTAGTGATAAAAATCACTATTTTTATAGGGATTTATTTTGAAAATTTGACATACACTTCTTGGAGCTCCCTAGTTGCTCCCTCTTCTTATGTGTCCACTTCTTTAAAGCATTCCTTTGCCTTGTGCTTGACCTTGAGTGCCAACACTCACTCTCACAAGGAAAGTGCTTTACCACTACACTATCTCTTTGTGTTATCACTTTAGTTCTCTTTTCTTATATTTAACACAACTTGCATCTCTTTCTTATGTTTTCAATTCCCAAGAACAGCCCTTTCTTTTACATTTTAATTCAAGCATCTCAAAAAATTTTCTTTACATATCTAGCAAGAGGGACCCTACGAACACCATCAAGGATTTCGGTGAGTCACCTCTACCCGAGGTAACACTCGAGCAACAACTCGAGCTCCTATGGCACGAACTTAGTTTTTATGGTTTGATGGCCGTAAGGATATACCTTTAGTTTTCTCATGGTTGTCACAGTTTGACGATTTTTGTGTATGATATGCAAAAATTAAGTGGTCATAATGGGATCCTAGTCGTGTTTTATGTATCCATTGACATTCTTCAATAGAGTGATTTTTGTACTTAACTAAATATTGATGATATTGAGTACCTGTGCATGTAGTAGTGACATTATGATCAATTATTTTCTCAAGAACTAAGATTTTAGATTGTTATTTGATTAAAGGAGGATCATCAAGAAGTGGAGTGAGTGGTAAAGTGCCTTTAAAGGGTTTAAGTAAACTAATATGAAAAGAGTTACATATATTCCAATGAGATGGTATATCTAATCTGAATGAATTATCATTGATTTATTGTATAATGCGAAATGGTCCATAATAGCATGGTGAAAGTTTGATTTTAGGATGCTGTAGAATATTTTTGAGACGTCTTTTAATGATATGCAATCATACAAGATCATTTTCCTTAAATTCCTTGGCTAATTATTTTGTATTGACATTACGGGTATAATGTTCTTGACTTTTCCAAATGTGCTCATGAACATTGTGAAGTATAGAAATGTGATCTTGAGCAATAGTATCAGCCATTGGAATGTTGGATTGGGTGAGTGACATGGGAATGAAAAGCTTTTTACCATAAACAATTTCAAAAGGTGCACGACGAGTAGTGGTGTGTGTGGTGTTATTGTAAGCAAATTGACGCCATGGCAACTTGTCATCCCAGTTACTAGGATTATCTAATGAATAACAACACAATAAATCAAGAATAGTATTGTTTGTAGGCTCCCTTTGTCCATTACTTTCAAGATGAAATGCAGAGCTAAAATCTATTTTAGAACCAAAATGTTGAAATAAGGCAACCAAAAAATGATTACAAAATCTAACATTAGGATCAGATAACATTACTTTAGCAAATCCATGATGTGTGAAAATGCATTTAATGAGTAGTTTTGCAGGTTGAGGTGCAGATAAAGTTTTTCTACAAGGAATGAAAATGCATATTTACTAAACCTATCAAGTATTGTCCAAATCATATCATTATGTGATGACGTGATAGGAAGACCTGTGATAAAATCCATAGAGATTTGTTCCATGGTTTGTTCGGAATGGGAAGCGGCATTAATGCTCCAAATGGTTCACTATGATGACATTTTACACGTTGACATACAATGCATTGAGAAACATAATGTGCAATATCTTTTTCCATGTGTGGCCAAAAGAAGAAACATTTGCAAGTAGAAATGGTGCTCTGTATGCCTCTATGACCCATGTAAGATGGTTCATGCATTTCTTTGATGAAAAAATCTTCAAAAGCTTGGATTATGCACAATCTATGTTGAAAATAAATTAAACCATGATGAAATGTATATTGTTCATCAGATAAAGGTGCAGCATTGTTGAAGTCATGCCATGCACGTGAGAAATACAAGTCAGATGCATAAGTGGAAATCATTTCTTGAAAATAATGAATTTGGATGGCAAAAATATTATACAAAACAACAGAATGTGAAGGAAAAAGGCTAAGAGCATCAGCTACAACATTAGCTTTACCAGGTTGATATTGGATCATGGGTTGGAAATTTTGAATTAATGAAGGCCATTTAAGATGCCGATAAGAGATTAAGGGCTGTTTGAATAAATGCTTAATAGCTTGTTGATCGATTTTGATTAAGACCTCAAAGCCCATAAGATAGTGTTTCCAAATTTGCAAAGCATGCACAACTGCTAACAGTTCTTTATTGTATATACTATAATTCTTTTCTGAAGGCTTAAGCTTCCTACTCTCAAATGCAATAGGATGCATTTTGCATTAAAACAACACCTATTCATGAACCACTAGCATCAGTAACGACATGAAAGGGTTGTGAAAAATTAGGTAACTGTAAAACAGGTGCATGTGAAAGTGCATGTTTGAGTTTTCAAAGGATTGTTGTTGGGTAAGTCTCCATGAAAATTTTATTTTCTTTTTCAATAATAAAGTAAGAGGCAGTGCTAAATAAGAAAAATTTCAAACAAACTTCCTATAGAAACTAGCCAACCCAAGAAAAGAACAAACATGATTGACTGATTGTGGTGTAGGCCATTCTAGTATAACTTTAATCCTTTTTGGATCCATATGCACACCTTCACTTGAAATAATATGTCCTAGATATTTTAGCTTACGTTGAAAGAAGTAACTCTTTCCAGGATTAGCATAAAGTGTGTTCTCTCATAGCAAATGAAAAAGTGTTTCAAGATGCTTCTCATACTCACTACCATTCTTACTGCAAACAAGTATATCGTTGAAGAATAGGTAGCAGGGGCATTAGTAAGTCCGAAGGGAATTACCATAAATTCATAATGGCCGGCTTGAGTTCTGAATGCAGTCTTAAAAATATCACTTTGTGTCATACAAATCTGATGGTAACCCAATTTTAGATCAATTTTACTAAAGACAGGAGCTCCTTGTAATTTATCTAAAAGATCATCTATTCAAGGAATAGGTTATCTATTCTTTATTATGATCTTGTTAAGGGCTCTATAATCAATGCACATTCGATAAGTTTTATTCTTCTTCTCTACTAAGAGAACTGGTGCTCCAAATGGAGAAGAATTAGGCCTTATAAGTCCTTTCTATAGTTGGTATTTTACTTGGTTTTCTATTTCCTTTTGGTGTAGTGGGCCATGTCTATAAGGTGCTTTATAAGGAGGAGAACTATCAGGTATTAAGTCTATGCTATGGTCAAAGGATTCTCATGATGGTGGTAGTTGAGAGGGATAATCATGCATAAAACAATCCTTATGAGTAATCATGAAAGGTTTATGTGCATCAAGAAGTGTATGAGTATAATCATTTATGACATTGACATAAACAATGCATGAATTGAATCCTTTCCTAAATGCATGTTTTACTTGAGTATGAGTAATCAATGGAAATGGCTGGAAATCATGCCACGCAAATAAAGCAATGATTTGACCTTTAAATTCAAAGTTAAAGGTATGTATATGGTAGTCAATGTGTGCGTTATAATGGTGAAAAAAAGGCATTCCGAGTATAACATCATAAGATTGCAAAGGTGCAATTAAAAATGTTCGTGCATTACATATGTACCTATGCTAATAGTAACATCTTGCACTTATCGTGTTACATTATAAGGACTACCTTGAAATGCAGCTTTTACTTTATACAAGGAAGGAAATGTTTTTAATTTAAGTTCTTGTACTAATAAATGTGAAATGAAATCATGTGAACTACCATCATCATGTAAAATATTAACGAGTTTGTTATTTATAGTAACCTGCATGCAAAGTAGAGAATGAATAGAGATATCATTACCCGAGGTACTTAAGTCCTTCTCCAATGAATCCTCTATCCAAACCGAAGGAATTTCTTCATTATGGACCTCCATGTTATGCAATTGAGCTGCAACTAGTTTCATGTGAAGAGGTTGCAATCAGCACTTTATTTTTGTATGTCTAGGTTTACCACAATTCTAGCAGGTGATACGGTCGCTTTTGTTGTGAACCCACCACTAAAGTTTGTAGGGTAGGTGGTTTGGTAGGTTGAAGAGATGAAGCAACAGGTGCAGTTGAGTAGTTTGATTGTGAAAGACGAGGAAAACTAGAGTAAGACGAGGCATTAGAAGTATGCTTCATAGGAAAAGTTGGTTTAATAAAAGGTGGTCATTGACGTGGTTGTTGTAGAGGGATTGACTTGGTTATGGATTGGAATTTTGTCTCCGCATCATAGGCAAAAGAGATAGCCTCGTTGAGGGTTGCAGGCCATAGGGTGTGAAGCTTAGCTTGGATTCCCACCTCCAAACCATTTTCGTATTTCCATTGCAAGCTATCCTCTAGTACATCTTCAAGCATTCGAACCAATAGTAAATTTTGCCAGAAGCGCTCCGCGTAGGTAGTGATCGTGTCACCCTCCTTCCATATAAAGGTTGTCTATGCACGTCGAACATGTAGTTGATATTGAGGAGGAAGAAAAGAATCCTTCAATTTATCTTGGAAAGCCTTCCACATTGTTGGATGATCTGTATTGTGGCGCAAGACATTCCACTAGAGCTTAGCTTTTCCTACTAAATAGTTAGTGGCAAATTTGACTTTTTCACTTTCAGCATATGTTTCATCAGTATAAAAATCGTCAAACTATGACAACCATGAAATAACTAAAGGGCCATCCTTACGGTCATCAAACCATAGAAACTGGTAATTTTTAGCACCAATCTTGGAATGTGCGTCATCCGATTCGGTAGAGACAATAACTTTTACCACCCTCATAAGGTTATTTTCAGCAGATTGCATCTTCTGGAGCACATTGTGACGTTGTCAAATCTCGTTCTGAGCACCTCGAAGCTCGTGCCATAGGAGCTCGAGCTATTTCTCGAGTGTTACGTCAGGTAGAGCTGATTGAGGAGCATGTTATGAATTATGGAACGTGTTGAACAAATAATTGTTGGAGTGTTGATTTATTAATGTATTAATGTTTTTGGTGTTTTTGATATAGAAGCTAAAGGTTCGTGAAAGGTGTGAAAGGGTGGATATCAATAATCCGATTTATAATTTATATATTTTGTAAATAAACCCGCATAGAGAATTCTATTGTTAGAAACAATTAGTAAAGTAGTGGTTAGAATAAGGGTCTGCAATTTTTGATATTAAAAGCAAAGGCGTTCTACAAAATTTACCAACTTTTACTTTCACGCATGCTTTTTCAAGCCGCTCTCATGTAACCACTATTTTGACATAATCAAAAATTTCTATAAATACATGCACTCTGTGGACTGTCGAAACAAAGTGCATGGGGGGAGATTGCACCCAATACTGCGTTCTGTCTCGTTTCCTGGTGTGTCTATTTTTTGTGTGTTTTCAGCATCAGTAACCTTTGTGTGCACATGAGTAAGATCTTGATAATAGGCAAACTGCCAACTCCTACAACAAATATGAAAAGTGTGAGATCAACAAACATGATGTGCTTAACACAAGCAAATTCAATCATCAAAATGATACTTACAAACTCGTGATGCATAGTGTCATACCCACTGCTATCCAAATGTGATGCTTTGACCATATCTAGATGTGTGATTGTCGCATCTCATTGCTGATGATATCGGTCAAGAGTTTACTTCTACTTATCACGAATCATCTCCACTCCTCATGGTCTAACTATACAAGCTTCAGTGAGCCTCCTCTGAAAGCGTCATGTGCCTCTGATAATTGACGGGGGCGGGACATCATCTCATATGCTGTGTGTTGAATCCACTCTGAGTTGACAATAGGGTGCCCAAGTGATGGACGATACTCACGATAGATCGCCTTTGTGATATAATTTTTGCTATCTTTGTCATGTTTTCTCAATTTCACCATGATAGAGTATCCAAACTGTATGGAGCATAGTTGTTATGTGTGTTGATGCATGACCTTTCCAGTTGCATCCATCACTGGAGCTCCATCACGTATATGGTACACCTTGGAGTCATCATGGTCATGAGCATCCCAACATGTACGTGGTGTACTATATGGCATACTTGCATATGAGGTACTTGCTCTAGGGGTAGAGGTGGGTGACACAACGTCCTTTGCACTGCCTCTACAACATCCACCTCCTCCAGAGCCACCATGTGGAGATTGACATGACCTCGACCAACGAGATGGATGAGATGAACTAGAAAATGTATGGTGCTATGGTATTGAATGTTGACTGTTGGAGGCACTACGGGATGACTGAGAAGTCAATTGTGGTGTAGTCATAAAGCCAGGAATGCTTTTGGCAGGAGTAGTCTTGCCAAAGGGAGTACCACCGACAAGAGTAGTCCTGCCAAAGGGAGTACCACCAGTGGGAGTAGTCCCGTCAAAGGGAGTTCTGCTAATGGGACTGAGGTTGAGGGGAGTGCTATTGTGAGGGATCTAGTATGTGACACGACGGCCATATAAGCAAGAGGAACGTGAGATATAAACTATAAAAATTGCTCCTCTATCATGGAATGCGGAGTGACTGGAGGACTGTCTCCCATTATGCTCTGCAATAGAAAACTCAAATAATTAGCATATGATAATAATGGTAATATAGAAAAATAGTATTCTACAAAAAAATATACAAAATAAGTAAACACAAATAAGTACATACAAGTGTTTGCTTCATAAATCATCTATTCTCGCATCCTCTTGAAGATTTGACATGCATAGGATATCTATCTCTACATTGACCACTTTTAGATCTCTTGGTATGGTCACCCTTCTTGGTCATCATCCTTGTACAATGTATCATCTGTTATCTTATCGTGTACATCGTCTTCTTCAAAGAACTCTTCTTCTCAGACAATGATATCTTCCTCCTCGACTATTGAATGCACCTCAAAGTCCACTGCAGATGGAATTTCTTCTATGTCTATGTTCTCACAAATTTGTCTGCTATGTGGAGAGACTTGTAAAACAAATAGCCACTATGTTTCTTTCAAATTTGGCAAAAAGACAACCTGCTCATAGTGTTCGGGAAGTACAAATGTATCTCTTTCATCTGTCCATAGCTTTGTGAAGTCTACTTGGAGCAAACCACTCTTATTCCGCCTCACTGTTGCGTTTCTTCTAGAGGTGACTACTTTGAACCATTTCACATCAAATAAAAAGTAGTCAAACCTCCTGAAGGATAGCTTCAAGGTAACTTGGATCACTCCACAATAATCAAGTTGGCATTCTTGAGCACTGTCATCTCTTGCACTAGCTCTACCTTTTTGAAGAAAGTTTACCATCACCCCACTATCAAAAGTAGACGTATTTTTGTCGATCCGTGTGATCCAAAAGTGTCATCCATGAGACCCTAGTGCATCGTCTTTGTAATACTCCCAATTACATCCATACTCCCAATTACATCCATTTGCAAGTTCCTCCTCTTCTTCAGAGATATCCTCACCCATTGCCTTTGCTTGTGAAATGGCTATATCTAGCCATTTGCTTGTTGGAAAGAGTGGAAGAGGTCGAAGACTTTCCGAAAGAGACAAAAACTGAGTAGAATGATTCTTTTGAAAATGAGCTCTTTCCTTTGCATTTGTCTCCTTGGCAAGCTCATACCTCTCCAACCACTTCTGTGTGGGTTTCAAGTTCATGATGCAAAACTTCATTTCCTTCTCTCTAAAAGCTGCATCCATTTTTCTTTGCATCCCTTTACCTTGAGGTTCAACACCTATGAGACTAATATCTTCATTGTCACTCCACAAATGAGGCATTTGTGGGTTTGAAATGCGTAAAAAATCTATCATGAATACAAGAGACTCTTGTATGAGCCACCCCTCTACCATGCTTCCCTTTGGATGTGCTCTCTGAAAAAAAAAACCTTTTAATGTCTTCATGAACTACTCCAAGAAGAACATCCATTGACTGTGGACAGTTCTTGCTATTGCAACTTCATCAATCACATGAACCAATAAATGAAGCTGAATTGTGAGAAAAGTTGTGGAAAAGTACTTCTCAACCATATAGACAACCTCTATAGCATTGAGTTTAACACTCTCTATGCTATCTTGCCTTATCTCTTTAGAAGAGATCCACCGTACAAAGGAACTGATTTTATAGATGGTTGTTTGCACATCCTCCAAAAGGCATCTTTCAGAGCTATAGGGAGCACAAACTATAAAAACTTGTGCCTGTCATGAGACTTGAGCCCTATGAGATCATCAGTTTGTGTGAAGGCAATCTTTCGACACCTCATGCACCCAGTAGGTGTTCGAAACTATGAAATCACCTTCTTCACTTGTTCCTCTTCCATCTTGTAGAACCCAAGGAGCTCTTGGCAACACAGTTCCGTTCGACTTGGTAATTGTCCACAACTCTCGCATACAACCTCACTCTTCCAATTCCTTCCTTTATGCTTTGCTTTCCTTCCTTCTAATCAATGTCTTCCATAACATCTCTCCCACATTCTTGAAAATATGCATTGGATCTACCAAATGATTAATCGATAACTCACTCTAATATGGGAGATCATGAAAGATCAATAATCGTTTCATGCCAATGAGTGGTGTTCTTGCATCCCATATTTGCTTCCACTCACTTTCTTTCATTCGTCATTGCACTTTTCAAAAAATTTGCCCTTCATGTAAGACATGTCCATCAGGCAGATATCTATCATGTCCTTCATAGACAATTTTCTAAAGTGTTTTGGACTAGCGTGCTTTGAGTCGTGCTTCGCATATGGGACAAGCATTGTAACCTAAAATTGATAAACTTGAACATTCACCATAACTGGGCCAATCATGCATCATCCATATAAGTATGATTTGTACTCGCATGTCCCATCTTGTTATCGGTTGAGGCATATTGTGCACAGTAATCCCATCTCATAAAGTGCGCAACTCTTCCACAAGTGGTGCAAGGCATACATCCATGTTTTTTACCTTATACTTACCTGGCATGATGAGAGCTAATAATAAATGGCCCTTTTTCATGGCTAGCCATGGTGGGATGTTATAATTGACCAAGCATACAAGCCATGTGCTCCATGAGGAGTTGCATAAATCAAATGGATTTAATCCATTCATAGCTAGGCCTATATATATATTCCGAGCCTCTCTAGCAAACTTTGGCCACTTACTATCTATGTGTTTCCAAGCATCAGAATTAGGAGGCACTTGCATTACACCATCTGCAAACTTGCTCTTTACATGCCATGACATTAACTAAGTTATGGATTTGCATATGAAGATGCTCTTAATTCTTCAATTATAGGAAAGTGGCGAAGAAACTTTGCGGGGACTTCTTCACCCAAAAGTTCTTATCTAAACCCTTTTGCTCCACACTTTGGGTATATGTGGAGATGCTCATACTCATTGCGAAAGAGAATGCAATCATTCGGACAAGCATGAATCTTGGTGTAGTCCATCCCCACGGAATGTAAAAGGTTTTTTATGTCTCCACATGTTGGAGGCATGTCATTGCCTAGTACATTTGATTATATATTCTAATTTTTTTCCTAAACTATATTTGATTATATATATTAATATTAAACTTAAAATCCTATTTTTTATATTTTTAATTTAATTCAAAAACTCTAATTTTCATATATTTAATTATACATAGTACATTTGATTATATATTCTTTTTTTTCTAAATTTTATTTGATTATATATATTAATATAAAATCTAAAGTCTTACTTTTATATATTTAATTATATATATTTAAATGAATTCAAAAACCCTAATTTTATTAATTGATTATTATCACTAATTTTAATTGGTTACATATATTAATATTAAACCTAAAACCCTATTTTTTATATATTTAAATATATATATTTAATTTAATTCAAAAATCTTAATTTTTCTATATTGTATTATATATTTTATTTTTTTCCTAAATTTTAATTGATTATGTATATTAATATTAAATCTTAAACCCTATTTTTAATATATTTAATTAGTTATATATAAATATAAATATAAATATATATATATATATATATATACATACATACATACATATATATATATATATATATATATATATATATATATATATATATATATATATATATATATATATATATATATATATATATATATATATATATTATATTTAACTGTGTATGCATGTGTAAAAACCCTAAAACCCTAATCTTAAAGACCTAGACCTAAAACATGTATATGTGTGTATGCATGTGTATATATATGTGTATGTGTATATGTATTATGTGTGTATATGTGTATTTATGTGTATGTTGTGTAAAACCCTAAAAACATAATCCTAAAGACCTAAACCTAAAACATGTATATGTGTGTATGCATGTGTATATATATATGTGTATATGTGTATGCATTAGTAAAAACCCTAAAACCTTAATCCTAAAGACCTAGACCTAAAACATGTATATGTGTGTATACATGTGTGTATATATGTGTATGTGTATATGTTTTATATGTGTATATGTGTATGCATCTGTAAAAACCCTAAAATCCTAATCCGAAAGGCCTAGACCTAAAACATGTATATGTGTGTATGTATGTGTACATATATGTGTATGTGTATATGTATTATGGATGTGTAAAAACCCTAAAATCCTAATCTTAAAGACCTAAACCTAAAACATGTATATGTGTGTATGTGTTTATGCATGCGTATATATATATATATATATATATATATATATATATATATATATATATATATATATATATATATATATATATATATATATATATATATATATATATATATATATATATATATATATATATATATATGTATGCGTATATGTATATGGCGTGTATTCTTTTGCTGCCATCTGTTCGCGAACTCACACACACAGAGACATGTTTGATCGAACCTCCCAGCCACGACCGAGCCATCGTACTCCTCTCAAGAGTCTCACGTAAGAAACTCCTCATACTCTTCTACTACTATATGGTGTATAATCCCATGTCATGCCATGTGGCATCCTACTCAAAGGAGATTCATACCAAATAGAAGTATCATGTGACATTTCCTTCCCCTTAAAACATTTTCGTCCTCGAAAATGTAAATGAAATGTCCGTAATAGTAGAAGAAAATGCTTGGACTCCCCTGAACCCCATGTGCTCTATGTACATGGTCATCTCTGTGTGCTGTTTCCCCGTATCCTTCCCCTTAATAAGTCTCATATGTGATCATCTCAAAGGTGGGAAACCATCTGAGTGGTGCCTATTATCTCCCATGTGCACTCAACTTCTTAATTATCACTCCCATCACATATAACATCATCAAAATGACCTAAGTCCATATCATGTATCTTCTATGGAGTAATAATATCTAAAGAAAGTGTAAAAGTGCCAAAATTATAAGCTTGATTGCCATAATGGAGATAATAAACCATAGAATCCTCTGAAATATAGAACAAAGTCCCATAACAAGTGACTCCAAACCCATCTAAAACTAAATGATAATTTTCCATCATAACACTCCAGGTCTTCCTAACCATGAGTGTGCTCACAAGTTTACTCTAAACTACCTTGTGACTATGCAATTCCATCATCTAGCTCATATATAAGATTTTCTTAATAATAAAATGCAATCTCTACATTTCACCAACCAAGAAATCTCTGGTTTGTCATTTGTTACCATTAGACTAAGTTCTATTGGAAGAGCATCTATTGGCACTAATGTAAACTCAAAAATATTCTCTTCCCTTTAGTTTGCCATATGAATGCAAAAGCATTCCCTTTGAGATTTAGATAATCCCTAAGTACCCATTCTCCTAAATGATGCTCACACATCATGCTCATGATGTAACACCAACTAAGAGTTTGGTACCCCAATAGGTTAGATATATCCCTATCTCCTAGAAACCCTAAAGAGAAGAGTCATACTCAACTCCCAGTCTCACTAGTGTCAATAACTAGATGATCTCATCTAGCCAAGGACCATCACTGGAAGATCATAACTGCTTCTTTCTAGAGTCTACAGGTGAAACTCAATCTAACCATCATGAATAACTGATCTCGCTCTTGTCTTTGATAGAAGCGGGCCACTTCTATCTAGACAACCAAAATGAGAAACTGAAACTCTCTTTATGTATCTCTCTATAATCTCTTCTAAGGAAAAGAGCTCTGATATTGGAATCTATTCCACTTTCCCTTTCCCTTTGAAAGAGATTTTATTGAATCCATTTTCTCTACTCATCCATAACTAATAACATGGACATAAGTTCTCCATACTTTTCCTTCCAAAATAGTGGAGAATCATACTTCCATATGAAGGAAGATTATACTAACAAGTAGAGTAAATGAATTCCTTCTGAAATATAAACTAAGAGATGTTTTCTAAACACCTCCTTTGTCTAAAGGAAAATATGCTCTATTCTTCTCCTATGAAGGAACCATATTTTCCTTTCTTTCTTTCTCTCCCAAAGAACAGGAGCTAAAATGAGACCACCGAGCTAAAGTGAGATCTGTTCTTGATCTCTAAGGTAATTCCCACTTTCTCCTTTCCTTAAAAGAGAAACTTATGAATTCATTTGCTCCTCTCTTCCATGAGTGATGCATAATCCCTCATTAGATATATTCCTATGAAGATGGAGAATAGATCTCCCCTAACTAATGAAGGTGTATGTAGTGAAGAGTGAAGAAAATAAATTCCTAATAAGGGTCAAAGCCCTCTACTAAAATGGTCAACAATGATGTAACATGATACCATAAACACATGTGTATCCATACTAAAGAGCAATCTCTGCCAACCATCCTCTATTCATGGATCTATATGATCCCATCAACTAATGGAATTATCCTTCCTGAAAACTCAAAATGAGTATGTGATACCAATGGTGGTAAAATCACCTATCACATTCTCTACTGGAAGAATAAATCTTCCCTAAACTATGAAGGATAACTCCTAATCCTAAGGAGATGTCTACTAAGAGCTCTCCTATGATCTAGTGAGACATGACGCCATGAATGATGAGCCCTTTTCTCCATGGCCATAGAAGAAAAGTGCTCAAAGGGAAGTCATTTCCACCGTCCCATACCAGTGCAACAACCATTCCAGCCTCTTTCTTCTTTGCCTCTTTAGCAGCCAGTTTTGGACAGTTCTTTATGATATGATCATTCCCTTTACAGTACTTACAAAACAATTTCTGCTTTTCTGATTTCTTCTCATCTTTATCTTCCTTCTTCGAATATGCAGAATTAGCAGATTTCTGCTTACTAGTTGAAGAGCTCCGTTTTCCTTTGCCCTTTTGACTAGCCAGGAAAGCTTGATCTGCAACTCGCATAATGGACCTGTTTTGCCTGGACTGATCTTCCTGCAATAGAACAGAGACTAACTCCTCAAGTGATAAGGCATTTGGATTGCCTTTCATCATCAACCGAAGAGTTGGAGCAAAACTCTGATATGAATCAGGAAGACCATTCAGAACGGTCTGCACAAGTGAGCTATTTGGTATAACCTCATCAACAGAAATCAATTGTTCCTTCATGTCTTTGATCTTTGTTAGGAAAATGACCATAGAATCACCTTCATTCATGTGCTCATTCTCCAACTGTTTTCGGAGGTAAGCAACACGAGCCTCATTCCTAGCTTGGTACAATGTGGTAAGTGTATCCCAAGCATCCTTAGCTGTTGTGCAAGAGCGAATGTGAGGAATAATGGCACGTTTGACAGACAAAGCTATCAATGCATGTGCCTGGGCATCTCTACCATCCCAGCAAATCTGCTCTACAGTAGGTGCAGCAGAAACAGCAGCACGAACAGGAATCTGCGGAATATCATCTTCGACACCATCTTCATCAGCTCCAGCACCTGTATTTGTAGTACCTGTAGTTAGAGGTGTAACAAGACGTCTTTCAACACCCTGCACAATGTTCCACAATCCTTTTGCAACCAATACATGTCGCATCATATAAGCCCATAATGAGTAGTTGGTACCATCCAACTTATCTTCAACAGCCAACAGCCAACATACAAACAAAGCTATCAATGCATGTGCTTGGGCATCTCTACCATCCCAACGAATCTGCTCTGCAGTAGGTGCAGCAGAAACATCAGCACGAATAGGAATCTGTGGAATATCATCTTCGACACCATAACCATCATTTGGAAATGAGGAATGTTGTATTTTGCCCAAAATACAACCCTCACAAACATGTTTACAAGGTGCCTCAAGTTTGGGTAGAGAGGACACCATTTTAGATTTCTATATGCATAGAAAACTTGTAAAATTCATATGACCAAAGTTTGCATGCCAAAACTTTGCATATGAGATAGCCTAAGAATCTTGAACCACACATGCTAAAACATTCATAGATATTGCATAGACTATAAGCTTATGCAACCCATGACATAAAATTCTAAAAGCAATAATGAGATCACCATTTGAAAGATCATAGATTGTACATCTATCATCAACAAATTTGACAACCAAGCCAATCTTGCTTAATGCTAAAACTAACAAAAAAAATTTCTTGATACTTGGCACATACAAAGCATCTACTTGTTGGAAATTTAGTAGGCCCATAAGTAATACCACAGGTCCATAGTTCCACAGGTCCAAGATCTACAACATAGAATCCAGCAATCTTCCAATATTGAAAAAACATGAACATACCACACTTAATCACACAAATGATGAGACAAAGATAGAGAGAGATTAGACAACATGTGTAAAGTGTTACGTAAGCCACTGCTTACTCACACTATCATATATACAAATGTCAAATTACAATGTGGGAGTCAAAATCTCAACCACTCTATGTGAACAAAAATAGATGGAAGAGTGTATGTACAAATGTAACAAGAATATTTAGATGTATGGATAGAAATCTGAATATATATTAGATGTGTGACCTAATAGGTTGTAGAAGAGTGAATATGAGTGACAGAAAGAGGAAGGATTAGTCTAAAATTGATAATTAGCAAACCCTCATCTGATTTTAGGCTATGGAAAACCCTAACTCAGATACGTTTGTGAAAGATCATATACTTACAAAAGTAGCAAAGAATGCTAAAAAGTTTGCTGTCAGAAATCCTCATACTCATGTGAACCACCTTCTCTAGCACCTCATCCAAATGCATGCAGCATGCATGTACTGATTCTCCTTTAGATATGCCGAATAGGACTCCTCCTGACATGGATGCCACTACCTCCATAAACTTCAAGTAGTATCTGTGTGCATAAAGAGAATATGTACCTGAATTCTTAACATAAGATGTAAATCTTATGTTAACCACCATCCAATGTCTTTGAAGTAAACCGAAATCTTCATGTAGAAGACAATCTTCAAATACATCATGTAGATGGCTGATCCACACCACCAAGCTGTTGATGGGTAAGTCCTCTCCATAAGCAAGAGTGTGGCACACTCTTCTTCTCCAAGAAGAACTCCATAGCCGCTCCTCAATATGCTCCAAGGTAGCAACATGGCTGCCCCATGTGCTAAGAAGTACCACCTCTATTGAGGTACCAAACTTGGCATTGAACTAGGTGTAGGATAATTAGATAATGAGACAAGCTCTTCTTATATAGTATTTGATTGTCCCTTCAAAAGCACATCAAAAGCACTTGAGTAAAGCTCTACGATTTCCAAAGCTCTATGATCATCATTGATCAGGAAAAGCACTCATGAAAAAATCCATCGCCGCTCGTGGATATTTTTTAAAATCATGACAAACTAAAAGAACACGTCTTCATGCTGCGCTGCCGACGGGTATCGAACCTGGGTGGAGTAATTGGGAGGACAATAGTCTAACCAAAGCGTTCACGCTTTTTTCTTGTAGAGGGAGTAATAAGAAACTGTACACATGTTGGATACTGTGAGAAAAAATGAACTATTGAGACATTGTTTTCCAACAATCCCCCCTTCAATGTCACAATGATGCAAACTGAACTAGATCTGCGAACTTCATAAGCTTCAAACTTGTACTCCCCAAATTGACCTTCAAACCTTTTCTTCAAAATTCTTCTTCAAAACTAAATTTGACTTTCCTTCAAACTTCAAACACTTGAACTTGCTGAATATGAACCATAATACTTGAGAAAATATGAAAACTAGATATCCAATAGTGTACTCATCAAGCAATCATTTGCTAGACAACAAATGTAGCAAATACTGACTCTGAACTTGCTATCTCTTGTCTTCTCAAACCTGAAAACATACACTAGGATCCACATATTTGCATTTACCTTACAAAAGGTTTCTCAACGTACTTCTTTTGTGTCATGTAAATACACTAATCAAAATCAAGAATTGAATCTTAGAACTTGTGACTGACAACTCACAAATTAGTGTATTATGAACATTGTTGGTTCATCTATGACTGTACTCAAGTCCACTCAACTCAACTCATGAGTCTCAAAATTTCATATCTATGACATCATCTTGTCTTTATCTTTGTTCTATCTGTAAGTCTTTCATACCTGTTTCCTTCCTTTAGAGTTTGGTATAAACATATATGTGCGCATCTCTGAAACATACCTCTCTGAAATATCAAAATTCTCTTCAATAGAATTCTAGAACTTTCTCCGGAATAGGAACACCTAACAAGAACTTTCTCTGGACATTCTCCTTCTTCCTTCTTCTTTTAAAGCTGTAACATAAAGAGAAACTAACAAAGGAAATATAGGAATACCTGATATAGGAATACCTGGAATACTTATAGGAATGATTATGCATTCTTTCACATATGGCTGAAAATAAGTCTTCATGTTTCATCACCCCCTGGATGATTTGACACTAGTATCCATAATTCTTCAAATATATCAGTCTTTATGAAATTTGGAACGTCTTCCTTCTTTCAATTAATCTGACCTTTAGTGATCAATACCTGTATCTGAAACAAATAATCTGGACCCTTTTTATTAGCACTGCAGTTGCTAATAGCTTTCACTGTAACTCTTCAACTTCTCATATTGTAGAATAAGGTTAGTCGATCCTAACATAACAAAAACCTTGCTGAAAGCACTTTAGGATTCATAATCTTTTGCAACATAACAAGTATCTTCTTCTATTTCTCTACAACACTAATCTAATAGAATCTGAATCTTTGACTTACTTCTTCCAATGCTAAGAACTTTACAAAGAAAGGATAGACAACTGACTCATAAATACTCAAGATCTTACAGATCTGTCTAGATCTATCAAGATCATACAAGATCATACAAGATCTATCCAAGATCTATGATCTCTGCAAGAAAATACCTGTGTAGAATCTACTCTCATTAAACCTTCATGATTGAATGTTTGATTTGTTACCTGAATGTCTCTAAGTGTCCATGCTTCTCATATAAAGTTGTAAAATTTTCTTCAACAAAATCCTTCCAAGAATCTGCAAATTCTACTTGAAACATAAGTGGACAAACTCTCACCTTGAGAACTCCAAAAAGCTACAAGTTGATACTTCATCTTTTCATATTCTTCCCGGGTGAAATGTGAAAATATCTACTTGACTTTCTTTTGGTTAACTCCACTTCTCAATCAAGTGATAGGATCTGATGGAACACCTTTTTGAATACAAGCATGTATCCAAAAATCAAGACAAAGATAGAAAGTAGATTCTCCATCTATTTTTTTTGAAGTTTTCTGAAAATACTAAATATGAGGTAACTTTTCCAAACACAAAACCTCAACCCAAGTCTCCAACATCTACTACAAAAAACTCTTTTACCTCAAGAGTTAGATCAAGAAGAATCTCTACAACTTGTCATATACCAAGTAGCTCTGAATTGACACTCCAACAATTCTTTGAGGGAACATATCAGATGTATGCTCAAAAGCTTCAACATAACTCATACACATATGAGTCAAAACATATAAGCTGCCTTTCTTTCTCTCAATGCAATTCTTTGTCAAAACCTACTAAAACATGACAAAATTCACCAACCTTTTGCCTTAATGTTGAATTACCTCTCTAGAGTACCTAGATCAAATTTTGTACCTAGATATCCAACCAACTTACAACACAAGGTTGGCTGAAAACAAAACTCATCTCATCTCCAAATTTGTCTTCTTAGATAAGCTTTCTTGCCATGAAAGAGATCTATCAAAACTCATCTAATCTCCTTGTTCTTGACAGTTTTGATGTAGCTAATGCTTTAACTTTCAAAGTAATGAAAGTGTTTGAAAGCACTTCTTCAATTCTTCAACTCTCTTTATAACTGCTCTTCTAAGATATGACCTACAAATGATAATCTGATAGTAGAAACTACTACCTGTGATTTGATGTTGATTTGGTTCCTTCATCTTCTCTAAACCATTTTTTTTCCTTGAATTTGAAGTAGTCTTCTCTTCATCAAGTCTTGGTCTTCAAACAATACTTACAAAAGTATTTGACTGCTAACAGATCATCAACTTCATACTCCACACTGATGAATAAACATGTAACATATTTTTCTAATTCTCAAATCTCTCTCATCTAGATTAAGTGTATATGTCAAATTTCAAAGTCAGAAGATGCTCTTAAATCATATGTTGTAAACCTGGAAGTGTGGGAACCTGGGAATCTGAGAGCCTAAATGATTTGATACCAAAACCCTAAAGCTTTGATACCAAATGTTGGAAATTTATTAGGCCCATAAGTAATACCACAGGTCCATAGTTCCATAGGTCCAAGATGTACAACATAGAATCCAACAATCTTCCAATATTGAAAAAACATGAACACACCACACTTAATCACACAAATGATGAGACAAAGATAGAGAGAGATTAGAAAACATGTGTAAAGTGTTACGTAAGCCACTGCTTACTCACACTATCATATATACAAATGTCAAATTACAATGTGGGAGTCAAAATCTCAACCACTCTATGTGAACAAAAATAGATGGAAGAGTGTATGTACAAATGTAACAAGAACATTCAGATGTATGGATAGAAATCTGAATATATATGAGATGTGTGACCTAATAGGTTGTAGAAGAGTGAATATGAGTGATAGAAAGAGGAAGGATTAGTCTAAAACTGATAATCAACAAACCCTCATCTGATTTTAGGCTATGGAAGACCCTCAGTCAGATACGAAAGATCACATAGTTACAAAAATAGCAAAGAATGCTAACAAGTTTGCTGTAAAAAATCCTCATACTCATCTGAACCACCTTCTCTAACACATCATCCAAATGCATGTAGCATGCATGTACTGATTCTCCTTTAGATATGCCGAATAAGACTCCTGTTGATATGGATGCCACTGCCTCCATAAACTTCAAGTAGTATCTATGTGCATAAAGAGAATATGTACCTGAATTCTTAACATAAGATGTAAATCTTATGTTAACCACCATCCAATGTCTTTGAAGTAAACTGAAATCTTCATGTAAAAGAAAATCTTCAAATACATAATGTAGATGGCTGATCCACACCACCAAGCTGTTGATGGGTAATTCCTCTCCATAAGCAAGAGTGTGAGCACACTCTTCTTCTCCAAGAAGAACTCCATAGCCGCTCCTCAACATGCTCGAGGATAGCAAGATGGCTGCCCCATGTGCTAAGAAGTACCACCTCTATTGAGGTACCAAACTTGGCATTGAACTAAGTGTAGGATAATTAGATAATGAGACAAGCTCTTCTTATATAGTATTTGATTGTCCCTTCAAAAGCACATCAAAAGCACTTGAGTAAAGCTCTACGATCATCATCGATATGGAAAAGCACTCACGAAAAAATCCGTCGCCACTCGTCGATGTCTTTTAAAATCATGACAAATTAAAAAAACATGTCTTTGCGCTACACTGCTGACAAGTATCGAACCCAGGTGGATTCTTTGGGAGGACAATAGTCTAACCAAAGTGTTCGCACTTTTTTCTTGTGGAGGGAGTAATAAGAAACTACACACATGCTGGATATCGTGAGAAAAAATGAATTATTGAGACATTGTTTTCCACCACTAACAATGTGAAAGAAATACCATCAACAATAGTCAAAATGATCTTCGAAATTCCCATTACAAGATAAGAGTTGCTGGCACATGTGATAGTATTCCCTAAAGGGGTAGGCTCAAGTAAACTGAAGAAACTATGCTATGAGGTAATATGTTTGGTTGCCCCACTATTGAAGTACTAAACATATGAGTCTACTAGAAACATACACTTGTCATGGGTAGATAGGTCATGCCCATTCTTCATTATGAACAAGATTAGCATACTTTATTTTAGGTATAGAGGCCTCTACAACAACCATTCCAACCCCTTTCTTCTTTTCCTCTTTTGCAGCCAGCTTTGGGCAACTCTTTATGACATGTCATTTCCCTTACAATATTTGCAAATCTATTTTTGCTTATGTGTTTTCTTCTCATCTCTGTCTTCCTTCTTTAATTGTGAAGATTAATAGATTTTTGCTTACTAGTAGATGAGATCCATTTTCCTTTGCCCCTTTGACTCGCTAATAAAGCTTGATCTGCGACATGCATGATGAGCTTGCTTTGTCTAGATTGATCTTCCTGCAAAAAAACATAGACTAACTACTCAAATGTTAAGGCATTTGGATTCCCTTTCTTCATCAATCGAAGAGTAGAGGCAAAACTCTGATATGAATATGGAAAACCGTAAGAAAATTTTGCACAAGTGAGCAATGTGATGAAAGTTCATCAACAAAAATCAATTACTCCTTCAAATCTTTGATCTTTGTCAAAAAATGTCCATAGAATCTCCTCCATTCATATTCTCACTCTCTAATTGTTTTCAAAGGTTAGCAACACAAGTCTCATGTATTGCCTATTATAAAGTGGTAAGTGTATCCCAATCATCCTTTCCTCTTCTACAAGAATGAATATAAGGGATGATGCACGTTTGATAGACAAAGCTATCAATGCATGTGCATGAGCATCTCTATGATCCCAACAAAGCTGATCTATAGTAGGTTGAGCAAGAATCGCAACATGAACACAAATTTGAAGATCACCATCTTGAACACCATTTGCATCACCTTCAATACCGCTTGGAGCACAACACAATACAAAATGTATTACCAAGTGAATACACAAAGATAAGTTACACATTAGGGTTATAGGCATATATAGAAGCTAGGGGAAAACCCTCTTAAAGAGGGAAAAAAGTGCCTCGATGTTCCTAAGCATGTTCATACACATCACTACCAAAATATATCAACACTTGGAAGAAACATCCATTGAGAGAAATAGGCAATGGTAGAGGCTACTTCAAGTTATTAATAGATTAAAAAGTAAGGGTTCTACTTCCTGATTAATGTCGATGAAATTCAAAAATGTATATTCTATAAATTCAAAGACCTTTTATACTGGCATGATCATATTTAAAATCTTGTTCATCATCTTCAACTTTTGATGCATCCAATGGTTGGTTGAGTAATAGAGACACCATCAATTCTTTATTTTTGTTCCTCAAAGTTTCACCTTCCTCCATATAAACCTTAAATTGTGATCCGATTAGTTTTTCTCGATTCATCATTGATGCCTTCTCAGATTCTAGCTATGCATATTTCTTCTTTAACTCAAAGGTTTTTGCCGCCATGTTTTCATAATCTACTATAAATTCCTTTACCTTTGTTTGCGAAATTGTATTCTTGGACATCAGGGAATCAATTTTGATCATACTTCCTTGATTTTTTTTTCTCATATTGATCTTGTGAATGCAGTAAATGCTATGAGAGTTGATCACTAAGAACATTAAATCTTTGTTTTTCTAGATGAGCTCGCTCATATTTTATCTGCTTCCATTAATTCTTTTTGTGTTTTCATGGTCCATTGAATCATTATTCTGACTATCGGCTTCATTTGAGTCACGTCTACATTTGACCATGTTGTTGGGAAGAATGGGGGTTGGTCAACCCCTACCTATTTACCTTCTACTATATGAATTGTTTCATTGAAGGGTTATCTCATATGTAATTGTAATTGGTGGATCTTCTTCTTGAGTATTACATTCTTTATGAGAACATTAAGCATGAGTAGGTACTACATCTTTTGTTTTTGTTGGTTGGTTTTTTTCCATGATCCATATTGGAAAAATTGGCTCTTCATGATGATCATCTTGCTCCTCATCATCACTATCATTCTTAGTGTCTAAAGACTTTTATGGTTTTGTTTTATTATTTGTAGATGGATTGAATCGAATTGTAAATCCATGTAGGGTTGAGGAGTTCATAACAATTCATCTTCTTCTTCTTTTTCCTCCTATCCTTTTTGTTGAGATATCAAGCTCAACATATGATGATCGATGTTGACATGTACCACTTTTTCATCTCTGTAATGTGTATGGTGGTTACGTCGATATATGCCAATGATATTTTTGGTGAGCTTTAACAAATTCATCTATCAAGAGTGATGGCACATTTGTTTCTTTCCACCCCACTCATTTGTGAACACTAGGGTTTTCTTTATGTAATACTTTTAATATATTGTACTGGTTGTATTGTTGTATTAGGTTAATCTTTTGCATTCTCTTTATGTAATAAAAGAAGTAGAAGAAGATTATTCTTCCTTGCCTCAATCTATGTGTGCTCCTCTCTGTGTGAGAGAGTGTATCAGAGATCTCTTCCTTATCTCCCTTGCTTGACATGGTATTAGAGCGAGTGTGGTGGTAGAGAGTTCATGGAGGAGGCTAATAGTGAAGAGTATGTGAGAAGGCATGGAGTATGTGTGCTTCACAAATGACCTCAAATTGTTATGAAATGTGGTGTGTAAGGTAGAAGACCTCAAATTTTTTCTTAGGTTTTAGTTTCAAAGCCATCTCAACCTTTGTTTTGAGTGCACAAAATGGGGTGCACTAAAAAAATAGGTCGCATTAGGGTGAATAATGCCCAAAAAATGGTCGTTTTGCTAATGATTGATTAATAAAATTGACAAATAGGGTCTTTCCATGTGTACAAGAATATAACATTCTTGTCTCTTTTATTTCTATGCAAAAGTTTTTTTTTAAGAAAATATGTTTAAAAGCACCACTAAAGTGATGGAGTTTCTTGTATTTAGTGTACAATTTTTTGATTTCATACGAAAAAAGATATTTTTTGCACATGACACAATGGAAATCCCTAAATTTTGCAAGAGAAAAATGATTTTTGAAGATACAAAATATTTTTGGGTTCAAAAAATTCAATGATGTTTTGGTCATAGTTGATACATCAAATCAAAAGATTGCAATTCGCTTCCACATGTACAAAGTTTTTTTGTCTATAAATACTCACAAAGTTTGTGAATCTCGATTTTCCACTTTGAACATCTCTATTATTTCTCTGAGTGTTTGAATGGCTTCTACTTATGGTCATCCTTCCAATCGTGTAACCTCATGTGAGGTTTACAATAGAAGAGAGGATTCTTTATGGAAACCTCTTTTTGTGAAGCTAAATTATTAGGTGACTATGCTTCCTAGTTGCAGAGGTGCCCATAAAGTCAAGCGTATTAAAAGAGAAACCACAAAAGACTATTGGAAAGGTCATATTCTTGGTTTCAAATTGAAGAGAGATGGTTGGTCTGCAAAAGTTCAACATGTGTACAACATTGAGGATCTAGTTCTAGACAATCATCTGCAAGTCTGATCGTATTGTAAGTGAAGTTTAACAGCCTCAATGAGCTACAACAAAACAAATAACCTGATCTCTTCACATAGTATTAGCTAACTACACAAACACTATCTTGGCTGCACATGTGCAGCTACTGAATGCGAGACTTATACCACTGAAAGTAGAACTTATAATCTTTCTAATGAGACAAAAATAATTGAAAATGGATTTGGGATGAAGGAGAAAAAACAAGTACAAGACCGTATGGTCTGCCAAAATCATCTAGATAGATAGAGTGTGAAAAAGTGAAATTTATGCAAAATATGCAGAGAATAGCTAGTAGCGGGTGTGCTTAAGCAAGGAGCCAACTTGGGCATGTATTTCCATGACTCTAAGTCATAATAAAACTCATTAGAGGCTTTAAAGGTCACATACCAACCTCTTTAACCAATCAAAAGCATATGCATGTCAAAAGTGAGGTCCAATCACATCAAGAGGTGAGCTAAATCTTCCTCAATCAACTTCTTTTCATTATAGGCATGATTTGATGCCTCCAACTCGTAGAAATCAGCCTCCTTTGATAGTGGATGATGTGGAAGGTTCAATTTGGGGCATATTCCCACACTCTTGAGCTTGACATACAAGACTTTCAACACTTTTTACATTTGTCATAACCTCGCAAAAACTTTTCCAACGATTCCATAATGCATTTAGTTTTTTTCCATTGGTGTTTCTAAAGAATCACTTGCTTTTACACCTCCCATTGACACATCCTGTAATACATCACCTGTATTTTGTGAAAGCTTTGGATCTTTTCTTAGATGAACATCACCACCATGAAATCCCATTTCTGAAAGTAAAGATTCACCTTTTTTTATGGATTCATCTGCAAGAGCTATAGTCATGATGGAATATGCATAATCCAAGTGAAGATGGACCAAGTTGTCAATGAGCCTTAACTCTACATGCAATGTATATATGTGTACATTAATCAATTCTATTGGATGTATGGGATCCCAACTCACGACAGAAGATGAGTAATTATGTAGATTAACATTTTGTCTCGAAGGAGCTTCCTAAGCCTCAGTTCTAGCAATTCGTCTTCTTGTACCTAGACTTTGCATGTAGTACAAACAAGGGTACTTACAATTTGCGCCCCTGCTTATACCAAACATGCATTTTCGAGTCTTTAAGTCTCCACTTAAATGCCACTCAATTTTAAAGCTTCTGCAATGGTTCACATTCAATACTTCTCCTGAGTGATGCCTTTGGATAACATTTGGAATGTCTATATGTTAGAATAACCACATAAGTATTTTATGATTCTTAGATGGAACTTGAGCACACAAAACCCACCATAACTCAAATTTTTATTGTACTTTGAGAGATGGAGTATCTAGTTTCCCAAGGCTATAGTCCAAAGCTCTATTCATTAGTGCAATACTTATTCTCTCCATCTTTTGATGTTTTTTAATTTCAACTTCATCAAGTTCTATTACAAATTTCAAACGACCAAAAAATTCATGTTCTTTTATATCATAGAACTCAACCATGTATGTCTGAAGTCTTATTATATCTATCCATATATTGTTAAAGACATTGTAAATGAAATTTAAAGTTTATTCTCCTACCTCATAAGGCCTATTACCGTGAATGTGTTTATACTCACCAAATATAGACATGATTTTCTTATTCAAGCAGAGCCAATACTTTCCTATATGATGGGGTCTAGACAATCCAAAGCTTTTTACTTTATTAAGTTTAAGAAATTCACACAAAATTTTGAAATTGCTCTATAACCCTTTCTAAACACTCCAACTCCATCACAAACCTCCTAAATTTGAGATGATTTTAGCAAAAAATTCATTTCTTTCACGAGTTTTTGAAAAATAAACCATTGCAAGCATACATTTTCATTCAATTACAATAGTTTCAAAACATGATTCTGACTCATAATTTCATTACAAAAATGTACATACTCAAAACTACTCAACATGTTTAAATCTAGCACATTTGTTACATGATCTGTCACAATTTTCATTCTCTTTTTCTTCTGGCCAGATTTTTTAGTCAAATCTAAAAAAGGGTTTACTCGTTTTGATTGCATTCTCAATCCTATAGGTGTTTCTTTAATTTTTTTGAAAGCTTCTAACTGAGAAGATAAATGCAAAAAATTTTTTCTAGATCCCTTTGATGTAAGTCTATCTGATGTAGAACATTTTTTTACATAGTTTATGTATTGCATATAGTTCTTTGAAATCTCATAGAGCTTTGAACAATGGACATATAAACCATCATCACCATCTCCTACAAATTTAGTCAAATCATGAAGATTATGAAAAGGTGGATACCTTCTAGTTTGTGGATAAATCAGATAAACAACTCCATCTGCCCATATGTAGATATGTTTTTTGCCTTCTTTGCGCAATCCATCTTCACAAGATTGAAGAGCTATTTGGAATACCTTCCTTGTTGTTCTGGATTCTTGACTGATTGCAATGTTGATATGGACTTATCACATAGACTCCAGCTAGATGAAAGTTCAGTGAGTGTTTGGATTGAGGTTCTCCATGGCAAAATTGTCTAGATTCAAAAGAAAGAGAGAAGCAGGTCTGCTATGGAGAGTAGAGTAAAAAAGTGCATAACATCCTAAACACACATTATATAAGTCAAAGAACAAGAGGAAAACTTGAAATTCGGTGAATGCCCGATGAGCACAAACTTTGAGGCATATCACTTTTCATGTTTATCACACAAACTTTCTCTCTCTTCCAAAAGTAATATTTGCATAAGATACATTTTAAATGAATGTACATGGAATTTTATAAAATGATTTGACAACATTAATCCAGATTAAGCAACCTAATTGAAATCCTTACATGGCCCTTTTTTCCATTTTCACCCTAATGATGCAAAATTGTAACTTGCATTATGTTTGGCATCTCCCAAATATTTTAGATCCAAAATTTAAAGTGACTATATACTGCTGATACATGAAAACTGTGTTTTTATGAGATCAAGCTGTCAAGCCATAGTGTGATAGTGTTCAAGTAGAGGTACTACTTTTAGTGTTTTTGCAATATTGTAAATTGCTGCAAAAATGGAAAATGCTAATGGAATGAGTGAACTTTTAAGCAATAAGTTGGACAAGAACAACTTTTATGCTTGGATATTTAGAACGAAAAATTTCTTGATGGGAAAAGGCTACATGTGTATGTGTATGTGTTTGTGTTTGTGTATGTGTATGTGTATATATATGTGTATGTGTATGTGTATATGTGTATGTGTATGTGTACGTGTATATACAGTGTGTATGTGTATATACAATGTGTATGTGTATATACACTGTGTATGTGTATGTGTGTGTATGCATGTATATGTGTATGCATATGTGTGTGTATGTATATATTTATATGTGTATGTGTGTATGTATATAATATATAGAAAAATAAAAAATAAATCTTAATAGTCTTGAAACAAATACATTACTCCATGCAAAATGATTTCAAAGATTGAGAATAAGTAAGCTTGCACTTAGTCATGTCAAGCGACTTCCTTCATATATATGCTTTAGATATTCTTCTCAAAGATATTTCTCATTTTTAGAAATATCAACGCTTTCATTGTCATTTTGATACCAATCCTCAATAAAATATGCCATGCCATCATCATCACCTTCGTCGCAAAGATCTTGTAGTTTATCTTCTTTTGAATATAGGTCTTTCAATCTTGCATATTCTATAGGGTCACTTTTGCATAGCCTCCTCATGGATGCTTCTAATAAAAGAGGTCTTACTAGAAACTATGAATGGTGTGGTAGAAGATCATCAATATCATACATTGGAATCTACATACATGAATAAAAATCATTAGTATTCCATACATGAATGAAAAATAAACTTAAAACACAAATTTAAATATGTAAACTAATTTGAAAAGAGCTTCAATTAATTAGATTTTTCATTGCAATGCAGGATAGGTGGACAAAAGGTTTTCATTGCTCCCTAAAAGGTTCTCTTGGAGGTTTGCACCATCCAAAATTCACGAAAACTTCATCACTAGCACGTAATGAAGTAATAATATTTACAACTATGTATCTTGCTACATCTCTACTCATGTATGGTGATTCAAGACTATTTTCATGCTCTTCAAATATGCAATCAGTCATTGAACTATTATATCCTTGACTACTATTGATTAAACCTTCTATATTTCCATGCATGTAAGGTCTTCCATCAATATATATTCTTTCATTTTTTGCATCCATAATCCCTCTACTAGCAAAAGAAGCTGCATTCATGCATAATCCATAAGTACTCATGCTTTGAATGTAATGTGTAAGCCGATTCTGATCTCCCAATCTATACATAGGACCAAAAAATGACATAAGAGTGACTTCAAAGTTCGGAGACACATAAAAATCCTCTAGAATAAAGAGACCACGATCAACGTTAGTGTATGCCATCCTCCATATCTTCTTCTACCATATGTTTGTACTAGAGGGCAATCACGAGTTGGTAATGGATAGTATCCAACCATTTCAGTCTATAAACAAGGAAGTAGAGGATTTTGAGAAACCTTGGCTTGTAATTGATAAACAAAATGTGTGTGATGTGTACAAGGAATATTAGCATTATTAGTAGGAGAATCATCATCATCATCATCGAGAAAATATTCATGTATATTAAATATAATTTTATTTTGTATATGATTTTAAAATAAAATAATGACATTAATTTAAGGAATCAATACATACCCAAGCAATTTCACATTGATTAGGTGGTGGTGCATCCTACAAAATACCATAATCTACCTCATGTTCAATACATTCCAATCATGGTCTTTGATACGTTCCATAGCAAAGATTACATCAACATATAATATGCTCTTGATAGTAAAAATCATTATAATTCCTATCAGAAGAGACATGTGGAGTCTTTGCATGGGTAGGAGGTGGTGGAGTACCCTATGACTGGTCAAGATCTAATTATAATATAACAACAAGAAAACATATATCAGTCATGTAAGTATCTATCAAATATTATAATTAAAATTTTCATATAATTATAGTAAGTAGTCTTTGCATGGTTAGGGGATGGTGGTGGAGTTCCATTTGATTGATCACAATCTCATAGTGTAGCAAAAGAATGTAGTAGATATTAATAATGTCATTATTTATATACATACACATTCACATGTACACATTTACACGTACATATATATTCACATATACATAGATACACATTTTGATATATAAATACACATACAAAATCATAAATGTATGATGTGTGTATGTATGTATATGTGTGTGCATAATGGGTGTTTACTATTGTTTGTAATTTTGACCCATCTTCTCCTGCATAGTGTATGTCTGTGGTAGACTCAGATGTTTGGTACTTTGATAGTGGGGCAACCAAACATATTACCTTGTAGCACAATTTCTTCACTTCACACGAGCCTACCCCTATAGGGAATACTATCACATGCAAAAGAGGGCATCTGTCAACTTCAAACAATTTTTGGTTTTGGCTGAAAATCTATCAGCATGTAAAATGAGCACCCTCCATTTTGATTGAGGGGAGAATATATGTCTTCTGACTTTAATGCATTTCTGGATGAACATGGGATAAAACATCAGTGTACAATGCCGTATACACCTCAATAGAATGGAGTTTCTGAATGGAAGAATGGGTCACTCATGGAGATGGTGAGGTGTATGGCCAAGTGTGAGGCTTTACCACATAGTTTCTAGCTTGAGGTTGTCATGTGTGTAGCATATGTACTTAACAGGTGTCCCACTAAAGCATTGTAGTCTATCACTCCATATGAGGCTTGGCATGGTCGCATGCCATCTGTTGCTCATCTGCGTGTTTTTGGTTGTCTGGCATATGCATTAGTGCTTGAACAACATTACAAGAAATTGGATGATAAAGCAGTAAACTTTATTTTTGTTGGGTAAAGTTCTGAAAGCAAGGGCTATCATCTATATCATTCACAAACTAAATGCATTTTGGTTAGCCATGATGTTGTTTTTGTGGAAGATGCTATTCAGCCTTTACTTTCATGTACGAAGGATACATATGTTAGCTCCAAAGACATGTATGATACTTTGCTGCCTCTTTTTACAAGTGGATAGTCTAGTGCTAGTCTTATTGAGGCAAATTCTTTATAGGTTTCATGTGGTGATGCAGACCATTCCATTTTTGATGCAAATTTGCATGATGCAATTGTTGATGAAAGAGCTGATATAGAGGAGGCAAAAACTATGCCGAAATGGCTAGTGAAAACTTTGCATGATAGCAAATGAAATGCACCTCTATCATACCGTACTCGTTCAGGTTCTCATAGTGTATCTTTTGCATTACATTGCTATGTTATGGCTGCCTCTAGTCTGTGCGATGAGACTAAGCCTATTTCCTTTGATGAAGCACAAAATTTTGAACATTGGATGACTCCAATGTAATCTGAATATGATGCTATCATGAAAAATGGTATCTGGTCTTTATGAGACTTGCCTCTTGGCAAGAAGGCCATTGGCACTAAGTGGGTATACAAGCTGAAGTGTAAACCTGATGGAACACTTGATAGGTATAAGTTTATGCATGTTGCAAAGGGTTATGCACAAGAAAGAGGCATTGATTTTGATGAAACCTTTGCACCTACATGTCGAATGACTATTGTTCGTAGAGTCTATGCAGTTGCAACTCATCATGGTTGGAATGTACATCAGTTGGACATTAAAACAACATTTCTGAATGGTGAGTCGCATGAAGATGTGTATGTTTTTCAACCACATGGCTTTGTGCAGAAATGGCATGAAAACCAGATGTGCATGTTAAAGAAGGCATTATATGGTTTAAAGCAAGCACCACATGCTTCGTATGATAAGATACATGCCTATATGATTGCACATGGTTTTGAGAACAGTCCAATTGAGAGCACCTTATATGTTAAGCATGCTAATGATGTGTTTTTGATCATTTTTGTGTATGTTGATGACATGCTGCTCATTGGTCCTCATGAGAAGCATATTCCTGATTTCAAGGCTGATTTGCATACCTCATTTGAGATGTTTGATTTGGGGCATTTTCTTCAATTTATGTAAGCTGATGGCAGAATAGCTTTGTCTCAAATGAAATATATTGACACATTATTGTAGTGTTTTGGCCTTGAAGACTGTAAACCTATTGCCACTCCTATGGAGAAAAGTTTATGATTGAGTCTTCATGATGATGGAGATGCATTTGATGCTATTCTCTATCAGTAGGCTATTGGATGCTTGATTTACTTATGCATTACTCAACCAGATATTCAGTTTGTTGTCTCACATATGAGCAGGTTTATGCATTGCCCAAGTGTCAAGCATTGGCAGGAAGTTAAGCACATCTTTCACTACTTGAGTGGTACCCGGCTACTTGGTTTGTTTTATCCCAAGGGGGGATCACTACCACCAGATTTGCATGCTTTTTGTGACTCTAATTGGGATGGTTGCTATCACACTTGTGTGTCCACTAGTGGTTTTTGCTTCATGCTAATGAAGTATCATACCCATATCTAATTTGCTTCTTACTCTCTCTTTGTGATCTCCTTAAGGCTTGGTTGGATGACTCCAATTTCTTCATCTTGACTTTGCCTTTTGATTTCCATGCTCAAAAATCTTCCAAGTTGATGGTGTCCTCATCATCTGATTTGATGTCTTCAATTGTTCTTGGATCCTCCTTGGTGAGGCTTGGAAATTCTTCTTCCAAGTCATATGGCAATTTGACCTTCCTGCATTCAGTTTCAACCCAAGAGTCATTCTCATCAAACACAACATCTCTACTAACCATAAATCCTTTGTTGGATGGGTTATAAAGCCTGTACCCCTTTTGATTTATATCATACCCTAAGATGCATTTCTCTGCCTTAGGGTCTAACTTATCTCTGATTTGAGATGGAACATGCACATAAGTAACACAACCAAATATTCTGCAATGTTCAAGTGATGGTCTCCTACCATTCCATGCCTCATAGGGGGTCATTCCATCAAGGGACTTAGAAGCTAACCTGTTAATAAGATAAGTGGCCATAGGAACAGCCTCTACCCACAAGTAATTAGGCAACTTCTTTTCATTTAGCAAAGATCTAGTTGCTTTCACAATTAATCTGTTCCTCCTCTCTTCTACTTTGTTTTGCTCAAGAGTATATCTAGTTGTGATCTCTCGCTTGATACCTCTGTCTTGCAAAAATGCATCAAACTCATTGGAGAAGTACTCATGTTCTCCATCTGACCTTATCCTCTTTAAACTCTTGCCTGTTTGATTTTCCACAAGTGCAAGATACTTTTTGAAACAACTGAACACTTCATCCTTATGTTTCATAAAATACAAGATAGTCCATCTATTGAAATCATCAATAAATGACACATAGTACCTTGAGCCTGAAATTGAAGGGTCCTTTCTTGGTCCCCACACATATATGTGGATATGTTCCAAATAATCCTCATGCATATAGCCTTTCTTTGTAAAGGGTACCTGTGTGATTTACCAAATTGACATGCACCACATTTATAGATCATATGTTGCTTGGATACATTAGACATCCCAAGTACACATTGATCTCTACCTATCTGCTTCAATGTTCTCTCACCAATGTGTCCTAGACTTTTGTGCCATATCTCTAACTCAGACAAGGTTTGATCCTTACAATTATAAAGTGCAATGTTTCTACTGTCCTCAAGCTCAAATGTAAACAATCTACCTATTTTCTCTCCCTTTGCAATTCTCTTGAATCCATGTTGGGGGTCCTCCACAAAGGCTCCAAATTTATTGAACCTAACCTGCAAACCCTTTTGCCACTATCTGTCGAACACTCATCAAATTCTTTGTGATAGTAGGTATGTAAAGAACTCTTCTCAATAGATTCCTACTCCCATAAGAACTTTTGAAATTTCCTACCTTGACAACTGAGTGGTTGGTATCATCACCTATCTACACTTGGTACTTTCCCTTGGGCTCTTCAAGATAAGAAAGGAGAGCTATATTGCTTGCTACATGGTTTGAACAACATGATTCAATATAGAAGAGGTGCTCATCATTCATACCTTGTTTTGAGGTCATGTTCATAATGTGAAGAGAATCCTCTTGATCCTTTGTATAGTTATTGAAGTCTTTTCTTGATTTGCATCCTCCTTGATAATTGTTGTTGTAGCCATGGTTGTAACCTTGATTATGATTGAATCTTCCTCTTGATTGTGAGTAGCCACCTATTTAGAATCCTCTTCCTCTCTGGTTCTTGAAGTTCCTATAGCACTCATCTGTTGTGTGATTATACACTCCACATATATTGCATGGGGAAGAGTTGAAAGGTCTCCCCCTACCTTGCTTGCCTCCTCTGCCCCTTCCTCTTGAATTCCTACCTCTCCTACATAGTTATCTTGAGAAGTAGCACCTTCATCTTCAAACTTCTTGCTCTTTCCTTCATCCTTAGACTTTCCTTTATCTGTATAGAGGGCAAAAGAATTTTTACCTCTTGATGGTTCACCATTTTTGTTGAGCTTGGCCTCATGGGTGAAGAGTTGCCCCATGAGAGTGGTTAGATCAGGGATTTGCATATCCATATAAAGATCCATTGCAGTTGTGAAGGATTCCCACTTATCATCTGTCTTGATGCCATTGATTATCTATCTCACTATTTGATCCTCTTCAATCTCCTCTCCTATGCTTGCCAACTGATCAACCACATCCTTCACCTTGGTCACATACTCTGAAACATTTTGCTTAGGTTGCTTCTTTTGAGTAGTAAACCCCATCCACAATTGATTTTTCCTAGCTCTTGTATTGGAAGAAAAGTATGAAGATAGAGTATCCCAAGTCTCTTGGGAAGTTTTGCAATTCCTAATATGATGAAGAAGGAATTCAAAGATAGAGTTAAGTAGATATGACCTGGCTAAAGCATCTTTGGCACACCATGAGTTGAGTCTTTCTTGCTCCTCTCTTGTAGATTGATATTTGCTTCTAAATGTGGGCATCTCCTCATCTCCTGATATGTATCCATAGAGAATTCTTCCTTATAGATAGGTCTTCATCCTCAAAGACCATGTTGGATAATTATTCCTATCCAATTTGTCAATGAAAAAGAAGGGAAACCATCTCCCATTTTACCTCAACTTGCTCTGATACCACTATTAGAAGAGATGGATGGATACCTCAAGGAAGTGAGGTGGTACTGCTAAAACCTGCTTTGTTCTAGCCTTGATGCACTTCATATTGGAAAACAATGATTCAATGTCCCATTGGTCAATATTTGTTCAGAGTATACAGGATTTGTAGAGATCTTTTGTAGCTTCTATATAACTAAAAGCGCCCAATGCCGTGGCTAAGTCATAATCCTCCCATCAACCCCATGCGGGTTCGAGTCTTGGGCACTGCCATCGCGTAGCAAATCTTTTCAAAAAGCTTTTATGAAAGCGAACAGACAATAGACATCATTTTTTAGTTTGATTTTCATCACAAAGAAGATTTAAATATAGCGATCGTGCTTTTTGTTTGTAATTTATCTTATGGATGCTATACTATATAAGAACATGCAAGGGTCACTTCAAAGATATCCTACACCAATTGCAACACTAGCTTTGGTCCCTCAGTAGAGGTGGTGCTCTAGCACACATGGGGCAGCCATGGTGCACTCTAGGAGCATGTTGAAGAGAAGATATGGAGTTCTTATTGGAGAAGAATGTGCTCACACTCTTGCTTATGGATAGGACTTATCTATTAGCAGCTTGGTGGTGTGGATCAGCCACTCACATGATGTATTTGAAGATTGTCTTCTACATGAAGATTTCGGGTTACTTCAAAGACATTGGATGGTGGTTAACATAAGATTTGCATCTCATGTTAAGAATTTAGGTACATGTTCTCTTTATGCACACATGTACTACTTGAAGTTTACAGAGGTAGTGACATCCATATCAGGAGGAGTTCTATTCATCATAGGTACAAGAGAATCAGTACATGTATGCTTTAAGCATATTTGGAAGAGGTGTTCGAGAAGGTATGTTCATATGAGTTTGAGGATTTTTGGCAGCAAGCATGTTAGCATTCTATGCTATTTCTGTAAGTTTGTGATCTATCACACACATATCTGATTTAGGGTCTTCCATTGCCTAAATTCAGAGGGTTTGTTGAATATTAGTCTCAAATTGATCTTTCCTCTTTCTGTCACTCATATACACTCTTCTATAACTTATCAGGTCACACATCTCCTATATATTGAGATTTCTGTCCATACATCTGAATATGTTTGTTACATTTGTATATACACTCTTCCATCTATTTCTGTTCACATAGAGTGGTTGAGAGTTTTGCTCCCACAGTGTAATTCGAACATTTGCATATATGATAGTGTGAGTAAGCAGTGGCTTACGTAACACTTTACACATGTTGTCTAATCTCTCTCTATCTTTGTCTCATCATTTGTATGATTAAGTGTGATATGTTCATGTTTTTTCAATATCGGAAGATTGCTGGAATCTGTGTTGTAGATGCTAGATCTATGGGACTATGGACCTGTGGTATTAGTTATGGGCCTATTAAATTTCCAACACTTCAGAATTATAAAGTAGGCCTTTTTTGTTTCAAATGACACAAAGAAATTACCTATGTACTTTGTAATTGATACTTGAAACAATTAATCCAAAACAGAGTAGTTCAGGAATAACTATGTTGAAAAACTTGCTATTTTAGTCCATACACCTACTGTTTTTTTTACTCAAAGCTCACAACACAGTAACAATTGGCAAATTCCTTTTGGAGAATTTAATTATCTTAGATAGCTAATGCTTGCAAGTGGAATCATTTAAAATGATCAACTATGCTCTAAGAAATAACTTTAGCAAATCAGATCTTACCCCCAATATTTTAGGGAACAACTAGTAGATGACTAGTGAGCACTTCGATGGCGATTTCTCCCTGAAGTCTAAACCAAATGCCTTGAAATTTTTACAGCAAAAAGTAGACTTCAAGTTGGTTCCAATAAGCCAAAGGTTATGTAAAATGGTTAAGTATTCGCTGAGATATGACCAGAAGAAGACTGTTTTGAGTAGTCATAGCAGATAGAGATGTTCAATGAGCTATATGTATTATAGAAAATAATTGTACAGAGTCATTGGCATTGTAATGATGCTCAATACTGATGAATTGAGTGAGCTATAGTGTGAGCTGCTCAAGTTCTACAAGTGATCAAAGAGTGAGGTCTGAATGAGGCACACACCGTGCAATTTTACAAAGTCTTTTATATATGTTACTTCTAAGTTTGAATTTTGAATTAAAACTTTGGCTCCAATCAAAAAGTGACTCAACTAATTTAGGAGATATTCCCTCAACTTGTAGTCATAGCTAATAATCTTCCTAACTCCACGAGCTATAAGCTTTTACAAGATTCTCCAAAGAATTAATGTTTTTATAATGGTAAATGATCAAGTAGTTACAAGCTATAGTTCACATGAATCATCAAGTGCTAGTTCCACACAATGTCTTCCATGCTAATCCAAATGTGTAGGCTTGAACATTTGCACCAACAAAGTGAAGTCAAGAAACTATGTGACCATTGAGAATAGTTTGCACAAATGAACTCTCAGGCAAGACTTCATTAGCAGAAATCAATTGCTCCTTCAAATCTTTGATCTTTATCAAAAACCTTTCCATGGAATCTACTTCATTCATGTGATCATTCTACAACTATTTTTAGAGGTAAGCAATAGGAGCCTCATTTCTTGCCTGGTATAAAGTGGTTAGTGTATTCGAAGCATCCTTTGTTGTTTTGCAAGAGCAAATGTGAGGAATAATGGCTCATTTGAAAAATAAGGCTATCAATGCATGTGCATAAGCATCTCTACCATCTCAACAAAGTTGCTCTACAGTAGGTGCAGGTGGAACCACAACATGAACAGGAACCTAAAGGATATCACCATCTTCAATGTCATTTGCATTACCTTCAACAACTATGTTTGCAGGTGTAATAGGATGTTTTTCAACACCTTGCACAATATTCCATAATCCCTTTGCAACTAATATGTAATGCCTCATATAAGCCCATAATGAGTAATTGGTACCATCCAACTTATCCTCAATAGCCAACATGCGGAATACATCACTTCTTTCATCCATGGCCACTGATTAAAATACCCTGATGTAGAAAAATGATTGTATCTCAAAAGTTGAACAAAACTACCCCGTTGGTTTTTGCTAAACATGTAATAGACTTTGAAGTGCTTATATTGGCGAACCAAAACGTGTAAATACCTTTGACACAAAAAGAATAAATAGCATGCATAGGCATTATTATAGTGCATTCGGAGGCCGAAATGAGCTGAGATTGTGATTTTGACAGCACATAATGAAGTTGTTTTGAAATCCTAATCGCTCTGAGTATGTTCAACAAATTTTGAGAGTGTGATTTTGACAGCACACAATGAAGTTGTTTTGAAATCCTAATCGCTTTGAGTATGTTCAACAAATTATTATAGTGCATTCGGAGGCCGAAATAAGCTGAGATTGTGATTTTGAGAGTGTGATTGGGGGGATGTTGAAAATGCCATAGATGAAGCGAAAACCTTCTCTAATACCAATTGTTGGAGTTTGAGGTCTGTCGCAGCATGCAAATAGCACAAGGAAGAAGAAGAAGCTTGGAGTAGAACACACAATATTGAATGTATTACCAAGAGAAAAGTACTAAGATATATTACCCATCAGGGTTATAGGTGCATATACAAGTCGAGGGAAAAGAACCTCCTAAAGAGGGAAAAAAGTGCCCTGACGATCCTAGTGTGTTCATACACATCACTACCTAAATATATCAACAAATCCTTCTTGTGAATTGGCACCTACTTTTACCTTCTGGATGTACTATCAAACCCTAAATTTACCTCTTAAATTTGATCTATTTGAATGTGAAAATTGGTATGAGTAAAAACATCCTCCTTGGAAAGCCATGATGTTTCTCCATCAGATTGAACAAGCTCAAATTCTGATTGTTTGGTAGTTGTTATGGGATCATACTAAAATTGTAAAAATTTTTTGTTTTGTATATCAAATAAACCAACTGGCCATAAGTCTCTATAGCTTCTAGAAATTGAAGCTCTTCATCTTCCTCTAAACATATCATCATATGTGGTGGTTCTGCAGTTGAGGGCAATTGAGCCTTCACATAATGATGCTTATCTTCTAACGGGATAGAATATTTCTTGTGACCTTTCTTAAAAGTAATCGCTTGGGATCCCCAATCTTATTAACCATGGTCATCCATGTAAAAGATTATAATCATTACTCTTACCAATTAACTCAATTACCACAAAAATAAATTTAAAAGAAAGATTCTATATCTTGATGGATATATCCCTCATAAGACCAATAGGCTATCCACGTGATTAGTCTGCCATACATATATAAAATGGGGCTGGTTGGATGTTTGTCCATCCTAGTTGTCTACAAATAGGCAAAGTAGCAATGTTAACACCAAATCCACCATCAATCAATACTCTGGAAATCTGTTTGTTTTTAAACCATACCAAAACTAGAGGTAGAACATAATCTTCCAATTCATCATGAGTAGTTTATATCGTATTGACTTGAGCTTGCTCTTCATTAGCATCATTGTGGCTTTGTTTATGTGCCTCTCAATAAATTATCCCAAAAAGCAGGAACTAATTTCAATAAATCCCCAAGAGGTAGTTGTATTGTAGATTTACAAAATATCTATCAAGGATCTGCTACATTATTACTAACCTCTAGGATATTGGACTCTGAAGATTGAGTGATTGTTGCATCACCCGTGATAGGACTATTTGAAGATGATAGAATTGGAATTGCTATGGTATCTTTACTTATTCCTTCCATTACCTAATTATTTTATTCAATCCAATCCTACCTATTGGAACTTGATTTTGGAAATTCGATCGGAGCTTGCTAAACCCATCCAATCACGATCATAAATTTGTTGATGTGCAGTAATATTTGGAGAAATCATAGAATCAGTTCTATTCTAAATTTTTTTGGATCGAGTAACCACTAGAGCTACTATATCTTCAAAGGTTAAAGTTACCATATTAGTCATTGGAGCCTTAATTATGGCTTCCTACCTTCTCCTATCATAGTCTTGAGCATCTAGACAATTAGCACAAATATGGCCAAATTCCAACCAAATCCAGCATTGTGGCCCTTTACCTTCCTTTTGATATTCCCCTTTGTCCCTATGATATCTATTGAAGGGTCTACATCCTCCCCCAAGTCCTTGATAATCTGTCCGAGTTTCACCCCTATTACCTGAAAAAACCTAGTTCTTGTGTATTCCAGGGATTGTTTGAATTATTCAACTGAATATTATGTACAAAGGGTGATGAATACCATTGAACATTACATCGAGGTATTGGTTGAACATTATTGGTTGGTACCGCTTAATTTCTAGTATTGTATCTGCATTGATATGTACTATGATTCATAAGTTTTTTTTTTAAATAAAGGAACTTTGGCCTTAGCCTACTCTCTTGGGCTTGTATTAAATAAACCAAAAGAAAAGTACAAGTGAAGGAGACTAGTGTTGGAGATAGATGTCTGCGGAAGCACGCGAACAACATAAGGAAGAAGAAGAAGCTTGGAGCACAAACACACAATACTGAATGTATTACTAGAGAATGTACAAAGATAAGTAGCCCATTAGGGCAATAGGGGTATATACAAGCCCGGGGAAAAAAACCTCCTAAAGAGGGAAAAAAGTGCCCCGGAGGTCCTAGTGTGTTCACACACATCACTACCTAAATATATCAACAAATCCCCCCTAGGAGTGATGCGGTGAACAAGGAGCTTGCACTCATGTATAAGGAAGTGCCAAGCTATGTGGAAATCACTCCACAAAAGGAAGTAAGCCCAAAGCTTTGCGAAAAGCTTCAAACTTCTCCCTAGGCAGAACCTTCATGAAAAGGTCTGCAATATTCTCCTGCGTGGGAACATATGCCAAGCTGATCTCCCCAGCAGAGAACCTTTCCCTGACATAGTGATAATGCACCTCAATATGCTTAGTGTGAGCATGGAACACAAGGTTCCTCGCAACTTCCAATGCACTCTGACTGTCAGTGAAGATGGTGGTGGCAAAAGACAGGCCAACACCCAAATCAGCCATAAGGCATCTGAGCCACACACACTCAACAGTCGCTGTGAAAGCTGCCCTATACTCAGCCTCACAACTAGAAGTGGCCACATTAGGCTGCTTCTTGCTCAACAAAGATATACATGAGCTACGAAGCATGAAGCAAAAACCACTGGTGGACACACGAGTGTCATAGCAACCAGCCCAATCTGAGTTAGAAAAAGCATGCAAATCTGGCGGTAGTGATCCCCCCTTGGGATAAAACAACCCAAGTAGCCGAGTACCACTCAAGTAGCGAAAGATGCGCTTAACCACGTTCCAATGCGTGACTCCTGGGCAATGCATAAACCTGCTCATCTGTGAGACAACAAATTGAATATCTTGCTGAGTAATGCATAAGTAAATCAGGCATCCAACAGCCTGCTGATAGAGAACAACATCAAATGCATCTCCAACATCATGAAGACTCAATCGTAAACCTGTCTCCATAAGAGTGGCAATAGGCTTACAGTCTTCAAGGCCAAAACGCTGCAATAATCTGTCAATATATTTCGTTTGACACAAAGCCATTCCACCATCAACTTGCATAAACTGAATGCCCAAATAGTGATGCAAATACCCCAAATCAGACATCTCAAATGAGGCATGCAAATCAGCCTTGAAATCAGCAATATGCTTCTCAATAGGACCAATGAGGAGTATGTCGTCAACATAGACAACAATGATCAGAAGCACATCATTAGCACGCTTAACATATAAGGTGCTTTTAGTTGGACTGTTCTCAAAACCATGTGCAACCAGATAGGCATGTATCTTCTCATACCAAGCACGTGGTGCTTGCTTTAAGCCATATAATGCCTTCTTTAACCTGCACACCTCGTTTTCATGCCCTTTTTGCACAAAGCCACGGGGCTGAAAAACATACCCTTCTTCATGCAAGTCACCATTCAGAAATGCTGTTTTAATGTCCAACTGATGTACATTCCAACCATGATGGGCTGCAAGTGCACAAATGCTCCGAACAGTAGTCATACGGCATGTAGGTGCAAAGGTCTCATCAAAATCAATGCCTGTTTCCTGTGCATAACCCTTTGCAACAAGCCTAGCCTCATACACATACACATACACATACACATACACATACACATACACATACACATACACATACACATACACATACACATACACATACACATACACATACACATACACATACACATACAAATACACATACACATACACGTACACGTACACATACACATACACATACACACGTACACATACACATACACATACACGTACACGTACACGTACACGTACACGTACACGTACACGTACACGTACACGTACACGTACAAGTACACGTACAAGTACACGTACACGTATACATACACCTACACATACACATACACATACACTTACACATATACACATACACATACACATACACATACACATACACATACACATACACATACACATACACATACACATACACATACACATACACGTACACATACACATACACATACACATACACATACACATACACATACACATACACATACACATACACATACACATACACATACACATACACATACACCTACACATACACATACACATACACATACACATACACATACACATACACATACACATACACATACACATACACATACACATACACATACACATACACATACACATACACATACACATACACATACACATACACATACACATACACATACACATACACATACACATACACATACACATACACATACACATACACATACACATACACATACACATACACATACACATACACATACACATACACACACCCACACACAACACACACACACACACATACACATACACATACACATACACATACACATACACATACACATACACATACACATACACATACACATACACATACACATACACATACACATACACATACACATACACATACACATACACATACACATACACATACACATACACATACACATACACATACACATACACATACACATACACATACACATACACATACACATACACATACACATACACATACACATACACATACACATACACATACACATACACATACACATACACATACACATACACATACACATACACATACACATACACATACACATACACATACACCTACACATACACCTACACGTACAGGTACAGGTACACGTACACGTACACATACACATACACATACACATACACATACACATACACATACACATACACATACACATACACATACACATACACATACACATACACATACACATACACATACACATACACATACACATACACATACACATACACATACACATACACATACACATACACATACACATACACATACACATACACATACACATACACATACACATACACATACACATACACATACACATACACATACACATACACATACACATACACATACACATACACATACACATACACATACACATACACGTACACGTACACATACACGTACACGTACACGTACACGTACACATACACGTACACGTACACGTACACGTACACATACACGTACACGTACACAGTACACGTACACGTACACGTACACATACACATACACATACACATACACATACACATACACATACACATACACATACACATACACATACACATACACATACACATACACATACACATACACATACACATACACATACACATACACATACACATACACATACACATACACATACACATACACATACACATACACATACACATACACATACACATACACATACACATACACATACACATACACATACACATACACATACACATACACATACACATACACATACACATACACATACACATACACATACACATACACATACACATACACATAAACGTACACGTACACGTACACGTACACGTACACGTACACGTACACGTACACGTACACGTGTACGTACACGTACACGTACACGTACACGTACACGTACACGTACACGTACACGTACACCTACACATACACCTACACATACACATACACATACACATACACATACACATACACATACACATACACATACACATACACATACACATACACATACACATACACATACACATACACATACACATACACATACACATACACATACACATACACATACACATACACATACACATACACATACACATACACATACACATACACATACACATACACATACACATACACATACACATACACATACACATACACATACACATACACATACACATACGCATACACATACACATACACATACACATACACATACATACATACACATACACATACACATACACATACACATACGCATACACATACACATACACATCCACATACACATGCACACACACATACACATACACACACACATACACATACACATACACATACACATACACATACACATACACATACACATACACATACACATACACATACACATACACATGCACATGCACATGCACACACACATGCACACACACATGCACACACACCTGCACACACACATACATGTACACATACACGT
>CM035431.1:117460878-117463378 GCA_020310875.1 Ceratopteris richardii
GCATTAATTAAAGAAACATTATGGTTCGTGGAATCGTGGCTTGGACTATACATGATTTTCTAGGATATTGTATCTATTGAGGTAATGATGTAATTTTGCTATTTATTATATGTGTGATTGCATGTGAGTTAATCTAACTATATTTTTATGGTTTTCATGCATGCAAGAATATCTACTAAGGGATATAAAGCTTTTCCTTACTAAGGTGATTGGTTGAAATCATTTTATAGTAAGAATCTTAAGAAAAATATTTATCTTCAACATCGAGGGTTCTTGCCTTATGATCATCCATTATGACGAAAGAGAGAAGCAATACATTTTAATGGAAATATTGAAATAGGCTAGTATCCAAAACTAGTGATACCTATGGATTGGTATTGAAAATGGATAGAAGGCACTTTTATAGATCCACAATCTGAAATCATCAATGATGGTGAAGATTATGAGAATGTGAAGATTAGAGGTAAATGAAAAGTATCACTAGCAGAGAATATGCTGATATGGTATTCTTCGGAGTATTGGAGAGATTTAAGATCTATCATATTCTTGATCCTATGCATATTGTGGCAATATCTTCTTGGATTAACAGACACAACAATATCAAGAAATGATTTAAAGGATCAAAACTCAAAGCCAAAGTTATGGCCAATTTTTGATAAAAATCAATAGGAAATAACTTATAAACCTGCTCCTTGGATACTTATGAAAAAGGAGATTCAAACTATCAACAATAGGATTCGGGAGATTTGAACACCTATAGGATATGGAACATCTTTCCAAAACATGTTTACTTTGGATGATAGGAGTTTATTTGGATTAAAGACACATGATTGACAAGCACATTCTATCTCTTGTTATCGATGGATGTGCAACAAAAGGAGTGCATGATGTGATCTATCATCTTGGATTGTTTATAAGGTAATTAGCATACTTTATGTTTAATATATAAGACTTTTTGGTATCTTTTCTTTACAAATTAATTTCTTTATAATTTAATTTACATCAAAAGAGATTTACAAAGACTCGATCCCACAAAAGAAACATGAAAGCAAAGAGCTACTATGTTTGATGGAGAAAGAGCTTCCAACATCATTTTTTGATATTCAGGTTCATTTATTGATCCATCTTGTGGATGAAATAGAGATTGCAAGAGTTTTCAACATGATGGATGTTTTGGGTCAAGAAATTTATGGGCATATTAAAAGGTTATGTGTGATAAAGAGCAAATACAAGGATCTATGGCAAAGGAATGGATGTTTGAGGAGTGCATGTACTATGTTAGTGAATACCTTGAAATATTTCGTGAATAAGGTGCACGTGCAAGAAATAACAAGTCTTCTTCAAAATTGATAGATGAGGCATTGTCGGGTAAGGGAGCTTCTTTTTTATTTTACACTGCAAGAAAAAAGTGATAGTTCTACTTTTATTGCATATACGTTTGAATGCATGCAAGCATTTGTTAATGAGTACGAACAAGAACTTCAAAACCTCCAAAGTAAAAGACAAAGAAACAAAAGATATAGATATAATCTTGATAGTAATGAGAATACATATATATCTTCTCTCACAGATTGACTATATACACGTATGCAATGAGTCCATACAAATAATGAACAAATCTCAGATGAGCAGAAGGAGTTAATGATAGATTATGAAAGAAAGGTAATTTTAGTCTACTAATATTCTATTTTTGCACACACACACACACACACACACACACACACACACACACACACACACACACATATATATATATATATATATATATATATATATATATATATATATATATATATATATATATATATATATATATATATATATATATATATATATATATTAGTTTCTCTTATAATAATGTATTTTTTATTGTAGGCCCAAATGTTCACTAATATATGGGTTTATGAACAACATATTAGAATCAAACTTGTTGATTCTTTGCATAAAATAGAGGATTCTAACATTGTCGCTTCTTTCAAACAATTATCATGAGCTTGTTCAAAAGATACAATCCTTACAGATAGCGAACTTGGCTACATAAGAATGGTTGTTGGTATCTACAAAATAGGTAAAAAGAAATATGTATTTTTTATATAATTTATTTTTTATTTAAGCACATAATAATGAGGTTTTGTTTTTTATATTTTGATGGGTTATTTTGAAGGTTGATTGGTTTCGAAACAAGTATAAAGGTAAACCGTACATTCTTCCTAAACATATTGATCAAGTATTTTTTTATAAAAACATGATGCTCATCCTTCATGGAAAGTCATTCATGTTCAACCATCCCTCGTGGCAAGTCATTCATGTTCAACCCAGAGGTCAATGATTATTTGAAAACTTTATTGTTAGAGAGATCGAAGAAATTCATGATGATGATTCATTATGAAATATTGATTTATGGGCACCTTAGAGAGGAATTAGAATCATCCAACATGACAATGATAAAAATCTACTTGATGAAAATGATAATGCGCTATGTGCTAATTCTACAGATGAT
>CM035431.1:117468378-117708378 GCA_020310875.1 Ceratopteris richardii
GGCTCAAAGCAGTGATGTATTCTGTATGTTGGCTATTGAAAACATTCAATTACACCTGCAAACACAATTGCTAAAGGTGATGTAGATGTTGTTGAAGCTGGTGATAATTTTCATGTTTCTATTCATGTTGCGGTTCTTGCTGCACCTACTACATAGCAAATTTGTTGGGATGGTAGAGATGGTCAGGCACATGCATTGATAGCCTTGTTATTAAACATGCCATTATTCCTCACATTCGCTCTTGTTGAACAACTAGATGCTTGGGATACACTTACCACTTTATACTAGGCAAGGAATGAGGCTCATGTTGCTTACCTCTGAAAACAGTTGAGAGTTAAGCACATGAATGAATGATATTCCATGGACAGTTTGTTAACAAAGATCAGAGATTTGAAGGAACAATTGATTTTTGTTGATGAAGTCTTGCTTGACAGTTCACTTGTGCAGAGTGTTGTGAATGGTCTTCCTCATTCATATTAGAGTTTTGCTTCTACGCTTTGATTGATGATGAAAGGCAATCGAAATGCCTTAACATTTGAGGAGTTAGTCTGTGGTATGTTGTAGGAAGATCAATCTAGGAAGATCAGGTTCATTATGCATGATGTAGATCAAGCTTTCTTGGCTAGTTAGAAGGGCAATGGTAAATGGAGCTCTTCTACTAGTACATGGAAGCTTGTTAATTGTGCACAATCAAAGAAAGATGACAAAGAAAAAAAGAAAACAAAAAAGCAAAAATGGTTTTGCAAATACTGTGTGTGTATGTGTGTGCATGTGTGTGTATGTATATGTGTGTGTATGTGTATGTGTGTGTATGCATGTGTATGTATATGTGTATATGTGATTGTATGTGTGTGTGTATATGTGTATGTGTGTGTATATGTTTGTGTATGCATATGTGTGTGTATGTGTATATGTGTGTATGCATGTGTATGTATTCATATGCATGTGCATACATGCATTTTGTATGCATGTGGGTGTATATGTGTATGTATTTATGAGTATGTGTGTGTGTGTTTATATGTGATTGTATACGTGTGTGTATGTGTATGTGTGTATATGTGTGTCTATGCATGTGTACGTATATGTGTTTGTATGTTTATGTGTGTCTTTGCATGTGTATTTATATGTGTGTATGTGAGTGTATATGTCACATGTCACATCTCATGGTTGTTACATCTCATGGTAAGAACATCCCTTATGTTAGATGGGCATATAATGCCACATGGCTAGAGTGGGGAATACCACTTTGGGTAGAAGAGTTTAAGGAGTTTCATACAAGACACTCATATAGAAAATAAAAGAATAGCTCGGACATGGTCGGGCGGTACAGATACAAGACATCTTTGTGTTTCATCATGGCGATGGCTGCGTGGAGGCAAAAGGAGGGCTATGTGGAGGCAAAAGGAGGGCTGCGTGGAGGAAAAAGGAAATTCATTACTTAATACTGGTATCAGAGCATAAGATGCTGGGCCATTTTTGTGTGTGCATGCAGACATGGTGAGGCACATGGATTGAACCCACGACCTCATGGAGGAGGGTATTATGAGCTACCCACGCTACCCATGGGACTAGCACATATAGATGTTATCAAACTTGAAGATGGATATCCATAGCAAACTACATATGCACGGGTGTTGAGTTCATGAGCTATAGTAGCTCAATTTGTCTCCTCTCATTGAGGCGCCATGTAGGGCACATGACATCGAAGTGATGAGCCATTTTTTTTACACAGTTGAAAGGAAATCAATAAAAGGGAAACTTTGAATAAGAATCAAGAGGAGATAGGAGAGATGCAGATTAGATGCACATGCATCATTATATGAGTTTGTGAATGAAGGGCATCCTTTCCATGAACTCTCTGACACCGGCTTAAAAAGTAAAAGAACATGGAGCTTCATGTTAAGCACATGTATGAAAGTTCAATTTGTTATTTACTAGAGTTAATTATTGTAATACTCCATTCTTGGGAAAGAGAAAGGAAGGGCTTTTGGCAAATCTCTTTGAGGTAAAATCATATGTTTGGGGAGTATGAGATATATACTCTCATCTAGAGTCAAATATTCCCTCAAGTTACAAGAAAACATAAGCTTTAGGTACCTCCAAAATAGTAGACTTTCATGATTTTCATAAATTTTAGGGGCTAGTTTTGATAAGTATCCATTTTGGAAAAGGGAAATGAAGCAAGAAATTTCTTAGTTTGGTAGAAAAAATCATGCACAACTATAGTATAGTGTATGAACTTCCATATAAGATCTAGAAATCCAAAATATAGCTCAGTATGATGGGAGTTTGAAGCTCCACAAGACCCCCTTCCATCGCTATTTGAGAAAAAAATTCAGCACCTGAATTTAAAAAATTCCCATTTTGGAAGAGGGAAAACGAGGTGCATTAGCTATGGATGGATGGTAAAAAGTATATATACTAAGAGTATACCATATGGATTTCACAATGGAATCCTTAGATTCATTAAAAAGATAAGAAGATAAGTTAAGGAGGAATTTTACGTCCTCAAAAACTCGCTTCCCGCACTTTTTGGAAAAATTCAAATGTTAATTTTTATCAAACTGCACTTTTGGGAGTAAGAAAAAAAGATTATTTAAGTATCTTCCCATGGACTAGTGCATACATACATGAAGTAGGGTGTATGTATTACCATGGAGAATGAGAAAATCCAAGAAAAATCCACATTAGGAGTGGATTAGAAGCTTGCTAAAAGCTCCCATTTAAGTTTTTTGCATGAACATAAAAAAATCTTGATTTAGGCCTCTTTTAGAGAGAAAACTAGCATGCAATGATGGAGGATTTGGTAAGGTGAAAATAGGCGCAAGCATCTTCATATATTACTCTTTGAGGTTATGCAACAAAGAGGTTGTTGCTATCATTTTTTTTTTGTTTATGCAGGTTATGGAGTCCATGTATGCATTTATGGCATGTATGCCATGCGCTTGCCAAGCCTTATGTTGTTGGATGGCCTATGTACCATTGAGTTTATGGTTAAAATTTTTTGGGACTCCATTTTCTTGGGAAAATGCTATCAAAATTTTTCCCATCTCATGGCATTATATACACAGTTACCTTTAGGTAAGAATGTTATGGCATGGTAACATGCATTTTTTGCAAACATCATTAAGGTGTTAGCATGCTTGTAAGCATGTGTTTGATGGACTTAATACTATCATAGTAGTATAGATAAGGCAACTTCAGTAGTAAATAGGATCCCTGCACATAATCCTTATGGATTTCAATGATAGGATTGCAAAAGGGAAGGAGATATACCTTCACCATTAGGAATGTGCACAAGCAATCCTAGAGGTAATAGGAAGTTGCATAGAGGCACGCAGGATACATTTATGATAATATCCAAGGTAGTGAAGATTTACTTATTTTTAGAAGAGTCTCAGAGTATGATTAGGAGACTATGGGGTATTATGAGGAATACCCAAAGAGTGACCAATTTCACTCATACACATCACTTGAGTAAGTAGTGAAGCATTTTTGCTACACTAATAAGGAAACCAATTAGATGGGATCACAAAGATGGGTTTCATGAGAAAGCATCGACGGGTGCTTATGTGATTCGAGTGATGTTTAGGAAGGCCATAGGCATGGCAGTAGCTCTATTATTTAGAGCATAGATCCCTCAGTTAGGAATAGTTGGGGTACCCAATACATATATGTATGTTGGGATCCATAGAGAGGTACTTAGACCTAGGCTTGGTACTTAGGAACAAGTTGGTTTGGAACAGAAAGGGATATCCATTGTCACATATTGACTAGAACCAAAGTAACTAGTTTGAGGACATGGGACTCATTTGAGTCCACCGACATGATTTTAGGATATGGGATTCATTAAAGTCCACATACATATTCCATTACATATATATGTAATATATATTCAATTTAGTGTGGGTATGACACCATGAATCGGAAGAAGATTCCATTGGTAAAGGACGATGGAAACGAGTTCTCTTTGAGCACTCTTCTTCTATGGCCAATGAGAAAAGGACTCATCATTCATGGCATCATGTCTCACTAGATTAGAGGAGAGGTCTTAGTAGGCATCTCCTTAGGATTGAGATTTATGCTTCATAGTTTAGAGAAGATTTGTTCTTCCAGTAGAGAATGTGATAGGTGATTTTATCACCATTGCCATCACATACTCATTTTTTGATTTTCAGGAAGGATAATTCCATTAGTTTTATTGGATCGTATAGATTCATGCATAGGGGATGGTTGGTAGAGATAACTCTTTGGTATGGATACATATGTGTTTATGGTATTTCATATCATTGTGACCATTTTTTTAGATGGCTTTGAACCTTATAACAAATTTATTTTCTCCACTCTTCACCACATATACCTTCATTAGTTATTGAAGATTTGTTCTCCATATTTACGGGATTCTATATAATGAGGAAGCATGTATTACTTATGGAAGAGAGGACTAAATGAATTCACAAGTTTCTCTTTTAAGGAAAAGAGAAAATGGGAATCAGCTCATAGATTGAGGAAAGATCTCACTTTAGCTCAAAGGTCTCACTTTAGATCTTGTTATTTGAGAGAGAAAGAAGGAAAAGAAAACATGATTTCTTCATAGGAGAAGAATAAAGTATGTTTTCCTTTAGAGAGAAAAGGTTTCTAGAAACCATCTCTTAGTCTACATTTCATAAGGAATTCATTTCTTCTACTTTTCATTGTAATTTTCCTTCACATGGGAGTTTGATTCTCCACTATTTTGGAAGGAAAAACATAGAGAACTTGTATGCATGTTCTCAATTATGGATGAGTAGAGAAAATGAATTCAATAGAATCTCTTTCAAAGGGAAAGGGAAAGTGGAATAAATTCCACTACTAGAGCACTTTTCCTTAGATGAGATTAGAGAGATAGAGAGAGTTTCACTTTCTCACTTTTAGATTGTCTCGATAGGAGTGGCATTCTTCTATCAAGATAATAGGGAGATCAATTAATAATGGTGGTTAGATCAAGTATCATATGGATACTTTAGAGAGAAGTACTTATGTTATTTCTAGTGATGTTCCTTGACGAGATGAGATGATCTAGTTATTGACATAAGTGAGACTGGCAGTAGAGTTATGACTCCTCTCTTTAGTGTTTCTAGGAGATAGGGATAGATCTAACCTATTGGGGTGCCAAACTCTGAGTTGGTGGTACATCATGAGGATGATGTGTGAGCACCAATTAGGAGGATGGGTACTTATGGATTATGTGAATCTCCAAGTGAATGCTTTTGCATGCATATGGCAGACTACAAGGAAGAGAATATTTTAGGAGTTTGCACTACTGCCAATAGATGCTCTTCCAATAGAACTTAGTCCAATGGTAAAGGATGAAAAACCACAAACTTCTTGGTTGGTGAAATGTAGAGATTGCATTTTACTACCAAGAAATTCTTATGTATGAGCAGATGATGGATTCACATAGTTCACAAGGTAGTTTAGATTAAACTACTACTTGTGATTACACTCAAGGTTAGCAAGACCTAGAGTGGCATGAGGGAAATCTATCATTTACTCCTAGATGGGTTTGAAGTCACTTTTTATGGGACTTTGTTCTATATTTCAGAGGATTCTATGGTTTATTATCTCCATTATGCTATGGTCAAACTTATAAGTTTGGCACTTTACACTTGCTTCTTATACTATTACTCCATAGAGTATACATCATATGGACTTAGGTCATTTGGATGATGTTGTATGGAATGGGAGTGGTAGTATGGAAGTGGAGAGTACATGGGAGATAGTAGGCACCACTTAGATGGTTTCCCACCTTTGAGAAGATCTCTCATGAGGCTTCTTAAGGGCAAGGATATGGGGAAACAACACACAGAGATGACCATGTACATAGAGTACATGGGGTTCACAGGAGTCCGAGCATATTCTTCTACCATTAGGGACATTTCATGTACATTTTCGAGGATGAAAATGCTTCTCAAGGGGAAGGAAATGTCACATGTCACATCTCATGGTGGTTACATCTCATGGTGGTTACATCTCATAATGAGAACATCCCTTATGTTAGATGGGCATATAATGCCACATGGCTAGAATGGGGAATACCACTTTAGGTAGAAGTGTTTAAGGAGTGTCATACAAGACACTCACATAAAAAATAAGAGAACAGCTCAGACGTGGTTGGGCGATATGGATACAAAACATCTTTGTGTGTCATCATGGCGACGACTGCATGGAGGCAGACGAAGGGTTGCACGGAGGCAAAAGGAAATTCGTAACTTAATAGTATATGTGTGTGTATATGTGTATGTGTGTGTATATATGTATGTATATGTATATGTTTGTGTATGCATGTGTGAATATATGTATGCATATGCATGTGCGGATGTATGCATGCATATGCATGTGTGTATATGTATGCATGTGAGTTTATGTATATGTGTATGTGTGTGTGTCTACATGTGTGTATGTCTATGTATGTATATGTGTGTGTATGTGTACATGTGTGTATGCATGTGTATGTATGTGTGTATGTAAGTGTATGTGTGTGTATATGTGTGTATATGTGTATGTGTGTATAGGTATGCATGTGAGTGTATGCGTGTATATGTGTGTGTATAAATATGCATGTGTATGTATGTATGTATGTGAGCATATGTGTGTGTGTATATGTGTGTCTCTTATGTGTGTGTATGTATGCATGTGAGTGTGTGTGTGTCTATGTGTATGTATATATGTGTCTATATGTGTATGAGTGTGTATGTGTGTGTATGCATGTGTATGTATGCACGTGTATGTGAGTGTATGTGTGTGTATGCATGTGTGTGTATGTATGCATGAAAGCGTATGTGTGTGTATATGTGCATGTGTGTGTAGTGTTTATGTGTTTATGTGTGTGTTTCTTATGTGTGTGTATGTATATGTGAGTGTATGTGTGTGTGTCTATGTATATTTATATATGTGCGTGTATCTCTATGTGTGTATATGCATGAGTGTATGTGTGTCTATGTATGCATGTGTGTACATGCCTGAATGTGTGTGTGGGAGTGTGCTCCTAGCATGCTGTCTCTTGCCCTCTCTCTCTCACTCTCGAGCTCGTTCTTTCCTCGGATCCCACCATAAATGTACTGGTAGAAATCCAATTTTTTTTTGTATTTGCATGCCGTCACTTATTCGATGCCTTTGCATTGCAAGCAGTTTGCCCATGTCGCTTGGAGCATCACAAATGTGCGACATTCGTAAAAATAGTATTTATAATCGTCGCATAAGAAATGGTGGATGTCACTTATGTGACTGAATCTTTTTTTTTTCTCTTGAGCATCATAAATGAGACACTGGGTGGAAATAGCACTACATAAGCGATGCTACCCACTCTTGTTTCAAATTGGGGGCATCACTATGCCCCCTTATTCCTTGTAATGAATGTTGTTGGAGATCTCTCCGTGTCCAAAACGATTCATATGTTTCCTTTTTCTCCCCAAGAGGACTCTATATAGATCTTCATTTGTACTTTCTTTTCTCCGTAAAGGTGTACCAGAGTCTTCCTTAAGGATCCACTCATGCACCAAGTATCTCGTTTGTACATGTAACATGAGCCGCTCATTTTTGCACGTCAAAAATGACTTCTCTTACTCTTACATGTTTAGCCACATGTCTAAGGCACATGCCCACTCCACGTATCTTTTACAAGTGAATTTTTACAATTCCAAGTCGCAATCAAATGTGAAAAAAGGGGTCTTAAAGCAACTTTTTAGGGGGGTTTCACATGGAAAATCAAAGAGTGACATATGTGTGTCCTTTTTAGCTAGTAGAGAGGCTTCACATGATCTCCAAAATTAATCCAACTCAAGTGACACTTGATAGATCTACACTTCCATGATGAAGATTCAAACAAGCACGTCCTCGCCAAGATTGCCACAAGATTTCTCTTTCATTTGTGTGTGTGTGTGTGTTATCTACTCAAATTAATGGTAGCTTCTTCTACCTGCTTCCTCCAATTGCTTCACTTAGACCATTATCTTGTCACAATATCACTCACTAGAAATAGTTCCACAAAGTTCTTGAATTTCACCAAGTTATTCCCATCCTTTTAGAGTGTCCATATGAGGGGTGTACTTTTCAAATGGTTCTAGAGGTGCATTGGAGCAAGGGCTACTTAAGATTGGGTGGAGAGCTTTATACAACTAATTGGGATCTCACAATTTTGAATCCAGAAGCTTTTTCATTAATCCATGAATGTTGTTTATGAAATGAACGAAAAGACTTTTCAAGTATGAGAAACGAAAATGCGCCCCAAATATCGGAGATAATGAGTGAATCATTGAATTTCTCAAAAGAAAAGAATATAATGAGTTTGATTAATCACGTTGAATGGATGAATGGTTTATTGGTGGATGAGGAAAGTGAAAAAGTTTTGTAAATCTATCTTGTCTTTGTTGTTTTTCTAGATCCTAGCGAAATTCTTTCATGGATTATAAGAAAGGAATATATATATATATATATATATAGAGAGAGAGAGAGAGAGAGAGAGAATTTTGTATTTCTTTGTGTTTTTTATGGGATTTGAACTCACTTGCCCCAAAAGCCATGGTTGAGGATTACTTGCTAATCCTCCCTCTTATGGTGTGGTTCAACCATCTCCTGCCGATTATATCTTGAGTCTAACATTTTTTAAGGAAAAAAATTAGAAATATAAAATAAGAAATCAAATGTTGTATATAAAATCAATAAGGAATATAAAATGCAAGAAAATTCAAGAAAAATTCAATAAAAACGCTTCCATGTAGTTTTCTGTCTTATGTTTAATGTGTATTTTATATACATCATACTACATGTATGTTGATATATTTAGGTAGTGATGTGTGTGAACACTCTAGGACCGCCGGGGCACTTTTTTCCCTCTTTAGGAGGTTCTTTTCCCTTGGCTTGTATATACGCCTATTGCCCTAATGGGCTACTTATCTTTGTACATTCTCTAGTAATACATTCAGTCTTGTGTGTTGTGCTCCAAGCTTCTTCTTCTTCCTTGTGCTGTTCGCGTGCTTCCGCAAACGTCTAACTCCAACAATTGGTATCAGAGCAGGTCGTTGCTTCTTCTAGGGCACCGTCGACACTCCTCCGTTTGCAGTCTCAGATTTGCACAAAATTTGGTGAGCATACTCAGGGTGTTTCCGAGATCAAAACAGCTTCGCTCTGTGGTGCCTCCGAACACACTATCGTAGTGCTTGTGCAGGCTATTTCGTCCTTTTGTGCCAAAGGTATATACCAGTTTCTGTTCGCCAGTTTAAGCGTCTCGAAGTCTGCTACAGGTCTAGCAGAACTTGTTTGGGCAGTTCTGTTCAACTTTTTGAGATACAGTCAATTTTCTGCATCAAGGTATTTTAGTCACCGGCCATGGCTGAAAGCAGTGATGTATTCCGTATGTTGGCTGTTGAGGATAAGTTGGATGGTACCAACTATCCATTATGGGCTTATATGATGCGACATGTACTGGTTGCAAAAGGATTGTGGAACATTGTGCAGGGTGTTGAAAGACGTCCTGTTACACCTGTAACGACAGGTACTGCAAATACAGGTGTTGGAGCTGATGAAGATGGTGTCGAAGATGATATTCCGCAGATTCCTGTTCGTGCTGCTGTTTCTGTTGCACCTACTGTAGAGCAGATTCGTTGGGATGGCAGAGATGCCCAGGCACATGCATTGATAGCTTTGTCTGTCAAACATGCCATTATTCCTCACATTCGCTCTTGCAGAACAGCAAAGGATGCTTGGGATACACTTACCACTTTGTACCAGGCTAGGAATGAGGCTCGTGTTGCTTACCTCCGAAAACAGTTGGAGAGTGAGCACATGAATGAAGGTGATTCGATGGACAGTTTTCTTACAAAGATCAAAGACCTGAAGGAACAATTGATTTCTGCTGATGAGGTTATACCAGATAGCTCACTTGTGCAGACCGTTCTGAATGGCCTTCCTGATTCGTATCAGAGTTTTGCCTCTACTCTTCGATTGATGATGAAAGGCAATCTGAATGCCTTGTCATTTGAGGAATTAGTCTCTGTTCTGTTGCAGGAAGATCAGTCCAGGTAGAACAGGTCCATTATGCGTGTTGCAGATCAAGCTTTCCTGGCTAGTCAGAAGGGCAAAGGAAAATGGAGCTCTTCTACTAGTAAGCAGAAATCTGCAAATGCTGCACAATCGAAGAACCAGGATAAAGATGAGAAGAAATCAGAAAAGCAGAAATTTTTCTACAAGTACTGTAAAGGAAATGATCATATTATAAAGAACTGTCCAAAACTGGCTGCTAAAGAGGCAAAGAAGAAAGAGGCTGGAATGGTTGTTGCAGAGGCCTCTACACCAAAAACAGAGTCTGCAAATCTTGTGCAGGAAGAAGAATGGGCGTTTACTACTGTCTGTAGTTTTGACCCATCTTCTCATGATCAGTGCATGTCTGCAGTAGACTCAGATGTTTGGTACTTTGACAGTGGGGCGACCAAACATATTACCTCGCAGCGTAGTTTCTTCTCTTCACTCGAGCCTGCCCCTACAGGGAATACTGTCACATGCGCCAATAACTCCTCTTATCTTGTTATGGGAGTTGGTAAGATCATTCTGACTACTGCTGATGGTAGTTCTTTCACTTTGTCAGATGCTTTATTTGTGCCAGGGATCAAAAAGAACCTGTTATCAGTTTCTGCATTAGCCAAGATTGGCTTGGTTGTGAAATTCGTTGATGACAGGTGTACAGTCCATGATCTCTCAAATGGCGATGTGATTATTGCTTCTGGCATTTTATGTCGTGGGCTGTATAAGCTCATAGACTATGACATATCTGTGAATGATTCGGCATGTGCAGTTCATGATTCTCAGGCTATGTCAGATGCAAAGCTTTGGCATGCACTCTTTGGTCATCTGAATTTTGCTAGTTTGTTACGCCTGCAGAAATCGAAAATGGTGTCCTCTTTGCCCAAACTTGAGGCACCTGGAAAACATGTTTGTGAAGGCTGTATTTTGGGCAAAATGCAGCGTTTTTCCTTTCCAAAAGATGGTTCAGTTCGGGCTATGCAGAAATTGCAGCTTGTACATAGTGATGTTTGTGGTCCTATGCAGACACCCTCTTTTGGAAATTACCTTTACTTCGTGACTTTCATTGATGATTTTTCCAAGCATGCATGGGTATATCCACTCAAAGCAAAGTCCGAAGTGTTCATGTGCTTCAAGCAGTTTTTGGTTTTGGCTAAAAATCTGTCAGCATGTAAAATGGGCACCCTCCGTTCTGATCGAGGGGGGGAATATATGTCTTCAGATTTTAATGCATTTCTGGCTGAACATGGGATAAAACACCAGTGTACAGTGCCGTATACACCTCAACAGAATGGAGTTGCTGAACGAAAGAACAGGTCACTCATGGAGATGGCGAGGTGCATGGTCAAAAGTCAAGCTTTACCACATAGTTTCTGGCTTGAGGCTGTCATGTGTGCAGCATATGTACTGAACAGGTGTCCCACCAAAGCGTTGCAGTCTATCACTCCATATGAGGCTTGGCATGACCGCAAGCCATCTGTTGCTCATCTGCGTGTTTTTGGTTGTTTGGCATATGCATTAGTGCCTGAACAACATCGCAGAAAATTGGATGATAAGGCAGTAAAATGTATTTTTGTTGGGTACAGTTCTGAAAGTAAAGGCTATCGTCTGTATCATCCACAGACTAAACGCATTCTGGTTAGCCGTGATGTTGTCTTTGTGGAAGATGCTATTCAGCCATTGCTTTCATGTACTAAGGAGACATCTGTTAGCTCCAAAGACATGTATGATACTTTGATGCCTCTTTTTACAGGTGGACAGGCTAGCGCTAGTCCTAATGAGGCAACTTCTCAGCCTTTGCAGGTTTCATATGATGATGCAGATCATTCCATTTCTGATGCAGATTTACATGATGCACTTGTTGATGAGAGAGCTGATATTGAACAGGCAAAAACTATGCCAAAATGGCTGGTGCAGACTTTGCGTGACAGCAAATTAGATGCACCTTTGTCATATCGTACTCGTTCAGGCTCTCATAGTACCTCCTTTGCATCAGATTGCTATGCTATGGCTGCATCTAGTCTCTGTGATGAGAATGAGCCTGTTTCTTTTGATGAAGGACAAAATTCAGAAAATTGGATGGCTGCTATGCAATCTGAATATGATGCTATAATGAAGAATGGTACATGGTCTTTATGTGACTTGCCTGCTGGCAAGAAGGCCATTGGCACTAAGTGGGTATACAAGCTGAAGCGTAAACCTGATGGTACAATTGACAGGTATAAGGCTAGGCTTGTTGCAAAGGGTTATGCGCAAGAAAGAGGCATTGATTTTGATGAGACCTTTGCACCTACATGCCGTATGACTACTGTTCGGAGCATTTGTGCACTTGCAGCCCATCATGGTTGGAATGTACATCAGTTGGACATTAAAACAGCATTTCTGAATGGTGACTTGCATGAAGAAGTGTATGTTTTTCAGCCCCGTGGCTTTGTGCAGAAAGGGCATGAAAACCAGGTGTGCAGGTTAAAGAAGGCGTTATATGGTTTAAGGCAAGCACCACGTGCTTGGTATGAGAAAATACATGCCTATCTGATTGCACATGGTTTTGAGAACAGTCCAACTGAAAGCACCTTATATGTTAAGCGTGCTAAGGATGTGCTTTTGATCATTGTTGTCTATGTAGACAACATGCTGCTCACTGGTCCTCTTGAGAAGCATATTGCTGATTTCAAGGCTGATTTGCATGCCTCATTTGAGATGTCTGATTTGGGGCATTTGCATCACTATTTGGGCATTCAGTTTATGCAAGTTGATGGTGGAATGGCTTTGTGTCAAACGAAATATATTGACACATTATTGCAGCGTTTTGGCCTTGAAGACTGTAAGCCTATTGCCACTCCTATGGAGACAGGTTTACGATTGAGTCTTCATGATGCTGGAGATGCATTTGATGCTGTTCTCTATCAGTAGGCTGTTGGATGCTTGATTTACTTATGCATTACTCGGCCAGATATTCAGTTTGCTGTCTCACAGATGAGCAGGTTTATGCATTGCCCAGGAGTCACACATTGGAAAGCGGTTAAGTGCATCTTTCGCTACTTGAGTGGTACTCGGGTACTTGGGTTGTTTTATCCCAAGGGGGGATCACTACCGCCAGATTTGCATGCTTTTTCTGACTCAGATTGGGCTGGTTGCTATGACACTCGTGTGTCCACCAGTGGTTTTTGCTTCATGCTTGGTAGCTCATGTATATCTTGGTTGAGCAAGAAGCAGCCTACTGTGGCCACTTCCAGTTGTGAGGCTGAGTATAGGGCAGCTTTCACAACGACTGTTGAGTGTGTGTGGCTCAGACGCCTTATGGCTGATTTGGGTGTTGGCCAGTCTTCTGCCACCACCATCTTCACTGACAGTCAGAGCGCATTGGCAGTTGCGAGGAACCCTGTGTTCCATGCTCGCACTAAGCACATTGAGGTGCATTATCACTATGTCAGGGAGAGGTTCTCCGCTGGGGAGATCAGCTTGGCATATGTGCCCACGCAGGAGAACATTGCAGACCTTTTCACGAAGGCTCTGCCTAGGGAGAAGTTTGAAGCTTTCCGCAAAGCTTTGCGCTTACTTCCTTTTGTGGAGTGATTTCCACATAGCTCGGCACTTCCTTATACATGAGTGCCAGCTCCTTGTTCACCGCATCACTCCCAGGGGGGATTTGTTGATATATTTAGGTAGTGATGTGTGTGAACACTCTAGGACCGCCGGGGCACTTTTTTCCATCTTTAGGAGGTTTTTTTCCCTTGGCTTGTATATACGCCTATTGCCCTAATGGGCTACTTATCTTTGTACATTCTCTAGTAATACATTCAGTCTTGTGTGTTGTGCTCCAAGCTTCTTCTTCTTCCTTGTGCTGTTCGCGTGCTTCCGCAAACGTCTAACTCCAACAATGTAATCGTGAATGTATTGGACTTGTATGGGTTATTAAAAATGCACAAGTACTTGTCCATCGTTCTTTAATTCAAGACACGAGAATTTAGAATTTGTATATATTGGTCTAATATGTGAAATAAAGATTTTATGAGAGACACCTAAGTAGAGAGAAAGATGATACATGAAAGTTTTAATTCATTGGACTCCTTGATTCCTACTATTGGCATGATTTTAGAATCTTGGGCTCATAGAAACTCTCTTGAATCTCTCTTGTATAGGTGTATGTCTTAAAGGTTATTGGAACTCGAAAGGTTGATTGTAAAGATTTAAGGAATAGTTAGATTGTTTTTATGAAATTTCAAATAGATTTTTTTAATTAAATCATATAAGATTAGGTATGTAGTTTAAATTTATTACAATCCTCCAATCTCAATATAAAATCCCATATGTTTGCATCCAAGTGAGCATATACTCTATTAAACTTAATTAATTTAATCTATCTTGGGACTACTTAATATTGTTATCTATTTAATTTGATTGCAAGATGGTGCATGTGGAGAATGGGCAGATTTTCAGGGCTGAATATAATCAAGATCTTGAACCTACACTTGTAATTAAAGCAAAGACTCCCTTTTTCAACTCAAATCATGATTAGTATAAATAAGCTATTATGGATATGTGTTTTTTAAGAGTTTTTTTTTTTTCGATTTGTATATATGCCCATAACCTTAATTGGTGACTTATATTTGTACATTCTCTTGATAATACATTTAGTATTGTGTGTTGTGCTCCAAGCTTCTTCTTCTTCTTCCTTATATTGTTGGCATGCTTCTGAATACCTCAAACTCCAACAACAAGTGGTGTGTATGCATATGGCCATTCATGTGTGATCCCGAATTTATGTGTGAGAGAGCATGGAGTATGTATTTGTATGTATGTTTGTGTTCATGTGTATATATGGATAAGTTCATAGAAATGTGTGTGCTTGAACTGATGTGTCTCAATACATGTGATTGTACATGTGCGAAGTCTCTTGTGTAGATATTTGTGTCTTTGAGCTAATGTTTATAAATGCATGCAATTGTATATATCTGAAGTTATTTGTGTATGTGCAGATCCATATCCATGTGATATTTCTGTTCATGAATGCATCTGTGAATGTGTTGTGTTCTTGTGTGTATATGGATGAGTACATGTAAACACACACACACACACACACAAAATACAGTAAATAGAATAATTGAAGTTCTTAAAAAATGAAAACATATGCAACAGTTGACATATTGATTTCGAAGCAGCCATGAAAAGCTGGCAACGAGTCCAAAAAGAGGGTGCTTCACCACAGATATTATAGACTATGGTCTTCCATATGGCTTTCAGTAGTCATGTCTATTGTTTCTCCTCGCACATTGTGAAGGTGAAATGAGCATACACCCTATAGTATGCTCATGGTGGCATGCGCAGTATTGGAAAAACTGCAAGGCTGAGGAACTCTATTTCACCTCCTCCATCTCCCGTTAACCTCAAAAGCTACATCTCGCTGCATAGGTAGAAGCTGCGCAAGTTGCGCAAGTCCGGATTTCTTGGAAGCTGAATTTTCCGCATTGATCATTGTATAAATCAGAGATACGCAGGCAGATGGCTGTCAAGATCAATTGAATACTATGTACTTGGAGTGGCACAATTACTGTAAAAATCAGTGATTAACTGTAAAAATAGGTACGAAATCAGAGGAAAGGGATCTACTCGAATAGCTTTTTTTTTTTTTTTTAATTTCTTGTAGTATCAGCACAAGGATAATTCTTCTCTGCCATGTATTCTCGGATTCTATTGAGGTAAAAGTGTGGCGATGCTTAAAACTTGACAAAGGAGCTCCAAAAATGGCGGCGCAGCAATCTTCGGATTCTTTTTGCTAAAAGAATGGAGAATTAATTTGTTTTTTGGGCGCAAAAAGATGAAGATGGCGCAGCTGCTGTCCGAATTGTCTATCCATCTTTTTAGAGACATAAAGAGCGGAAATTATCCACTCTAAATCTCTATTTAAAGTTGGGTGCAACATCGGAGAGGGAGAAACTGTTTTACCCGAGGGCATTTTCAGCTTTACGCACGCTCCTGCCATGTGTGCTTTTTCTCAGAAAATCTCTGAGTGTTGTTTGTAGAGAGTTAGTTGCATAAAACACCTCAAATTGTAACCTTCTGAAGCTTTGTGCTTGCACCTCTGAAGGAATGCATCAGATGGGTTGAACGAAAAGTTCACGTTCTCACTTTTTCAATGCAAAATACACACACACACACACTATATATATATATATATATATATATATATATATATATATATATATATATATATATATATATATATATATATATATAATTCCGGCAGAGTTTATGATAAATATCTCTCAATGCATCGAATCTGCTCCAAGAGGAGAACAAATGACTCTTAACTTTTAAAGCTTCCATTTAAAAAATAAATAAATAAAAGCAAGTTCAGCCGTAGCCTACTCTCCCATGCTTTAATTAATAAAAGAATGAATATATAATAAATGAGCTTAGTGCCCTTGGGATCCCCTATATCCCACAGAGCAAGGGTATCATAGCCCAAACACTATGACTAACCAAAACCAATAGGAAAACTTGGATTCGACGGGAGACAAATGTTCTAAAGAGAGTTGAGAAGTTAAATGATTTTTTTGCCGCCTTTGTGAGCACTCTTTTTGATGGCCATAAAAGTTGATCGCACATCTTTCTTTCCCTATCTTCCAAAGCACTTCCCCTATGATAGCATTCCACAGATTTGAAGAGCAACCAATTGTTTCTCCAACTAGAGCTTGTATCCAGCTAATTTGTCTTGTTAAGCTCAAAATCTTGGCGAAAGATTTCCAAATCAGGCTACTTCTAGGGCAAGAGAAGAAGAGATGAACAAGATCCTCTCTACCACGGATGCAACACTTACACGAGTGAGGGGCCCCACAAATTTTATTAGCTTTGGCATTGGTCCAAATTCAGTGATGGAGGATTTGCCACATAAGAATATATTTTTTGTTCTAAATGAGAGGGTGCCACAGGTATCGGCACATGACTTACCATTTGATGCTAGACCAGTTCTGACACCATCCCCTATTAAAGGAAATATGCAAGTCAAGGTGCTTATGTAACCTCTGAATTTTGTCTAATTTGTTAGTGTTGATCCATCTTAACCCTTCAATCTGGAGGGGTAATTTCCAAAAAGGAGACGTGTCTTTGATTTGTCCCAAGAGTTGATTCTCTGCCTGAGAAGGCATCAATCATCAAAGTCAATTCTCCTAATTCCCTTAATAGGAAACTAGATAGAATCATTTTGCCTCATCTTGATTGCCCATTTCTAGTCTTCATTAACCTTGATGTACGATTTCATCTTGTTCTAACTCTTCAAAATAAAGCAAACAAGTTAAGAGCCTTTAGGAGTCACTAGAAGCTAAGAAAACAACAAGGTGAGGAGATCAAGGTCCTTCCACCTAGGGACTCCTTGAAGTGTAAGAGAGGATTTATCTCTAAGAATTAGTTTTTACCAAAAATCTTCCACATTGCACTAGGTTTTGAGAAGCCATTTGGCAACAAAATTTTTTGCCAAACTTCTCACATTTAGAGTGTCCAAACCACCAAATCTTTTTGGCAAGCACACAAGGCCCACTTGATCTTGGGCATGACCTTTTTGTTGAGATTGTCAGTTTAGAGGAAATTTCTACAAGTACTTTCAAGCTTCACTAATTCTTTGTCTTTTGGCCTCAAACATGCAAGAAAATAGATAATAGATGAGATGAGGAAGGTGTTGAACACCATAGCATGTCTTGCCAGGTTGAATTGCATGCCCTTCTAGTAGGCAAATCTATTATCCATTTTTTCCAAAATCCAATTCCAACATTGGCTAATAGATACTTCAAAATCCATCAAGATATTGAGGAGCCAAAAAATCTATCCATTGTTTATTTCTTTACATCCTTGCTTGGTCAAGAATTGTGGTGAGGACCCCAAAATAGCCTTGAAAGTAGTTTGGGAGTGATTTATTTTAGATCTGGATGCAGCATAGAAGACATTTAGCCAATGCTAGAGGGTGTTGATACTATTAGGATCATTATGCATAAAAGCATTTGTTTCATCAGCAAAGAGTTTCACTAGGATCTAATTATGACTATGCGGGAGCCAAAGGCCTTGGATCTGTCCTAAAAGGGCCTGATGGCTAACCAAGTAACTGAGGCCATTAGTAGCTATGGCAAAAAGAAGAGGATCTAGAGGAAAACCCTATCTAGTAGAATGTTTTAACCTAATTTCATGAGAAAAATTGATCTTGAAAGTCTTGAAGAACTCATGGGTGAGACTGTTGAGACTTGAACTCTTACCACTAGAAGTGACTTGAGTGAAGTGGTTGCTTATTATCTCAATATTCTCTTCCACAGAAGTGCATACCCTCCCTTTGTTATCTACCATGAAAGGGATCACTTCCTTGATTTGCTTCTTCTTCAGTAGCTTACACATCCTTGCCCACCAATCTTTGAATTTCCTCTTATTTTTCTCATATAGAGGTGGATATAGTGCATTCGGAAGGCTGTATTCAAGAAAATTATGCCATGAGTCTAGACCCAATTGATCAACTTACAAGGGATCTGGAAACACTGAAGATGCAACAAATTCAACAAGAAAATAAGGTTGTTTTGCAACCCCCATGCTACAATGATGATTTAGTAGCACAATTTTGATGTGAAGTGGAGTTGTGGACTACTCAAGTTATCCACATGCAACATTAGTGGCCACTCCAACATGAATTCTCCTAATCAAGTAAGCTACCAATTTTGTGGCAAAGGTAGCCATGAGGTGTGTGACTACTACTATCTTAAAGGATCTCAATAGAGAGGTAATACCCAAGTTCTTCACACATTTTATGCTAGTGATTAAAATGTGAACAACAAAGAGGAGAATCGTCCTAATTGACTAGGTATACTAGACCTCTTATGTGTTGTCACTGTGGGGAATATGGTCATGTGCAAAGTAAGTGCTCTTTGCCTGGGGGTGCATCTCTCTTTCAACATTGCCATGATGCCAAGGATCATTACACAAGGTATTATCCTCATAACTTCCTCACTCTAATTCGTATGATTGCAGTCTATCTAGGAGAGGAAGGTATGACTCCAAAATCCTTTTTTGTTTCATCAGCTACAATGCCTATGATGACTAGAGCTAGGCAAGTAGAGGCAACCCATATAGAAGAGCAACAAGGAGTCAAAGAAAAAGAAGAGGGTAATAAGGCTAGTTTGGAGGACTAGGTGACCATTAAAGAAGCCTATGATAAGGTGAGAACTTCATTAAAAGACCAACCTACTCACCCTCAAGAGAATACACAAGAGATGGATATTGAAAATCTTGAAGGGGATTCATCACAAGGTCAGTTTATACCAGGTCATAAAAATGGATGTAAAGTTGAAAAATGTACTCAAAGTCATATAATCTACCTATTTGAGCCCATCACTGAGTATAGATGGGTTCATGGTGGATTTCCCCCCTATGCCATTGGCAAACTACCAGAGTTCAAGATTTTATGTTTCCATGAAAAGTGAAATTTTGATAGGTTTCATGTAGATAGTGGCTCTTGCATCAATTTGATGCTTGATTTTACCATGAAGAAATTGAATTTGGACCTCACAAAGGAAGCACCTTTCATTGTGACACTAGTAGATGAGCATCAAGTCACACCATCGGGCATCACTGAAAAGGTACTCATGATAGTTAAAGGTTAACAAATTCTCTTGGAGTTTGTTGTTATTGCCCTACCCCAAGAGACCTCTTATCCTCTACTCCTAGGAAGGCCTTGATTGAGGCAAGCCAAAGCCTTACAAGGTTGGGGGAGGAATAGGCTATGGATCTCTACAAAGGATAATAATTATTTGCAGATACACTTGGAGGGAGGATGTGACACTGCTAAGACAATTTGGTATATAGTGGACACTCACGTAATGCCTTGCCTACCTCATGAATGATGATTTGTTAGATTGGATGATGGGCAATGTAGTGTTACATAGTTGAAATAAGTGAGATAAATGAGGAACTAGAAAAAAAATGAATCATTTCTAGCCTCTATACACCAAAATGAAGTTTTTGTAGAGAAAGCACAGGGAGGCCAAAAAGAGGTTAGAAGAGGTAATTTTCACTTGATGAATAAGGAAAGAGGTAGATCAATTGATTATAGGGAACTAGATGGAGAAGTAAAAATAGGACCACATGTGGCCCAAGTTGGGCACCTCTCCTAGGGTGGCCCAAGTGGGATAGATCTCTCAAGTAGCCAAGGTGGCCAATTTAGCTGCCCACATTTTGGTGGTCAAGATAAGAATTCTAGGTGACTAATTTTTATGCAAGACAAACGTGGGTGACTAAATTATGGCACACCTCAGGAAATCAGGTGCCTAATTTTTGGTGATTCTCATGGAGTTGGGCAACTACATCTTAAAGGGCAACCACAAAGTAGGATCCTGGTAGATACTAAGCAAGTAGGCAAAGAGGTTTCCCTTGGAAAAAATGGGTCGATCTTATTTGTAGAACTGGATCCTCTCGTAGAGCATGGCGGGCAAGCTCATTTTTTATAGGCATCTCTTTGGAGGTAGACATCTCCATTTTGTCGACTCAATTGAAGTGGTCTACAAGATCTAGAAGGGGGGCATATACCTAATACACATATTGTGACCCAATACTACCAAAGGATGTCCTATTTCTAGAAATCTCATCAGGATGGATAAAGGACACAGACATGGAGCATAAGATAAGTACTGCCTCTACTCCTATTAATGAAGATTTGTGTAAAGAAGAAGCATTCATGCATGACATGCATCTTGAAGAGGATCAAAATCATCACTTGAGAAACCCAGAAAACAAAATGGTTTTGGTACCACATTGACACACCCCAAAGGTAAGGTTGCTTGTAGCCTACAAGAAAGTGAAGGAAATGGAAGAGACTCAAAATGAATCATTTGGTTGTCATAGAATGCTATTGGTGAATACAACCTCACTTGCACGATACCTGTACTACTGTGGTGAGGAAGCCAAAGTCAAAGGTAGATGCATCTATGATTGGGTCTATCACATCATATTGAACCAAGAAAAAGGGCATTATAGTTCTACAGGGATGCAAGAAGGATTCCATGAAAACATTAGTGCAACATAGAGAAGTTAAGAAAAGGTCCTATGAAAATCACTCAAAAGTCAAGGAAGAGATGTTACATGGTGCAATTGGGAGATTTGGAGGAGGATAAGGAGCCCCTGGGTAGCATTTCCAAGATGAAGACTTATTTTAATTGAATCAAGCAAGAGGCAATTCACTCATTGTAAATACCATGGATCAATTCATTTTTTCCTATAGTTTATTTTGTTTTAAATAAGAAAATAAAGGAGGAGTTTGCATTGGGACAGTGCAAAGACTTGATGAGGGGGTCTATAGCTCAGTAGGTTACATGGGATACAAGATGCGGATACAAGATCACCTTTATTAGGCATTTGAAGTACTCAAGGAAATACTATCTCCATCACCTTTGCATGGAAATAGGCTAGCTCTCACCCTACTCCACCCTAATGAAAACACTCGCCATGAGGAACCCAATGAATTTCAAAGATGCTCTCTTGAATGCTTTGGTGATTGCACATAGCTTAAATGGTTTTCTATGGAATAGGGGGGAGATCGGCTAGGACATCTCAAGCATCATAAGTATAGAGTCCATTGAGAGTGATGCAATCATTGTTAATCAAATTTCCATCTTTGAACTCTTCCACTTCCTGATCTCTACCAGAGAATGACTTCAAGTTTCAATCTCAATAGGCAATTAGTGGAGAACCTCTCGTCCGATATGGCCTTTGGGACCACTTTTACGATGCCTTTTTCCTTGGAGGGCTTGTGGGCCACCCATGGGGTGACCCCTCAGCCTAGGGGGCATGGGGGGCCAGCCTTGGGTGAGCCCTCACTGTAATGGGCTTGGGGAGCATCCCTTGTGTGACCCCTCACCCTAAAGGGCTTAGGGGGCCACCCTTGGGTGACCCTCCCCCTGGGATCAAGCTGAGGATGATGAAGGTGTGAAGGCCCACATAGCCGTAAGTCAGGGCACATAAGGCAAGCAAAAGTATCCAAGGCCTAAGCACATACGCAATGGCATAAGCACATAAGCAATGGCAAAAGGCAACAAGCTAGGGGTAGAAGAGCACGCTATCTCAAGGCAAGAGTTGGTACTTTATATGAAGGTAAGAATTGGTATTCCTCCTTAGGGTTATGAAATGAAGGTGACCCTATGACTAGGTGCCCTCTTTCCCTATATGATCCAATGATTAAATGAGGGCGACCCTCTTCCCCTATATGTTCCCATGAGGGCCACCATCTCCATGAAGGTAAGTTAGGCACCAAGGACATATGGAGGGTGAATTGAGATCTGATTATGCAAAGCTACCTCACCTTGTCTTATTGAAGTGACCACTTATCAAAGTACGAAGAAGACTAGGGTGGCCTCTTGCTCTAATGGCACCCCAAGGCAATTGAGCCCCTTTGTTGAGTCCTAGAGGCCACCTTTCACCTGAATGGCATGCAAGGTCCTCCCAAGTATAGCATTGGGTGACTCCACACTTGAAGAACTATTAATGGGAAACTCCACACTTGAATAAGTATTGAAGAGCCTCAAGATGACATTCATTTTTTAAAGGGCATTCATTGGGCATCAATGTGGGGTGGCTCCATGGGCCAAAACACTAGAGAAGGCGGCTAATTTTCCTTGTGAGCATCTAAAGTGACCCTTGACTTGGATAACTTAGGAATCCAAAAAGAAGACACTTCTCACCCTAGATGACACCATGCAAGATATACTTTGGCAATGCTTGGTCTTGTTTTATGAGCTTTGTTTGACTTTTAGGATTATCACTATCTATATGGAGTATTGGTAGCATTCAAATAATATCGATCTTGATTCTAATTAACTTATACTGGGTAGGAAAAGAGTCTAGTGCACATCACCATCCGTGGAGGGCAACCTCATGACTAGGATGCCTTCTATCCCAACTTGCCACCCATGAGAGAGTCATGACAACCTTTCCACCCTCCTTTTGGGCCATCAAGGGTGACTCACAAAAGACTAATCTTAGACTTGTAAGGTTCTAAGTTTATAGGTGATCTCAAATCGGGATACATCAACTTAGAGTATTCAAGAGGTTGCTCCCAACTTCGGTCATAGGAGCTTCCATTATTTTTTTGAGTTTCTTCATAGTAGTAAGAGCTCTATTGGGTGATTTCTATTGATGTATGAAACATTACAAGAAATGAATTAATGTGACACTAGAAAACCTTTATGGTCATCATTAACTCAATGTTTCTCCAAACTTTGAGAAATGATTGCCTAAACTGAGAACTTTGCTTCTTCAAAAATTTCTAGTCAGCGAAATGACATACCTTCACTCTTTTTATTATTTTTATTAGCACAAATATTATTTAGACATGATTTTCTAGCAGATAAAAGTAGAGGAAAAGAGCTTTCCAACACTCTATTATTTTCTAAAGACGCTTCACTACACCCTAAGTTATGGCCTTCACAAGATGACTATGTCTAACTATCAAAATAGGAAATTTTTTCCTGTTTCAGTAAAAGCGCCTGTCTAAAAATAAAAATTTTCAACTTAGCATTGACTTCTAGTAGGAATTCAATTCCATGCATCGAATTGGTGTGTTTTTGGCCACTTTTCAGCACCTAAAATATCCCCATGAACTACAACTATGAAGAAAACCATTTTTATGTGGGAATTCGATGCCAGGCATCGACTTTACATTGAAATTCGATGCCAGGCATCGAGTTGCTTCAGAAACCTCATCTTTTTAAGGAGATTTAACAATAGACAAAACTCAGAGAATGAAAACAAGAACTTATTAGCTCAAACGCAATGCCAAGCATCGAGTTGCTTGGGAAACTTGAAGTTTTGAAGTCATTATCACAATAGACAAAGCATGGAGATGGAGGAGAGAGTCTCATACACAGAACTTCTATTATTTCTTCTGATAACTATGGAAACTCAAAAACTTTACAAATGGTTTCTCACTCAGAGAAGCTTGACTATTTCTCAGTCATAAAAAATCTTTCTTTCTCACATTCTCTCACTCTCTCTCTCTCTCTCTCATCTCACCGTGTTAGTTGATACAAACTAACTTATATAGATTTTCTCAATCTCGTGACTTTTGAAAATTCTAGAACCAAAGTTAAGTCTAACTTTACAAATATAGTAGATGTGTGAAATTGTCCCTTCACATAGGCATGTGCTTTTCTTCTTATATGTTGACCTTCAAATTATGTCCAATTTGTGATTGGTTCTCCAATAGCTCCCCCTCAATCACTAATTGACATTCTCTGTTTCTTCATATCATCTTCTTTTCTTTCTACTCCTGCCATGCTTTTGAATCTGCTAGTCTTCACATCATCTAAGCTCTTTGTCATTATATTTGCTATCTGATCATTTGTAGAAATGTACTCCACTTCAATTTCTTTCTCCATTATCTTTTCTCTCAAGAAATGATATTGTATCTCTATATGTTTTGTTCTTGCATGAAATACTAGATTTGCTACAAGATAAACTAAACTCATGTTATCTCCATGTATTGTAGGTATACCTTCATTAATGTCCAAGCTTTTGAATAATGTCTGCATCCATATGACCTCCTTAGCTGGTTCTACAAGTCCTTTGTACTCAGCTTCAGTTGATGATAATGTTGTTATATGTTGTTTCTTTGAACACCAACTTACAAGATTATCACCAATGTATATCATGTAGCCATGCAATCTGATTACTTGCCCAATCTGAGTCACTATAGGCTCTCAACTTCATATTTGAAGTAAAAGGATAATATAATCCTTCCTTTATGGTTCATTTGATATACCTGAGAACTCTTTGACCTGCAATCCAATGTGGATCCTTTGGAAAATGCATCAATTGTGATAGAACTCCCACTGCATAACTAAGATTAGGTCTCGTTAGTGTAACATAAATCAAACTATCCACAAGAGATTGATACTTACTCATATCTTTGTATTCTGCACCATCATATTTATTGAGCTTATGATTAACTTGAAGTGGAGTTGAAGCTTCTCTGCAATTTTCCATACCAAACTTCTTCAATAGGTTTAGAAGATACCTTTCTTGTAATACATATATGCCATGATCTGTATAAGTGACTTCCATACCAAAAAAATATGATAACTTTCCTAGATCACTGATCTTAAAGTCTTTCTTAGGTAATCTCTCTACCTCCTTGATTCCTTAATTTAAAGTACCTATGATTATAATGTCATCTACATAAATGCAAATGTAGATTGTACCTTCCTCTGTTCTTTTGATAGGTAGACTTGGATCTGCTTTTGAACTTTGATATCCAAGGTCATTTAGATACTTCACCAGTCTATAGTTCCATGCTCTTGGAGCTTGCTTCAATCCATAGAGTGCTCTTGTCAATCTGCAGACAAAATTTGGATACCTGGAATCTATAATCCCTTGAGGTTGTTCCATGTATACCTCATCTGATATGTATCCATTGAAGAATGCATTCTTTATATCCAGTTGACTCAGAGTCCATCCTTTTGAAGCTGCAATAGCAATGATTGTCCTTATAGTTGAGACCTTAGCTATAGGATTAAATGTCTCATCATAATCTATGCCATAAGTTTGGGCATAGCCTTTCACCACCAGTTTAGCTTTGTATCTAGCTATACTTCCATCTGCAAGCTTCTTCACTTTATAAACCCATTTATTTCCAATTACCTTCTTACCATTTGGTTTATGAACAAGTTCCCAAGTCTTGTTCTCCTCTAGTGCATTGAATTCTTCCTTCATTGCTTCTTCCCATTGCTTCTTACCTTTTGCTTCATCATGGTTCTGAGGTTCTTCATCATCTTTGACCATATATACATAGTTATTTTGAGTTATGTAAGAAGTATCATAAGGTAATCCTAGTACAGACTGATTTGCAACCTTAGCTTTAATTCCTCTTTCATTGAAATGACCTAATCTCTTATGCCAAAGATCAAGTTTTGTAATCACTCCTTCACCATGTGTGAGCAAAGCTTGACCAATGTTCCCTTGATCTCTTAAAGTAAAGAGTTTACCACAAACAATATGATTGTATCCATTCTTTGGATCTTCAACAAATACTCCTTCATTTGTAAACTTGACTTGAAAGCCTTTTTCAACTATCTGCCCCACACTAATCAAGTTTTTAGGTATTGTGGGAACATACAAAACATTGGTTAGCAAATTTGCTCCACTCTTGCATTTCACTTTTCCAATTGAATGTACACTATGTTTTGCATTATCACCTATTTGAACTATATGACTAGAAATGCCTTTTTCCAATTCTGACATCAATTCGATGTTTCCTGACAAATGATTAGAACATCTAGAGTCAATGTAAAATAACTTTATATCTTCTTTATCTAATGTGCTGATTGAATTCATCATCAATGATGTATGACTTTCATTCTGTGTATCATTTGCATAATTGTAGTAGGTGGTGTTGTAGGATTGATACTGTCCCCAACTTTTTCCTCCACCTCTACCATAGCCTCCTCTTTGACTTTGTCTACCTCTTTGAAAATTAATTTGATATCTTCCTCCTTTGCCTCTGCTATTGTTATTTTTATTATGATTTGATCCTTGTTGATTATGCCAACAATCATGAGCCAAATGATTACTCAATCCACAGATCCAACAAGCCTTCTTATTGTTGTTCTGATTACCTCTTCCTCTTCCAAAACCTCTTGCTCTTCCTCTGCCAGTGCTTCTACCTCTTGCATAATAAACTTGAGAACTTGATTCCTCTTCATCCTTTGCTTTATCTTTATCTCCTTTCTTCTTGTTCTTCATGTACATTGTAGAACTTTGTCCTTTATCTCCATCTCCCTTCAAGTCTTGCTCAAATGTGAGCATCAAACCAAGCAATTGATTCAAATTTGGAACATAATGATTCGAAGAAAGTTTTGTTGACAAGACAAAAGGTTTCCACCTTTCATCTCCTCTCAAACCTACAAGCAATTGAGCAATCAGTCTATGATATTCAATGTCTTCATCTATGGATCCAAAAGTATCTGCTATATCCTTCATCTTAGTGACATAATCACTAATACTTTGACTTGGCTTCTTCTTGAATGTAGTAAACTCTGACCATAGACTTGCTTTCCTTACTTTGGTAGTACTTTGGAAATGATACTCCAATGCATTCCATATATCTTCAGCTGATTCCAATCCTATAATGTGTGGTAGCAAATGATATGAAATTGTATTATAGATGTAGGCCTTTGCACCTGCATCCTTCTTCTGCCAATGCTTTAAAGCATCTAGTCCCCCTTTCTTTTGTCGGCTTGCATCTTCAAATGATGGCTTCTCTTCTTCACTTGTTATGTACACTATGAGATCCTTACTCATAAGTAAAACTTCCATTCTCATTACCCATGCAGGATAATTATCTTTGTCTAGTTTGTCAATGGAGATATGATCTATCATAATTCTTTGCTTTTGCTTCAACCTGTGAGTTTAAAGGCTAAAGAATAGTACCTTTTGGAGTTATTTGTGTATGAATATACTTTTGAAGTAATAGTAACCTTTTGATGGCTTGTGTCTTTGAATGCTTCAGCTTTTCCAAAACTTCTCATACCTTTGACACCTTGTGCTCTGATACCACTTGTTGATATATGAAACATCACAAGAAATGAATTAATGTGACACTAGAAAACCTCTATGGTCATCATTAACTCAATGCTTCTCCAAACTTTGAGAAATGATTGCCTAAACTAGGAACTTTGTGTCTTTGGAAATTTCTAGTCATTGAAATGACATACCTTCACTCTTTTGCTTAGTTCCTTTAGCACAAATATTATTAGTCAAGATTTTTGGTGGATGAAAGTAGAAGAGAAGAGCTTTCCAAAAAGCTATTACTTGCTAAAAATGCTTCACTACACACTAAGCTATGGCCTTCACAAGATGACTATATCTAATTGTCAAAATAGGAAAATTTTGCCTATTTTAGTAAAAGCACCTATCTACAAATAAAAGTTTTCAACTTAGCACCGACTTGCAGCAGGAATTCGATGCCGGGCATCAAATTGGTGTGTTTTTGGCCACTTTTTCAGCACCTGAAATAGCCCCGTGAACCACAGGTATGAAGAAAACCACTTTTATGTAGGAATTCAATGCCAAACATCGACTTTATGCTGAAATTCGATGCCAGGCACCGATTTTCTTTAGAAACCTCATCTTTTTAAGGAGATTTAACAATAGACAAAACTTAGAGAATGAAAACAAGAACTTTTCAGTTCAAACTCGATGCTAGACATCGAGTTTCTTGGAAAACTTGAAGTTTTGAAGTCATTATGACAATAGAGAAAGCATGGAGATGGAGGAGAGAGTCTCATACACAAAACTTCTATTATTTCTTCTGATAGCTATGGAAATTCAAAAACTTTATAGGTGCTTTCTCACTCAGAGAAGCCCAAATATTTCTCAGTCATACAAAATCTTTCTTTCTCACATTCTCTCACTCTCTCTCTCTCTCATCTCACCGCATCAGTTGATACAAACTAACTTATATAGATTTTCTCAATCTTGCAACTTTTGAAAATTCTAGAACTAAAGTTAAGTCTAACTTTACAAATATAGTACATGTGTAAAATTGTCCCTTCACATAGGCATGTGCTTTTCTTCTTATACTTTGACCTTCAAATTTATGTCCAATTTGTGATTGGTTCTCAAACACTTTCATACTCTAAAATTGGTGAACTTGGGTTACCAACCACTAGTAATTGTACCATTTATCTTTCTTACTTTTATTTGTTTGAGGTTCTTCATAGTAGTAAGAGCTCTATTGGGTGGTTTCATACTCTAAAATTGGTGAAGTTGGGTTACGAACCACTAGTAATTGTACCATTTATCTTTCTTAGTTTTAATTTAGAGTAATATACTTGATAGGCACTACATTGGGTGGTGGTGATAGTGTCTACAAATAAGTTATGTCGATTGATACTATTGTGGATCATAACTCAATCTAGATTATCAATATTGGGCTTGATATTATGGTTGGCTTTATTGAGTGGGATTATGATACTATTTCTAGTGAGCTTAATATCTCTTAGGCCAATATCTTGGGCTTACATATGGTTGAGTTTGATAGTTTTGGTATTTGGGATCTTGATATGAAACTTGATAAGTCCAAGGTTGGTATTGTTGAGGTTGCCTTCCATATCTTCCTGCTATATGGAAAAAAGCAAGTGAGATGTTCCCAACACATTGTAAGCATCTTGTAAGACATTGGCTTCTCTAAGGAGGTACATGTTACACTCTCACTCCTATTTTGATACCTATTTTTTTGGCACATGATCAATCACTTCTTCTATAGAAGGGATTTGGGATACTCTACTAACTATATAATTAGGCTTGACAATTGATTTGGAGGATCTATAGGGAATCTTTAGATCCTTTGCTAAATTATCTTCTACATCAATATGCTTTGTAAGGCATTCTTCCACTATTGTTAGTCTCTTGATGTAGACAAACATACACATGTCCCTCCCATTGAAATTGTAAAGGAAAAGTGATATCATTGTTTCTTGAAAAAGGTAGTTCCTTTTCCAGACATTGCCTAAAATTCCTTGCAGCTAATCTTATCTATTCTACCTTATCTCTTTTAAAACTATGGACTAGTGATGACCCATTTTGCTCTATGTTTTTCTTTGAGATCTAATCAATGAACTCTTCCAAGAGCACATCAATGGTCTGGTATTGATCTTGCAATCCTATGATGCTTGAAGTACCCATGGTATCTCAAGTCACATGACCTTGATTGAATGCATGATGCCTCAAAATATCCATGATTCTTGGGGTTCCCACAGTGCCATGGACTTTGCAAGTTCTCCCTCATAAGGTCACGATGCTCATAATCTAAGAAGGTCTTCTCCACAAGCATTATGCTCAGACTCAAGGCATTGATTATGAGGAGACCTTCTCTCTTATACCAAAGATGTCTAAAGTTAGAATACTCATGGGTATTACATATGCCAAGAATTGGAAGATATATCAGATGGATCTCAAAAATGCTTTCTGGAGTGGATGGATCTCAAAAGAGGTATGTATGGCTCAACCTATTGTTTTTGAGGACTCACAATATCCTAAATATGTTTGCAAATTAAAAAGAGCAATATATGGAATAAATTAAGCTCCAATAACTTAGAATCATAGGGTTGCCACTTAGCTACAAGACAAAGGTTTTGTGGCTAGCAAGGAAGATTCTTCCTTGTTGACTCCATGGATGCTTAGTAGAATATTTTAGCTTCACAATAGTGCATTTAGACCCACTAGGTACTTTGGAATATCACTTCCAAAAGTTTGCATCAAAAGAGATGATTTGGATGTACTACAATTATGAAAAAACCTTCTAGTTTAGGAATATAAGTGTTCAATGTTTTGCTCAGAGCTCACAGCCTGGTATGAATTGACTAGAGAGCTTTTGCACACATCGAATTCAAGTGTATATCTAACTAACATAACTTATTTCATGAATTTAGAGGCACTATATACTGAGCAATGATTTTGGGAACTCGAGGGGATCATCCTAACATTTTAGGAACAAGATGAGTACAAACATAGTCAACTTCATCAGTTCATATGTCAAGATAGGTTGAACTAAAAATAATGAAACTTGATAGGTAGATAGTGGATACTTCTCTCTCACTATACCGAGCCAAAGTGTAGCAAATGATCAAGCATGCACAGAGAAAATGCTTTTGCAATGTCATTGAAATAATGAAAATGCAACAGAGGATAGTGGATAGAAATGATAATGAAGAAATGTATCAATTACTACATGATAATGCACATATGATAAATGGAAAGTGTAGTGGACAATGCATACATAAGGTTAGCCCAATTTATGCTCAATGATGTGGCTTCAATCCTCTCAGAGATGGCACTCATGTCCCCTAACTAGATCACCTCTATTTACACTCACTTCTTGAGTTTGGATTTTTGAATTTCCCTCACCTAAAAGTGCTCCTACACTTCGTGAGTGGTTTAAATTGATTCTTTCTACCAACCAAGTTCTGACTTGAATCTCATAAATCCATGAGATTCCATCTTCTCTTACTTTTACATTTATCGAAAGGGTAAATACTCCTAGGTTGACAAGAAGGTGTTCATATGTGGTCCTCCTTGTGAGGTACATGAATTGAGAATTAGTCCTGAATATCTATCCATGCATTTAGGCTTGCTAAATTTACCAACACAGAATTCACAGAGAATTCATATACCTTTGTGTATGTATAGAAAATATCAGTGTAATAGGTAATGATGCTGAAGGCATGAGGAGAATCGAACATCAAACGAAGAATTAGAAATTATACATATAGAGCATGGTATGTATCTCATCTCACTCAATGTTCATATAGAAAATTAAAAGTTTGCAGGTACACCTATGGAAGTGAGCTCCAAAATAAGTGCTCATGACAGAGAACACATTGAAGATGTAACAAGTTATTAAAGTCTACTTGGAAGTCTCAATTATGCTACTCTCAAAATAGTACATATAAGGCATAGTGTGAGTCTATTGATTTAGCTTATGAACATATGGGAAGCGAGATATGGACGTAGTGAAAAGGATACTCAAGTATCACAAAGGGACAATCAACAAAAGACTATTCTATTCTTATACCTCTGATATAGATACAAAGATATTTTTGATGCAAATTGGGTGAGGTCAATAGATGATAGGAGAAGTACATATGGCGATCTTTCATTTACAGGTTGTAAACTCATTTCATGGTCATCAAAGAAGCAACGTACTGATGCTCTCTCATCTATAATGCTGAATATAGAGGGTTAACCAATGCTGCTCAAGAAGCCATGAGGAGTTTAGGCATTGTAAATTCAAGATATGACTTGAAATAGCTGAGTTACCTTCCTATTATACATTGTACAAAAGGATTTTGTGCAATTCATAGTAGGCAAAGAGCAGTGAGCATTTTTTCTAAGTGCCTTGTTCCATAAATAAAAGGTTTTCTCTTCACGCTCATATTCTACAAGTAGTCTAACTTGAAACAAAATTTGGGTACATTGATTCAATTTAGTATGGTCATATTTATGCTTCATTACCAAGCCTAGGAAGTTTATTAACGTGTCTAAGTAAGAAATAAGCAGGTTTAGAGCACACTTTTGCAAAGACCATCTCATCTCTATACTCTACCACCACTCCTCGCATAAAGCACATGGTTATCGCACAAAGAGGTGTTCTTCATGTTCTTGATAAATGAGATCTTTTTGTTAGAGTTCTTGTATCATTTAATTTGAAGTATTAGATTTCCATTATTGTTTTTGAGTATAGAGAAGAAAAGAGCTTTATGTACATATATACAAGTGTATGTGTGCTCTTTCAAAACATATGCATGAATTAGAATAACATGACGTACATTGTTACCATATGAATTGGAAAAGTAGTGATTTTAAGTGTTGTGGATGCTCTTTGATGATGAGTGTCTTCTTCGGATTAGTGATATCAAGGTGATACTTATTCTTTAGTTTGATAGTAAGGAGGTGAACACAAATCAAGCAATAATGCTCAAGAGTATTGTCCAAAAGTCTAGAATTCCTTTCAAATAATGCCAAGATGAGTCCTTTGTTCATGTTGTTGATTACTTAGGAGCATTCAAAGTTCAGGTATTTGAAGAAATAGATTCTCCATAGCAATGAGAAAAAAGAAGTTCTTCATGTTAGCTAGATAACAAGTAGATCCCAAGAAAGTCTCAAACCATCAATATTGGTACTCAAGTCAAATTACTGATATAACCCGAATGCATATCAATTTGGAATAGATTCTTTAACTTTGAAATTTGAAAAGCATTAGTGGATGCATAGACTTGAGTTGAGCGGGGGGTCTCTCAAATATCCATAGGTTAATTCAATGAGCTTTAGAAAATCAAAGAGATCTTAAGACAAAGACTAACCTGTTATCATTGTTGCATGGTCAACAAGAATTGACTAGGCTTGGCAAAGCCTATCCAAGAAATTGTGATTGGAACTACTATAGATTTTGGTCAAGTATTGGAAATGATCTCTTGAGTGATTAATGAGAGAAGTGAGTTACCTCTCACAACACAAAGATTCTTAGTCAGCCTAAATTTTGGAATGAGATTTTTCCAAAATGAGGCATAAAGATGTAAAAGGGTATAGACACACCGTACATTTTTGGCCTAAAAATATCTTTGAAAAGAAGTAGTGGGTGTAAAAATAGGACATAACACCTTAGTCTTAGCTCTCAAAATTGGCACCAACAAGGGATAAAGACAAGATCATTAGAAATGATCACGACATCATTCAAAAGACAAAAAGAATTCCAAAAGAAGCATTTATTTTTATAGATCGGAGAAATTATCCATTGGCATGGGACAATGGAATGCTGACTCCTTTTAAGAACTCTTATTTGATTTCTAGAAAGAAAAGAATCCATCATTCATAGAATGCATCAGTCAAGCTATTATTTTCTTTAGAAGGTACATAAACTTAATGTACCTATACTGAAGGATGAAGAATAAAAGAGAGTTTTACTCTCACCTTCAGACCAAAAGTGAAACCTATAAAGCTTTACTAAGTTAAAGTTCTGAATCAAGTTTATGTTCAAGGGAAAAGATCCTTTCAACCAAGGTTAAATAAATAAAATTGTCAAAATTTGCAAAGCAACCAATTGGTAGTATCAAGACCACAGATGCTATGTTGATAATATCCTTTTACCACATTCTGTACTTTGATTGAGCTTTGACCACTTCGACTTTGTAATTTTCTTTGGAATTTTTAGCCGCTTTTTGAGCTTCCTCCAACAGTCACTAAGAGGGGGTCTATGCTTCTAAACTGATATGGTTTGGACTCTTGAATGCACAAAAAACTTTCTAGTGTTGCATGCAATATTTTTTTCCCTTGTAACTCATTGATGTTTTATGACATTTTTTTGTTTTATGTTATAAGAATGCTCATTTAAACATCTTTAGATGTGTTTTGAACTTTGTAGAATAGTTCATCTTTGTTCAAATCCAAGAAAAAATATATTTGTTGTTAGCTATTGCAAAATACTAGGCCACATAATCTCTAAATAAGGATTTCTTGTTGAACTCAATAAGGTTAAGTTGATTCAAGAAACTTAAGCACTTAAGTCCCCCAAATAAATTGAGTGATTCCTTGGTTGCATTATGAGGCATTGCTGACGGTATGCCATCTTGTGCACATTGCAATTTCCCTTAACTGCTTAGCTCATGTCCCTCCCAATCAATTCAATTGGACAAAAAAATGTGCACGGACTTTTTGGAATTGTAAAAGCTACTCCTCACACAAACGCAAGTGTTGTAAGCTCCAAACTAAGAACAACCTATCCATGTTACTATGGGTGCCTCTAAATTAGCTATTGGTAGTGTGCTAGTGTGAATTATGGATTGATGATGGTTTAGACATTTGTACTATGCTACTCAATGATTTTCTCTAGTAGAGCATAATGACTTGGATTCATTTACTTGACTAAAAATTATTTGTTGGGTCACATATTCAATTTCCATGTGGATCACCCTAGTGAGACAAGAATCTTGAAAAGACACACTTAATTCTGAACCAATGCATGCCTATACTTGGTATAAATTAAATTTTCAATTATTAGAAAATGGGTTTATGCTCTCCAACAATTTAGAATCCTACTTGGGCAATTATATTATAGGGACATTATAGAATCATGGCTTAGATGTGTGCAACCTCATGAAGTAGTAGGTTTAGTTCAAGAAGCATATGAACATCCTATAGGAGGATATTTTGGTACATATATAATAACCAAGACAATCTTGTGTTTTGGATTATGGTGGATGGTTATGTAGAAGGAACATCAACATCAAATTGCAACATGCAACATCCACCAAAGGATGGGTGAACCTTTACCTCTACATGTATTCCTATTTTGACCCATTCTAGCACTCCAACCTTTTCAAAAATATGGCCTAGATTTTATTGGTCCATTTCCCTGGATGTGACTACTACTAGAAACACCTATATACGAACTTGACTAGACTATAAGATGCTCTCATAGTGTTGGATAGAGCTCTGGGTGATGTGCACAATGCTTTGCATAGACTTGCAAAAATACGCAAAAAATACTCAGTACATGGAGACCTTGAACAAAAAAAAGTAGTCAAACTCACATTTTGTGAGTAAGAAATCTACTATATGTTTCATTAAAGAACAAGTACAAAAGTTTTCATTGGTCATTTTCCCTTTAACATGCACACTTAAAATAATAATCTCCCACTAAAGGTCAATATGGCTAAAGTGAACTATGGGTGAAAAAAATGAAGAATGATAAAGGATACCTGAGTGTAAGTATACAATATGTACCTCCCATTTGATGGGCTTGTTACACAGTGTACAAGTAAATCTGCAAGATCATGAATCAAGTAACTCCCATCAAGTGAAAACAATGTCAAAAGCTATCTTGTGATAGAGATTTATTCAAAGCATCTGCAAAAGTATCTCGAGCATGAAATTTCTCAAGAATAATGTGCTTAGTGGCTAAGCGGTCTCTAATAAAGTGATACCTCACCTCAATGTGTCTGGTCTTTGTATGATGATCGGATTCTTAGCCAAATCAATGGCACCCAAGCAAATGAGGTACATGCTTAGGTAGATCCATATCACAAGCAAGATGAGAAAGCCACAATTCTTCCTTACATGCCTCACTAGCTACAAAATACTTTGCTTCTGTAGTGGAAACAACTATACATTCTTGAAGACGAGAACTCCAAGAGATAGCACTTCCAACAAAGTGAAAAATGTACCATGATGTAGACTTTTGATTGTCTATGCAACTAGCATAACCAGAATTTGTGTACCAATACTATATGCCTCTCCTCTATCCAAGCATTAGCACTTGTCTTAGTGCCACACAATTACCTCAAAATCATATTGACCACTTCCCAATGCTCCTTGGCAAGATTAGACATGTATTTCCTCATAACTCCAAAGTACAAATGCAATGTTTGGTCTTGTAGCATCATCCTTGCTCAATTTCACATATGTAGGTAGAGGTGTACTCAATGCTTTTACACCTTTATATTGGACATGCAAAATACTTTGGATATGTACTCACTTTGAGATGACTATATATTCATCTTTTAATCCTATCACAAGTAATGTGCATGCCAAGAATATGTTTGGCATCCCCCAAATACTTCATATGACCTTTGATGCCATGATGATAGAGAACTAACTAGAATGATAATGGAGCCATAATAGTCCAAACATCACTTAGGCTCAAAAAAGTTGACCAAGTGTCAAAATATAGGAGAAATTCGATAGAGCCTTCCCTAAAAAATGGATCAATGAAAAGCAATGAATAACCAAAGAGATTATGTGAGATTATATGTGCTCACACCAATAAGTGTCTCAAAGAGTAAAGTCTGCTGCAATATAGTTGAAAATCTCAAATCTAGAAAAAATTTGCTAGAGTCTCCACTGCAAAGTGGGCATATGAGCAATGTAAAAAACTCATAAAACTGTGAGTTCTAACATGTAAACTTGCATAGTGAATCATTGACTCCACTATATATAACCAGTTAATCAAAAGAATCCAACTAGACTTATTACGCACCTATGAGCGACCAACATACATCTCCTATGGGGAGGCTGGGTATGCTTTCCACGTGCATCATGGAAGTGACCCCAACATATGGGTGTGTCTTGTTAAAAAAAAACCTCACCATGATCCTCTTTATGAACGTAAAAGGCTTTATACATAAACTATAAATGCTATATCAATGATCGCATGGGCATATATAAGGGATATCCAGAGAAGCATGTACAATGTTTATGTGCTCAATATATGCAATAAAATGGCATTGAAAGGTTGAATTACAACCCAAACACTAGCCAACAACACTTGCAAGTGTCAATCAACTCCGTTCTTTTGACCTTCAAAAGCTGCATAAACTTGGAGTAGCTGCTCCCACCACAACTAAAAGCCTTCCAAGAGACCTATAGAAAGACTCAAAAGCTAAAAGTTCAATGATAAATTTGAATGTACACTACCAAGGAGGCACAATCTCAAGTAGTGCCAAGATTGGTCTTTGGATAATTCTTTCTTGTTGTGTAGTTGAAACTATCCCAAAACTATAAAATCAGCTTTTAATTTTCCACAATTTTGCACCCAAAGAAACTCTCAGAAAATTAATGTAGAGAGCCCAAGAAGAAGCTTTGAAGGCCCTAGAATAATGTTAACTTGAAATATCTTCCTTCCTACAATCACCAAGCAACTAGGGCTTAATGATAGGGAACAATGCCAGTTAAGTAAACCTTAGGATGAACACTATTGGGATGAGTGATCTCGTGAGAAGTGCTAGTAATTTTTGTTCTTTTATAGTTGAATTCTTTCCTCATGCATAACCAACAACACCAATGGCAACTTCGGTGACTCAGATGACAAGATATGTTAAGGTTTATGACTTGTTTGTAGCCTCAATTGTACGCCTTGGAGGAAGCCACCACAAGCCAGTACTCCAACATATGGATTCCCAACCATAACTTTTGGGATATATAAATGTAAGTTTGGGGGAATGGCATAAGTCTAAACTACCTCTATGGAAGAGCTCTAGGTGAGATGCATGGTCTACATTGATTTGCAAAAATATGCAAAAATTACACAATGCATAGAGACCATGAATAGAAAATGCACTCGAACTCATTGTTTGTGGTTGATTAGGCCACTAGATTTTTTCTCAAAGAACATCTACAAAAGTGTCTGACCACCATTTGACCTTACCAATAGTAAAAATTTGGAGGAAGATTGTAATCTATATGTTTCTTTCTCGATGCTTTATGAGTTTACTTTTAGGTTCGATGTTCTCTACACACAAGAACACACACAAATATGCCCTTATTTCTATATGCACACTATCTCCTATGTGTGAAAGTGTACATGAGTAGGGTGCTCACTCTCCTTCTTGAGAAGCTCTACATAATTCGATTTCTTTCAATACAGCTCGTTGTTTCTACAAAATAAAAATAAAAACTAAAAATAAAAATTAATTTTGTGTAAAAAAATATGGGGGGAGGGTATGGGTTCAAATTTTGTTGGCTACATTGGAAGGACACTCTTCATCACATTTTACAATGAGATGTTGAAACAAATCCTTTGAGAGATTGTTGTCCTTCAGACACTCTTGTTAGAGTACGTTGATGGTAGAAAAGGCCATGCTTGCTACAATAGGGCCAACTTCAGCCCAAATCAATCTCCTTGAAAAAAAAGGAGTTTCGGCCAATGCCTATTCCTCCAGGCTTTAACTTTGAAATTACAATTATACAAGGAAGGGCATAGTACCCATGGGACCCCCCTTATCCCACAAGAGTAGGGGTTTACATAGCTTGGTTAAACTGTGGTCACATCTATCGCACGACAGGACAAACGGTGGCATATCAATCACAAGGTACAAGTTTCCAAGTTAAACATGTCCCTTACATGGTGTGGGTGGGGGCTGAACCCTCACCCCCGCCTCAAGAGGCAAGAGGCCCAACGACCCAGACAAGAGGCTTGGGACAAAACAATCTCCTTTTCAAGCCTTACAATTGTCCTATATTCAGTTCTACTCTACTAGGTAGGACTTCAAGCTCTGTTCATTCCTTGTAAGTGTTCCTCTCTTAGTGTGAGATTGGAGGGTCCCATGAGTACTATGCCTTTCACATTGTACTTTCAATTAATTCAAGCTATATGAGAAAGTAGATTGTTGGAGTTAGACGTCTGCGGAAGCACGCGAACAGCACAAGGAAGAAGAAGAAGCTTGGAGCACAAACACACAATACTGAATGTATTACTAGAGAATGTACAAAGATAAGTAGCCCATTAGGGCAATAGGCGTATATACAAGCCGGGGGAAAAAAACCTCCTAAAGAGGGAAAAAAGTGCCCCGACGGTCCTAGTGTGTTCACACATATCACTACCTAAATATATCAACAAATCCCCCCTGGGAGTGATGCGGTGAACAAGGAGCTGGCACTCATGTATAAGGAAGTGCCAAGCTATGTGGAAATCACTCCACAAAAGGAAGTAAGCCCAAAGCTTTGCGGAAAGCTTCAAACTTCTCCCTAGGCAGAGCCTTCGTGAAAAGGTCTGCAATGTTCTCCTGCGTGGGCACATATGCCAAGCTGATCTCCCCAGCAGAGAACCTCTCCCTGACATAGTGATAATGCACCTCAATGTGCTTAGTGCGAGCATGGAACACAGGGTTCCTCGCACTTGCCAATGCGCTCTGACTGTTAGTGAAGATGGTGGTGGCAGAAGACTGGCCAACACCCAAATCAACCATAAGGCGTCTGAGCCACACACACTCAACAGTCGCTGTGAAAGCTGCCCTATACTCACCCTCACAACTGGAAGTGGCCATAGTAGGCTGCTTCTTGCTCAACCAAGATATACATGAGCTACCAAGCATGAAGCAAAAACCACTGGTGGACACACGAGTGTCATAGCAACCAGCCCAATCTGAGTTAGAAAAAGCATGCAAATCTGGCCGTAGTGATCCCCCCTTGGGATAAAACAACCCAAGTAGTCGAGTACCACTCAAGTAGCGAAAGATGCGCTTAACTGCCTTCCAATGCGTGACTCCTGGGCAATGCATAAACCTGCTCATCTGTGAGATAGCAAACTAAATATCTGGCCGAGTAATGCATAAGTAAATCAAGCATCCAACAGCCTGCTGATAGAGAATAGCATCAAATGCATCTCCAACATCATGAAGACTCAATCGTAAACCTGTCTGCATAGGAGTGGCAATAGGCTTACAGTCTTCAAGGCCAAAACACTACAATAATGTGTCAATATATTTCGTCTGACACAAAGCCATTCCACCATCAACTTGCATAAATTGAATGCCCAAATAGTGATGCAAATGCCCCAAATCAGACATCTCAAATGAGGCATGCAAATCAGCCTTGAAATCAGCAATATGCTTCTCAATAGGACCAGTGACCAGCATGTCATCAACATAGATAACAATGATCAGAAGCACATCATTAGCACGCTTAACATATAAGGTGCTTTCAATTGGACTGTTCTCAAAACCATGTGCAACCAGATAGGCATGTATCTTCTCATACCAAGCATGTGGTGCTTGCTTTAAACCATATAATGCCTTCTTTAACCTGCACACCTGGTTTTCATACCCTTTCTGCACAAAGCCACGGGGCTAAAAAACATACACTTCTTCATGCAAGTCACCATTCAGAACTGCTGTTTTAATGTCCAACTGATGTACATTCCAACCATGATGGGCTGCAAGTGCACAAATACTCCAAACAGTAGTCATACGGCATGTAGGTGCAAAGGTCTCATCAAAATCAATGCCTCTTTCCTGCGCATAACCCTTTGCAACAAGCCTAGCCTTATACCTGTCAACTTTACCATCAGGTTTACGCTTCAGCTTGTATACCCACTTAGTGCCAATGGCCTTCTTGCCAGGAGGCAAGTCACATAAAGACCATGTACCATTCTTCATTATAGCATCATATTCAGATTGCATAGCAGCCATCCAATTTTCTGAATTCTGTGCTTCATCAAAAGAAATAGGCTCATTCTCATCACAGAGACTAGACACAGCCATAGCATAGCAATCTAATGCAAAGGAGGCACTATGAGAGCCTGAACGAGTACGATATGACAAAGGTGCATCTAATTTGCTGTCACGCAAAGTCTGCACTAGCCATTTTGGCATAGTTTTTGCCTGCTCAATATCAGCTCTCTCATCAACAAGTGCATCATGTAAATCTACATCAGAAATGGAATGATCTGCATCATCATATGAAACCTGCAAGGGCTGAGAAGTTGCCTCATTAGGACCAGCACTAGACTGTCCACCTGTAAAAAGAGGCATCAAAGTATCATACATGTCTTTGGAGCTAACAGATGTCTCCTTAGTACATGAAAGCAATGGCTAAATAGCATCTTCCATAAAGACAACATCACGGCTAACCAGAATGTGTTTAGTTTGTGGATGATGCAGACGATAGCCTTTACTTTCAGAACTGTACCCAAGAAAAATACATTTTACTGCCTTCTCATCCATTATTTTGCGATGTTGTTCAGGCACTAGTGCATATGCCAAACAACCAAAAACCCGTAGATGAGCAACAGATGGCTTGCGATCATGCCAAGCCTCATATGGAGTGATAGACTATAGCGCTTTAGTGGGACACGTGTTAAGTACATATGCTGCACTTATGATAACCTCAAGCCAAAAACTATGTGGTAAAGCTTGACTCTTGACCATACACCTCGCCATCTCCACGAGTGACCTGTTCTTCCGTTTAGCAACTCCATTCTGTTGAGGTGTATATGGCACTGTACACTGGTGTTTTATCCCACGTTCAGCCAGAAATGCATTAAAATCAGAAGACATATATTCCCCCCCTCGATCAGAATGGAGGGTGCCCATTTTACATGCTGACAGATTTTCAGCCAAAACCAAAAACTGTTTGAAGCACAGAAACACTTCGGACTTTTCCTTCAATGGATATAACCGTGCATGCCTAGAAAAATCATCAATGAAAGTCACGAAGTAAAGATAGTTTCCAAAAGATGGTGTCTGCATAGGACCACAAACATCACTATGTGCAAGTTGCAATTTCTGTGTAGCCCAAACTGAACCATCTTTTGGAAAGGAGGAATGCTGCATTTTGCCCAAAATACAGCCTTCATATACATGTTTTCTAGGTGCCTCAAGCTTGGGCAAAGAAGACACCATATCAGATTTCTGTAGGCGTAGCAAACTAGCAAAATTCAGATGACCAAAGCGTGCATGCCAAAGATTTGCATCTGAGATAGCCTGAGAATCATGAAATTCACATGCCGAATCATTCACAGATCTTTCATAGTCTATGAGCTTATATAGCCCACGACATAAAATGCTAGAAGCAATAATAACATCGCCATTTGACAGATCATGAACTGTACATCTGTCATCAACAAATTTCATAACCAAGCCAATCTTAGCTAATGCAGAAACTGATAACAAATTCTTCTTGATCCCTGGCACAAATAAAGCATCTCACAAGGTGAAAGAACTACCATTAGTAGTAGTCAGAATGATCTTACCAACTCCCATAACAGGATAAGAGGAGTTGTTGGCACATGTGACAGTATTCCCTGTAGGGGCAGGCTCGAGTGAAGAGAAGAAACTACGGTGCGAGGTAATATGTTTGGTCGCCCCACTGTCAAAGTACCAAACATCTGAGTCCACTACAGACATGCACTACTCATGAGAAGATGGGTCAAAACTGCAAATGGTAGTAAGCGCCCATTCTTCTTCCTACACAAGATTAGCACACTCTGTTTTTGGTGTAGAGGCTCCTGCAACAACCATTCTAGCCTCCTTTTTCTTTGCCTCTTTTGCAGCCAGTTTTGGACAGTTCTTTATGATATGATCATTCCCTTTACAGTACTTGCAAAACAATTTCTGCTTTTCTGATTTCTTCTCATCTTTATCCTGGTTCTTCGAATGTGCAGCATTTGCAGATTTTTGCTTACTGTAGAAGAGCTCCATTTTCCTTTGCCCTTCTGACTAGCCAGGAAAGCTTGATCTCCAACACGCATAATGGACCTGTTCTGCCTGGACTGATCTTCCTGCAACAGAACAGAGACTAACTCCTCAAATGACAAGGCATCTGGATTGCCTTTCATCATCAACCGAAGAGTAGAAGCAAAACTCTGATATGAATCAAGAAGACCATTCAGAACGGTCTGCACAAGTGAGCTATCTGGTATAACCTCATCACCAGAAATCAATTGTTCCTTCAAGTCTTTGATCTTTGTTAGGAAACTGTCCATAGAATCACCTTCATTCATGTGCTCACTCTCCAACTATTTTCGGAGGTAAGAACCACGAGCCTCATTCCTGTTGGTGCATTTTGCCCAAGCCTACATGCTTGATATGCTTGATATTATCCTCATTTGTAAGTCACATGAGTAGTCATGTGAACACCTCTTGTAAAAGAGTACATTTTATCTCTTGTAAATGGAAAAAGAAAAAAGTAAAAGGATGGCTTACCTCATCCATGATGTAAAAGCAAATTCGTGGCTCCAACTACCAAAATCACGAATTTTTGAGCTGAGGGAATCTCTCCTAACTTTGGGGATCACTTTTAGGTGGAGCCATTCGAATTCGAATTCAAAACTCCCTCCAAGAATTGCTATAAAAGGAGCAAGAAGGAAGAGGCGATTAGCAAGCCTTGTACGTGACCACTTCATGTCATTTTGTAGAGATTGAAGAGCTTACTCCATAGCTCTATCATTCTACTCCCATTGTGCAAAGATTCATTGCCAATGTGGTTGTAATCATATGTGAATCTATACATTTATTATCATCTACCTCTCTGTTTTGTTCTCTGCTATACTCACTCAGAGCAGTAACTTCAGAAGGTCATATCTCGAGTTTTACTGAACCTTTTTCAGTGTTCTGAAGTGCGTTGGATAGCTCTCACTGTCTAGTTTTTACTTATAAATTTTCAAGGTCATTGAATTTATACTTTTGGAGATATCTGCATTTTACTGCTTACTGGTCTATCTCTGCAGAGCCCCGAGAATTGTGGGAATGTTCCAGAACTTGATGAAACTTGTTCTCAGTGCTCAGTCCATCATTTGAAGTGTTTTAACTTGGAATAGGAAGCTTGCTAAGTCTATTTGCTATGCCCAAAAGGAATTTTTCTAATTCTTGCCAGGTTGAGAGCACTGTTCATTTTTTCCAGCAGGTGTATGTCCAAAAATAGCAAGTTTTGGGAGCTAGTCATTTCGCAACTAGCCTGTCTTGACTTAAACTTTTGGGATACATGTTCCAAAGTACTTGGCTGATATTTTGGTGGATTTAGGAAGCTCAAAGGGTCTACTAATCAACTCTGAAGTCTCAGTTGGCTGGTGTGAAGCTGGTTGTAGCGGCACCTACTCATCTTTGGATTGCATCCACCATCTCTCTTCACAGTGGTATCAGAGCATAGTCAAGCAACATGGGAGATGGATTTCCATCAACAATTGACAAATTGGATCGAAACAACTATCCGGCATGGTCTCTAAGGATGGAGGCTTACCTTCAAGGGAGGAATCTATATGGATTCATATCCGGAGATGAAGCAATGCCAACCATGAGGAACAAAGGGCAACCATCACATGAAGAAGTGGAAGGACTTTCGAATTGGTGTTCGAAGGATGCACTTGCAAGGTCCTATATTCTAAACTCAATCTCTGATTTTCTTTTACCTCATGTCAAGGGATGCAAGACATCAAGAGAAACCTGGAATGCACTTGCTTCTTTCTTCTCTTCCAACACTCGAGCAAGGAAGAACCAATTGTGGATGGAGTTCACAACAATGAAGAAAAGCCCGAAGCAAAATGTGACTGATTATGTCACAAAGATGAAGGAGATTTCCGACCAACTTGGAAGCATTGGAGAGGTAATTGAAGAGGAGCAAATCATAAGACAAATCATGAATGGAATCAAAGCAGACGACAAGTGGGAGTCATTCACAACAGCCATGGATTTATACATGGATATGCATGTACCCGACCTCAACACACTCATGGGCCAACTCTTCACTCATGAAGCAAAGATTAGCAAAGGTGGTGAGTCCTCAAGAGGTAATCAAACTTCTGCCTTATATTCTGATAAAGCTAAGGTCAAGGACAAGTCAAAGAATAGAAAGAATGAAGATGAAGGAAGCTCTTTCCAAGCAAACTTTGCAGGTAGAGGACGAGCTAGAGGAAGAGGCAGAAGTGGAAAGCAAGGCAGGGGGAGATTCCAATCATCTCAACCTTGCAACATATGTGGCTTATCTAACCATACTACTGAAGAATGTTTCAGGAACCCGAGGAACTCAAGAGGAAGAGGATTCAATAGAGGTGGCTATGGATCAAATAGAGGCAGGTACAATGGAGGCTACAACAACAACTACTACAACAACAATTACAACAACAACAACAACTATCAAAGTGGCCATAGAGGAAGAAGAGATTACAATAACTCTGCAGAGGACCAAAGTCAAGAAGATTCATTATTGATTATGAATCTATCAACGAAGAAGGGTAAGGATGATGATCACATATTTTACATTGATTCGGGATGCTCGAACCATGTAGCAGGAAATGTGGCTTTACTTTCTGATTTGGAAGATCCTCATAACAAGCATGAAGTGCAGACAGGAGATGACACAAAGCACTCAGTGGAGAAGATAGGTAATGTGAAGACATCAGATGGGAATATGAACCTCTTAAGCAAAGTCTTGTATGTCCCTACAATTACCAAAAATTTAATAAGTGTTGGACAGATTGTTGAAAAAGGATTGCAGGTTAGATTCAATCGATTTGGAGCATATGTTGAAGACCCAAGGCAAGGCTTTCGAAGGATTGCCAAAGGAGAAAAGACAGGAAGGCTTTTCACTTTTGAAGTGGAAGATACAAAGAACATAGCTTTGTTTAGCTATGGATCTCAAACTCTAACAGAGTTGGAGATATGGCACAAAAGGCTTGCTCACATTGGTGAGAGGACACTCAAACAGATTTGCAGGGACCAAAGTGTACTTGGTTTGCCTAATATCACAAGGCAACACATGATTTATAAGTGTGAAGCTTGTCAACTCGGCAAGGCTCATAGACAACCTTTCAATAAGAAAGGATATATGTATCAAAATCCTTTGGATCTAGTGCACACGGATGTGTGGGGTCCAAGTAAGGATCCATCTATATCAGGCTCAAGATATTATGTGTCTTTCATAGATGATTGTAGCAGGTGGACCATTCTGTTTTTCATGAAGCACAAGGATGAAGTGTTTAATTGCTTTAAGAAGTATATTGCTCTTGTTGAAAACCAAACAGGTAGGACTTTGAAACGACTCAGATCAGATGGTGGAGGAGAATACTTCTCTTTTGAATTTGATGCCTTCTTGCATGAAAGAGGCATTAAAAGGGAAGTCACTACAAGGTATACACCCGAACTCAATGGTGTAGCAGAGAGGAGGAACAGAGCTATTGTCGAAGCTGCAAGGTCCATGCTCAATGAAAAGGGATTGCCGAACTACCTATGGGCAGAGGCTGTGTCGACAGCCACATATCTCATAAATAGACTTCCATCTAAGTCACTAGATGGAACCACTCCATATGAAGTGTGGAATGGAAGAAGACCTAGTCTAGAGCATTGTAAAATCTTTGGATGCTTAGCCTATGCTCACATTCCTTCTCAAGTAAGAGGGAAATTGGATCCCAAGGCAGAGAAGTGTGTATTCATTGGTTATGATCAAAACCAAAAAGGATATAGATTGTACAATCCAACCAATAAAGGATTTTCTGTGAGTAGAGATGTAATTTTTTATGAAAACAAATCATGGTTTGATGATGACAGGAAAGTGAAGCTGCCATATGACTTGGATGAAGATTTTCCATCACTTCAACCAAAGGAGCCAAAGCAGATTGAAGAAAGTGATTCGGAGATTGACCTAGAAGACTTGGAAAGACTAAAGCTATGGAAGAACAAAGGTAAAGCAAAGATGCAGGATGCTACATATGGACCCGAGAGCTCACATCAACCACTTAGAAGGTCTTCGAGGGAGAAGAAGAAACCAGAGAGGTTTGGTTATGATACTTCTTTGGTCACCAAGCACTCAATCTACATTGCAAAGGATTCAACCAATGAAGAACCTACCACATTTGAAGAAGCACAAAGCAAGAAAGCTTGGAGAGATGCAATGGATGAAGAAATGGAAGCCTTGAAGGAGAATGACACTTGGGAGCTTGTACCTAACAAGCCATCTATGAAGATAATCGGATCTCGATGGATATACAAAATCAAGAAGAATCCAGATGGAAGTATAAATAGACACAAAGCAAGGTTAGTTGCTAAAGGGTTTGCTCAAACCCATGGTATTGATTATGAGGAGACTTTCTCTCCTGTTGCAAAAATGCCTACAATTAGGGTTCTCATTAGTCTTGCTGCATTTAGAAATTGGAATCTTTATCAACTTGATGTAAAGAATGCTTTCTTGAATGGATGGATTTCTGAGGAAGTGTATATGGCACAACCTCCTGGATATGAGGATGCACATCATCCTAACTATGTATGCAAACTAAAGAAAGCTTTGTATGGATTGAAGCAAGCTCCAAGAGCTTGGAATTTCAGATTGGTTACTTATTTGCAGGACCAAGGATTCAAAGCTAGCAAGGCGGATACCTCTTTGTTCATAAAGAGGAATGGATCTGAAGTGATCTATTTATGTGTGTATGTTGATGATATTATTATCACAGGCAATGATCTTGAAGGAATCAAACAGGTAAAGAGTCAAATGAAGGAGGAGTTCAAAATAAGTGACCTCGGACCACTCACTTATTTTCTTGGATTGGAGTTGATCTACACAGATTCAGGTATATACATCACACAAAGGAAGTATGTCCATGACATGCTCGTCAAGTTCAAGATGGAAAATACCAAGTGTGCAGGTACACCTATGGAGCAAAATCATAAGCTTAGTGCTTATGAAGGAGAGCCAATTGAAGACATCACAAGCTATCAAAGCTTGGTTGGAAGTTTGAACTATGCAACACTCACAAGGGTGGATATATGCTATAATGTTAGCATATTGAGTCAGTTTATGCATAAGCCGAGAAGACCACATATGGAAGCGGCCAAGCGAGTCCTTACCTAAAGGGGACCATGAATGAAGGTTTGTTCTATTCATATACTTCAGATATTGAGCTAAAGGTCTACTCAGATGCAGATTGGGCCGGATCTAAAGATGATAGAAGAAGCACATCAGGGTATATATCATTTGCAGGTTCAAAAATCATTTCTTGGTCATCGAAGAAGCAACCAACCGTGGCATTATCTTCTACTGAAGCTGAATATAGAGGTTTGGCTAATGCAACTCAAGAAATCATGTGGTTAAAATCTTTGTACACAGATCTTGGACTTCATTCTTCAATACCTCACATTTTTGGTGACAACACAAGCTCACTACATCTAGCAGCTAATCCGGTATACCATGCTAGAACCAAGCATATTGAAGTCCACTACCATTATGTAAGGGAGAAGCTAATGAGCAAGGATATTCAACTATCCTACGTCTCTACAGATATGCAATGTGCAGACATGTTGACGAAAGCTCTTGATGGTACGAAATTAAGTAGATTCAAGTTGATGATTGGTTTGCAGGAAATCAAGGACAATTGAAGACTTATTTGGAGGCCAAGCATGTTAGGCTTGAGGGGGAGCTATTGGTGCATTTTGCCCAAGCCTACATGCTTGATATGCTTGATATTATCCTCATTTGTAAGTCACATGAGTAGTCATGTGAACACCTCTTGTAAAAGAGTACATTTTATCTCTTGTAAATGGAAAAAGAAAAAAGTAAAAGGATGGCTTACCTCATCCATGATGTAAAAGCAAATTCGTGGCTCCAACTACCAAAATCACGAATTTTTGAGCTGAGGGAATCTCTCCTAACTTTGGGGATCACTTTTAGGTGGAGCCATTCGAATTCGAATTCAAAACTCCCTCCAAGAATTGCTATAAAAGGAGCAAGAAGGAAGAGGCGATTAGCAAGCCTTGTACGTGACCACTTCATGTCATTTTGTAGAGATTGAAGAGCTTACTCCATAGCTCTATCATTCTACTCCCATTGTGCAAAGATTCATTGCCAATGTGGTTGTAATCATATGTGAATCTATACATTTATTATCATCTACCTCTCTGTTTTGTTCTCTGCTATACTCACTCAGAGCAGTAACTTCAGAAGGTCATATCTCGAGTTTTACTGAACCTTTTTCAGTGTTTTAAAGTGTGTTGGATAGCTCTCACTGTCTAGTTTCTACCTATAAATTTTCAAGGTCATTCGATTTATACTTTTGGAGATATCTGCATTTTACTGCTTACTGGTCTATCTCTGCAGAGCCCCGAGAATTGTGGGAATGTTCCAGAACTTGATGAAACTTGTTCTCAGTGCTCAGTCCATCATTTGAAGTGTTTTAACTTGGAATAGGAAGCTTGCTAAGTCTATTTGCTATGCCCAAAAGGAATTTTTCTAATTCCTGCCAGGTTGAGAGCACTGTTCATTTTTTCCAGCAGGTGTATGTCCAAAAATAGCAAGTTTTGGGAGCTAGTCATTTCGCAACTAGCCTGTCTTGACTTAAACTTTTGGGATACATGTTCCAAAGTACTTGGCTGATATTTTGGTGGATTTAGGAAGCTCAAAGGGTCTACTAATCAACTCTGAAGTCTCAGTTGGCTGGTGTGAAGCTGGTTGTAGCGGCACCTACTCATCTTTGGATTGCATCCACCATCTCTCTTCACAATTCCTAGCTTGCTACAATGTGGTAAGTGTATCCCAAGCATCCTTAGCTATTCTACAAGAGCGAATATGAGGAATAATGGCACGTTTGACAGACAAAGCTATCAATGCATGTGCCTGGGCATCTCTACCATCCCAACGAAACTGCTCTACAGTAGGTGCAGCAGAAACAGCAGCACGAACAAGAATCTACACAATATCATATTCGACACCATCTTCATCAGCTCCAACACCTGTATTTGCAGTACCTGTTGTTACAGGTGTAACATGACGTCTTTCAACACCCAGCACAATGTTCCAGAATCCTTTTGCAACCAATACATGTCACATAATATAAGCCCATAATGGGTAGTTGGTACCATCCAACTTATCCTCAACAACCAACATACGGAATACATCACTGCTTTCAGCCATGGCCGGTGACTAAAATACCTTGATGCAGAAAATTGACTGTATCTCAAAAAGTTGAACGGAACTACCCAGACGAGTTCTGCTAAACCTATAGCAGACTTCGAGACTGTTGGAGCAAGTCTATGACAAGCTTAAGTATTGGCTTGAGTCCCACAAAGTCATAGAAGAAGCCTTAAAATGAAGACAATGTAAAGTTCACTTGTGAACTACCTCTTGTAACTTTTGAAGAGTTTACTTAATGTAAAAGTGAGAGAATCTTAAGTGGTTGAGTCCACTTGATCAAAAAGGGAAAGAGGAGCCACAAATTCTTGATTTGTGGTAGGTAGAGAATCAAATCAATCACTAATTGATTGGAGAGTGATTGAGAGAAGTTAGCCTCCCAAACTCAACTATAAATAGATGGAAGCTTTAGTCGTGGTTAGAGAGACCTATGTGAAGACCTCCAAGAGCTGAGCTTTATGCCATATCAAGGTGTGATTACAAGGCACACATATGTATCAGTAAGTCCATTGTATTGTACAAGCAATATACTTTCATTTTCATGATCATTTGAGTTCATATTTCCATGTTCTTGTGAAGTGTACTACTCACTGCCATATCTCTCAGTTCTCTCAGTCAGTTTGCAGAGATGGCTTCGCTGAGCTTGGTGCATCATTTTCAGTGATTCAACTTGGTAAAGTTATCTCTATAAGTCTAATATATGCTCATCAAATTTCATTTCATTTGGGTATTGCAATCTTCAGCTATGTTCAGTTGAAGTCAACCCTGTCTGTCATTTTCACTTCTCTGTCAGGTACCCGACTTTTTTACTCATCTTGTCAGAGCTGTTTCTCAGTGTGTACTTACCCAAATTCAATGATTTAAAGGTTATTGGATTCAGCTTACCGTCTAGTATGAGAATACAAAGTTTCATTATCATTGTCTTCTTAAATCGGGAGTTATGTTCATTTTTCTGCTCATTGGTCTCAAACTGTAGTAGCCCGTGAAAATTGGGATGATGTCATCAGTTGCTAAACATCATTCTCAGTGTGTGGTTCATTATTTTTTATGAGATTACTCTTGAAAGTTAGCTCTTTAAGTTAGCTAGACTTCCCCAAGAGGAATTAAGCTAATTGCTGCTGTGCTCAGAGAATTATGCAAAACACTGGACAAGTGTATGAACCAAAAATAGCAAGTTCTTCACCTCTGAGCTAACTCCAACTTATCTGTTTTGACGTATCTTTTTGTGAGTGATCTTCCAAGGTACATAGGGTGTTTAATACATCCATTGGCAAGCTAAAAGGGCCCACCACATACTCCTGGAGTTCATTTGACTAGTGTAGATCAAGGATTTTTCAACACCTCTTCATCTTCAAGCACATACCTATCCATCTCTTCACAGTGGTATCAGAGCAAGGTTGGACAACATGGCAGATGGATTTCCTTCATCAATTGACAAATTGGAGAGAGGTAACTACTGAGCTTGGTCATTAAGAATGGAAGCTTATCTCCAAGGTAGAAGTTTATATGGTTATGTGGCTGGAGATGAAGTTATGCCAAGTTTCAGGAACAAAAGTCAACCAACACAAGAAGAGCAAGAAAGATTGAGCACATGGTGCTCCAAGGATGCACTTGCAAGGTCTTATCTCCTCAACTTTATCTCAGATTTTTTTGTTGCCTCACATTAGAAGTTGTAAGACATCTCAGGAAGTGTGGGATGCACTTGAAGCCTTCTTCTCTTCAAGTACTAAAGCTAGGAAGCATCAACTATGGCTGGATTTCACAACTCTCAAGAAGGCTCCCAAACAAAATGTGACTGATTTTGTCACAAAGCTTAAGGACATAGCAGATCAGTTGGGAAGCATTAGAGAGGTAATAGATGAAGAGCAAATTGTAAGGCAGGTCATCAGTGGCTTGAAGGTAGATGACAAGTGGGAAGCATTCACCACAGCTATGGATTTGTACATGGACATGCATGTACCTGATTTCAATACACTCATTGGACAACTACTTACTCAAGATGCAAAGCTTATAAAAATGGAGAAAGCTCTAAAGGTAATCAATCTTCAGCTTTATACACTGATAAAAGCAAGTCCAAAGATAACAAAGGAAAGGCAAAGAAAGTGGATGATGAAGCAGGTACATATCAAGTTAACTATGCAGGTAGAGGAAGACATGGCAGAGGTAGAGGAAGAGGAGGTAGACAAGGAAGGGGGAGATCCCAAGTCTCCAACTCATGTTCTATTTGTGGATTAACTAATCATACAACTGAAAATTGCTTTAGGAATTCCAGGAATCAAAGAGGAAGAGGATACAATAGAGGAAGTTATGGCTACTCAAGAGGAAGGTTCAACAATTATCATGGCAACTACAACAACTACAATCATTCAAACTATCAAGGAGGCTACAAAGGAAGGAGAGACTTCAATAACTACATAGAAGACTCAAACAAAGAGGATTCATTATTGATCATGAACATGGCTATGCCACAAAGTAAATCTGATGAGCATGTTTTCTACATAGATTCAGGTTGTTCAAATCATGTGGCAGGAAATGTGGCACTCCTATCAGATTTAGAAGATCCAAGGAATAAGCATGGGGTACAAACAGGAGATGATACAAGACATCTTGTGGAGAAAATAGGCAATGCCAAATGACCTGATGGAAACATCAACCTACTTAGTAAGATACTCTATGTCCCTACCATTACAAAGAATTTGATAAGTGTTGGGCAGATAGTAGAGAAAGGGTTGCGAGTCAGGTTCACAAAAGCAGGAGCATTTGTTGAAGATCCAAGTCAAGGATTCAGAAGAATTGCAAAAGGTGAAAAGGCAGGTAGATTGTTCACATTTGAATTACAAGACACTAGAAATATTGCTCTCTTTAATTATGGTAGTCAGACACTCACAGAATTGGAAGTATGACACAAAAGGTTAGCACATATTGGTGAAAGGTCATTAAAGCAAATTTGCAGGGACCAAAGTGTACTTGGACTCCCTAATTTGTCAAAACAACATATGATTTATAAGTGTAGTGCATGTCAATTTGGAAAGTCTCACAGGTTACCATTCATGAAGAAAGGTTATATGCATGGAGATCTCTTGGAGTTGGTTCATACAGATGTATGGGGACCTAGCAAAGAAGCTTCAATATCCGGATCAAGGTATTATGTCTCATTTATTGATGATTGCAGCAGATGGACTATCCTATTCTTTATGAAACACAAAGATGAAGTTTTTTCATGTTTCAAAAGATATTTGGCTCTTGTGGAGAATCAAACAGGTAAATCACTAAAAAGGCTAAGGTCAGATGGAGGGGGAGAATACCTCTCCCATGAGTTTGATTCTTTTCTTCATGAAAGAGGAATCAAAAGAGAGGTAACTACAAGGTACACTCCTGAGCAAAATGGAGTGGCAGAAAGGAGGAATAGGACAATTGTTGAAGCTGCACGGTCCATGTTAAATGAAAAGCATTTGCCTAATTATCTATGGGCTGAGGCTGTATCTACAACCACTTACTTGATTAACAGGTTGCCTTCAAAATCCCTTGATGGGATGACTCCATATGAGGCTTGGAATGGAAGAAGACCAAGCTTAGATCATTGTAAAATTTTTGGATATATTGCTTTTGCTCATGTTCCTTCACAGGTTAGAGGCAAGATGGATCCAAAGGCAGAAAGGTGTGTATTTATTGGATATGACAACAATCAAAAGGGTTATAGGTTATACAACCCTACCAACAAAGGATTCTTGGTAAGCAGAGATGTAGTTTTTGATGAAAACAATTCATGGTATGAAGATTCATGCAGGAAGGTCAATTTACCATATGATCTTGAATAAGATTTTCCAAAGCTTGGTAGAGAACAACCAAAGATTGAAGAACAAGACACCTCAGAGGATGATGAAGAATCGCAGATGGAAAAGATCAAAGCATGGAAATCTAAAGGTAAAGCAAAATTGCAGGAACTTGGACATGAGGCAGAATCATCACATCATGGCCTAAGAAGATCTATGAGGGAAAAGAAAAAACTAGAAAGGTATGGGTTTGACACCTCATTAGTAACTAAACATTCTATCTACATAGCACAGGACATAAAACAAGAGGAGCCATCATCATTTGAAGAGGCCAAAGCAAAAATAGAATGGAAGCATGCAATGAAGGAAGAGATTGAAGCACTTGAGGAAAACAACACTTGGGATTTGGTGCCCAAGACTTCATCCATGTAGGTAATAGGCTCAAGATGGGTATATGGTGTAGCTCAAGCATAAGCACCACCTCCTTTACTTGTCAATCCATGGAGACATGAGGACCGGTATGAAGACCACGAGCAAGTGAAGGCACAAGTGCGTGAGTGAAAGCACACAAACATGCACACACATACACACGCACGTGCACAAGGTAAGATCAAAGAGAGGAACAATGGAAAGCTTCGATTGCAAAAAGAGTTCTCTTACAAAAGCTCTATTCTCTAACAAGCTACCCTAAAAAATGAGCTCTCTAGCTCTTTTTATAGTTTTTTTACTAGTTTTGGCCCTGTCCAAACCTAGTGTCCAGCCTAGTTAAAAATTAGGTTCCAGGGCTTATTTGAGGGCTCAAACGAAGTCTAAAAATTATGAAAATTGGTAGGATGATACTTCTAACACTCCTCAAGCTCAAGGACTCCTTGTCTTGAACAAAATGGAGTTACAAAAATAGGAAATGGTATTTACAATGGTTTTTAGTGATGAAAATCACTATTGTTGTAGGGGATTCTTCTGAAAATTTGACACACACTTCTTGGAGCTCCCTACTTGCTCCTTCTACTTGTGTGTCCACCTCTTTGATGTGCTCCTGTGCTTTGTCCTCGACCTTCAGCTTCAACACTCGCCCCCCTCTCGAGTCTGTCGTCCCTGACAGACCCTTGTTGTAATGGTTGTTCCATGTAGTGCTTTGAGAGGTAGTGTCTGTTCGATAGGAAAAAGAGCCATCTTCCTTCCAAATGTGGCAGGGTTGATTGTCCGATTCTTCATTTGACACTAAAAGCCGTTGGAAGTTGTTGTCCCTTGGTATGCGCTCCTTCCTTGGATTCTAGGATGATTGTGTCGTTGCGAGCCGCCATTGATGGCCTCTAGATCTTGTTAAGATGATGTTCATAGTAATCATGCCAAGTACCCATAGTGACTGATGGGTAAGTGAGTTCGTGCATGGGTTGAGGAAAGTATGTGCCTCGTGCATGGCCTTGTAAGGTAGCCCTATGCATGCTTACTTGGAAAATGCATTGGGAGAAGTATGGTGCAAAAATTGGGAGTCTTGAGCTAAGTGCTCAAGGGTATGCCGACGAAGTGGTTTCCTAATCTATCATGGTGTTTCCAGAGTAAATTAGTTACCATAGTGAAGGATTGATCGATGTTTATCTCCTCGTGTTGGACTCATGGCATTTGTGATGGACCGTCAGCTAGTCTTTCATTGTCGATGAATGTCTGTGTGGATGGTTCACTAATGAAATTCTTTGAGTGACTCGTCCTGTCTCCTCTTGTCAAAGCAACATTGGCCAAGTACTGAGAATTGAATTTCTGTATATTCCTTGACAAACGACATTGGGTAACTACACCAAGCTTAGATTCACATATTCTCTTTAGTTCACCATAAGCAAGAGTCTTCTCATCCAGTATACATACAAAGATTTGCAGGGTACCAGAACTACCCCTTGCAGATATCTCCATGGATGCTCTCTTACATGCAGTAGTTAAGCATCACTTCAAGTTGCGGACCTTCAAGCTCTTCACTCCTACCATAGTAAGAGGAAACCATAGTTGTGGATGCCATGTTCATGCCAAGTTCTTGACATCTACCAGATAAGGCAGCAATTATATCATCTACTAGCCGAGACACACTTCTATCCAAACTGATAAATGCCCAATAATCAACAGTTCCACCTTTAACCAAGCATGACTCATTCATGTTTCATGAGCCCAACCTGGGAACAAGTGCTTCCTCTCCCTTTTTTTTTTTTGAGGAACAATGTCACTAAACTATAAGACAGATGTTAGTATCAGAAAAAATAGTTGACATATGTCAATGTGCTCTTGTGCATGGGACTCTCCAATGTGTCTATGCACGGCCCTGTAATGTGGCCCTATATTAATGCATACTTTGGAAATGCATAACCTGAATGGTGCAAAAGACTAGGTTGTGCAAGGAGCACATGGTTGTCGCTCTTCGAGGCTTTTCGATGTTATTTGCGGATGTTGATGCCATCAATCGTGGAGGTATCCGTTGGATCTTGAGATAACAACTGATCCTTCCTCCTTACACGGATCCATTTGAGAATGATCTACGATTGTGTAGGGAGCATCTTTGGCCTATTCATCCTTGGTTGGTTTCTTGACTGTTGTGTCCCTTGTGGTTGGCGCGTTCTTCTTGTAGGGGCCGCTGATGCTTTTGGCTTCCAAACCCATATCCTTGATGATTGTCTTCTGACTCTTGTTGAAGAGGTGAGTTGGTTTACTGTTGGTATTGGTGTTGGGTTCAGACCCTTGGCTCCCTTTGGCTTCTTTATTGAGAATTTTCTCACGTGGGAGAGCATAGGTTGTTGTGTATATAGTAGCTTCTTGGGTACCCATATTTGTAATTGTCCGTGTTGAGCTTCAACTAATTTCTTAGGCATCCAAACTTGTCGGATACCTGGTGGTTGAGCTTGTCCGAGCTCCTTCCTTCATCTTTTGGCCTGGTTGGCTTGCCTGGATGGGATTTGTGGGAGCAAGGTTGGTGGTTGCTCTCCTTTGCGTACCTAGATCTGCTTCATGCTCGGAACTGCTTTCTTGTTGAATGGTGTCTTTCTATTTGATGTAGCAGTTGTCGTGAACGGTTGTGTTTGCCTCTGTGGTGGAACTACTATGGCTACTTGATTCGTTGGAGAAGAAGAAAGATCCACCCTCCTTCGAACCTGTTCTTCCACAATTGACTCCTTCTGCATTATAGAGCTTTTGACACATACAACATCTTCTTCCATATGATTAGTCTTAGAAGAACTAAGAGAGTGTGTGGTGCCATGATCTGGGAGCATGCAGTTCTCTAATTCTACGATAATGCATTGTTTATGTACCCAAACTTGAAGAATTTGACTTCTTAGGTTTAAGTTAACTGCATGGTCATAGATCCAATCTTGACCCAAGACAAGTAGTTCTGTAAGGTTCTCATCTTGAGACACTAACTCTTTGACTTTCATTGGAACGTCTTGAAGGTAGATGGGAAGTTCCACCTCGCCCAAACAAGACGTTTCCACACCTCCCAATCCTATGAGATAAGCTTCTATGGGATTGATGTTCAACTGCAAGTCTTGGCAGTAGGATAGTCTAACTGCACTACTTGCTGCACCTGAATCAATCAATGCTTTCACAGCCCTTGCACCCTTTCCTTGTCCTATCTCTATGGTCACAAAGGGACGTCAGTCAATGACTTGAGAAGTAGTTATGCCCGATTTTTGGCACATATCCATGTGATATTTTGGGGCTTTTGAGTCGACATCTAGGCCTAGTCGCCTTAACTTATTTCGCCTAATACGCTCTCTGGCCTCTGCTTGTGCTTCTTCCCTCACCCTTAACTCCTCTTCTTTTCACTTCTTAGCAGTGTTGAGTCTCATAAGCATATCCTCTGTAAGAGGTTCTTGGTATAACTTGACTCTACATCCACTAATATAGTTTGGCAAGATATCTCCTTCTAGAGTGGCCAAGTGAACTGCACCACTAGTGGAAATTCTATTAATGATCATGGGTCTGTATCCTCTTTTTTCCAACTTACGAGCATGTTGCTTTAGTGTGTAAACCAACACTAGATTGCCCTCTTTCAGTCCCTTATCCTTGATGTGTGCATCAAAGTATGCCTTTTGTCTTTTCTTTGCAGCATAGATGCCTGTCGCCGCACGTAGCCTTGTCTCACCTAAGCGTTCTAGATCAAAGATCCTAGAGGACAATTCATGTCCATTCCACTCATGCTCTTGTGCTACTTTTAAGGTTGGGATGAGGAAGTCCAATGGTAGAACAACATTCTGTCCAAAGACCATTTGAAATGGGGTGGCTGTAACATAATCCTGGTAGGAGATGGTTGAACCACACCCTAAGAGAGAGGATTAGGAAGTAATCCTCAACCATGGCTTTTGGGGCAAGTGGTTAGCCCATCACATTCCTAACCAAGAGGTTGTGAGTTCAATTCCTTACATTGGTATCAGAGCCTAGGAAGTAGGCTTGGGCAAGGTGGAATGATCCAATGGCCTCTAAAAAAGGCGCTTGGGCATCCTCCATGTGAAAGGGTAGGAATTGTGGAAGGCGCGCGCGTCGGTTTCAAGGATGGACCTTACAATGATTGGGGTGTATCTCTCAATCCGTATGTCGGATTGAGGCATGTAATATACCGTTGGAAAGCTCTCGGAACGAACTTTGCAATGAGCTAGCTTGGAAGTGTGAATTCCTTGGGAATCATTGGGTGGCACTTGATTGAGTGTTCAAGATACCAAGCATGGGTGAGAACAAGGTTCAAGACTGAGGTTGAGAACAAGGGCTCGAGACACCGAGGTTGCGAACAAGAAGGTTCAAGACACCGAGGTTGAGAGCAAAGGTTCAAGAGACCAAGGTTGCGAACAAGGTTCAAGAAACTATGCGAGGTTGAGGGACATCAATTCAAGGGCACCTAGGGGTTCAAGGGACTGATCACCGAGGCTAGAGGGATACAAGAGTAGATCATTGAGGACAATGATCGACCAAGGGGGGAAGAATGTAACATAATCCTGGTAGGAGATGGTTGAACCACACCCTAAGAGAGAGGATTAGGAAGTAATCCTCAACCATGGCTTTTGGGGCAAGTGGTTAGCCCATCACATTCCTAACCAAGAGGTTGTGAGTTCAATTCCTTACAGTGGCGTTGAGTACCGTTTTGTAGGCAACTTGGTAAGCCCAAACAACATGATGAAATTGTTTGTCCCAATCAGAGCGTTTATTATTTACCAGTTTTGTCAATACATTACAGAGGATCTTATTGGTGCTCTCGGCTTGTCCGTTAGCTTGTGGGTGATAAGGGGCAGACTTCTTATGTATCACCAAGAATTCCTGGAGAAGATTTTCAATGACCTCATTCAAGATGTGTGTGCCTCTATCGCTCACTAACTCTATTGGTAGTCCATATCTCGTGAACACATTCTCGAATAAGAACTTAGCCGTAGTCTAAGCATCATTCTTTGTTGTGGCTTTCACTTCTATCCACTTTGTAAGGTAATCTGTGGCTACAATAATATACTCTGCATGAGAGTTTCTAGCTAGGGGGTTAATAGGACCTATGAAGTCTATGCCCCATTTTGAAAATGCACGCCCTCCCATCATTGGCCTCAAAGGCATCTCGTCTTTTCTAGGATATTGTGCACGTTGGCATGTGTCACATTTCTTCACATAGGCATGGACATCCATATGAAGAGTGGGCCACCAAAGTCCTGAGAATAGAATGGTCTTGATTACTCGATCAGGACCGAAGTGTCCACCTGCAACACCACTGTGTGCAGTTTCTAAGACTTTCAAATAGTCTGATTCACGAATGCATAGTCTTAAGTAACCATCTTTGCCTCTTCGGTATAGGTTGTCTCCTACTAAGGCATAGCCTTGAGCTTCTTGCTCCATGCTTCGTCTTCTTGCTAGACTAGCCTCTTTGGGTAATCTTCCCGACCTCATAAACTCTACCAATGGAGCACTCCAATCTGGAATTAATGACACTTGATAAAGGGTTGCATGCTCCACTGGGGGTTTTTCCTTGCAGATAGGACAATTCTTAATCCACTCATGAATTTCTCCATGCTAGGCCAATACACTCCTAAACGTTTCAAATTCTGCAATGTTCGTTGTTTAGAATAGTGATTTCCTAGCATTCCTTCATGGGCTTGTTGCAACCAACTACTATGTTCGTCATCCTCCACACAACAAGCTAATACACCTTTTGTATCTTGTTTGTACATGCTTCCTGCCAATATATGATATTTTTGTGATTTCACAATTTCTTCTTGTGATGTTTTAACATTCTTATTTGCGGGTCCGAAGGTTAGAGCTGGTACCAACTTATTTGCCCATTTAGGAACAACTTCTAAATTGAATAGATAAGCATCGGGTAATTCATCAGACACTCCTTGCAGTGATTCTCCTGAAGTGATGCGAGAAAGGTGATCTGCCTGAAGGTGGGTTCTACCTTTCCTAACAACAACTTCAAAGTCATATTCCATTAGTATGAGGAACCATCTTACTAAGCGTCCTGTATTGCAAGGTTTATTGACCAAATATAACAAAGCTTGATGATCAGTGAAAAACTTGAACTTGTTGGCCAATAAATAGTGTCTAAACTTCTTCACAGCATAAACCATGCCTAAACCCTCGCGCTCGGTGGTGGTATAGTTTCGTTCAGCTGCAGTTAGCTGTCTGCTAGCGTATGCTATGGGTAAATCTAAATTTCCTTCACCTGTGGGTTGTGCTAGCACACATCCTGTGGCGTGATTGGATGCATCCACATGGACATGGAATGGTTTATTCCAATCAGGAGTGGTCAGTATTGGTGCTGTGCACAAACGTTGCTTTAGTTCATTGAAAGAATTCTCGCATTCATCGTTCCACTCAAAATTAGACAACAAGGCATAAAGGGGTCTAGCTATGATCGCGTACATGTGGATAAACCTACGGTAATATCCACAATGGCCCATAAAGGCTTGTACCTCTTTGACATTCATTGGCCTTGGCAGCTCCGTTATGGCTCGTACCTTATCTTCATATGTTGAGATTCCATTCTTAGAAACAATATGACCTAAGATTTTACCTTGACGCACCATGAACACACACTTTTCTGGGTTCAGACACACTCGATATTCTCTACACTTGTTGAAGATCTGTCTGAGCTCAGGGATGTGGTATCTTCTTTCTTGGGAATGAGCACATAAATCGTCCACATATACTTCTAAGCTCTTTCACAAGAACTCTTTGAAGACATGACACATGAGCCTTTGGAATGTTGCAGGTGCATTGGTGAGCCCAAATGGCATCACACGAATGCAAAAATTCCCCACTCTGTGGCAAAGGCCGTTTTGTGTTGATCTTCTAGGGCTATGGCTACTTGGTTGTAACTGGAAAATCCATCAAGAAAGCTATAAACTTCCTTGCCTGCAACATGCTCCAATAGGTGTTCTGTGATTGGAAGCGGATAACTATCTCTAATTGTAGCGGCATTAACTTTTTTAAGGTTAATACACACTCGCAACTTCCCGTTCTTCTTGGGCACCACTACAATGGGGGACACCCATTCAGTATGCTCAATCTCATAGATAAATCCAGCTTCAATCAGCCTATCAATTTCTTCTTTTATTTTGGCTGCATATGTATCATTATATGTGTAGGGCTTTTGTTTGGTGGGCTTGGCATCAACAGTCATGGGGATAGTATGAGAGCAAATTCTTGGATCTACCCCTTTCAAGTCTCTATAGTGCCATGCAAACACATCCCTATATTCCCTTAATAGAGCTACGAGCTCCATTTCTTCTCTTGCACTTAGGTCATCTCCTATATATGTGCATCTCTCTTCGTTCTCTTCAATGGTCACTACAATTTTCTTGGTCTTTTCTTTATTATCATATGATTCTCCCGTGATGGACTCTCTCTTAAGCATTCGTACAAAAATTTTGCGGTCGTCGACTTCATATTTCTTGAAGTTTTCTGGCACTTCAAACAGTGATTCCTCCTCCTCTTGTTTCACCGCTTTTCTTTGGTTTTTCTTTTGACTGCTCTCACTTGCATCCTTTGAATTTACCGTTTTAATACTTGTGAGAGGTTCTTCTTCTTTTTGGGTAAGCACACCTACATCTTCTAGATAGTGCCGCTCTGAGTTAAAGCAACTATCCATCACATGATGGATCAGGTGAACTTTCAGAATGCATAGAGATGGAATCTTCTTTCGCTTTGTGGATAGGATTCCACTGTAGGGGTGGTACGTCTCTGAAGGTGTAGTCCTTCAAATTGACCTTGGTGGTGACCCCTAAGTGTTGTAAGTACAAGGAGTTGGTTGCCCAATCCTGTACTACTCGCAATTGTCGTAGGAAGGGTCTTCCTAGGATCATCTCATAAACATTGTTTTTCTCAAAGTCACATATAGCAAATGTGTGCTCAAACTCTACACCACAAGTGGTTAGAGTTATCCCTTCTAGCAATCCTAGAGGTCTTTCAAAATGACCGTCGGCCATTTGAAGCTTCATTCTAGTTGGCCTTAATGTGGGTTTGCCCCATTTCTTCCACAAGGAGGTGGTCGCAATAGCAACACTAGCACCTGAATCTATGATTGCTTTGATTGTGTAAACTTGATAGGTGATTGGAAGATAAGTATTACCTTCTTCACCCTCACACATGTCCCCTATTTTGTGTAGAGGTATCTCTGGTACTTTCTGCTTAGAGCCTCCTTTTGGCATATTGGAATCAAGTTCTGGAACCTGATCCTTCACATGATTCCATAGCTCGGGTTTTGCTTTTGACAACTCTTCTACAATGAGATGACATTGAACCTTAGTGTTCTTCACGACCTCAGTGTTCCTTGGAACCACTGAGTCTTCATGTCGGACCAGTATTGTGGGAGCTCTAATATGGAGAGATTCAGATTCCCATGGGCCTGGAAATTGAGGCAGTTCTTCTAAGGTATTAGATTCATAATCTAACCTTCCGTCTTCTTGCTGCTCGACTTGATCTCCGTAAATGGATGGAATGTCTTGGGGAAATTGATCATGAAGGTCATCAATCTTAGGAATAGGAGGGGAATTACCCTTCTCCTTGGCCCATTTCTCTTCTTGTATTTCCCGCAAGAACTCTTGAGAGTACTGTTGAATTGAAGGAGGTATTCCAGCATTCGTGGAATTAGGAACATAAGCTCCCCTTGGTGGTGAGCTTCCTCTTTCAATAACTGGTTGAGCCTGTGGAGGTAAAGAAACTTGTGGTTTGTTTACCAACTGCTCTAATCTTTCTAGTAAGCCATGGAAATGCAAATCTGGTTTAACAGAGTTCGTCTGATTGAACTTTTGACTAGTCTCGAGTATGGCTTGAGCTTGTTCTACCATTTTCATGCACATTTTCATCCGTTCAATCTCTAAATCCGCTCTAGGATAACTCTTTTCTAGGTTTGCAGCTGTAGGCCCTTCTTGAAGTCGAGCCTAGTAGGCCTTGAACATCATGTCCAAGCCTTCTGGGGTTGGATCTGCAAGAACAGACCCTGGTTGCAGCCTATTTACAATGGGTGGTGGGGTGGGATGAGGTGAAGTGAATGGAGTGTCGGCATGCGAGGGGTTTTGAGATGCGATGTCTTCTATTTTTGTTTTTGCATCTTTCAAGCTTTCTTTTAGTTCCGATAACTTTTTATTCCACTTGCGATTAGCCTTCTCTCTGGTATCTTTCCATGTCCTTGTTTTCTTCTTACTAGGGTCTCCCAATTCACTCGACTCTGATTGCTCTACTGGTTTATCCTGTTTTAATGCTTGTGCTCTAGTAACTGCCTGTATAGGAGCCACATTACTGCAACTTGAACTTGAATCCGCCACTAAGCCTAGCACATTAATGGGTGTAATCTTGGGCGCATCTAGAGGGGTTTCTTGGACAATCTCTGGGGAGATGGTCTTTGCCACAATCAGGACAAAAAGCCTGTATGGTGATAGCATGTCCTTGACTCAGAGATGGTGGGTGGGGACAATCACAAAGGAAATGGTCGCCCTGACATCTGAAACATGGTCCTCTAGGGGCTTGTGGTCTTACTTGTCTCAATTGGGGCCTAGGGTTAGCATTTGTGTACATGACATTGGAGTATTCAGGCTCCCAATTTTGTTCCATAGGTGGTGCCTCATATTGATACGGATATATCTCACTATGTTCAGGTGACTCTGTGTAATAAGCATGTGGACTACCTTCATGGGAGTAGTCTGAACAATGAGCATGAGAGTCATTCTCTGAGATCAGTGGGGTCACTGGCACCAATGCTCTATTTGGATTTTCCTCTCCCATAGCATACTTGATGGGAATCACATTGGCAGGGGCTGGTGGTTGGTTTCCCAAGATTGGTTGTGGCCTATATTGTGCCTGATATTGTTGTTGTGGTCAATAATATGGCTGTTGGCATTGGTTCTGATACCTACCTTGTTGATAAGGTTGCTGATAAGTTTGTCTAACAGCGTGTCTATTGTAGGGACAATCTTGAGTCGTGTGGTTCGTGTATTTTCTCTCAATAGTGCAATATGGAGCATTCCATTCTCTGATGTTTTGGTTTTACATTGGGCATATGTTAGCCATGTGGTCCCCTCTACAGGTATAACATCGGTTCAATGAGGTGACTCTGTGTTTGTCTATTTTGGACTCCCAGCTTCTTGGCAACTTGCTCAGCTATCTCATCTATTTCTGTGGAGATTTTTGAAGTATGACTAGTAGAACTATCAGAATCCTTATAGAGTTTGGACAATCCTAACTCCTCACCCAAGTTATCTTCTATGTCAATGCACGTCCGCATACACTCTTCTATGGATCTGGGCTCTTTCAAGTACACATATGATCTTAACTTTGTGCTCAGTAAGCCATCTAAGAACAAAGCCACTTGTTTGGCTGGTGTGGGTAACTCTAGAGCAGGGCATCTTTTTAGGTATTGTCTGAACCTTCTACCTGCTAGTCATACTGTTTCTTGGGGTGTCTGCTTGAAACTGTGGATTAAAGATGATGTGTTATGCCTGATACCACTCTTGGAAAATTCTACAATGAATTCGTCTAGCAGTTGACCTATATCGCGATAGTTGCGACTACTCAGTGGTTGAAACCAAGCTAAGGCAGTGCCCTTAAGAGTCAAACCAAATGCCTCGTACTGGGTGAACAAATCCTCAACTTGGTCCGCTCTTAACACTTGTTTGAACTCGGCCACATGATCATAAGGATCTCCTGTCCCGTCAAAATAATTCTTCATTGCCTTGATCACCTGAGTGGGTCTAAGGGTTCTTGGGTGCTCTCGGGGTCTAGGCAATGGAAACTCCTGTTCATCTCTTTGTTGCCTATTTGCTTGATGTCTCTCTCTTCCAGGTCTTTCATTTTCAAATCCTAATCTATTTCTACCCACAGTGTGTGCAAAACTTACCTCAGGTCTCTCTCTATTTCTTTCTCTCTGGGCTTCATGAGCTTGGGATGATCCTACTCCTTGGAGGCCATGGGAAACATTGGATCTTGATGGAGGGAAAATCAATTCAGTCTTCCATGTATATGCATGTCTATCATGTTCTGTTACCAAGAATATCTTCTCTGATGTGTTATCCAGGTAGACAACTTTGCCTGGTATCTCAGGATCTTTGAATTCATAGATGATGACTATGCCCAGTTGGCTAGGTTGATCTGGTTTGAATCTCCAAAAGGCTTCCTCTCTTTCTCTATTCAAGAATAGTTCTATGCTTTTGTTGTCCTGAGGGATCCAATCTGGAGTGATCACTCTGGTCAAAACTGACTTACCTCTAGGCGTCTGGGGTCCTTGTCCTACATTTCCTTGTTTTAGGTCTCCTATCTCATTCTCATGAATGACATTTCCAAACTCATCGGTCCTATCTGGTAGGTTGGTGACCACATACATGGTTCCTTCCTTATCAGTGTTTGAACCCTCTTCGAACTTGACCACTGGGTATTCAAGTCCAAAGGGTTGATCTGGATTTTTGAGTTGAACCATTGATCGCCTCAGGCCATCCTCATAGATGCGAGCACCTAATCGGTTGGTCCGAATATATTCCAATTGTGTCTTATAGGGACCTTCTGGTGTTTGCAGATGGGCAGTTCCTGAGCCACCTGCAGGTTTCCCCATGCTAAAAGACATTTCTGAGTCACTTGTGTCAGAGTTTAGTACGTAAGGACAACCACTTAGTTGTTGTGCCCAAGACTTAGCTGTATGGTTGACACTAGACTGAGAAGATCTAATGCTTTGTCTATCCTTGCCTAGGTGTCTACCAGATCTCAGGTTCATAAGCTTTGGTTAAGAGTCCAAAATTTCCCCTTGGTATGGTTTAAAATCCTTTGGAGTCCCCTTGGTTCCCTAGTCCCACCTGAGGGTCAACTTCAAATTATCCTATCTGAAAATCAATGCATTATTCTTATAAAAAATAGTTGAGGCCGTGTAGGATTCGAAACGAGCTTTCCAACGAGCTATAGAGCTCAAAAAATGGACTTTGGATGAAAACGTTATGTCAAATCAGGCTCCTGGGGGTCAAAACAGGCAAACATGACCTTTTGGAAAAAATCATGATTTTGTGAAATCAAGAGAATCGCGATGTTGTAAATCTCCAGAGAATCGCGATTTTGTGAACTTCAAGAGAATCGCGATGCTGTAAATCTCTAGAGAATCGCGATGCTATGAAATCAGAGAATCGCGATCCTGTGAAACCAAGAGAATCACGATTGTGTGAAATCAGAGAATCACGATTGTGTGAAATCAGAGAATCGCGATTGTGTACCTTGAGAATCGTGTTTTCACAAAATCGTGTTTTTGGCTGAAAATTGTGATTTGTGAGAATCGCGATTTTGAGCAGAGAATCGTGTTTTTGAGAATCGCGATTTTGAGTAGAGGATCGTGTTTTTGAAAATTGCGATTGCCAGTAGAGAATTGTGTTTTCACAAAATCGTGTTTTCATAGAATCGTCTTTTCACAGAATCGTGTCTTTGGCTGAAAATCGTGATTTGTGAGAATTGCGATTTTGAGCACAACCACAGAATCGCGATTCTGAGAATGATCTCAGAATCGTGTTTTTGAAAACTTGGAGAATCGCAATTCTGAGCACAAGTAGAGAATCGCGATTCTGAGAATGACCTTAGAATCGTGTTTCCTTCAGAGGGCTTTTAGGCGGGAAACAGAGAATCGTGATTTTCAAAAAAAATTGAATTTTTCACAGAATCGCGATTTTCATCACAAAATCATGTTTTTTGGCGGGAAATTCAAATTTCTGAGCGTCGAGCAATAGCGAGCTCCGTATGTGCAGAAAATCATGAAAAAACACAAGCGATTGCTCTCTCTTGCACTTCCTAACTCCTTCCCACACAATGATGCATGAAAGATGGTATAAAAATGGTGAAAATGCACTAAAAAACGAGAAATTTCTATGAAGAAGAAGATGAAAGAAGATGGAGGTGGCGATGATGATGAAGATGAAGAAGAAAAATCAGAAAATGAACAAAAATGACAATTTTTTTACCTTCCAACGTCACAAATATACAATCTTACCATCACAACGCTCATCCTCGAAGCTCTCTCCCTGGCAACGGCGCCAAAATTTGGTGTAGCTCAAGCGTAAGAACCACCTCCTTTACTTGTCAATCCGTGGAGACGTGAGGACCGGTATGAAGACCACGAGCAAGTGAAGGCACAAGTGCGTGAGTGAAAGCACACAAACATGCACACACATACACACACACGCGCACAAGGTAAGATCAAAGAGAGGAACAATGGAAAGCTTCGATTGCAAAAGAGTTCTCTTACAAAATCTCTATTCTCTAAAAAGCTGCCCTAAAAAATGAGCTCTCTAGCTCTTTTTATAGTTTTTTTACTAGGTTTGGCCCTGTCCAGACCTAGTGTCTGGCCTAGTTAAAAATTAGTTTCTAGGGCTTATTTGAGGGCTCAAACGAAGTCTAAAAATTATGAAAATTGGTAGGATGATACTTCTAACACTCCTCAAGCTCAAGGACTCCTTAGCTTGGACAAAATGAAGTTACAAAAATAGAAAATGGTATTTACAATGGTTTTTAGTGATGAAAATCACTATTGTTGTAGGGGATTCTTCTAAAAATTTGACATACACTTCTTGGAGCTCCCTACTTGCTCCTTCTACTTGTGTGTCCACCTCTTTGATGTGCTCCTGTGCTTTGTCCTTGACCTTCAGCTTCAACAGTATATAAACTCAAGAAGAATTCTGATGGTTCCATTAACAGGTATAAGGCAAGGCTTGTAGCAAAAGGCTTTGCACAAACTCAGGGAATTGATTATGAGGAGACCTTCTCTCCTGTGGAAAAAATGCCTACTATTAGGGTTTTGCTTAGTATTGTCTCTTCCAAGAATTGGAAGATACTTCAACTAGATGTAAAGTATGCATTCTTGAATGGTTGGATAACAGAAGAGGTATATATGGCACAACCACCTGGTTTTGAGAGTCCAGTTTATCCTGATTATGTGTGTAAACTTAACAAAGCATTGTATGGTCTCAAGCAAGCTCCAAGAGCTTGGAATTTCAGGCTTGTTTCATTCTTGTAGGACAAAGGCTTTCAACCAAGCAAGGCAGATCCTTCCCTCTTTATTAAAAAGAGTAATTATGAGATCATCTACCTATGTATATATGTAGATGATATTATATTGTCAGGAAATGATGCAGATGGTATGAAGAAGATCAAAGATCAAATGAGAGAAGAGTTCAAGATAAGTGATTTGGGTTCACTTACCTACTTCCTAGGTTTGGAAGTTGTCTACAAAGATCATGGTTTGTTTCTCACTCAAAGAAAGTACATTAAGGACATGTTGGCAAAATTCAAGATGTAAGATTGTAAGATTGCAGGTACTCCAATGGAGGTCAATCACAAATTGAGCTCACATGAAGGTGAACTCATAGAGGACATGACATCATATCAAAGTCTAGTGGGTAGTCTCAACTATGCCACATTGACAAGAGTAGATATATGTTACAGTGTGAGTGTGCTAAGTCAATTTATGCACACACCAAGGAAACCACATATGGATGCTGCCAAAAGGATTCTCAAGTATCTCAAAGGAACCATAAATGAAGGACTTTATTATCCTTATGTATCTGATTTAGGTTTGAAGCTATTTTTTGATGTAGATTGGGCTGGCTTCAAGGAAGATAGAAGGAGCACTTCAGGTTATCTTACCTTTGCAGGTTCAAAGCTTATTTCATGCTCATCCAAGAAGCAACCCACAGTTGCTCTCTCTTCTACTGAAGCTGAATACAGAGGTCTTGCCATAGCTACTCAGGAAGCTATGTGGATGAAGACATTATTCAAAGATCTTGGATTGGAGTTTGGAACTCCAACTATTTTTGGTGACAATATGAGTTCTATTCACTTAGCTGCTAATCCTAATTTTCATGCAAGGACTAAACATATTGAAGTTCATTATCACTATGTACGAGAGAAGGTTCTAAGCACAGAGATTCAAATATCATATGTGTCCACTCATCAACAATGTGCAGATATTCTAACCAAAGCATTGGATGGTACAAAGCTTTGCAAATTCAAGGCTATGATAGGTTTGCAAGTAATCTTGGAAGATTGAAGACCTCAAGCATACTTGGCTTGAGGGGGAGCTGTTGGAGCAATTCTATGACAAGCCTAAGTATTGGCTTGAGTCCCACAAAGTCATAGAAGAAGCCTTAAAATTAAGACAATGTAAAGTTCACTTGTGAACTGCCTCTTGTAACTTTTGAAGAGTTTACTTAATGTAAAAGTGAGAGAATCTTAAGTGGTTGAGTCCAATTGATCAAAAAGGGAAAGAGGAGCCACAAATTCGTGATTTGTGGTAGGTAGAGAATCAAATCAATCACTAATTGATTGGAGAGTGATTGAGGGAAGTTAGCCTCCCAAACTCAACTATAAATAGATGGCAGCTTTAGTCGTGGTTAGAGAGATCTATGTGAAGACCTCCAAGAGCTGAGCTTTATGCCATATCAAGGTTTGATTACAAAGCACACATATGTATCAGTAAGTCCATTGTATTGTACAAGCAATATACTTTCATTTTCATGATCATTTGAGTTCATATTTCCATGTTCTTGTGAAGTGTACTACTCACTGCCATATCTCTCAGTTTTCTCAGTCAGATTGCAGAGATGGTTTCTCTGAGCGTGGTGAATCATTTTCAGTGATTTAACTTGGTAAAGTTAGCTCTATAAGTCAAATATATGCTCATCAAATTTGATTTCATTTGGGTATTGCAATCTTCAGTTATGTTCAGTTAAAGTCAACCCTATCTGTCATTTTCACTTATCTGTCAGGTACCCGACTTTTTTCCTCATCTTGTCAGAGCTGTTTCTCAGCGTATACTTATCCAAATTCAATGACTTAAAGCTTCTTGGATTCAGCTTACTGTCTAGTATAAGCATACAAATTTTCATAATCATTGGATTCTTAAATCTAGAGTTATGTTCATTTTTATTCTCACTGGTCTCAAACTATAGCAGCTCGTGAAAATCGGGATGATGTCATCAGTTGCTAAACATCATTCTTAGTGTGTGGTTCATTATTTTTTATGAGATTACTCTTGAAAGTTAGCTCTTTAAGATAACTAGACTTCCCCAAGAGGAATTAAGCTAATTGCTGCTGTGCTCAGAGAATTATGCAAAACACTAGAGAGGTGTATGAACCAAAAATAGCAAGTTCTTCACCTCTGAGCTAACTCCAACTTATCTGTTTTGATCTATCTTTTTGTGAGTGATCTTCCAAGGTACATAGGGTGTCTAATACATCCATTGGCAAGCTAAAAGGGCCCACCACATACTCCTGGAGTTCATTTGCATGGTGTAGATCAAGGATTTTGCAACACCTCTTCATCTTCAAGCACATACCTATCCATCTCTTCACAGAGATGCTTATATTGACGAATCGAAACAGGTATATACCTTTGGCACAAAAGGACGAAATAGCCTGCACAAGCGCTGTGATAGTGCGTTCGGAGGCCGAAACGAGCTCAGATCGCGATTTCGGCACCACACAGCAAAGCTGTTTTGATCTTTGAAACACCCTGAGTATGCTCACCAAATTTCGTGCGAATCTGAGATTGCAAACAGAGGAGTGTCGACGGCGCCCTAGATGAAGCGACGACCTGCTCTGATACCGATTGTTGGAGTTAGACGTCTACGGAAGCACGCGAACAGCACAAGGAAGAAGAAGAAGAAGCTTGGAGCACAAACACACAATACTGAATGTATTACTAGAGAATGTACAAAGATAAGTAGTCGATTAGGGCAATAGGCGTATATACAAGGGGGGGGGGGAAAAACCTCCTAAAGAGGGAAAAAAGTGCCCCGGCGGTCCTAGTGTGTTCATAAACATCACTACCTAAATATATCAACATAGATCACAAGATCCAGCTTCTTTTAGAAAAATAATGGAAAAAAGAACTTGACTATGATCATGGGAGTTAACATGAGAAAATTAAAATGGACAAAGCTTGGGAGCATGGCGGAGAGGCAGAAGGCAAAAGCCATGACGCCTGCAGAAAGAAGGGAAGCTCAATGACGGCTTTTTTTTTTGCCTTTTTTTTGACAGGAGAGGAAGTCTTGGAAGGCGAACATAATTCTCTTGGCAACATCAAAGTGCGGCAGAGATCAGAGGAAGTAGTTTTGATTTCGTTTGGGGGTGGGGTCTCGTCTCTCCCACGAATTCTGTAAGAGGTGCTTCCTCTCATCATACGGCTTGCCAAAAGGATCGTCCTTTGTCCAGCAAACCTAACTGTCAAAATGGCAAGTCTGTGCAGAGAGAGAGAGAGAGAATGTGTGTGTGTGAGAGAGAGAATGTGTGTGAGGGAGGGACTGAGAAGTGCAAAAAGTTGAAAACTCGTCACTCAGGAGAGAGAGAAGGATCTTACATACACACACAGCGAGTACACATGCCGGGAAGCTGAATAGTGAGATGTTGGTCGTGAGGCAGATATGGTTACTTGAGACTCGAGGGTCTGGGCAAGCTTGCTGCCGCCCTAGAGAGAGGAAGAGAGAGAGAAGATATATTTAGTTGGTCTTAGGAATTATTATAAAAGCATTGCTGTGTGTGATGAGAGAGAAATCCAGTGGTGACTAGGAAAAAGGAGCAATTAGAAGACACGCCATGGATCTCTTTTCATAATTTGCTCAAGCTTTTCGGTTGACGAGGGAGGAGAGAGAGAGAGAGAGAGCAGGTAAGTGCAGAGGGCGCATGGCACACAGTAGATAGATCATGTTAGAAAAGAACTATCACAGATGATTTTCTCTCATGACCAATGATTTCCTCTCATAACCAATGGTTTCTCTAAATAAAGGCTTTCCCTCCACGACACCCGTCCCTCTCTCTCTCACACACACTTTCTCTCTCTAATACGTGATCATGTGTACCTCCGTTGATGCATGCCCTTGCTGTTGCATGTCCGCTCGGCTTCCTGTTTAACCCTTTCTTCTTCTTCTTTCCTGGCTTATCAGTAATCATATGTCTTCTACTCTTCGACTCGTACTCACACTGCCCTATCTTCGTACATAGCTTCTAAAGAGTCGAGTGCCTTTCTCTTCTCCATGCTCTCCTTCGGTCACACACATTTACGCAGGCGGACGTCAACAGCGTACTCTAGCGTTCGTTTGCGCCTCTCTTCTTGTGGCCCCCGGTATTTCTTGGTAGTGCGTCTAGCTCTGCTTTGCGCTTGCGGCACTCACGTCCTATCTTCGCCCTACTAGCATCCAACAGCTGAAACCGATGAGGTTGCCATCGAAGTTCCCCCATCATCAAAAGTTCGCTAACCCGGCATCGTTTGTTTCACCTACTTACGATTTCCAATCTTGTTCGCTTGTTGACAGTTTGGCGTCTTTTCTGGATAAACGAAGCTCAGCTTTTTTGGATCTGCCAGGATTGGAAGGTGATGAAGCAGGTCTGACGGCGTTGAGGCCTCAACAGAAGCTGCCAGCTATGGATGAAGGTCTTGAAGACTGTCAAGATCACGACCAGTCGCGAAACACTAAGAAGAAGCTTCTTGTTCAACTCGCAGAGAAACCTAGGTTCGCAGTTGACTTACACTACAAAAAGCACAAGGTTGAATCAAAGTTCCGTAAGAGCTTGAGCGCAGGTGTCACTTGCAGATTCTGTGGCAAAGTATTTCTTTCAGGAAAGGCTCTAGGAGGCCATATGAGAGTCCACGGAGCTCTCGCGTTTGAACGCGGCAACACTTCTTCAGCTGTAGAAATGCAAGAAACTGGAACGGAGACGCGCGATGTTGAAACCCTTGGATCTGCTCATAATACGGCTTCGCATACATCAGGGATCACAGTTGCTAAAGCTGAAATTAACGTATCATCCAGCTGCAACATCGGCTCCTCAAATTCGCAAATGAGCTTGGAAGCATCTTACGACACATTGAAGATAGACAGAGCTAACAAGGACTTACAAGATCGAGGAGAGAACATAGAAATAATAAGATTCTCTGGTGCAGATGATCACGAATATACTCTAACTTGCAATAAGATGTCTGTGATGAAAAAGTCAGTCGGTGAGCGTATTGGCTTTGGTAATACACACCCGCCTGTGGAGACTGTAAAAGGGAGTAGGAAGCCGTCTTCAACTCTATATGAGCTTCGCCGTAATCCCAAGCCGAACCAGAGGTTCTTTAGAGATCAAGAAATGGGTATCCCTATTACAATTTGGCCTACTTGCAATCAGGCAATGTCATCAGTACATTTAAGGAAGTCTAGGTCTCCGTCCCCAGAGAGTGAACGATCCTGCACTGTGTGTGGCAAAGTTTTTTTCTCTTCTAAAGCTTTGTTTGGACACATGAGATGCCATCCAGAACGTGAATGGCGAGGTATTCAGCCTCCCGAGCGAATCCTTGAGGCCGGTCCTGGGCTACAGCTGATTAATTTGCCAGGGTCTTCCTATAAAGATGCAACCATGAGCTTCACAGAAAGCTACAGTGGCAAGTGTAAACACGTACCAATAGGTCCAACCATTACCAATCTTCTTTGTGAGGAAGAGGGAAACTCATGCAGAGCTCATGTTCCATTCAACGACTTGCAGTCCGCGACTATGGTATCCAATATTTTGGGACCAAGGAGGCCACAATTTGATGTTGAGGTTTCAAGAAAAAGTCTCAGCAGTGAGTCTGAGAATAATCATAATATTACACTGCATGCTTCAAGGAAGTCGGTCAAGAGTAGGAGCGTGACTAGTTGTGCAAAAAAAGAAATTTATCATCAGTATCGAGAAGGGAATCCGTATCTTTGCTGGGCCACTCGGAACAAGCGGTCGAGAAGAAGTCGTGGTGTGCTATTGGATTCGCAAGCTGAAATTACAGTGTCTACCTCCAAAGCGACATGTAATGCAATGAATTGGGATCAGCCAGAAGATCTCCAGATTGACAATCAGGATGATTTGGACATGGCGAATTGCCTTGTTATGCTATCTAATGCTGATCATAGAAATCCAGAAAATTTAGTAAGATCTGAATCTGTTCAGGAGTCCCGCAAGTTCTTAAACAAGGACGTGAAAGAGCACAGTCTCCATGTGGTGGAGGTTTTGGAAAATGGCTACGGTGGAAAAGCTAACGCTCAGCTTGGCAACTTCAGCTCCAAAAGAGATCAAGCGAGTCGTTCTAATGTGCATAAACAAGAACGAGGGCTTCGGAAATTCTCAAGGGAAGAGGACCAAGATGGAGAATATGATCGTACTAATTCTGGATGGGATTTCAATCCCGAATTGAAGTACCGATGCTTGACATGCAAGAAGTCCTTCAATTCCCACCAAGCTCTTGGAGGACATAGGGCAAGCCATAGAAAAACGAAAGGATGCTTTGCACAGACGATTTCGTCTATGGATGCAGAGAAACAAGAGAGCAACGATGATCAGATTGTGTCAGGGGGCGATGCAGTCATAGCCGAGGATTCAAATGAGTTACATCCAGTAGCTACGGAGCACAAGTCAACTTGTGATATAGGCAGCCCATTTCTGCGTCAAAAACAGGAGAGGTGCACTTACAGGAGTGCACATGCTTCCGTCGATCAATCTTTGAGAAAGGGGCATAAAACACATAAATGCTCTATTTGTCACCGTGTCTTCGCGTCTGGGCAAGCTTTGGGTGGCCATAAAAGGTGCCATTGGACAGGAGAACGTGTCACCACTGACACATACAGTGAGGCTTCCAGCAACATGTTAGGATCCTATGAAGCTGGTAGTGCTTATAAGTCAGATAAATCAGATAATGTCATCAGAATTTGTAGGCAGGATGCAATCGATTTGAATATGCCAGCACCATTTTGGGATGAAGATGAAAATGAGAGAGCTGAAGCTAATGAAATCTCGAACGTTGATCTAGTACACGCTGTACTCCAGGGTGAGAATAAAGTTGCCAAGGATCAAGCAGCAACAAATAAAGTGGATAACCAGCATGCCCTGCAGAGAAACGCTGGCCATGTTGATGAAGAGAACATAAGGGATTATCAAGCTTATGAGAACTCTGAGGTCCAAAATCTGCTAGTTACCAGGAAAAGGAGTCCTCCTGTCGGTGACATTGAATGCAAGCCAGATGTTGATGCTCGATATAGGTTTGGTATAGGATCATCTTTGTGGATGTGCGAAACTGCGAAAGGTATTGCCGACCTGCCTCAAATATGTATACTAGAGCCACATTTGTATGCCAACATAAGCAAAGAGCATCATCTACCGAATTTCTGCTCGAAATCTTCAGGTGCAAGATGCTCGAAGTGATCAGATACGCAAGGTAGAAACTTGATTGAGACTTTAATGTACAGAAATTTGTATCTATGATCCTAGACATTGGAAAATCTGTTATAGTCAAGTCTAATTACTAAGGGGGGATCGACTGCTTTTAGTCTTTATAGTTGATTGCTCTGTGCACACGAGTGTACAGTCGCCGTGCGTCCAGTCGTCCAGTCCAGAACGCATACAGGTCTCTCTCTCTCTCTCTCTCTATCACACACACACACATGCACGCACCTACGCACAGCTACTCCATATCATCAACTGTCAATTCTGTGACATTAGTATCACAGATCTAGTCGCCCGAACAAGCCTTCATGACCATCTCAAAATATACAATGCATAACTAACTCAATCCATTCGCGGTTTGCAACATTGTGCATGTAAATATTACTCAATGTGATAGATTCTCCATTTTCTCTCTCTCTCTCTCTCTCTCTCTCTCCCCCCCCCCCCCCCTTCAGTTGTGCTTATGACTGATTTGTTTTCTCATTAGTTGCAATATTTAACGAAAAGAAATGTATTCCGAAAGGTGGCCGAAATTTTCTTTTTACAATTAGGGATGGGAAACACCACTTTAATTTTGTTATTGCACTTCAATTTCCGATCGGTTGATGAATGTAATCTTCACAGAGATCCTCTCTCTCTCTGTCTCTCTATGTCTGTCTGTAGGTCTCTCTCTCTCTCTCTCTCCCCTTTTGTTGTACATTTAACTGATTTAGTTTCAACGTTATCGAAAAGAAAGGTACTCCAAGCTGGCCGAAATTTCCTTTTTGCAACTAGCGAGGGGAAATACCACATTAATTTGGCGGCTGGACTTCAACTTGCGATCGATTGATGAATGTGATCTTCACGGAGATCCTCAGCCCGAAGTGAACCAATACTTATATTGTGGGTCTTTTATCCTGTCAGCTCTGAGTAGCTGTTCTTCTCTGTAGAAAGCCGCTTGACGGAGCGATGCCTGCAGTCAGTCTCGTGGTTTACGAATCAGTTAGCCCCACTTTCTCGATTCGTACAAAATAAAAGTTTTCACGTGGCTTCCTCACTCAGTGCTGGACCCTATGCTTCATGATTTTCTTTAAAATTGGTTTGCTTGAGAGCATTTCCAATAACTTCTTCTTCTCTCGTTGCACGTACATGATACATAATGATGCAACCGCTCATCTCATGCACGTGCATCCCACGTACAGAGCTTTCTGCTATTTCACGAATGGTTGTCCACAGTAGTCGTCGTCGTAATGTCGGTATCTATTTCTGGTGGACTACCCTGTCCTTCATATTTGGAGGTTATCTCGAAATCGCTCCTTACATCTAAAATTTCTTTCTTTTTGAATGAATTTTAAGTCATGTTGAATAGTTCAAAATAAAAAATATGGTAGATAGGCCCGGGTCTAATGGTAAACACCTTGATCTCCACATTTCCATGTGTGTCTACAGGTGAACGGCTGTGGGATGTAAAAAGGTGCCTCTACCTTACCAAGTTCGATGTGGGCACTGGGTGCCATTTCAAATTTTTTGTTCTTTAAAATTGTAAGAGGGTCAAGCGTTCATCATCCTTAAAAAAATAAGAGCGTCGAGACTCTCTGATGCAATGGTTCATTAGTACACAGACTCTCTGATGCAATGGTTCATTAGTACACATCTCTGTCATGTTGCAGACACGACAAGTTAACGATTCATACTTTTCGTCTTCAACACATACGTATTGCTCAGCTTCTGAATGTGCGTGTAATATCGAATTTCGCATAATACGTTCATTCGAAAGGGAAAAAGAAACGTTAAGAGTTCCTCAACTTGAATGCAGAATGTTTCCGTATATTTACACACATCACAATCATGTTGCAGACGCAGGTTATTCGTTGATAGATTTCAACACATACACATTTGTCAGCTTCCGCTAAATATCGTACCGTTTCTTGGCCATTATTTCTAGCATATGTTGACTAATTAGTTGTTTTTCTTTAAGAATCTGCATGTTATTAAATAACTGTTCAATATGTACATTGCTTTTGAAAATTGGATGTTGTCTTTTGCTAATGATTTCTGTTAGGGCTATTAGAAGTTCTTAATCTGACACCAATTCTGTTATGGACAATCAAGGGTCGCTGTAGTACAAGTAACTATATTTACGCACATTTGGTACGTACTGGTTATTTTATTTCGGTTTTCTCTAATTAAAAAGCTTCAATTCTACTCTCCGTTAATTTTTTAAGCTGTTTCTGAAAGTTGAGTTACTTGTAGATTTATTGATTCTAAAGTAAACTTTATTCTACAGAGTTGTGTAGAGGGAAAGATAGTATTATTTCTTTGCTTCATATTATTGCATGCAATCTTTTTGGGCTGCTGATTAGGGCAGTGGAGATATTTATATGAACTTTTCTTTTATGATTATTCTATTATGATTATGATGATCATGATGATGATGATGATTTTTTTTTTTGTGGGGGGACTGTAGATAAATTTACTTCATAAGATTCCGTAAAAATGGGAGTAATTTATTCTTGTTTAAGAGATCTTAAGTCCCCTAATTAACCATATCAATCTATCATTGTAAAATGACCCGGATATTATTATCATCAAAGCCCTTTCTGCGTAACGTCTGGCTCTTATAGAACAATTTGTAATACAATTTAAAATCAAGTATAAAAAAACATTCTCATGTTGTCTTTGTAGGTGCATATGGAACCAAATGGAGATATTTTGGCTGTTCCCACTACCCATTTCATGTTTTTATTGATGTTGCAATGAGGCTTCATCAACGAGCTTATTTGGCACAACCTTAGCATCAAGAATCCCTAGGCCACTAGAATCCTTAGAGCAAGATCAAATGTCCTAACTAGTTTTTGGCACATCCCTCAGATTAGCGTCACCTATCCAAATAGGTTTTCTGCAAATCCTTTTCATCTATATCAAGTCAGATTCAGATTTTGTCCATCTCAAACAAGCAAAGAAATTAAATATGGAGGAAATTTTAAATGTCTTGATCGTCGTTGCTTTACCAACCACATTCAACAACATTCCCTTCCAATACTAAAGCTTGGAATTAATTTATTAAGAACCTATCCCTTCTTGCATGCATCAAAACCTCAAAATATAATGGGATTCCAAGTAGCAAGAATACTTGGCTAGAGGCAAGTTCAAGGAACCCATGGTCCTTGGGAAGTTGAGTTGGGGTCGAGAGATGGTCTTGAGAGTACTTTTAGCATGGTTAATTTTGGAGCCATAAGAAATGTAGAAAATATCAAGCCATTTCCAAATCCAAGAAACACATCCTCTTCGTTAAGGAAGAAGGCATTATTCTCCTCACCAAACATCATAAGGACCATCTAATCTTCTCCTTGAGAAATAAAAAAGACCACTGTTTTGACCATAATGAACCTGAATTTCAACTAGGTAGCTAAGACCATTGGAGAAAATAGTAGATAAGAGAGGAGAAAGTAGGCAACCCTACTTGATTGGGCTCTTGATCCAAATGTACACAGAGAAACTATTATTAATATTATATGAGCTAAGGCATGCCTAAGAGAGTGGCAATCACTTTTATGGATCTAGGTTGGAAACCCAAACCCTTGAGAGATTGTAGGATGAAATCCCACTCCAATATGTCATAGGCTTTATCAAAGTCAATCTTAAGAAACAATAAGTTTTTCTTTGATTCTTTATCGTATTCAAGGCCTTCCCAGATATCCACAATGGATTCTAAAATGGATCTACCCTTGATGGCTTTATCAAAGTCAATCTCAAGAAAAAATTAGTTTTTCTTCAATTCTTTAGCATATTCAAGGCCTTCCTAGATGTCCACAATGGATTCTAAAATGGGTCTACCCTCCATGAAACCTTTTTGACCTTTTGTAGTTCCAATCTAGAAGGCGGTTTGAAATGCAATTAGCCAAGCCCTTTATGATGACCTTGTATTGTGTTTGAAGCATGGTGATCGGTCTCCAACTTTTGATCTTGCTCTTGCTATGTTTCTTATGGCTCAATTTGATAAGTCCTTCATTCAAACATATCAAAGGGCTCCAAAGCTAAGGGCTTCCTTCCACATTAAACTTAAGGGTCCAACAAGAGAATTTTGATGTGTATAATAAAGTTCCATTTGGTGATGAAACAAGGTGTGAACTTCCACTTAAAATACACAAATTTATAGGAGATTTTGAGAAATTATCACAACAAATGTCTGACTTTAACAATGAAGATGATTTTTTGCATATCATGCAAACAAAGATTATGATAATGAACATGAGAATAAATTACATGAAATCCATTGATGAAGTCTCTAGATCATGAAATCAATGCATATGGAGAGATGAATTTGAATCTCCCTAGAAGAATAAGCATATTGATTAAGAAAATGATTGAATGAACTAATATGAAATAGATAAATCCATTGAACTGAAAGAAGTGAGTGACACAAGTGCCAATGAGAGTGAATTGGTCACAAAATCCTATCTTGAACCTACTGAAATGAAATAAGTGAGTGATGCAAGCGTCAACGAGAGTGCACTAGCCACAAAAGCTCTTATTGAAAATATTATTTCCATTTCTCCATATGATGAAGAGGAAGGTGAGAGTAATATTTATTTTATTGTTGAAGATAATGATGAATCTATTGAACTTGTTCCCATTCACAAACTTGTTCAAGAATAGAACTGATATTAGGAAACAATAGCTTGAACATGTTTTGCATATTAATTGTTTGAATCTATTTAAAGAATATGAAAAACAAAAATCTAGATCCTTGCCCTACTTAAATTAAGTGATTGAGGATGAGAATGAATGGATTGAGTATTTAAACTCATGCATTGGTGAAACTTTACTTTGATCATATGATTTTGCTGAAGAAAATGGCAAAGATAATATTTGTATTTAATTAATGTAAATTTAAGATGGATTTCCTCTCAACTTTATAATTCGCAAATTAATGCCAATGATTTTGATGTTGATGCTCAACAATGTTTTATTGATGAATATGAACATGAATTTGATGAGAATATGATTGATGCAAATCATCACCAATTTGATGATGAACAAATGCTTGTTATCAATGAGTTCTTAGAGAATTGTGCATTGAGTTATATGAATGATATGAATGCATATTCATGGTTTAAATGAAATTAGTCAATATGATTATGGGAGCTTTGAGATGCATGAACATGGCACTCATATAGTCAAAGAAGAGAATGAACAGTTTGAAAATATTGATATGCATGATGAAGATGATTGTTATGAAGGGAATTCGGATTATACGCGAATATTAGCATGGATTGATGCTAGTTGAACTTTTTTTGTCTACATTGTTTGAATGATGTTTTTTTAATCTCAATATTATTTCTTTCTAAGTTTTGAATTTCAAGGTTTTCGTATATATAGACCTTCCCATTTTGAATATTGTTCCTAGAATTTTTGACTATCTTTGTTTCAGTTTTTGACTGTAGGTTTTTGATGATGAATCGAATGTAAATATCTATATTTTTGCTAAAGCTTTGATGTTTCCATGAAGCAGAAATAAGTTAATTAAGGTAACCTCTTCCAAGTTTTTCCTTTAGAATTTGTAAGTGCTATGTTTACAACATGATTTGATGATCTTATTTGCAAAATATGTATGATAGGGACGCATTATATTTCCATCACATGTGACATGTTTTGAGTTCATACCCTGCACGTGTACTTGCACCAAGTGATTGAAAGGAAACTTGCCTTTGATCATGATTTGTATGTTAGATGAGCGCACATGCCTCAACAATGAGAGCCAATAATCTTGTTTTTCACCCTAGTGTTTACAAAAGCATTCAAAGGATGCATGTCATAGTGCTAAATTGCATGACATTGCATATACACTACTTGTTTTTGCCCATGCAGTTGATGTTTTAAATTATTCTTTGAACTCATACAAATTTTTTCTTCTTGGAGCTCCATTCATTGGAATGTTAGGATGAAGCTCATGGTTGGAGGGGGTGAGTGTTGCAGAGATTCTCATATCTACTCTATTTGGGGCCAAACCCAATCAAAAGGGGTGTCTTTAAAGCCTATGATCATAAAAATGATGCACAAAAATTTGATATTCGAAACATGCATTTGTTGTCTCTATCCTTCTAGGGACTACTTGGTTGAGAAGAATGTTGGATGTGCATGCTTTAATTTTTGAATGTCATAGAAAATGCTATTGGAGATAGACGTCTGCGGAAGCACGCGAACAGCACAAGGAAGAAGAAGAAGCTTGGAGCACAAACACACAATACTGAATGTATTACTAGAGAATGTACAAAGATAAGTAGCCCATTAGGGCAATAGGCGTATGTACAATCCGGGGGAAAAAAACATCCTAAAGAGGGAAAAAAGTGCCCCGGCGGTCCTAGAGTGTTCACACACATCACTACCTAAATATATCAACAAATCCCCCCTGGGAGTGATGCGGTGAACAAGGAGCTGGCACTCATGTATAAGGAAGTGCCAAGCTATGTGGAAATCACTCCACAAAAGGAAGTAAGCCCAAAGCTTTGCGGAAAGCTTCAAACTTCTCCTTAGGCAGAGCCTTCGTGAAAAGGTCTGCAATGTTCTACTGCGTGGGCACATATGCCAAGTTGATCTCCCCAGTAGAGAACCTCTCCCTGACATAGTGATAATGCACCTCAATGTGCTTAGTGCGAGCATGGAACACAGGGTTCCTCGCAACTGCCAATGCGCTCTGACTGTCAGTGAAGATGGTGGTGGCAGAAGACTGGCCAACACCCAAATCAGCCATAAGGCGTCTGAGCCACACACACTCAATAGTCGCTGTGAAAGCTACCCTATACTCAGCCTCACAACTGGAAGTGGCCACAGTAGGTTGCTTCTTGCTCAACCAAGATATACATGAGCTACCAAACATGAAGCAAAAACCACTGGTGGACACACGAGTGTCATAGCAACCAGCCCAATCTGAGTCAAAAAAAGCATGCAAATCTGGCGGTAGTGATCCCCCGTTGGGATAAAACAACCCAAGTAGCCGAGTACCACTCAAGTAGCGAAAGATGCGCTTAACCGCTTTCCAATGCGTGACTCCTGGGCAATGCATAAACCTGCTCATCTGTGAGACAACAAACTGAATATCTGGCTGAGTAATGCATAAGTAAATCAAGCATCCAACAGCCTGCTGATAGAGAACAGCATCAAATGCATCTCCAGCATCATGAAGACTCAATCGTAAACCTGTCTCCATAGGAGTGGCAATAGGCTTACAGCCTTCAAGGCCAAAACGCTGCAATAATGTGTCAATATATTTCGTTTGACACAAAGCCATTCCACCATCAAAGTGCATAAACTGAATGCCCAAATAGTGATGCAAATGCCCCAAATCAGACATCTCAAATGAGGCATGCAAATCAGCCTTAAAATCAGCAATATGTGTCTCAATAGGACAAGTGAGCAGCATGTCATCAACATAGACAACAATGATCAGAAGCACATCATTAGTACGTTTAACATATAAGGTGCTTTCAGTTGGACTGTTCTCAAAACCATGTGCAATCAAATAGGCATGTATCTTCTCATACCAAGCACGTGGTGCTTGCTTTAAACCATATAATGCCTTCTTTAACCTGCAAACCTGGTTTTCATGCCCTTTCTGCACAAAGCCACGGGGCTGAAAAACATACACTTCTTCATGCAAGTCACCATTCAGAAATGCTGTTTTAATGTCCAACTGATGTACATTCCAACCATGATGGTCTGCAAGTGCACAAATGCTCCGAACAGTAGTCATACAGCATGTAGGTGCAAAGGTCTCATCAAAATCAATGCCTCTTTCCTGTGCATAACCCTTTGCAACAAGCCTAGCCTTATACCTGTCAACTGTACCATCAGGTTTACGCTTCAGCTTGTATACCCACTTAGTGCCAATGGCCTTCTTGCCAGGAGGCAAGTCACATAAAGACCATGTACCATTCTTCATTATAACATCATATTCAGATTGCATAGCAGCCATCCAATTTTCTGAATTTTGTGCTTCATCAAAAGAAACAGGTTCATTCTCATCACAGAGACTAGATGCAGCCATAGCATAGCAATCTGATGCAAAGGAGGCACTATGAGAACCTGAACGAGTACGATATGACAAAGATGCATCTAATTTGCTGTCACGCAAAGTCTGCACCAGCCATTTTGGCATAGTTTTTGCCTGCTCAATATCAGCTCTCTCATCAACAAGTGCATCATGTAAATCTGCATCAGAAATGGAATGATCTGCAAAAGGCTGAGAAGTTGCCTCATTAGGACCAGCACTAGCCTGTCCACCTGTAAAAAGAGGCATCAAAGTATCATACATGTCTTTGGAGCTAACAGATGTCTTCTTAGTACATGAAAGCAATGGCTGAATAGCATCTTCCACAAAGACAACATCACGGCTAACCAGAATGCGTTTAGTCTGTGGATGATACAGACGATAGCCTTTACTTTCAGAACTGTACCCAACAAAAATACATTTTATTGCCTTATCATCCAATTTTCTGCGATGTTGTTCAGGCACTAATGCATATGCCAAACAACCAAAAACACGCAGATGAGCAACAGATGGCTTGCGGTCATGCCAAGCCTCATATGGAGTGATAGACTGCAACGCTTTAGTGGGACACCTGTTCAGTACATATGCTGCACACATGATAGCCTCAAGCCAGAAACTATGTGGTAAAGCCTGACTTTTGACCATGCACCTCGCCATCTCCATGAGTGACCTCTTCTTTCGTTCAACAACTCCATTCTGTTGAGGTGTATACGGCACTGTACACTGGTGTTTTATCCCACGTTCAGCCAGAAATGCATTAAAATCTGAAGACATATATTCCCCCCCTCGATCAGAATGGAGGGTGCCCATTTTACATGCTGACAGATTTTCAGCCAAAACCAAAAACTGTTTGAAGCACATGAACACTTCGGACTTTGCTTTGAGTGGATATACCCATGCATGCCTGGAAAAATCATCAATGAAAGTCAGGAAGTAAAGGTAATTTCCAAAAGAGGGTGTCTGCATAGGGCCACAAACATCACTATGTACAAGCTGCAATTTCTGCGTAGCCCGAACTGAACCATCTTTTGGAAAGGAAGAACGCTGCATTTTGCCCAAAATACAGCCTTCACAAACATGTTTTCCAGGTGCCTCAAGTTTGGGCAAAGAGGACACCATTTCAGATTTCTGAAGGCGTAACAAACTAGCAAAATTCAGATGACCAAAGCGTGCATGCCAAAGCTTTGCATCTGACATAGTCTGAGAATCATGAACTGCACATGCCGAATCATTCACAGATCTTTCATAGTCTATGAGCTTATACAGCCCATGACATAAAATGCCAGAAGCAATAATCACATTTCCATTTGAGAGATCATGGACTGTACACCTGTCATCAACGAATTTCACAACCAAGACAATCTTGGCTAATGCAGAAAGTGATAACAGGTTCTTTTTGATCCCTGGCACAAATAAAGCATCTGACAAAGTGAAAGAACTACCATCAGTAGTAGTCAGAATGATCTTACCAACTCCCATAACAGGATAAGAGGAGTTATTGACACATGTGACAGTATTCCCTGTAGGGGCAGGCTCGAGTGAAGAGAAGAAACTGCGATGCGAGGTAATATGTTTGGTCGCCCCAATGTCAAAGTACCAAACATCTGAGTCTACTGCAGACATGCACTGATCATGAGAAGATGGGTCAAAACTGCAGACAATAGTAAACACCCATTCTTCTTCCTGCACAAGATTTGCAGACTCTGTTTTTGGTGTAGAGGCCTCTGCAACAACCATTCCAGCCTCTTTCTTCTTTGCCTCTTTAGCAGCCAGTTTTGGACAGTTCTTTATAATATGATCATTTCCTTTACAGTACTTGCAGAACAATTTCTGCTTTTCTGATTTCTTCTCATCTTTATCCTGGTTCTTCAATTGTGCAGCATTTGCAGATTTCTGCTTACTAGTAGAAGAGCTCCATTTTCCTTTTCCCTTCTGACTAGCCAAGAAAGCTTGATCTGCAACACGCATAATGGACCTGTTTTGCCTGGACTGATCTTCCTGCAACAGAATAGAGACTAATTCCTCAAATGACAAGGCATTCGGATTGCCTTTCATCATCAACCGAAGAGTAGAGGCAAAACTCTGATATGAATCAGGAAGGCCATTCGGAACGGTCTGCACAAGTGAGCTATCTGGTATAACCTCATTAGCAGAAATCAATTGTTCCTTCAGTTCTTTGATCTTTGTAAGAAAACTGTCCATAGAATCACCTTCATTCATGTGCTCACTCTCCAACTGTTTTCGGAGGTAAGCAACACGAGCCTCATTCCTAGCCTGGTACAAAGTGGTAAGTGTATCCCAAGCATCCTTTGCTGTTCTGCAAGAGCGAATGTGAGGAATAATGCCATCCCAACGAATCTGCTCTGCAGTAGGTGCAATAGAAACAGCAGCACGAACAGGAATCTGTGGAATATCATCTTCGACACCATCTTCATCAGCTCGAACACCTGTATTTGCAGTACCTGTCGTTACAGGTGTAACAGGACATCTTTCAACACCCTGCACAATGTTCCACAATCCTTTTGCAACTAGTACATGTCGCATCATATAAGCCCATAATGGGTAGTTGGTACCATCCAAATTATCCTCAACAGCCAACATACAGAATGCATCACTGCTTTCAGCCATGGCCGGTGACTAAAATACCTTGATGCAGAAAATTGACTGTATCTCAAAAAGTTGAAGAGAACTACCCAGACGAGTTCTGCTAGACGTGTAGCAGACTTCGAGTCGCTTAAACTGGTGAACAGAAACTAGTATATACTTTTGGCACAAAAGGACGAAATAGCCTGCACAAGCGCTGTGATAGTGCGTTCGGAGGCCAAAACGAGCTCAGATCGCGATTTCGGCACCACAGAGCGAAGTTGTTTTGATCTCGGAAACACCCTGAGTATGCTCACCAAATTTCGTGCGAATCTGAGATTGCAAACGGAGGAGTGTCGACGGCGCCCTAGAAGAAGCGAGGACCTGCTCTGATACCAATTGTTGGAGATAGAGGTCTGCGGAAGCACGTGAACATCACAAGGAAGAAGAAGAAGCTTGGAACACAAACACACAATACTGAATATATTACTAGAGAATGTACAAAGATAAGTAGCCCATTAGGGCAATAGGCGTATGTACAAGCTGGGGGAAAAAAACCTCCTAAAGAGGGAAAAAAGTGCCCCGGCGGTCCTAGAGTGTTCACACACATCACTACCTAAATATATCAACAAATGCTAAGAACATTATTTTGCTATGTACTTTTGAAGTTTTGTGAAATTATAAGTATAAATTTCTATGTACTTCTTGAGAACACATGACAAACATCAGGATTGAAACAATAGGCAAAGAATTCAGCATTGGAAGACAAGAATAATAGACATTCTAAAATGTCACAAGTGCTTCTAAATCACTGGTTAGGTCGTGGGTTGAATCTGGTCAATCTGTTTGTTTACATCAAAATCTTCAATTACAAAATTGAAAGGGGTGTTTTTAAACTCTCAAAATTTCCAAAGTGGATGTTCGCGAATTGGGCAATGACGGATTCGATCATTTTATCGACAAACAAAGCAACAAAAAATATTTAGGCTTCATTATTTTTAAAATAATGTTGGCTATAAAAAGAGAAGCTCATGCCTATTGAAGGTCTGGTGGCTTTCTCTCTTAGGAAGTTCTGTACATTGAGGAATTGATCAACAACAAACATGTTTGAAATTTGGTAGACCTGAATTTGTTGAAGACATTCTTCATCTTTTTCACTTGAAGATGGTGGAAAGGAAGAAGCAGATGTCAAATGCAATATATCCCAAGTTCAAAAGCAAGTTCTACAAGGTGTATAAAGCTTGATTAATTGTGTGTTCGAGTTTCTAGAGGTGACTTCAAGTTGTACATCATCATCATCCATGCATAAAATCCATTTGCATTGGAGGTCCTGAGTTTGATTCTCGAGAGCCACAATTATTATGTTTCATAGACCTACTCAGGTATTTAAGAATGAAGGCCCTTATGAGTTTAAAATGAGTACCAAAAAATGTACTCGCTACCATATGAGTATAGAGCAACTTGTGAATGCCACATGCTTGGGAGCCACTTATATGGCAATCTAAGAAGTGTCTACAATAGAAAATTTTCCCATTTTACATTACAAAATAATTACAAATGCAATGTACTTGGCTATCATGAGGCATCTATCCCATTGTAAGCGTAAATGCCTCCAATCGGCCATCGAGCCCTTTCTTCACCTTTTTTGAAGTAGTTTTTTTGTTCCTTTTCTATAGAATCCATTGCCTTAATATTCGTTTCAATCCCCTTGCTTGAATCTTTTCTTGATCACTTATTGCATCATTTTATGTTTATGGACTGCTGTGGAGTATCCTTATGCATTGTTGAAATCACTCCATGAAAAGCTTGAGTCATTGTGTTTGCACATTGTTGGTGAGTTTAGATGTATGAGAGCTCAATGTCCTTATTATATTCTCCCCAACATAGTGATAATGGACCTCAATGTGTTTGGTGTTTTCATGATAAATAGGGTTTACTGCAAGATGCAAAGTGTTGGAGCAAGAAAATCATCAATGGATGATTACATGAAGCCTAGGAATGAAGAAGTGAAGAAAAGAGTCAAGCTTAAAGCATGAGGCCAAGTGAAGATTCAGGAAGAAATGTTCTATACACTTATGTACGTTAGTTTTGGAAAATACTTAAAAAATTCTTCGATATACTGACGAGTTCATACTCATATGTATATATGTACTCATGTATAGTCGTGACATATAGAAGAGATGAAGAAAAGATGAGAATATAGTCAATAGAATTCAAGTTTCTTAGTGATAGATGTGCAAAGAGTTTTCTCATGAGATTAACAACTAGACTATCTTAGAATTCTCTCAGTTTGATCATGTGGATTAGGAAATATTTTGTACACATCTATTCCAAAAGCAAATCAAGATGTGGCCAAAGTTTGATGATCTAATTCTCTTCAGTTTGTGTGTATGACAAGTAGGAACATTCATATGTAGAAGTCTACAAGTGAAGTTCTTAGAATCACACATTTTGCTGCTCAAAGATTTGCTTGGATCTCACTACTTAGTGTAAGGTTTTTTATGTTTCAACATTCAAAATTTAAGTTAGAAGATTAGGAAGCTTTAGATAAATTCATTTAGCAAAATGGCTTATACTTTGAGAGAAATCAGCTTAAGAAGTTGAACATGTCAAAGTCACCATTTTTGGAAGGCAATTTCTGACACATGTTTGATCTAAGTGATCAAATTAAAGATCTCATGGTTCTTTTGAAGAACTAATGATCATTATGGTTGTGAAAAGGTACTATGAATATGTGTGTATCATTTGAAAGATTAAAATGGAAGTTATATGCAGAGATTGAAGTCTATTTCTGAAGCAGACTTGTTGAAGATGAAGAAAACTTCACATTGAGAAGTATTTCTTAATGAACTTGAAAGTTAATGTAAATTTGTGTACAGTTTGATTTATTCTTGATATAGAGGAGTTCTTAAATCAAGATAGATCAGAAATTTGGAGAATTAAAAGGTCTCTAGTAGTGGTATCAGATCAGAAAGGTCAAATCAAGGTGAAGAAGAAGCAAGGAGAACCCCAACTGTTGCAGATATCAAAGGTCTTGTGAATTGAAGGTGCAAAGGGTAAAGTCTTGAATAAAAACCTAAAGAAGAACAAAGCACAAGTTCAAAGGATCAAGAAGGATTAAAGATTCATATCAAGGTACATTATATCACCATAAATCTTAGTAATTGAAGATACAGAAGTCAAGAGATGGGAGAAAGCTTGTAAACTATCCAGCATGGTCTATGAGGATGGAAGCACACCTCATGAGCAAAGATTTGATAGCATTTATTATAGGAGAAGAAGAAAAGCCCGAGTTTAAGGATCCAGTTGTTCCAACAAGAGAAGAACTTGCAGATTTGAAGAATTGGATGAAGAAAGATGCTTAGGCTAGGAGCATCATTTACATGGCTGTAAATGATTATCTTCTACCAAACATTTCAGGATTAGAGAGTGTAGTAGATGTATGGAATGCCTTGGAAGAAAACCTTCAAAACAGAACCAAAACGAGGAAGGCTTCACTATGGGCTAATTTTAAAACTTTCAAGAAGAAAGGTTCTTAGTCAATCTCTGATTATGTTACAAGGATGAAGGACATTGTAGATAGTTTGGGAGCAGTAAATGAAGATATTGAAGAAGAGTGGAAGCCTTTTATATTGTCTACAGAATTATCATTAGATCATTTTACTCCTGATCTTAATCAATTGCTAGGACATATGCTAACATTTGAGCAGGACATTAAAGGAGAGAATGACAGAAGCTCAAGTTAAGTAATGTATTCAAAAGACAAGAAGAAGAATGCTAAAGGCAAGCAATCAGATGCTGAAGAAGGATCTTCAAGTCAAGTAAACTTCATGAAAGGAAAGATGAATTTCAGAGGTAAAGGTAGAGGAGGTAAGAATAAAGAAAATGCTAAAGCTTATTGGAATTGTGTTAGAACAAAGCATTTGGCAAATGATTTCTGGTATAATAATCAAAATGGTGGAAGTCGTAATCAGAATTTTAGTCCTAGAGGAAGAGGAGGTAGAAATCAAAGAGGCAATTTCAGAGGAAGAGGTGGTAGGACTTCATTTGATAGAGGAGGTGGAAGGAATTTCCAAAATCAATCCTACAACAACACCTATTACAACTATTCTTTAGATCAGAAGGAAGACTTGTTTTACATCTTGAATGCAACACATGAAGTAATTAATGAAGATCAGATGGTGTTTTATATTGACTCATGATGTAGCAATCATCTGAGTGGCAATATTTCCTTAATGGCTGATATGGAACCCAAAGTGAATGGACATACAGTTCAAACAGGAGACAACACCAAACACAAAGTTGAAAGCATTGGATCAGTGAAGACAAAGAGCAAAAGCACACTTCTAAGTAAGGTAATTTATGTTCCAACAATTCCTAAAAGTCTAACAAGTGTAGGGCAAATTGTTGAGAAGGGATATGAAGTCAGATTAACAAGTGATGGTGTTTATGTTGAAGATCCAAGTCAAAGATATAAAAGCATTGTTACAAGAAAAAAGGAAGGAAGTTTATTCACTCTCAAAGTCAAAGGTAATGTGGGACATGTATTATTTACTTATGGAAGTCAAAAGATCTCTGAATTGGATCTATGGCATAAGAGGTTAGGAATTTTAATGAAAGAGGAATAAAAGAGATGACAAAGAATGGTGCAATGCTTGGTCTACCAAATATTGAAGGTCAACATATGATATACAAATGTGAGTCTTGTCAACTAGGTAAAGCTCACAAGAAATCATAGAATAAGCAAGGATACAGGTATTCAAATATGCTTGAATTGGTTCATACGGATGTGTGCGGTGCTTCAAAGGACCATAGCATAAATGGATCAAGGAATTATGTGCTTTTTGTTGATGATGCAACTAGGTGGATTACTCTGTATGTAATCAAGGATAAATTTGAAATTTTTGAGACATTTAAACACTACCATGTTTATGCAGAAAGAATTATAGGACAAAAGCTTAAGAGATTGAGATCAAATGGAGGGGGGGGGATATTTTTCTAAGGAATTTGATGATTATATGTGGAATGTAGGAATAAAAAGAGACGTGACTTGCAGGTACTCCCCACGACAAAATGGAGTTGTAGAAAGAAGAAATAGAACTCTTGTAGAGTTTGCAAGATCAATGATGAAGGAAAATAAGTGTCCTAATTATATGTGGGTAGAAGCAATTAATACTACAACTTATCTTGTGAATAGGTTGCCTTGCAGAGCTTTGGAGGGAAGGACTCCTTATGAAGCATGGCGCGGTAAGAAACCTACTCTTGATCATTGCAAAATATTTGGATGTTTGGCATATGCTTATGTTCCATCTCAATTGAGACATAAGCTAGAACCTAAAGTAGAAAAGTATGTGTTCATTGGGTATGATGATAGGCAAATGGGATACAGGTTGTGGAGTCCATCCACCAAAAAATTTCTTGTTTCAAGAGATGTCACATTTGATGAGCAAAGCACATGGTTTACAAGATCAAACAATGTATGCACATATCTTGAAGAAATCAAAAGGAAAGGAAAGTCAAAGATGAAGGTATGAAGAAGAAAATGATGATGATGTTTGTAAAAATGAAATGCAGGACAATTATGAAGATAGACCAAGGTTTGATCCAGAACAAAATGAAGGAGAGACTTCAAGGAGTGCAAAAATTAGAAGATCATGAAGAGAAAGAAAACAACCTATCAGGTATAGCTATAATACTTCTTTCTTGACAACCAAAGATTATGCTTACATTGTGAAGACAGATGAAGATCCATCAACTTATGATGAAGAAAAAGGTAAATAAAATTGGGAAAAAGCAATGCAAGAAGAGTATGATGCTCTATGTGAGAATGAGACATGGGAATTGGTGCAAAGAACAAAGAATCAGAAGGTAATTGGATGCAAGTGGGTGTATAAAACAAAGAGGTTTGCAGATGGAGAAGTGTCTAGGTACAAGGCTAGACTTGTGGTCAAAGGATATGCTCAAACGCATGGAGTGGACTATGATGAAAGCTTTAGTCCAGTGGCTAAGATGTCTACAATCAGAACTTTAATTGCTATTGTTGCACGTAAAGGTTGGAAGCTATCTCAATTAGATGTAAAGAATGCATTTTTAAATGGATATATTGCAGATGAAGTATACATGGAGTAGCCAGGTTTCAAAGAGTCAAATGGATCCAATTATGTTTGTAAGCTTAAGACTGCTTTGTATGGATTAAAGCAAGCTCCAAGGGCATGGAATTATAGACTTTTCAAGTTCTTGAATGAACATGGATACCAAGCTTCAAAGGAAGATAGTAGTTTGCTATTGAAAGCAAATGAAGATGGATACATTTATGTTTGCATTTATGTTGATGACATTATTATCACAGGTACAAATGCTCAAGGAATCAAGGAGCTCAAGAAGCAAATGGAAAAGGAATTCAAGATAATTGATTTGGGAATTTTTTCTTATTTCCTAGGGACAGAGATTATGTATACTCAACATGGAGTATATGTTACACAAGAAATATATTTGAAGAATCTTCTGATGAAGTTTAATATGGAGAATTGTAAGCCTTCAACCACACCTTTGGAGGTTAATCATAAATTAAGCAGGTATGGAGGAGAAGAGTTCAAGGTCATGAAGACATATCAGAGCTTGGTAGGTAGTTTAATCTATGCTACCTTGACAAGACCAGATCTTTCATATGCAATTGGTGTCTTATCACAATTCATGTATTTCTCAAAGCAAACTCATTGGATTTCAGCACAAAGAGTACCAAGATATATCAAAGGGACTGTGAATGAAGGTTTGTATTATGGATTCATATCTGATACTAGACTTAAAGTGTTTAGTGATGCAGATTGGGTAGGTAATTAAGATGATAGAAGATCTACTCATGGTTATCTATGTTATGTTGGAGATACACTAATTTCTTGGTTTTCAAAGAAGCAACATACAAGTGCTTTGTCATCCATAGAAGAAGAATAAAGGAATGGTGGAAGCTACAAAAGAAGTAATTTTGTTGAAGACTTTATTGAAAAGTTTAGGAATTGATCAGAGTATTCCAATCATATTTGGAGATAATATGAGTTCATTGTATTTAGCAGCTAATCTTGTGTTTCATGCCAGATTTAAACACATAGAGATTCAATATCATTTCTTAAGAGAAAAGGTGCTTGATAGAGAATTTGAAGTCATGTATACACCAACAAAAGAGCAAGTGGCAGATATGCTGACAAAAATCTTGGATGGACCAAAGTTACAAAGGTTTAAAGAGATGGCAAGCATAAAGAAGGTGCAGGTAATCACAATTGATGATTCATGGGGAGCTATTGGAGCAAGAGAGTCATCAATGGATGATTACATGAAGCCTAGGAATGAAGAAGTGAAGAAAAGAGTCAAGCTTAAAGCATGAAGTCAAGTAAAGATTCAGGAAGAAATGTTCCCTTTGGCTAAAAGCATTTAACAAAACAGGTTATACTTTGAGAGAAATCAGCTTAAGAAGTTGACCATGTCAAAGTTTCCATTTTTGGAAGGTAGTTTCTGACATATGTTTGATCTAAGTGATCAAATTAAAGATCTAATGGTTCTTTTGAAGAACTAGTGATCATTATGGTTGTGCAAACGAATATGTGTGTATCATTTGAATGATTAAAATTGAAGTCATATGCAGCGATTGAAGTCTATTTCTAAAGCAGACTTGTTGAAGATGAAGAAAACTTCACACAGAGAAGTATTTCTTAATGAACTTGAAAGTTAATGTAAAATTTGTGTAAAGTTTGATTTATTCTTGATATAGAGGAGTTCTTAAATCAAGATAGATCAGAAATTTGGAGAATTAAAACATGTCCAACACAAAGATCACCAAATGTGTGAGGAATAGACGTATCTACTCTTAAGTTGGTGTATGGTGTCTTGATCCATATTTTTTCTTGAGTAGAATTAGTCAATCCTCTATTTTCGGTTTCTATAGGCGAGAGATAAATAAACGTTTGCTTTTTTCATGACCAAGAAATGAGTCTGGAATGTGCAAATGAAAGATAACCAAAGGTACTTCTATTATCATTTCCTGATCGTACCCAATTTGCATGAAAAATAATCTTAATATCTATGAAAGGTATATGAATAGAAAAGGTCTTCATTGATTGTTCCTTTGAGGTGCTTGAGGGTCATTTTGGATGCCTTCATATGTGGATTCCTTGGTGAGGCCATGATTGGAGATACTCACACTATAGTTGATATCTACACTAGTGAGAGTAGCATAATTGAGGCTCCCCACTAAGCTTTGATATCTTGTCACATGTTTAGTAAGATCACCTCAATAAGCACTTAACTTTGAATTTACTTCCATAGGTGTACCTGAAACCTTACCATTTTCCATCTTAAACTTTTGAAGAATATCTTTGATGTATTTCCTATGTGTAAGGTGCATATCATGCTCTGTATATACTACTTCCAATCCAAGGAAGTATGCGAGTTGCTCTAGATCATTGATCTTGAACTCATCTTGATTTGATGTTTGATTCTTCTAATGCCTTCAATATCATTACCTATTACTATAATGTCATCCACATATACATAGAGATATATGACTTCTCCATGTGATCTTTTAATGAATAGAGATGGATCTGCATTTCTCACCACAAGTCCGCTGTCCTAAAAGTAGGTAAATAGGCTATGTTTCCAAGCTCTTGGATCTTGCTTTAGCCCATATAAGTGTTACACATAAGTGTTCCTCGAGTAGCTTTGATGTGAACCTTTTCCCTACACATGGGCACTTTTTAATCTAGTGCTGGCTAGATTTTTTTCCCCCATGTTACCACATACATGATTCACTCATATGTGGTGGTACTTTGTACTTAGGGATATTATTCAGCTCTTACTTGAGTTCAATTCATCGTCAATAGAGAGAGCTATTCCAGCCATCCATCTTCTTTGTGTCTTTTGCTGCATTTGTGCTCCTTGTGTGTGCTTCTCGTGTCTCTCTCACACTTCTACACACACCCAATAGTGGTATCAGAGTAGGTTTAGCTCTTTCTCAAGTATTGGTTTTTCGTATCGTGGTGCACGTGCACTTTTTAATCGTGCAAATCGGCTTTGGAGCATTGAACAATGAATTTCAACAATGAAAAAACAATTCCACCTTGCACTTGGGTTTTACCCCCATTCTGAAGCCATTTGTGCAGTTAGAATTGCCATCAGAGTGACGGTTTGTGAGTTGAAATTTCAACATTCATTTCAGCTTTCATCGAAGTAAAGATTTTGTCACATTCTTATTCTTTAGTAAAATGGTGGGAAACGATGACTTGTTTGGCATGCATCAAGCTGAAGATAAGCTTGATGGGACCAACTATCCGATGTGGTCTTACATGATGAACCATGTTCTTGTTGCAAAACAACTTTGGAACATAGTGGAGAATGTAGATCGAAGACCTGCATGTTCTTCGACTTCATACTATACTATCACACATGGAGCTTCTTCTTCAAGTACAATGGTTTCTCCTTCTCCACCTACACATGAGTAGCTTAGATGGGATGCAAAAGATGTTCAAGCTCATGCATTGATTGTGCTTTCTGTGAAGCATCATATAGTTCCACACATTCGGTCATGTTCTACATCAAGGTAGGCATGTGACACTCTTGCTTCTTTATATGCCATGCATAGTGAAGCATGTGTTGCATACTTGAGGAAGCAACTTAAGGATGTATGTATGGATGAAAATGAGTCTGTGGATGTGTATGTGACATGCATCAAGGACTTGAAAGAGCAATTGACGAACATAGATGAGATTATTTCAGATGCATCACTCATTTCTACATTGTTGAAAGGATTACCAAAATCTTTTCAAATCTTTGCTACCAAACTCCATTTGGTTGCAAAAGGGAATCCCAATATGTATGCATTTGATGAGGTTGTGTCTCTTCTTTTGCAAGAAGAGCAATCTAGAGTGAATAGCAGTGGCTTGATTGAGGGAACGCAAGCAGTTGCTATGTAACAAAAGGGGAAAAGCAAGTATGGTTCAACTTTGGGTTCATCAAAATAAAATCCTCAAGCTTCCTTTTCCACTCATTCCTCTAATGATGCTGATTTGCAAAAGAAGAAGAGATGCAAATATTGCTGAAAGGCTGGTCATACTATTGATGAGTGTAGAAAGCTTGCTAAGTGCAATGAAAAGAAGAAGGAATCTAGCATGTCTATTACTGAAAATTCAGTAAATGCAAAGAATGATGAAGCTAACATGGCTCATTATTTTTGGGCATGTGTTGTTACATGTCATTATGATCCATCTTTGCATTCTAAATGTATGGTTGTGAGTGAGGCTGATTCAGATTGGTTCTTTGATAGTTGTGCTTCAAAGCGCATAACGTCATGCAAAGGTTTTGTGCATCTTTGAAAGATGCATCCAAAGGAGGACATGTGGTATCTACAAACAATGCCTCTTATCCTATCATTGGAGTAGGAGAAATTGAGCTTACCAATGCAAATGAAGGTGTGATTCTCTTGAAAAATGCATTGTATGTGCTTGGTATCAAGAAAAGCTTAATTTCGGTTCCATTGATTGCCAAATCTGGACTTCATGTACACTTTGTTGATGATAATTGTAGGGTTCATGATTTTAACAATGGTGATATTATCGTGACGTCTGGAACATGAGGGCTGGCTCATGGATACATACAAGAGGGTTGGCTCAAATGCCTTGGTTGCTCATACTTCTTCCATGGCTGAAATGGAGCTTTGGCATGCTCGTTTTGGTCACTTGAACTTCAATAGTTTGCTTTAATTGCAAAAGAAGGATATGGTTATTGGTATTCCAACACTTGAGTCCATTAAATAGCATGCATGTGAAGGTTGCATCCTTGGAAAAATGCATCCTGCTTGTATTCCAAAAGATAGTCATACACACACTACAAGAAAATTATAGCTTGTTCATAATGATGTATGTGGTCCCATCAAGACTCCATCTTTTGGGAAGCATGTATATTTTGTTACCTTCATTGATGATGCTACTCATCATATATGGGTGTATCCTATGAAAGCGAAGAATGAGGTATTTCGTTACCTCAAAGCATTTTTAGCTATGGCTGAAAAGTTTTCTTCATAAAAGCTTTTGACTCTGGGCACGGATTGTGGTGGTGAATAAGTGTCGCATGAATTTAATGCTTTTCTTCGTGAAAGAGGAATTTCCCAACAATGTACGGTGCCATATACACCTCAACAAAATGGTGTTGTTGAGCATAAAAATATAACACTTCTTGAAATGGCACGATGTATAAATAAAGGAAAGAACCTTACTAATAAGTTTTGGATGGAATCGATCATGTGTGCAAATTATGTGTTGAATCAATAACCTACAAAAGCATTGAGAGTCATCACTGTTTATGAGGCTTGGTGTATCGCGGCATTTCCCTCCCTCTCTCTTTTTTCTCTCTCTCTTCTCTCTCTCTTTTCCCCCACCCCCCTCAGCCCCGCCAACCCCCTCCCCTCCCCTCACCACCATCACCCTCCCCTCCCCTCACACCATCACCCTCCCCTCCCCTCAGCGCCCCTCAGACTCTCTCTCTCTCTCTCTCTCTCTCTCTCTCCCTCTTTCCCTATCTCACTCTCTCTACCCACGCCTTCCTTTCTCTCTCTTCCCTCCCCTCTCTCTCCTCCCCCGCCACCCCCCTTAGCCCCACTAGCCCCCTCCCCTCCCCTCACCACCATCACCCTCCCCTCCCCTCACCGCCAGCCCCCTCCTCTCCCCCCAGTGCCCCTCAGACTCTATCTCTCTCTCTCTCTCTTTCCCTATCTCACTCTCTCTCTACCCACACCTTCCTTTCTCTCTCATCCCTCCCCTCTCTCTCCTCCCCTGCCACCCCCCTCAGCCCCCACCAGCCCCCTCCCCTCCCCTCACCACCATCACCCTCCCCTCCCCTCCCCTCATCGCCAGCCCCCTCCCCTCCCCTCAACAACCCTCAGACCCTCTCTCTCTCTCTCTCCCTCTTTCCCTATCTCACTCTCTCTCTACCCACACCTTCCTTTCTCTCTCTTCCCTCTCCTCTCTCTCCTCCCCCGCCACCCCCCTCAGCCCCCACCAGCCCCCTCCCCTCCCCTCACCACCATCACCCTCCCCTCCCCTCACCGCCAACCCCCTCCCCTCCCCTCACCGCCCCTCAGACTCTCTCTCTCTCCCTCCTTCCCTATCTCACTCTCTCTCTCTACCCACGCCTTCCTTTCTCTCTTTTCCCTCCCCTCTCTCTCCTCCCCCACCACCCCCTCAGCCCCCACCAGCCCCCTCCCCTCCCCTCCCCTCACCACCATCACCCTCCCCTCCCCTCACCACCATCACCCTCCCCTCCCCTCACCGCCAGCCCCCTCCCCTCCCCTCAGTGCCCCTCAGACCCTCTCTCTCTCTCTCTCTCCCTCTTTCCCTATCTCACTCTCTCTCTACCCACGCCTTCCTTTCTCTCTCTCCCCTCCCCTCTCTCTCCTTCCCCGCCACCCCCCTCAGCCCCCACCAGCCCCCTCCCCTCCCCTCACCACCATCACCCTCCCCTCCCCTCACCACCAACCCCCTCCCCTCCCCTCATCGCCCCTCAGACCCTCTCTCTCTCTCTCCCTCTTTCCCTATCTCACTCTCTCTCTACCCACACCTTCCTTTCTCTCTCTTCCCTCCCCTCTCTCTCCTCCCCCGCCACTGCCTCAGCCCCCACCAGCCCCCTCCCCTCCCCTCACCACCATCACCCTCCCCTCCCCTCCCCTCACCGCCAGCCCCCTCCCCTCCCCTCAGCGCCCCTCAGACCCTCTCTCTCTCTCCCCCTCTTTCCCTATCTCACTCTCTCTCTACCCATGCCTTCCTTTCTCTCTCTCCCCTCCCCTCTCTCTCCTCCCCCGCCACCCCCCTCAGCCCCCACCAGCCCCCTCCCCTCCCCTCACCACCATCACCCTCCCCTCCCCTCAGCGCCCCTTAGACCCTGTCTCTCTCTCTCTCTCCCTCTTTCCCTATCTCACTCTCTCTCTACCCATGCCTTCCTCTCTCTCTCTTCCCTCCCCTCTCTCTCCTCCCCCGCCACCCCCCTCAGCCCCCACCAGCCCCCTCCCCTCCCCTCACCACCATCACCCTCCCCTCCCCTCACCGCCAGCCCCCTCCCCTCCCCTCAGCGCCCCTCAGACCCTCTCTCTCTCCGTCTTTCCCTATCTCACTCTCTCTCTACCCATGTCTTCATCTCTCTCTCTTCCCTCCCCTCTCTCTCCTCCCCCGCCACCCCCCTCAACCCCCACCAGCCCCCTCCCCTCCCCTCACCACCATCACCCTCCCCTCCCCTCACCGCTAGCCCCCTCCCCTCCCCTCAGCGCCCCTCAGACCCTCTCTCTCTCTCTCTCCTCCCTCTCTCTCCTCCCCCACCACTCCACACCACCCCACAGCCCTCCACCACTCCACACTACCCCACACCACCCCACAGTCCTCCACCACTCCACACCACCCCACGGCCCTCCACCATTCCACACCACTCCACGACCCCCCAGACAACTTCACACCACCCCACAGCCCTCCCACTCCACACCACCCCACATCCCTCCACCACTACACACCACCCCACGGCCCTCCACCACTCCACACCACCCCACGGCCCTCCACCACTCCACACCACCCCACAGCCCTCCACCACTCCATACCACCCCACAACCCTCCACCACTCCACACCACCCCACGCCCCTCGACCACTCCACACCACCCCACAACCCTCCACAAACCCCACAACCCCCCCACAAATCCCACATTTTTTCCACGACCTCACATAAGGCTCTCATACAGTTTTGGATGGATATTTGGAGGATCATTTCTTAACCAAACCCTACAGTGTTATATATCGTTGGAAAGCTCTCGATGAGTACTTTCCAATGATCCAATAATAACTTTGAAATCTTGGATCAATTTTTGGCCACACCCCAAAAACCCCCACAACTCCCCATAACTCACCCCTATTTCCACCCAACCCACAAACCTCACAAACCCCACAAACCCCACACAACTCCACTCCACAACCCTCCACAAACCCCATAACTTCTCTCAACTCCCCACAACTCACCTCCCATACCGCCCACTTAATATGAAGGATCAAAAGCTACTACAAAAATTAGGTGAAGGATGTGCTTCTCAAGGTCATTCTAATATCACGGGCGGCACAAAATGAGGATCTCAGCTTGCATTCAAAAGTGACAGTAAAGGTGTAAGTGGTAAAAGTGAAAGTGGAGAAATGACTGTTGCCGCCAACCATTCATGACGACTGCCTATTTTTGAGGATCCAATTCAAGATTGGTGGCAAATTTGATTTACCCCTCCAATCTTGGGTAATCAATCGGCACATGATCAGTGGACGTGAGGAATCGGCAAGGCCCATTTGGCCTATATAAAAGCAATGGATTTGTGTTCATTTGGGATACATTCAGATACACACATTTTACATACGTATGTACAGAGGTCCTCTCTTTGCACTTTGTGGCTTCAAGCCTACTGTAGGAAGTCACTCTGTGGTGAGGACACAGAGCGTGGGCTTCCCAGTGAGGGCTAATAGCACTATAGTGTGAAGAGAGTGGCTTAGTTTTGTCATTCAGTGTGAGTCATTGGTATTTCGTGTTCTTTCCCTTAGAGCAAGTCTTCATACTTTGTATCGAACAGTGCTAGTCTACATCTAGTTGTGTCCATTGTACGGATTGGATGAATCCCTTGTCACTTGATGTTGTTTAGCTCTGGAGTGGCATGTTAGCCCAGAGCATAAACTTTTGAGCATCTCTTTGGCCTATGTTGTAATCATCTGATTCGAACTAAAGAGTGGATGGTCTTCCATTATTGTCATTTTTTCATTAATATTTTCTTGAGTATTCATAACTCTGTGCAATCATTGATCTCTGCCTGCTCATAGAAGTGTTAAAGGGTATATTTCCCTAAGGAGAACCTCCCTTGAGTAGGTGAAGTACTGGAATGCTTATTGCATGCTCCTGTGAAAAGTAGATACCCCAGTACCTCCTCTACACTTGGAATGGACATAAGCGTAGGGTTAGTCATATGTGCATGTTTGGTTGTTTGGCATATGGTCTTGTGCCATCACAAGGGATATCATTTGTACCATCCATTAACAACACAACAACATTACAAACTTGATGACAAGGAAAAGAAATGTATATTTGTTCGTTATAGTGCTAAAATTAAGGGATATAATGTATACCATCCATTGATGAACACAATTATTGTGAGTTGAGATGTGGTATTTGCTGAAAATTTAGTTTTCCCTCTACTTGAATGCAAAAAACAACCAACAGTTAGCTCACACGATGTGTTTAATACACTCATGCTTTTGTTCTGAAATGGTGCGCTTGACTATGTCCATCTAGATTAGTCAATTGAGGCTCAAGGGGTTGAGAAATTTCAGCAAAATAGAGCTAAAAATGCAAAGAATTTCTAGCCAAACAAGGCTGAAATTTTTGAGCCAAAAATTATAGAAACTATTAGAAATTTCCAACCACATATGGCTGAACATTTGCACCAAAATTTGGCTAAAAATGAGCATGAAATTCAGCGCATGCATGATATACATGTTGATGATGTATTACATAATGAATGCATGTCTATCAAGAGTGCACAAAGTATGACAAAGTGATTGAAACAAACTTTGCAGGACAACAAATTGAGTGCACCTTTAATTGGTAGAACAAGATCAAGCTCTCACCATGCATTAAGTAATTTTGTGGATTATTCTCTTATTGCAATATCATGTAATGAAGAGACACTTACTTTTGAGGATGCATGTGATGATCCACAGTGGAAGAGTGCTATGCAATCAAAAATGGATTCCATACATAGGAATGGTACTGAAGTTATGTGAATTGCCAAAAGGGAAAAATGCCATTGGTACAAAGTGGGTTTACAAGATTAAGAGAAAGTTTGATGGTAGGATTCATCGGTACAAAGCTAGATTGGTTGCCAAAGGGTATGCACAACAATATGGCATTGACTATGAGGAAACTTTTGCACCTATTTCATGCATGACTACCATTCGTATCTTGGTTGTATTGGCTACCCATCAAGGTTGGAAACTACATCAGTTGGACATAAAGATAGCTTTCGTGAATGGCGATTTGCAAGAAGAAGTTTTTGTGAAGCGACCTCCTGTATTTGCTATGAAAGAGAGAGAGCATATGGTTTGTTGCTTGCATAAAGCCTTGTATGGTCCCAAGCAAGCTCCACATGGATGGTATGACAAAATCCATAAGCACTTGATTGCTCTTGGCTTCACATGTAGTCCAATTGAAAGCACACTCTATGTACACAAAAATGGAGCTGATCTTACAGTCTTGTTCTTTATGTCGATGATATAATCTTGATTGGGTCATGTGAGGCAAAACTTGAAATTCTTATGGCTGATTTGCAGCATACTTTTGATGTCACTTATCTTAGTCTTTTGAGCTACTATCTTGGAATCTAGTTTGTATCCATTGAAGGGGGAATTGTTATGAATCAAGCAAAGTATGTTGAAAAAATACTTCAACATTTTGACTTTGAGGATTGCAAGCCAGTTTCCACATTAGTTGAGGTAGGATTTAGGTTCTCAATATAGGATTGCAGTGATGCATTTGACACTTCTCTTTATCAGCAAGCTATTTGATGTCTTATATATGCATGCAAGACAAGACCAGATATACAATATGCAATTTCCCAGTTGATTCAATTCAGTTCTCAATATGCAATTCAATATGCCCTGGCACTAAGCATTGGCAAGTGATGAAACATGTGTTTAGATATCTAAAAGGCACTTTGAGCTTAGGTCTCTTTTATGGAAGAGATATTCAGCCATGCTTGCATGTTTTTATAGATAGTGATTGGGATGGTTGCTATGATACTCACGTGTCCATTAGTGGTAATTGATTTTTCCTTGGAGACTCATGTATATCTTGGTTGAGTAAGAAGAAACCTACAATGGTGACATCGAGTTGTACAACTGAGTACACGGTAGTTTTTACAGCTATAGTGGAGTGTATATGGCTCAGATGCCTATTGATGGATCTTTGCATGGACATTGATGCTACTATGCATATTCTCATTGATAGTCAGAGTGCATTGGATGTCGCATGAAACCCCAATGTTTCATGCACGGACCAAACATATTGAAGTACATTATCACTATGTGAGAGAGCACCTTCATGTAGGAGATATTGATTTGGTATATTTTCCCATAGAAGATAATGTGGTAGACATATTCACCAAAGCTATCCATGGGAAAAGTTTGAAGATTTTCACAAAGATTTAAGCTTATTATCTTGTGGGGGTTGATCTGTCACTCCCTGTATGTGTTCACATCATTCACTCTAGGGGGTTTTGTTACACTCATGTGTTCCTTGAGTAGCTTTAATGTGAACCTTTTCCCTATATAGGGACACTCTTTACTCTAGTGCTGGTTAGAGGTTTTTCCCCCATGTTATCACATACATGATTCACTCATATGTGGTGGTACTTTGTACTTAGCGATATTATTCAGCTCTTACTTCAGTTTAGTTCATCGTCAAGAGAGAGCTATTCTAGCCATCCATCTTCTCTGTGTGTCTTGCTGCATTTGGGCTCCTTGTGTGTGCTTCTCGTGTACTTCTACACACACTCAACAATAAGGCTCTTCTTAATTTGTACATACATTTAGGATATTTAGAGTCTTCAAAACTAGGGGTTTGATCCACGTATAGCTCTTCTAAGATCCATATTCACAAAGGCATTTTTCACATCCGTATGATTTATCTTCCAATTCCTGGCAGTTGCAATACTCATGAGTACTCTGATTGTAGACATCTTTGCTACATGAGACAACGTCTCCTAATAATCAATGCCTTGGGTTTCAACATATACCATGGACACTAGCCTATCCTTGTACCTATTGATGGCTCCATCAAAATTCTTTTGTACCTTATAGATCCATTTGGATCCAAAGATCTTCATGGTTGTTTTCTTGGGAACTAATTCCCAAGTGTTATTTTTGTGCAATGCTTCAATCTGTTCTTCCATGGCATGCTTCCATTTTGGTTTCTTCATGGCTTCCTCATAGGATAAGGTCTCTTTAGAGCTCAAGTCTTGAGATATGTAGAAAGAATGCTTAGTTACAAATGATGTGTCATATCCATGCTTTTCTTGCTTCTGCTTCCCCTCTTCTTCTTCTTCTTCTCTTCTCCATTATAGATCTTCTAATGTTTTGTTGAGATGATTCCACTACATACCTTAATTGTTGGAATATAGCTTTACCTTTAGAGTTCCAAGAATTGATCTCCCTTGTAGGTTTCTTTTGAGCATCCTCAAATTAACCTGACTCTTCAAGTGTATGTGCACCTTTGCTTGAAAGTGTTGGAAAATCATCCTCCAAGTCATAGGGTAATTTGATTTTCCTACAAGCATCTTCAAACCAAGACTTATTTTCATCAAACTCTACATCTTGACTTACTATGAATCCCTTAGTACAAGGATTATATAGCATATAACCCTTTTGATTTAGGTCATAACCTATGAAGACACATTTCATTTTAGTGGTGAACCTAAGTCTTATTGATGATGAAGTGGATATCTTCTTCATTTTCAAGATCGACGAGTGTTTTTAATACTCTTTCTGATTCACTCACATGTTTTTCCATTCATGAGATTATTGTTGCTTTTCTCCATTTGAGGCGATAATGTACCAAAAGATAATTGTACAGATGTTGGGGACCGGTATTGAAACCATAACACCATGGACCAAGCAAATTATTGTAACAATGGAGACACGTAACCTTGTGATTCTCATCTATGTCTTCCTTGATTATATACCTATCAGATTTTCTCCTTGAAAAATTGGTGCTCGAGGTGAAATTGGAAGGCCGAACCTTTGGCAGTTATCACCCACGGGGCTCGAACTCAAGTCTTTGTTTTGAAAGGCATGTGATCTAACTAAGTTTCTCTTTTCTTGTTAATCCTCCACAATTTTCAACCACAAAACTCAAAGTTGAATCTTTGCTATGCAAAGCATGCGATCTAACTGCCTTGATCTTTCCTTGTTATCAAATTTAGTGCGAAGATATTAACTTCATGCATATTTACTGCCATTTTCTTTTCTTAGATGAGAAAAGGACATCCCTTATGTTGCCATCATGAAGAGATGACTCACGAGTTTCAAATCTATGGAGAGATGAAGGCAAACATGAGGAATGCAATGTTCATCGACATGTAGAGTAAATCAAGAGAAGTTGGCTCTTTTCCAAGGAGCAATGGATGGACGTAGCAATGCTTTGGAGATAAGTAATTTTCAAGTTGATGTTTTCTTTTGATGCTTATGTTTCTCTTTCCTTTCATGTAGATTGAATTTAATTATCATTGAATCATGGTATAAGCCTTCATTTTTTATAATTCTTATGCAAATAAATAAAAGGTCAATATGGCATAGGAGTTTTGGAAAATGCATCCACCATTAAATTAAGCCACTTTCTACTTCATTAATGCAAAATAAAAAAATGCATGTGTATTTTTTCTTTTAAAAAGAATGTTTTGATCCACAAAATAAAAGTTCAAGAAAATTAATTTTATACACTCTTCCAAATTTTATTCCATTAGAAAAAGGTTCTAGATGCACTCAACCATTTGCACTAGTATGTTCATATCTTTAAAGGAACAAAAGTTAGTATTTTTGTGCATAGATGCATGAAGTGCAACCAGGGCAAGCTTGAGAGCTGCTTGAATTAGTTTGGGGAATGAAGAAAGCATGCCAACATATGTGTGCACACACATTTGCATATATAAAAGAACGATTGTTTGCTAGTAGGTAAATGAATTTACTTTCATGGTAGTTAGCTTACTTTTTAAAGCTCAAGTTTGATATTTGGGAAGATGGACAAACTAGTTGGTTGCAAAATTATGCTAGCTACAACCTTGCAACTAGTAGATTCCTTCCCTAGGTGATACTTAGGTATTACATACTTGGTGAAGAGTTACATTAAGTATGCTAAATTTCTTTCTTAGTAAAATTAGGCCCAAGAAGAAATTCAAGCATTAAGTTTTCTTGCCTATCAAGGAATACTTGTGTTGGGGATGTAAGGGTCATGTGACCTTACCCCCATATTCATATATATACATCATATATAGAGCATTGCCTAAAGAGAGATCATTATGTGGGTTTCGAGGCTCCCACCCATGTCCGCGCGTCGCTCCTCTCTTCTCTCTCGTTCCATCTCCTCCTTCCTCCTCTTGTTCTACACACCAAAACCCTTCACTAGTATCAGAGCATGCTGAAGGCTGGTGTGCAAGAAGCTTCAATGGAACCTTAGGTTAGAAGGGGTAGAAGTGCAGGTCGGCATCTCTTGACAACTGTTCAGTATTTCAGTCATAATTCGAGCTAAGAAGCTCGGATTGATGCGTTTTAAAGTTCTGTGCGTAGCTAACACAGAGGGCTACAACTTCATAGAAGGGTGCAGAACCTAGTTCGGACTTCTGAAGTGCCGAAAATTCGAAAAACGCAGACTGTTGTACAAAGCGAATCTACATTCAATAGGACAGCAGATCAGTTTTTAGATCATAACTTGAGTTCTACAGCTCGGAATGCGATGATTCAACTTGCTATGCGTAGCTTGGAAAGATAAATACAATTTTGTAGAAGAAGTCAGATCCAGATTCTGAGTTTTAGGTTGCCAAAATTGCAGAATACAGAGCAGTACTATTGCAAGTGAAAGTGAAATTGATAGCAGGTGCTTGTTTTCAGCATATCTTGAGCTACGCACCTCCGATTGAGGTGTTCTTTATCTCGTTACGTAGCTAAGAATTAGATCTTGAAGTTTGTTGAAGAGCAAAATTTAAGATTCAGAGGTTATCACCTCTGAAATAGCAAAACACAGAGCAGCACATCTTTGTCATAACAACCCTAGTTGCGTTTGGAGTTTCATTTTGGTTTGGAACTTCTTCGAGAGAGAATTTTTGGTGTGCAAGCTCTTGTTCTTAGAGCTTCAAGGCATTGTACATGTATGATTATTGTGGTAGCTCCTCCATATGAGAGTAGAGCATGATCTTGTCACGTGTTTGATATGTAAGATGACATTGTGGTATACTCTTTTTTGAGGTTTATGTCATCATGAGTTCGATCATGGATGTATAGTGGCATTGTGGTCTATATCTTGCTTATGCCACTTGGTTATGGATTTACTTGCCGATTGCACATCATTTTATGAGAGATTGATTGGATCTTAGTTTGTACTTGTATCTTTTGTTTTCTTTGCAGGTACATGATCTAGATTGGAGCCTCAGTTGCATACTTGTTTGTCACCTTGATTTGTTATTCCATTAGCAAATGTTCATTGAATTAATGTTGTGGATGGTGATTCCCACATGGTTATTTTGGTTCTAGAGTCCATTTTACAGAGGAGATGCTGCCGAAATTTCATTGGCTTTTATGCTAGAAGAGAGCTCTAGTGGATCTTGAAGCTTGTGTGATAGCTTTGGATTATTGACTATCTCCATTCATTTGGACTTGGTCACAGGTTACCTGTGATAGATTGGACCATCTTGCAGGATTCATTCTTGAGTGGGAGGTGTATTACCATTGTATTAATATGTATTGCTATTAGTTTTTTGGCACATGTAGTTGCCATTACCTTTGTTTGGATCAATGACAGGTGGTGACAGGTTACTCATTGTTCCTTGGTTATTGGTTATCTTGTTTGATTGCTCAGTTTATAGGGGATACTCTGTCGAAATTTTCCCAGGATTCTTTCACATCTATTTGGTCACTTTGGAGACTTGGTGAGCAGGCTTATGCTCATGGTTTTATGTGCATGCTAGATGCATGGTTATGTGACAGGTGGTTCACATGGTTCTTTCTCCATCGAGACATTTGTGATGTGAGTTATGCATATGAATATGCAAGCGTGATCCTATTGAGGATAGAGTATCATTTTTAGTCTCTTGTTACATTGCTAGTCTTGGATTGCCAGCATGGTGTTTTCTCGATTTGATGGCACTGACTTTCCGAGATGGAAAGCTCAGATGTGGCATACATTGGTTCGTGCAGGGTTACATATGTATGTGCATAGAGATGCACAGAGGCCTCGTGACATGCCCGACCACGTATGGATGGATATGGATGCATTGGCCAGCTCCACTATTTGATTACAGCTTGTGGATTCTATATATGAGTCTGTTATGTATGAGGAGACGAGTAGTGCATTATGGCAGAGACTACATGATATGTATGCAAGTCCATTGACTCATATGAGACATAGATCACATCGACGACTTCGATGTTGGCATTGTGGTCGTGAGGACCATATTCGACGACGTTGCTTCGGGCGGATGCGACGACGACATCAGAGACATGCACGTGATGTAGATCAGGTAGTGGTTTCAGGAGAGTCTATGGCAGTTGATTATGCCAGTGATGGTGATATCACTTTCTCCTATGGTTCATCTCATGATTCCTCTTGCTCATCAGATATCATACATATGGCTTGGTTGCTTGATGCATTAGCCAGTTTTCATGTTACTCCATATCGTGAGTGGTTTTATCGATTCTCAGGTGAGAGTCATGGATGTGTGCACATGTTTGATGGTACGACATATGACATTGAGGGTGTAGGAGATGTATGCCTTATGCTACCTAGTGGAGCATCACTTATGCTCAGACATGTACGCTATGTGCCTTCATTCCCTATGAGCTTGATTTCAGTTAGCCAGTTACAGGAGAGCAAATGGTATGCATTCCTTGGTGAACATCATTTTCAGTTGCAGTTGGGACAGCTTATGCTTGTCAGAGGTGCGAGGATTGGGCATACGTATCCACTGCAGGTACTTCATGTGAGAGACAGTCTCGTCTCAGTGGGAGTTCAGTCTTATGTGCGATGTGAGACTCGTCATGTCTCATTTTGTCTACCTACAGATAGGTCTATTGACATTCATGATGCACATGTATGGTAGGATTCAGATGCTTAGATGGATGCACATGTAGAGCATGTTTTGGATGCTCATGATGCTTCTATGGAGCATGCTTTTATTGATCATATGGATGCTCTTATAGAGCACACTTTGGATGATCAGTTGGATGCTTTAGAGCATGATATGGATGCTCATGTAGAGCATTGTGATGATACTCAGTTAGAGTTAGATCATCAGTTTGATCTTTGTGTTGATGTTGTGCAGTTAGCTCATGCGGAGCATGATGATACACTTGGTGTGGTAGAGCACGATAGCTCTCATGGTACACAGTGTATGCCAGAGCATACTACCTCTTAGGATGCACAACTAGATATATCCTTGGTTGTGAGCATGAATGATTTAGATGTTGAGGATTCAGCAATTATGCAGTCATTCTTGGATTCGCTCATGCCAGATGTTGACACAGATATGTCAGGACATGTTGGTCTTGATGATGGTGCTTTGGATGCCTTGGATAGAGGCATGGCTGAAATGCTTAGGTTAGCCAGGATAGCACATGTTTCGTCAGCATTCGGGAGTTTGATGTACGAGTTGTTATGCTCGAGACTAGACATTGCAGTTGCGATTGGAGCATTTGCACTTGGAGTTGTCAGTCGTTCGATGATTGACATAGGCATAGAGCGAGTGGGAGCTTTGCAGGAACTTCATCAGTTCTTGCATCAGTCATATGTGAGCTCGACTCTTATCGATATGAGTCTAGAGCAGTTTGATGTGCATGGATACGCCTTGTTCGAGGTGGTTGGTGTAGGTTGATCTGGTATGGGTAGAGATCCGGACTCTTCCTGTACATTATTTTATAGTCCTACATCATTCTTTGTATATGTTACCACTTATGGTCACATTGACCCTTAAGTGGGAGATTGTTGGGGATGTAAGGGTCATGTGACCTTACCCCCATATTCATATATATACATCATATATAGAGCATTGCCTAAAGAGAGATCATTATGTGGGTTTCGAGGCTCCCACGCATGTCCGCGCGTCGTTCCTCTCTTCTCTCTCGTTCCATCTCCTCCTTCCTCCTCTTGTTCTGCACACCAAAGCCCTTCAACTTGCAAATGTATGAGCTTTATGATGACTCAAGTCCAGGTGATACTTATAGAGTCATAGAGAAAAGAGATTTTACACCTTTGTGTGTATTTCTCCTGCATTCAACTTAGGTAATAAATTGAAAAGTTTCCATAGTTCCATAATCACTTTCAAGTGAATGCTCTCACTTGATTCCATCCCAAGAAGTGATGGAAATCAAAGAAAAGTGATTCAACTTTAGCATCAATTGAACTTTGAAGTTCAGTAAATGGAAGTTAGGTTCTATGATTGCATCTATAGTACTGATGCAAGGTGCCAAGAAAAACATGGAAACTTTGAAAGAACTCTTTCTCTTAGAAGGATTAGAGAGTTAACTTGTGATTCCATCTACTTTCAATTTCAAGATGAAACTTAGACAAGTGATCTTTAGGAAATGAGATAGTTCCTAAAGGCAATAACTTAAATGAAATAGTTTAGTATTATATCTCATGAACCATGCTATTTTTCCTATCATATTCAAGGTGAAATTATCTTTTCAGAATACAAGAAGTTCCAAGAAATGGATCTCCATTAACCCACAAACTTTTCCCAAAACATAAGTTCATAAATATGTTAGGATAAGTATATGATCATATGATTCATTTTGAAAGATATTCTAAAGATGGAAGATATCACATGGTGGAAGCTTTGATTTCCTTTCAAATATATTTTTCCAAAAAAAAAGGAATAGAATCATTAAGCCTAATTCATAGGTTAGGAAAGGGGAAAGTAAACATCTTCTAGATATAGATATTTACCCAAGAAAGTTGTCTAGAAAATAGCTTTCTAGCATGCTAAAGTTAAAGTTTAAAAAATATGGGATCTCTAAACTTAAAGGTAATTGTAAATCATAGAAATAGCTTAATTATGCTCAAATTCCACTTATTGGTATCAGAGTACGCCGCTACTTCATCTAGGGCATCGTCGACACCTCTTTGGTCACAGTCTTAGAATCACATGAAAATTGATGAGCATACTCAAGGCAATTAGGAATTCAAAACAAATTTATTATGTGGTGTTAAAATCACAATACAAGCTCTTTTCAGCCTTCGAATGCACTATCACAATGCCTCTGTAGGCACTTTTGTCTTTTGATGCCAAGCATATATACATATTTTGGTTCGCTAGTATAAGCACCTCAAAGTCTACTACTTGTTTAGTAGAACTTGACAGGGTAGTTCTGTTCAACTTTTTGAGATACATTCATTTCCCTACATCAAGGTATTTTAGTCAATGGCCATGGCTGAAAGCAATGACGTATTCTGTATGTTGCTTGTTGAGGATAAGTTGGATGATACGAAATTACCCGTTATGGGCATATATGATGCATCATGTATTGGTTGAAAAAGCACTGTGAAATATTGTGCAAAGTGTTGAAAAACATCCTACCAGAAGTGTAAATATAGTTATTGTAGGTGATGTGGATGGCATTGAAGAGGATGTTCTTCATGTTCCTGTTCCTGCTTCAGTTTGTGTTGCACCTACGTAGAGCAACTTTGTTGGGATAGGAGTGATGCTTAGAGACATGCATTGATAGTCTTGTTTGTCAAAAGTGCCATTATTTCTCACATTCACTCTTGCAAAACAACAAAGTATGCTTGGGATACACTTACCACTTTATACCAAGAAAAGAATGAGGCTCGTGTTGCTTATCTCCAAAAGTAGTTGGAGAGTGAGCACATGAATGAAGGACATTCCATTGGAAAATTGTTTGATAGAGATCAAAGATTTGAAGGAGTAGTTGATTTTTGCTAATGAAGTCTTGCCAGATAGTTCACTTGTGCAGACTATTGTGAATGGTCTTCTGGATTCATATTAGAGTTTTGCTTCTACCCTTCGATTGATGATGAAAGGAAATCCAAATTCCCTTACATTTGAGGAGTTAGTCTCTATTCTATTGCAAGAAGATTAGTCTAGATACAGTAGGTCCATTATGCATGTTGTAGATCAAGCTTTCCTCGCTAGTCAGAAGGACAAAGGTAAATGGAGCTCGTCCACTAGTAAGCAAAAAATTTCTATTTCCACACAATCAAAGAAGGATGAAAAAGACAAGAAGAAAACATACTGATCTTAAATCAGGTTATCATCAGATACAAATGACACAAAGTGGCATTTATAAGACTACCTTTAGAACTGAGACTGGTCACTTTGAATTCATGGTAATGCCTTTTGGACTCACCAATGTAGTTGCTACATTTGCATGTATGATGAATAACATTTTTCTTGATTACCAAGATTTTATTCTTGTTTTCTTTGATGATATACTTGTCTATAGTGAGAATGAAAAAGACCATGAAAATCATTTAGCAACTATTTCTAATTTGTTATGCAAAAACAAACTTTATGCCAATCCTAAAAAGAATTATTTCTTCCAAAAGGAATTAGAGTATTTACGCCATATTTTTTCTATTCAAGGTGTTCATGTAGATCCAAAGTAAATTAACATAGTTAAAGGATGGCTTGTACCTCAATTTGTGAATGATGTATGCTCTTTTCTAGGGTTAGCTAGTTTTTATAGAAACTTTGTAAAACATTTTTCTTATTTAGCACTTCCACTCACATTATTATTGAAGAAAATGTTAAAATTTGCATGGGGATTAGCCCAACAACAATCTTCTAGAAAACTCAAACATGCACTTTCTCATACACTTGTTTTCAATTACAAGATTTTGCACAAGCTTCCATGTAGTTATGAATGCTAGTGGTTTAGGCATGTGTTGTATTAATGCAAAATGACCATCCTATTGTGTTTGAAAGTAGGAATTTTAAACCTTCCGAAAAGAATTACAATACATATGATAACAAACTTTTAGTTGTTGTGCATGCTTTAAAAATTTTGGAAACATTACCTTATGGGTTCTGAAGTTCTAATCAAAACAGACCAACAAGCTATTAAGCATTTATTAAATCAACCATTGATTTTAGGTAGACATATTAAATGGACTTCATTCATACAAAATTTTCAACCTATGATTCAATACCAACTTGGCAAAGCTAATGTTGTAGCTGACGCCCTTAGTCCCTTCCCATCCCCATAAGAAAATGTTCTTTCAATCAATAAGATTTATATTGTTCATATTCATTCATTTCATGACATGATTCCTACTTATGCATCTGATTTGTATTTTTCACAAACAAGGAATGCTTTTAATAATTCTACAACATTTAGTGAGGATCACTACACTTTTCATAATCGATTATTGTATTTCCAACACAAGTTATGCATCACACAAGGTTTTAAAGAATTTGTTATGAAAGAGATGCATGAACCATCGTATATGGGTCATAGGGGCATACAAAGTACTATTTGTACATGTAAAATTTCTTTCTTTTGGCCAAATATGGATAATGATATTGCACAATATGTTTCCCATTGCATTGTGTGTCACTATGTGAAATACCATCATGGTAAAGCATTTGGATGATCAATGCCACTTCCCATACCTAATGGACCGTGCAAACAAATTCTTATGGATTTTATTACTAGTTGTAGCTCAAGCGTAACCACCACCTCCTTTACTTGTCAATCTACGGAGAAGTGAGGACCAGTATGAAGACCTTGAGTGAGTGAAGGCACAAGTGCGTGAGTGAAAGTACACAAGCATGCACACACATACACACACACACACGTGCACACGATAAGATCAAAGAGAGGAACAATGGAAAGCTTTCAATTGCAAAGAAACTCTCTTACAAAAGCTCTATTCTCAGCTAACCTCAAAAATGAGCTCTCTAGCTCTTTTTATAGTTTTTTGAGTAGTTTTGGTCCTGTACAATCCTATTGTCTAGCCTAGTTAAAAATTAGGTTCTAGGGCTTATTTGGGGGCTCAAACGAAGTCTAAAAATTATGAAAACTGGTAGGATGCTACTTCTAATACTCCTCAAGCTCAATGACTCCTTGGCTTGAACAAAATGGAGTTACAAAAATATGAAATGGTATTTACAATGGCTTTTAGTGATGAAAATCACTATTTTTATAGGGATTCTTCTGAAATTTGGACATGTACTTCTTGGAGCTCCCTACTTGCTCGTCTTCTTGTGTGTCCACTTCTTTGAAGCATTCCTTTGCCTTGTGCTTGATTTTGAGCTTCAAAACTCCCCCCCTCTCGAGTCTGTCGTCCCTGACAGACACTTGTAGTGGTTGTTTGATGTACTTGTTGTATAATTCATGGGTTCAGAAGGTTAAACATATGGATTTTAAAGGTTAGAATATGATGTATGTTTGCTTTAGTCTAGCCCTTGAATTACCCTTGGAACATGCCTTGAACCTTTGGGTGAAACCCTTAGTTTTAACCCTTGAGGTATTTATTCATATGAGCTCCCAATTGAATGGTTAGAACCTTAGGCTTGATTTATCCTAAGGTGTGGGAACCTTAGCCTTGGGAGAAGCTTCTCTATGAGCCACCTTGTGTGTACGTGAGAGAAGAATCCTCATTTGATTTAGAAGGCATGTGATAGACCTTGGGAAATTAGAAGGCATGTGATCACCCTTGGGAAAGTGTTCACATGATGTACTTGTTGTATAATTCATGGGTTCAGAAGGTTAAACATATGGATTTTAAAGGTTAGAATATGATGTATGTTTGCTTTAGTCTAGCCCTTGAATTACCCTTGGAACATGCCTTGAACCTTTGGGTGAAACCCTTAGTTTTAACCCTTGAGGTATTTATTCATATGAGCTCCCAATTGAATGGTTAGAACCTTAGGCTTGATTTATCCTAAGGTGTGGGAACCTTAGTCTTGGGAGAAGCTTCTCTATGAGCCACCTTGTGTGTACGTGAGAGAAGAATCCTCATTTCATTTAGAAGGCATGTGATAGACCTTGGGAAATTAGAAGGCATGTGATCACCCTTGGGAAAGTGTTCACATGAGGGACACTTGGCTGGACACTTGGCCAATCTCAAGGACATGCAACCCCTTGGGCTAGAGGTATATATATGGGTGGAGTTGGATGGGTTGAGACATGCTCTCTCTTAGGAGTGTGGTCTTGCTAGTTGATTTAGTTCTTTGTGGATAATAGTTTCACAACATTGGTATTTAGAGTAGGTTACACCATGAAAGATTCAAGTTTCTTCTTGCTTTGGAAGTTCATGTTATTGTTTTTCGTGCCCGCGAGCAGCCTAGCAAGTATAGCTGTCGATGTTGTCGGCTTAGAGCTTCTAGTCGATTTTAGAGAGCAAAATAATCTCCGTGTGACCCCCCCCCCGTGAGGAGTCTTGCGATCAGGGATGGGCTTGCATGACAGCCCCCCAATGGAGTAACCCATCATGGACGGATGCCAAACCCATCACGGACGGATGCTAGACAACCATCGCTTAGAAAGTGTGAATCGAGAGCAAACTAGGCGCCCGCCAGCAGTCTTCCTCCTTCAAACTGTTGGCAGAAGTTTGTTGTTCTAGTTCTTATAGTACTACAAACTACGCTTTTACCAGGTATGTGGGATATTATATGCATGTTCAGCCCCTCCACGCGTTTCAAAGAATGCTTACCATCCCTTCAAAAACAAGCAGCCACGCGGGCTTGAGAGACATCCGTGAGCTATATAAAGTCTCATCTATGAAATAAAGAGATGAGATAATGAGCTTGAAGAAGAAAAAACTCATCTTTGAAGCTCCAATCATACGGATATGAAGAGGCTCTCAAGTAAAGCTTTTTTGCTCTTGTTTTAGAAGCTTCACACTTCCTTTTTTGAAGAAACATGAAGTAAGGAGATACCTTTCTCTTAAGCACATAAGAGATGTGTCTATCACTAATGATCAAGAAGAAAATGGAGATATAGTACCTTGGGTACTTTCACCATCATTTAATTAAGAAAGTTTCTATCAATGTATTTCATGCATTTGATACATTATGTGATAATCCATATAGTATTTTTACCACCATGGACTTAGGAAAATACCCCTTTAAGTACTAACATGCTTTGAATATTCATAGACCTCATTATAGATATGAATGATAAGACATTTATTGAATAGGTAAGCATAACAGAGCTTCGTATATTATTGCAAGTATGCCTTTAAGCATCCTTAAAGTTTTTGTAAGATTGAAAGCATTATTGGGCATCCGAGTAAGTATGAGGATGCCTCAAAAATAAGATTAGAGATTGAAATGTCGAGATGGATCAAGCTTGCAACTTCAAGTATGAAGTGTCCAAAAGAATATGCCTCTTCATGCAAGGATTCAGAGATGGACGATGCTATGATGAATGTAAGTACAACTTCCAATTTGTTCATCTATTTTCTTTATTTGGAATAATAAAGTAATGCATGAAAAAATGCATTCTAAATGAAGTAGGTGAGGTCCACATGCACTTAAAATGATGCATGAATTTATTTATTTAAGTGCTACAATTAAGGCTTAGAAGAATAGACAAGGCTTTTTTATTAATACAGAAATGACTCACCACAATGTTCATCTACCATGGCATAAACTTCAATAGAAAATGGAAGCATGCAATCAATATAGATTTCTGCACTTAAATGGAATTCCATATGTGAATTCCATGCATGCTTTAAAGAGGGGTTCAAACTTTGGACCTTATGCATGCTAAATCATCTTCAAACAAAGATGTATATGTTTTTTGGCGTACACCATGTATGCATGAAATCTCATATGCATGGGTTGATGGGACATGCGAGAGAAATTAAGTTCTCTAAGTTTAAGGTTTAAGATAGAAAAATGACTTCTTCATATGAAGTCAAAAGCATAAAAGTTTAATGGTGTGCTGAGATTATGCCCATTAACTTTTATGCTTTTTATATGTTGGCTTAATTCAAAAGCCAACAAAAATTAACTTAGGGAAAGGAGCTTTAAGTTTCGAGTCCTACTTATGGAGCCCCAAGTTCCATAATACCCATGGCATGCCTGATCAGCAAGGCCAATCACTTAAGCTTCAAATTCAACAAATTTCTCTTCTTATTAAACCATAAATGGTAGTAATAAGAAATTGGATTGAAAGACATCCAAAAGAGAAATGAGAATCCTATATGAGACCCTACACTCATGGGATAATTTTTTATTGTGAATGATGTTAAGAAGTTCAGAGGAACTTCAACATCTGATCATTGAGGACAATGATCACACTAAAAGGGGAAGAGAATGTCCTCAAATGACATATTAGGGAAAAAATGGTTGAACCATTTTACCATTTTAAGCATTCATTTCTTCCCCAATAAGATTATTCCTTCATTGACAAGTGGTAGGAGCCATTTGGAGCCTTGAAAAAATTGCTTCAAGAATGAAGAATTGTAACTCATTAAGCATATCTGGAGAAGAGAAAGATTAAAGAGTTGAAAGAAACTCTTAAGACCTCTACTCTAAAATGTGCTCTATGAGTAAGAAACAATTTATCAAGATGGTTAGCAAGGTTATGATTGACTATATCCTTTGATACAGATGCCTACTTATGTCAATAGATGATATCTAGTATGAGAATACTAGCTCTATAACTTTGATTGCATCTAATCAAGGAAATAGTTCAATGAAAGCTCAACGTCTTTTCAAAGAACAAATCAAGACTTTGTAAGAATGTAACTTACAAAGATTTTGATTATATTTGATAAGACTAAAAGGAATGAAGTTAAATCCTTGAGTAAGAGCTAAAATTGTCTACACTAAAGTGGGATTGTAAATCGGATGGTATGGGATATCTAGGTTTACAATGTCACTTAAGTGGGTTCAGTGGTATGGGACACTGAACTTAAGGATAGTGGAAGCTTAAGCTCAAGGATACTGGAGAGCTTTTAGAGTGAAGGATTTAGCATAAATGAACCTCCCATTTGGATAGGAAATTAAAAGATCATCAATTTCCTACAGTTTTCGAGGACAAAAACTCTTTAAAGGGGGGAAGAAAGGTATCATCAATATGATACTTCTAAGCAAAAGATATTCCTTAACTCTTTCATGAAAGTTAAGGAGTACATTGAATGTCCAAGTACCTAAGTGTGTTTGAGTTAAATCTCAAACAAATTAAGAACCAGATAGGTAAGAAGGGAATTCATTAAAGAATTCAAATTTGGCAAGTAAATTAAAGTAAGCTAGCCAAAGATTTGAAGCATAATCAGAGTAGGGCATTTGAGAATGGATAAAGATGGATCCAAATTTTGGATCAATAAGCATGTCAACTTGCTTAAGTCAAAAGAGTGACATATAATCGTTGATCCCTAAAAGGAGAATAATGGTTTGAAGAACATCAACATGATATTGAAGACTTAAGCTAGGATATCAACTCATGAAGGTATGAGTTGAAGATCCCAAGAAAATCCCATGGGTAAATATCATTGAGAAGGGATCTAAAGGAGAAAAGACTTGATCTTATCTCATGTTAACTTAGATAGAGGAATTTTGAGAAATTCAAGTGACCTAGCTTGGTCAATTATATCAAACCTTTTATGGTTGGATAATCCAAGTGGCCTACATTGGTCAAAAAGATAAAACCCTTTTATAGTTTGATACCAAGGAAAGTTCAAAGGTCAACCTAAAGAGACCTTTGAATTAACTAGATTGATAAATCTTAGTCTTTGCTCTCGTAATTATGATTCCAAAGAATCCCAAGATGGAATTCATGATCATGGTACATAATCAGAGAGCATGTAAAGGACAAAAAAATATGGAAGCATTAAGGATGTCATTCTACGGATTGGAAAAAGAACTCACTGGTATGGGACAGTGAGAACTAACTCTCGTTGAGAATTTTCTCTGATGGCCAGAGAGAAAATAGGCTCAAGATCCGATAGGAAACGTCAGGTTAAGCCTTAAAGATAAGACCATTTAGATTAAGGTCTTAGGTTGATTATGAGGTGTAGAAATGTACCTCCTTGAACCAATTTAATACACCTAGTTGTATAAACGAAAGGGTAAATAGAATGAACTTGACATTTAGGCTAGAAAAAGGCTATCCTTTATCCTCTTAAGCAGATGCATTTCTCTTAGTAAAATGCATAGCCAAATTTTATGTGGAACAATAAATTTGGATAAGTAAGAGGGTAAAGAATTTTGGGAGTTTACGAAGTTAAACTCCGAAAATAAGTCAAGCCTATTCAAGTTTAATAGCCTAGAATGAAATAATGATCTTTAAAAGATCTTCTTTTGAATCTTTGGTGAGAACAAGTGATCCAAGAATGTTCCTAGCAAGATCTGAGATATGATGCCTATAAATAGGTATCTTTCTTGCAAGTCCTTGGAACTAAACTTGAATCATCTCAACCCCATCCAATAGAAAATCTAGAAGGTATCTTGATGGCTGGATTATTTTTAAGATTTGAAGGAATTGTTTTAAAAAGCTTTGTTTCTCTTTGCAAAAAGCTTTGGTGACCTTTGAGGTTAGTACATAACTATCTGGGTTATGAACCAGTGTCAGTTCAAGATAGTTACTACTGATTCTCTGTGGAAGAACCTGCAAAGCTAAGTGGAACAAAGAACTGGGTAGAGACATAGAAGAAAGGTCTACCAACTAATTCTAATTCCTAAAAGAAATGATTTTAGTCATTTGGATCAATAAAATCTTGAAGATCATCGATTTTCCAAAGGGATTAAAATCTACTATGAGAATTAATCCAAGGAAAATCAAACATGATCAAGATAGGGATCCACTTGTAGACATGAACTTGAAGATTGGGCATATTATCATTTGGAATACTTGGGATTTATGTTTCAAGAAAGCCTGGATGATTGAAATAAGTCCACCTAAGTTGCCAAGGAATGAGAAGATATTATTTATCCTCATTTTATTGAGCATGTTTTGGCAGGGACTCACTAGACCCGCTTTGCTAAGTTCACATCTTTAGCTAAGTCCTATCAAATACAAGTAAAGTATATTTGTATTTGAAAAGGACTATAAAAGAATAAGTTAAGTTCAGAACATCTGAAGATTCCTCTCCTTTCTGTTGAAAGTGGAAGATGAATCTAGTTTCTGGCCCTTTCAAGATAGAGATAAGATCTCTATCATAGACTCTAAAATTATAAATTCTAGGCATGTACAAAGTGTACTGAAATTTATTATTTTATGGAGCTCTAGGTTTGTGAAAGTGCCAAAAGAAAAAGACCACCAATGAAGTCCACCCATTTCACTAGTCCATGGGTACAGGGCAAGCATGTACATTCGGATGGACTAAGAGAAATTGATTTGGGCAGGGATTTTGATTCTTTTCCTTTCAGATTAAGGTAGGGATTATCCTTTATCTGATTACTGGAAATGAATCTAAAGAGAGAGATGACCATGCTCAGAGTATAGATCATGGTGCACGGGGGAATATTTCACCTATTATACCTACACACATTTTCGAGGACAAAATTGTTAACGGGGGGACGAATGTTGTATAATTCATGGGTTCAGAAGGTTAAACATATGTATTCTAAAGGTTAGAATATGATGTATGTTTGCTTTAGTCTAGCCCTTGAATTACCCTTGGAACATGCCTTGAACCTTTGGGGGAAACCCTTGAGGTATTTATTCATATGAGCTCCCAATTGAATGGTTAGAACCTTAGGCTTGATTTAAAGGGGCTTCCACACCTCCCAATCCTATGAGATAGGCTTCTATGGGATTGATGTTCAATTGTAGATCTTGGCAGTATGAGAATCTAACTGCACTAGTTGCAGCACCTGAGTCAATCAAAGCTTTCACAATTCTTACATTCTTGCCTTGTCCTACCTCTATGTTCACAAATGGGCATCGATCGATTATTTGAGAAGTAATTGCACTTGTTTCTTGGTACATGGCCATGTGATATCCTGGGGCCTCGGGATTGACATCTAGGCCTAATCTCCTTAATTTATTTTGCCTAATGCATTCTCTCACCTCAGTCTATGCTTCTTCTCTAACCCTTAACTCTTCTTCTTTTCTCTTCTTAGCGATATTGAGTCTCCTTAACATATCCTTGCTAAGAGGTTCTTGATATAGCTTGAGTCTACATCCACTAATATAGTTTGTTAAGATATCACCCTCTAGAGTGGCCAATTGAACCACACCACTAGTGGAAATTCTATTAATGATCATGGGTCCATATCCTCTTTTTTCCAATTTTCAATCACGTTGCTTTAATGTGTAAACCAACACTAGGTCTCCCTCTTTCAATCCTTTATCCTTGATGTGTGCATTGAAGTATGCTTTTTGTCTTTTCTTTGCAGCGTAGATGCCTGCTGCCTTTCGTAGCCTCGTCTCACCTAAGCGTTCTAGATCAAAGATCCTTGAGGACAACTCATGTCCATTCCACTCATGCTCTTGTGCTACTTTTAAAGCTGGGATTAGGAAGTCCAATGGTAGCACAACAATCTAGCCAAAAACCATCTGAAATGGGGTGGCATTGAGGACTGTTCTGTAGGGAACTCGATAAGCCCAAACACCATGATGAAGTTGTTTGTCCCAATCAGAGCGTTTATTATTGACCAGTTCTGTCAATACATTACCTATGATCTTATTTGTGCTCTCGGCTTGTTCGTTAGCTTGTGGATGATAGGGGCTGACTTCTTATGTATCACCAAGAATTCTTGAAGAAGGTTTTCAATGACTTGATTGAAGAAGTGTGTGCCTCTATCACTCACTAACTCTATTGGTAACCCATATCTAGTGAACACATTCTCAAGTAAGAACTTAGCTGTTGTTTGAGCACCATTCTTTGTCGTGGCTTTTACTTCTACCCACTTTGTAAGGTAATGTGTGGCTACAATAATGTTCTACATGGGAGTTTCTAGCTGGTGGGTTGATAGGACCTATGAAGTCTATACCCCATGTTGAGAATGCATGTCCTCCCATCATTGGCCTCAAAGGCATCTCATGTTTTCTAATTGGATATTGTGCATGTTGGCATGTATCACATTTCTTCACATAGGTATGTGCATCCATATGAAGATTATGGGCAATTTCTAAAACTTTCAAATAGTCTGATTCATGAACACACAATCTTAGGTAACCATCTTTTCCTCTTCGGTATATGTTGTCTCCTACTAGAGAATAGACTTGAGCCTCTTGCTCCATGATTTGTTTCCTTGCTAGAATAGCCTCATTGGGTAAGATTCCTAATCTCATAAATTCTATCAATGGAGCGCTCCAATCTGGAATTAATGATACACGATAACGGGTAGCATTCTCCACTGGGTGTTTTTATTGGCACACTTGGAAATTCTTGATCCACTCATGTATTTCTTTGTCCATGCTAGGCCAATACACTCCTAAACATTTCCGATTATGCAATGTGTGTTGTTTAGAATAGTGATTTCCTAGCAATCCTTCATGGGCTTGTTGCAACCAACTACTATGTTCGTCGTCCTCAACACAATAAGCTAATACACCCTCTGTATCTTGTTTATACATGATTCCTGCCAATATTTGATAGTTTTGCGATCTTACAACCTCTTCTTGGGATGTTTTCATATTCTTATTTGCGGGTCCAAAGGTTAGGATAGGTACCAACTTATTTTCCCATTTAGGAACAACTTCTAAATTGAACAAATAAGCATCGGGCAATTCATCAGACACACCTTGCGGTGACTCTACTAAAGTGATGCAAGAAAGGTGATCTACCCTAAGGTGGGTTCTACCTTTCCTTACAACAACTTCAAAATCATATTCCATTACTAAGAGGAACCATCTTACTAAGCGGCCTATATTGCAAGGTTTATTGACCAAATATAATAAGGCTTGATGATCAGTGAGAAACTTGAACTTATTGGCCAATAGATAGTGCCTAAACTTCTTCAGAACATATACCATGCCTAAGCCTTCTTGCTCGGTTGTGGTATAGTTTCGTTCAGCTGCGTTCAATTGTCTGCTAGCATATGCTATAGGCAAATCTAAATTTCCTTCATCGGTGGGTTATGCTAGCACACATCCGATTGCATGATTGGATGCATCTACTGTTGCGAACATTTGTTTTATGTAGGGTACAAGTTTCAAATTATGTAAATACCTTTGGGAAGTCTTCAAATACTTCAAGAAGGCTCATATTATTCATAAAATGTAGCAAAAATACCACGTGAGTTCTAGAACATGGTGAGTCAAATTAGTGAGTCACAAGGGAGCTTCAGTGGTGTCCTAGTGGAAGGTCGATGTGGCTAGTTCTCAAAGTCCATCAATACTTTGCTTATTTGAGCACTTGAGTCATGTAATACCTCCATCCAAGTGTCTACCACGAATTCAGATGTATTAGGAAGGTTTTAGATTAGTTTCCCATGCTATAAAAAGAGGAGAAAAGTCGTGATCTTGTGGGATGTCCAAGAGAGTCATATGTGTATCTCTACACTGCTGTATCTCCATCATTATATATCCAAATTACATGTTTGATAGCTCATTGGAAAGCTCTGCAAGCTCTGCAGAGATTGCAGAGCTTGTATCTCCCTCATTATATATCCAAATTACATGTTTGATAGCTCATTGGAAAGCTCTTACTGTCTACTTTCTTCTTGTAAATTGTCATAATCATTGGATTTGTGAGCGGAGAGCAATACTCTCTGCAAGTAGTGTGTGTTCTCTATTTTTTATCCCTGCTGAAGGTCTCCATTAAACCTCAAACTTGCAGAGGTCATATCTCCTTGTGTATCTATCCAAATCATGTGTTCTTTGGCTTGTTAGAAAGCTCTTTAAGTCTACTTGTATTCAGGAAAGTTTCAAAGTCATTGGAGTTGTGAGTTAAGAGCAGTAGTCTTTGCAAGTGATATGTGTTCTCAGGTTCATCTCTGTTTCAAGGTCTCCATTAAAGCTGCATATTACAGAGTTTTGGAAAATTCCAAGTGACTAAAGAGAAATTTGCTGTGCAAGAAAATTGGTCTGTACATACAAGTTTGTGAAAAAGTCAACTAGGTCCTGTTGGGTTTCACCTACTTCTAGCTGTACTTTGGAGATCAATAAACTCCAACATTGGTATCAGAGCAAGTACTTGGAGGCTTGGAGAAGGTTATCATACCTTGACGAAGAATTTGAAGCTATCAAAGAAGCAGTTCATCATCAACACTACACAAAGGTAGAAGAAGATTGCAAGGAGGCATCTGAAGCAACATCCAAGCAAAGAAAGGTGCACATACCTCATTTACAAGGTAAATATTATATTTCTTCTCATCACACACATTGGAAAGAAGGCTTAAAGGAGGAAGCTTAGCATTTGTATTATGGGAGACCAACATGCACAAATAGAGAAGCTTGATAAGACCAATTATCAGGCGTGGAAGTTTAGAATCACAGCATACTTGCAAGGTAGAGGCTTGTATGGTTTGATTGACGGCACATATATCAAACCCACATTACCAGAGGACCCAAATCAGCAACAATTGAGGGAGTTTAGACTTTGGAATGAGAGAGACAAAAGGGTTATATTCATTTTATCACAAAATATTCAAGATTCAATGGTAGGACACATACAAGATCTAGACACAAGTAGAGATGTTTGGCTTGCATTGGAAAGGTTGTATGCTACAGGTACAAGAGCAAGGAAGATTCAACTCAAAAATGAGTTGAATAACATAAAGAAAGATACAAGGACATCGGTCAATGATTACATATTGAAAGTTAAAGAGATTGAAGATCAACTAGGATCAATTCAAGCTCATGTGGAGGACGACGACTTGGTTGCACATACTCTCAACGGACTCAAAGATGATGAGAGATGGAAACCCTTCATTACTTCAGTTTATGTCAGAGGAGAATTACCAGATTTTGATCAACTTATTGCCCTCATGGTCACGGAGGAGATGAATCTAAATGGTTCTACTTCAAATCAAAAAGGATCTCAAGGAGAAGCTCTTTATGTAGGATCATCAAGAGGTGGAAGAGGTTCAAATAGAGGTCGAGGAAGAAGGAGCGATGATCAAAGGACTTCAAGTGGCTTCTTCAACACAAGAGGAAGAGGAAGATCAAGCGCTAGAGGTACGAGAGGCTACTACAACTACAACCAAAGACAAAGGAGTGAAGATAATAAGAACAATTGCTATATATGTGGAAGGTATGGACACTATGCCAAAGATTGTTATCAAAATGAAAATAATCAAGGTGGTAATCGAAGAGGAGGCTATTCAAGAAGAGGTAAACAACAAGGAAATTATGCAGTTGAAGGTAAAAGTGATGATTATGATTCTCTTCTTATGATGAATGTAGAAACTAAGATGAATTGCAATAGCGATGTATGGTATGTAGATAGTGGTTGTTCTAATCACATGTCTCATGATGCTTCATGGTTTTCTAATATGCATAATCCGTCATGTAAAGGTCATGTTGAAACAGGAGATGATACAACACATAAGATTATGCAGGTTGGAGATGTTGTTATGCAGGATAAGAGCAAGAAAAATTGCTTGAAGGATGTACTTTATGTGCCAACGATCACTAAGAATTTGATGTCGGTTGGTCAAATGGTAGAAAAAGGTCTACAAGTGAGATTTAATCATGCAGGTTGCTTCATTGAGGATCCAAAGCAAAGGAGGTTAATTGCTAGAGGTAAAAAACAAGGTAGATTATTTACATTCAAGGTAAACCCAAATCATACAAACTATTTCTCTTATGGTATGCATCGAATAGCAGAGCTTGATCTATGGCACAAAAGGATTGGACACATGAATGTACACAGGTTAAAGGAGCTATCAAAGAAGAGGATTGTTGAAGGATTACCTGATCTTACTAAGCAACATATGGTGCATCTTTGTGAAGCATGTCAAATGGGTAAGCAGAGTAGACAACCTTTCAAGCATTCAAGCTATGTAAGTGATGGTTTGCTAGATCTCATACACACAGATGTGTGGGGACCTACTAAAGAGGCATCCTTGGTTGGTAATAAGTAGTATGTATCATTCATTGATGATCATAGTAGAATGACATTTGTGTATTTTATTAAACATAAGAGTGAGGTCTTTGATTGTTTCAAGAAGTTCAAATCATATGTCGAAAAGCAAACAGGAAGGTATATTAAGAAGTTAAGATCCGATGGAGGAGGAGAGTATTTCTCTCAAGCTTTTACTGATTTTTTGTATGATGAAGGTACCAAAAGAGAAGTTACATGCAGGTATACTCCACAACAAAATGGAGTCGCAGAAAGAAGAAACAGAATCATAGCAGAAGCATCTAGAAGCATGCTTAATGATATGTGTTTGCCTAATTATTTTTGGGCTGAAGCTGTTAGCACAAGTGTTTACATTATGAATAGAGTTCCGACTGCTGGAGTTCATCATTTGACACCATATGAGGTATGGCATGGAAGGAAACCAAGTGTAAGTCATTTGAAAGTATTTGGCTGTGTATGTTATGTACATGTACCTAGTGAGGTGAGATCTAAACTTGATGCGAAATCAGAAAAATGTATATTTATTGGTTATGCAGATATTCAAAGAGGATATAGATGCTATAATCCTCATACCAATAAGGTTGTTGTGTCAAGAGATGTAAACTTTGATGAATCACTTTCATGGTATGCAGATAAGAATTGTTTGCAGGTCATGGATGAAAATGAAGAAGGTGTGGTTGAAGGAGATGAATGCATAGTTCAGCCATCAGGAAGTTTAAATGATGAAAGGAGTGGTTTAGATGAAGAAAGAGGATCACCTTTCAATGGAAGATTAAGGCAAGAGTCACCTCCAAGTGTTAAAAGTAAAGGTAAACTCAAACTTGTTGAAGTTAATGATGATGGAGAGGAAATTAGTGATATATGTGAGTATGGAGAATCATCAAAGGTTCCTAATAAGAAAGGAAGAGCATCTACATTGGAGGTAAGAAGAACTTCAAGAGTAAGTAAGCAACCTCAAAGGTATACTTATGAATCTTTCATGAATACTCATTATGCTTTTATGACAAAAGTTGAGCAGGAAAATGAACCCACATGTTATGATGAGGCCAAAGGAGATGAAAAGTGGGAGAAAGCAATGAGAGAAGAAATGGAAGCACTACAGGATAACAAGACTTGGAATTTAGTTCCAAGTACACCAAAGCAAAAGGTAATTGGTTGCAAGTGGGTTTTTAAGATTAAAAGAAATAGTGATGGTAGTGTGTCTAGATATAAGGCTAGACTTGTAGCAAAAGGATATAATCAAACTCAAGGTGTGGACTATGAGGAAACATTTAGTCCAGTAGCAAATATGGCAACGGTGAGAACTTTGTTGGCTTTAGCGGCAAGTAAAAGGTGGAATATATATCAACTCGATATAAAGAATGCCTTTCTTAATGGTGAGTTAAATGAAGAAGTGTATATGTCACAACCAGATGGTTATGTGGATGCAAAATGTCCTAATCATGTATGCAGGTTAAAGAAGGCATTGTATGGTCTTAAGCAGGCACCAAGGGCATGGAATGCAAGGTTGGTAAAGTATCTTATGCTGCAAGGATACACAGCGAGTCATGCTGATCCTTCACTTTATGTAAAACATGTAGATGGCATGTGTGTCTATGTATGCATTTATGTGGATGACTTGTTGATTACAGGGAATGATGCAAAAGCAATTGATGAGATAAAAGGTAATTTGGGAAAGGAATTTAAAATTTCAGATCTTGGTTTGCTTAGATACTTTCTTGGGATTGAAATTGTGTATAGCGATGAAGGTATGTGGTTGATACAAAGAAAGTATATATGTGATATGCTGAAAAGGTTTGGTATGCAGGAATGTAAATTTGTTTCTACTCCAATGGAATGTAATGTAAAGCTAAGCGCAAAGGAAGGTGATGAGTTGCATGATATGAATGTATATAGATCCATGGTAGGATCTTTGATTTATGCAACAAAAACTAGACCTGATATATGTTATGCAGTGGGAGTATTGTCACAGTTTATGCATGAACCTAGAGTACCTCATATGCATGCAGCGAAAAGAGTGCTTAGGTATTTGAAAGGTACCATGAACGAAGGATTATTTTATAGTCATGATGCTGATCTAACTCTTAAAGTCTTTAGTGATGCAGATTGGGCTGGAAGCAAAGATGACAGAAGATCCACAAGTGGATATGTGGTAATAGCAAGAAACAAGACATTAACATGGAGTTCAAAGAAACAGCCTACAGTTGCTTTATCTTCTACAGAGGCTGAGTATAGAGGTTTAGCATTGGCTACTACTGAGGTTATGTGGTTTAAAAAGTTGTTTCATGACTTGAATGTGCAGGTTGATGTACCACTGATATATGGGGATAACTTGAGCAGCATTCATATGACCTCAAATCCTATTTTTCATGCTAGAACAAAGCATATAGAGGTTCACTATCATTATGTTCGAGAGAAGGCCATGAACAATGAAGTGCAGGTTTCTTTTGTTGGAACAAAGGATCAAGTTGCAGATATCTTCACCAAATCCTTGGATGGACCAAAGCTTCAAAGACTCAACTATATTCTTGGCATGAAGGAAATACCCTTTGAAACTTGAGGGGGAGAATGTTGCGAACATTTGTTTTATGTAGGGTACAAGTTTCAAATTATGTAAATACCTTTGGGAAGTCTTCAAATACTTCAAGAAGGCTCATATTATTCATAAAATGTAGCAAAAATACCACGTGAGTTCTAGAACATGGTGAGTCAAATTAGTGAGTCACAAGGGAGCTTCAGTGGTGTCCTAGTGGAAGGTCGATGTGGCTAGTTCTCAAAGTCCATCAATACTTTGCTTATTTGAGCACTTGAGTCATGTAATACCTCCATCCAAGTGTCTACCACGAATTTAGATGTATTAGGAAGGTTTTAGATTAGTTTCCCATGCTATAAAAAGAGGAGAAAAGTCGTGATCTTGTGGGATGTCCAAGAGAGTCATATGTGTATCTCTACACTGCTGTAGTTTTGTATGCAGAGATTGCAGAGCTTGTATCTCCCTCATTATATATCCAAATTACATGTTTGATAGCTCATTGGAAAGCTCTTACTGTCTACTTTCGTTCTGTAAATTTTCATAATCATTGGATTTGTGAGCGGAGAGCAATACTCTCTGCAAGTAGTGTGTGTTCTCTGTTTTTTATCCCTGCTGAAGGTCTCCATTGAACCTCAAACTTGCAGAGGTCATATCTCCTTGTGTATATATCCAAATCATGTGTTCTTTGGCTTGTTAGAAAGCTCTTTAAGTCTACTTGTATTTTGGAAAGTTTAAAAGTCATTGGAGTTGTGAGTTAAGAGCAGTAGTCTCTGCAAGTGATATGTGTTCTCAGGTTCATCTCTGTTTCAAGGTCTCCATTAAAGCTGCATATTACAGAGTTTTGGAAAATTCCAAGTGACTAAAGAGAAATTTGCTCTGCAAGAAAATTGGTCTGTACATACAAGTTTGTGAAAAAGTCAACTAGGTCCTGTTGGGTTTCACCTACTTCTAGCTGTACTTTGGAGATCAATAAACTCCAACATCTACATGGACATGGAATGGTTTATTCCAATCAGGGGTTTTCAATATTGGTGTTGTGCACAAACGTATCTTTAGTTCATTGAAGGAATTTTCCAAAATGTGTCAGCATAAAGAGGCTTAGCTATGATTGCATACATGTGAATAAACCTACAATAATATCCACAGTGGCCCATAAAGGCTTGTACCTCCTTAACATTCCTTGGTCTCAAAAACTCTGCTATGCCTCTTACTTTGTCCTCATCTGTTGATATTCCGTTCTTCAAAACAATATGATCGAAGATCTTGTCTTGACGTACCATGAAGACACACTTTTTTGGGTTCAGACACACTCAATATTCTCTACACTTGTTGAAGATATGTCTGAGCTCAGGGATGTGAAGTCTTCTTTCTTGGGAATGAGCACATAAGTCATCCACATATGCTTCTAAGCTCTTCTGCAAGAACTCTTTAAACACATGACACATGAGCCTTTGGAATGTTGCAGGTGCATTGTTGAGCCCAAATGGCATGACACGGAATGCAAAGATTCCCCACTCAGTGGCAAAAGCTATTTTGTGTTGATCTTTTGGGGCAATGGCTACTTGGTTGTTACCTAAAAATCCATCAAGGAAGCTATAAACCTCCTTGCCTGCAACACGCTCCAATAAATGTTCAGTGATCGAAAGCAGATAACTATCTCTGATTTTAGCGGCATTAACTTTTTTAAGGTTAATACACACTCGCGAATTTCCATTCTTCTTGGGCACCACGACAATGGGGGATACCCATTCAGTATGCTCAATCTCATAGATAAATCCAGCTTCAATCAGCCTATCAATTTCTTCTTTTATTTTAGCTGCATAAGTGTCATTATATGTGTAGGGCTTTTGTTTGGTGGGCTTGGCATCAGCAGTCATGGGGATCATATGAGAGAAAATTTTTGGATCTACTCCCTTCAAGTCTCTATAGTGCCATACAAACACATCCCTATATTCCCTTAATAAAGCTACAAGCTCTATTTCTTCTTCTGCACTTAGGTCTTCTCCTATGTAAGTGCATCGCTCTTCATCCCCTTCAATAGTCACAACAATCTTTTTGGTCTTTTCTTTATTATCATATGCTTCTCTTGTAGTGGCCTCTCTCCTAGGCATTCGTACCAAAATTTTGAAGTTTTCCACTTCATATTTCTTGAAATTCTCTAGTACTTCAAACAATGATTCCTCCTCTTCTTGTTTCACTGCTTTTCTTTTCTTTTTCTTTTGACTACCTTCACTTCCATCCTTTGAATTTATAGCTTTGATACTTGTGAGAGGTTCTTCTTCCTTTTGTGTAAATACCCCTATGTCTTCTAGATAGTGCCCCTCTGAGTTAAAGCAACTATCCATCACAACGGACTCTAGATCATCATCATCATTCTCTTCTTCTTCTATGACTTCAATAGGGTCACATTCCTCTAGCAAGGGCTGACACATGAACACAGAAATATCATAACCCTCCTCATCACAATGAGGTGTCCACTGTTCTTCATTAACAACAATGTCCATGGTTGCTAAGGTTTCTGCCCAACCATGAGGCTCAAATTCCTCATCTGGAAAGACCATCGGTGTGTAGGTTGGGTCTCTAACTGGTCTATCTCCTGGGGGAGTTCCTTCTTCTCTTTTCTTTAAGCGCATTTCCTCTTCCTCTGGAACCTTACACATCCACAAGTGAGTATCTTCATGCATCCAAGATGGATTAGAAGAACTTTCAGAATGCACAGAGATTGAATCTTTTGGTGCCTTATGGATAGGATTCCACTGTAGGGGTGGAACATCTCTAAAAGTATAATCCTTTAGATTAACCTTGGTTGTGACCCCTAAGTGCTGCAAGTACAAGGAGTTGGTTCCCCAATCTTGCCCTATTTGTAGTTGTCATAGGAAGGGTCTTCTTAGGATCATCTCGTAGACATTATTTTTGCCAAATTCACATATAGCAAAGGTGCGTTAAAATTCTACACCACAAGTGGTTAGAGTTATCCCTTCTAACAATCCTATAGGTCTTTCAATATGGCCGTCAGCCATTTGAAAATTCATCCTAGTTGGTATTAATGCGGGTTTGCCCCATTGCTTCCATAAAGAGGTGGTCGCAATCGCAACACCAGCACCTGAATCTAAGATCGCTTTGGTTGTGTAACCTTGGTAGGTGATTGGAAGATAAGTATTACCTTCTTCACCTTCACTCATGTCCCCTATTTTGTCGAGAGGTATCTCTAGAACTTTTTGCTTAGAGCCTGCTTTTGGCATATTGGAATCAAGTTCTGGAACCTGATCCTTCACATGATCCCACAGCTTAGGTTTTACTTTGAGCAGCTCTTTGATGGTGAGATGAAACTGAACCTTAGTGTTCTTCACGACATCAGTGTTCCTTAGGACCACTGAGTCTTCATGTCTTACCAATGTTGTGGGAGCTCTGATATGAAGAGATTCAGATTTTGATGGGCCTGTGAATTGTGGCCGTTCTTCTAAAGTATTAGATTCAAAATTGAACCTTTTGTCTTCTTGTTGCTCTACTTGGTATCCATAGATTGATGGAATGTCTTGGGGAAATTGATCATGAAGTTCATCAATTTCAGGAATAGGAGGGGAATGATCCTTCTCCTTGGCCCATTTCTCTTCTTGTATTTCCCACAAGAACTCTTGAGAGTACTGCTAAATTGAAAAAGGCATTCCATCATCCACATAATCAAGAACATAAGCTTTCGTTGGCGGTAGCTTTCTCTTTCAACTACTGGTTGAGCCTGTGGAGGTAAAGAAACCTGGGCCTTGTTCATCAACTGCTCTAATCTTTCTAGTGACCCTTGAAAATGCAAATCTAGTTTGGCAGAGTTTGTCTGTTTGAATGATTGACTGGTCTCAAGCATAGATTGAGCTAGCTCTACACATTTTTGTCAGTTCAATCTCTAAATCTGCTTGAGGGTAACTCTTGGCTAAGTTTGCAGCTGTTGGCCCTTCTTGAAATTGAGCCTCGTAGGAATTGAACATCATGTCCAAGCCTTCTGGGGTGGATATGCAAGAACAGACCCTGGTTGTGGTCTATTTACAATGGTTGGTGGGGTGGGATAAAGTGGAGTGGATGGAGTTTTGGCATGCGAGGGATTTTCAGAGGCGATATCTTCTATTTTGCTTTTTGCTTCTTTCAGGCTTTCTTCTAGCTCGGATAACTTTCTATTCCACTTATGATTGGCCTTCTCTCTGGTATCTTTCCATGTTCTTGTTTTCCTCTTACTAGGTTCTCTTGATTCACTTGACTTTGATTGTTCAACTGGCTTATCTTGTTTTAAGGCTTGTGCTCTAGTGACTGCTTGTATAGGAGCCACATTACTGCTACTAGCATGTGAATCCACCACTAAGCCTACCACATTAATGGGTGTAACCTTGGGCACACTAGAGGGGTTTCTTGGACAATCTCTCGAGAGATGTTCTTTGCCGCACTGAAGGCAAAAGACTTGAAATCGTGTTTTTGACTAAAAATCATGATTTGTGAAAATCACAATTTTGAGCCAACTAAAAATCATGGTTTTTTTCTAAAACTCAAGTTTCCATGACATCTAGAGAATCGCGTTTTTGTGTGACTTAGGTGGGAACTGAAAATCGTATTTTTTTTTGAAAATTTGAATTCTATGAAAATCACGATTTTCAGTCAAAATCATGTTTTTTGGTGAGAAATTCAAATTTTTGAGCGTTGACCAATGACGAGCCCTGTATGTGTAGAAAATCATGAAAAACACAGGTGCTTGCTCTCCCTTGCACTTCTTAACTCCTTCTTGCATAATAATGCACGAAAGATGGTATGAAAATGGTGAAAATGGACAAAAAAACAAGAAATTTCTCTGAAGATGAAGATGGAAGAAGATGGAGATGGTGATGATGATGAAGGTGAAGAAGAAAAATCAGAAAATAACTACTTTTTACCTTCCAATGTCGCAAATCTATGATCTTACCATCACAACGCTCGTCCCCGAAGCTCTCTCCTCGACAATGGCGCCAAAATTTGGTGTAGCTCAAGGGTAAGCACCACCTCCTTTAGTTTTCAATTTGCAGAGACGTGAGGACCGGTACGAAGACCTTGAGCGAGTGAAGGCACAAGTGCATGAGTGAAACTATACAAGCGTGCACACACATACACACACATGCGCACATGGTAAGATCAAAGAAAGAAATAATGGAAAGCTTTCAATTGCAAAGGAACTCTCTTACAAAAACTCTATTCTCTAACAAGCTATAGTTTTTTGAGTAGTTTTGGCCCTGTCCAGACATAGTGTCTGGCCTAGTTAAAAATTAGGTTCCAAGGCTTATTTGAGGGCTCAAACGAAGTCTAAAAATTATGAAAATTGTTAGGATGCTACTTCTAATACTCCTCAAGCTCAAGGACTCCTTGGCTTGAACAAAATGGAGTTACAAAAATGTGAAATGTTATTTACAATGGTTTTTAGTGATGAAAATCACTATTTTTATAGGGATTCTTCTAAAATTTTGACATGTACTTCTTGGAGCTCCCTACTTGCTCCTCTTCTTGTGTGTCCACTTCTTTGAAGCATTCCTTTGCCTTGTGCTTAACCTTGAGCTTCAACACTAGTCTTCCTAAAACTTCATCTCATAATGATATGATTTCGACAATTGTTTATAGGTTTAGTAAACAAGCATATTTCATTCCTTGTAAAAAGACTCTATCTGCACCTCAAGCTGCTAAGTTATTTATTAAATATATGTTCCCGCATCATGGTCTTCTAGAGGTTATTTTTCTAGATCAAGATGTTCGTTTTTGTAATCACTTTTGGGTTGCATTATTTCAAAAATTTAGGTTCTAAAATAGACTTTAGCTTTGCATTTCATCCTAAAAATAATGGGCAAAGTGAAGCTACAAATAGTACTATTTTAGATTTATTACATTTTTATTCTTTAGATAATCCAAGTGACTGGGATGAGAAACTTCCTTTACTACAATTTTCATATAATAACACAACACATACCACTACTAGATGTGCACCATATGTAATTGTGTATGTTAAAAAGCTTCCCACTACCATGTCTATCACTCAAACTAACGGGATCATTTGATTTCTGCATATCTTTCAATTAAATGCATATCAATTAAATGTATGGTAAAAAGCTTCCCATTGCCATGTTTATCACTCAAACTAATAGGATCATTTGATTACTGCATATCTTTCACAGTCATATTAAATTCCAATTTTCCAATTAAATGCATGTGTTTTTACATTGAACATGCTTATGATTGTTCACTGATGGGACATGTGATTGGCCATCCATGTTTGCTTTATTATTATCAAGTGAGATCAGCTGCTTGTCAACTGGGAGGCATGTTATACTTTATGGAATAATAAAATGCTATATGGATTTTAATGTCTTGAAGTTTTTAATGTGATTTGTGTTTTGATTTGGCAGGTGAAGACTCATGAGGGTGCAAATGCATGTGGAATTATTTAGATGTTTTTGAAGTTATTTAAAAGAATATTTAGAAGATAGCATTTTAGCTATTTTTTGTAAAAATGATAGATCACTTTAGAAAGTGATGTTTTTGTAAAAATAGTAGAGCACTTAGAAAGCGATGATTTTGTAAATAAAGTAGATTTTCATAAACACATGCTTTTTGAAGCACCACCCTTATGTATCTTCTATTTAGGATGTAATGAAAAAATACCTATAAATACACATGCTCTGATAGACTCATCTATCAGAGTATGTGGGTGGATATTATACCCAATCTAGTATCAAGTCTCTTGTCTCTTGCTATTTTGTTTATGCTTTTGTGAGATCTCATTTCTCTACTATCCTTTGCATACATGCATCTCGAAGATCTAGTCAACAATCTTTATTCATCCAAGATTGATCACCAGATCCAACACTATGTATTGATACATCATCTTATTCTTTATGGATGGGATTCCATTGAATAGGTGGAACATCCATATAAGAGAAGGTTTGGAGATTTATTTTGGTAGTTATGCCTTGGTGTTGAAGATAAAACACATCTCGTCCCCATTATTGAACTACTTTCCATTGTCTCATGAAAGGTCATCCTAGGAGCATTTCATAGTTTCCTGCGTTGCTAGATTGACACATGGCTAAGGTATGTTTTAACTCTACTCCGCATGTATTCAAGATCACATTGTCTGAGAGTCCTAAGTGACGCTCTTGGGGCATGAAGAAAGACCACCAGGTGGATCCGTTTTGGTTTTTCAATGGGTCCTACTGTGTGACTACACGTGGGGTGTTTTTTCAGTATGCTTTAGGAATTAAGATGTGAAAACAATGCTATGAGACGTGTTTAATTATATTCTAGTGGCTCTTTTGACTACATGCGTGTAACATTCAAGTTTGTAAAGATGAAGTGAAAACTCATACAACTAAATAACCCTATACAAATTAGGCAAATAAAAGTACACGTTTTAAGACAATCTTCAAGTTCATTTAGATGAGGTGGTAACATTCACGTTTGTAAGGATCAAATCAAAACTCATACAACAAACAACTGTATACAAATTATGAAAATTTAAGAGTTTTAAGTTCTAAGACAATTGGTTTTAAGTTTCATCTACTAGAGAAATCTAGATAGGTGGATTCAAGGGATTGCAACTTCGATGAGCATCTACTGCATGGCTCTCCACCTTCACATTCGTAATGCTCATCAAGATCAGGTGCTCTTCATTGCTCTGCAAAAAAGTATTAGAAAAAACACATAAGTTCATTCATTAAAAGCAAAAAACAAACACTTGTTTATTATTTTTTAATATATCTTTCATACATAAAATTCATTTGCATATATATATTCATCTCTCATATATGTATGCATATACTCATATACATGCATACATACACCTTTTGATACACCTTTTCATAAACATTCATGTACATTGTTATATACATATGCATTCACTAGTCAAGCACATGCATTCATTAGTCATGCATACATGCTTATATCAATCATGCACATATGCTCACATACACATGCACTCATGCACATGCCCACATTCCTCATGCATACATGCACTCTCACATTCTCACATGCATGCATACACTTAAACATATATGCATACTTATTCATGCATCCATGCTCTCACACTTATGTGCATACATGCACTAGCTCTTTCATTCATGCAGATGCACATATCAACTTACATACAAGCTAACATCTCACATGCATACACATGCACTCATGCACATGCATGCTCTCTCATGCACATGCATGCTCTCTCATGCACATGCATGCTCTCTCATGGACACATGCATACATTCATTTTCATACATGCATGCATAAATTATCATACATACACATGTCCACTCATATACACATGCACTCATATGAACATATACACATTCTATACTCATGCATATGCATTTACACATAGATGCACTTCATACATTCACATATATGCACATGCACTCTTACATACTCAAAATCATACACTTATGCATACATGAATGCATGCATACATATGCTCATGCATGATCACATATATGCACACATGCATGCTCATGCATATGCATACTATGATTCGTACACATGCATGCATATCTCACATGCACATTCATGCATTCATACATCTCAGAAACATACATACAATCATATGTCTATGCATCTCACTTACATGCACATGTACATTCTTATATGCACATGCACACACTTGCATGCTTTCTCATGCACACATGCATCTCACATGCATACACACACTTATGCACATGTGTGCATCACTCATATGCACGTTCATGCATGCATTAACTTATACATACATGCATATACATGCACTCACATTCTCATATATGCATGCACTTATGCACAGATGCATAGACATAACTTAAGTCTCTCTCTCTCTCTCTCTTTTTGTTGCACCCATTATCTCTATTCCTAACTCGTATACAAGCAGAATTTTGTCGCTTCTCTATGGGTTCCATATGGATATAGGAGCTGCCTATTTCATTGCCTTTTTGCATGAAATTGATTTTGCCTTTGAATCTCCTAAGGTTTCACTTCATCCTTCTATCCATACTCTCTCTCTCTCTTAATCACTCTTTTCCCGAACAACATCATCAATTGGGTGATCAACCACTGCTGGAGGAGTGGGAGGAAATCAAATCTCTCTCTCTTCTCTCTTCCTCACTCTCTCTCTCCCTCACTATCTCCCCCTCTCCACCAGTTGATGTACTTGCAAAAAGGTATTAGAAAGAAACACACATATATAAATGCATAAGAACACACATGGACATGGACATGGACATGCACTTACACACATGGACACACATGTAGAAATTTGTATTAATTTTTTTCTCTTATTAATTAGTTTTAAGTTATTAAATTAGCTATTAACTACACACGTATATTAATATAAATATTTAAATCATAATTGAGTTTATATTAAACCAAATATTCACACATTATAAATATATATCAAATAAATATTCACACACATCACACACATTTAAATGCTCGTATGTGCACACATATTCATATAATCTATGCATACCAGACACATTTCTCTCAGTGTCTTGTTTAGATAAATTCTCTCACTCTCTTGTTTTCTTTTGTTTTTATTTTTACTTTATGTTTTTATTTTGTTAATTTTATATAGATTATGGTTTAATTTAAATAAAGAACAAGTTTGGACTCATAGATTAATATTCACAAGTACATAGGGGTAGTACTCTTAGAGCTTTTATTTTTAGGGTTTACAAAAATAGTCAAGGAATGTCAAACTTAAAACCCATTTAGACTTGGACACTCGTGAGCACCCATAGCTATACATAACACACATTCATATGTTTAAAACACATAAGATATGACTCAGAAATTCATACAAACACATACACTTAAGACTTTTCCACATTCATTTGGGGCACAATTATTTAGGAGTCCCCAGTTTATATGGCATTGCAAGTTAATTTCCACATAGACATAAACATGTCTCCAAACAATAGGCTCATACAGGTTGATTCAAAGGATTTATCTTTGTTCTTCCAATATTTAATTATGCAGGATTGCATTCACCAATGAAAAACATATCAAGTAATAATGAAGCACAATACATACAAATTATCCATACACAAATTGAAGTGCTTAGTCACATTCTCATACTCTTGCATATAATGATTATTCATAATGCTCACAGAGTTCATTAAGATAGGTTATATAAAGAGAGTTTCAAATGAGGATTCAGAGGGATCAAATGAGAGTGCAAATACACATTTCCACCTTCTTTTGTCTGCATGTACTCAAGAGAGAGGTTAGTCGATTCAACAAATCATATCAAAGAGATCTTTAAGATTTTAGAGATGAGCACTTTGGAAGAAAATTTTTAATTATTTTGAATGCTAGTCGAAGTGATGAAATCCTTTGGACATCCACCCACACTAAACCTACACATTGTCCCAATGGGCCAACCTATAGATCAAGTCAAGAAACATACACAAGTATCAAATAGTCATGGATAGATGCTAATAACTTTTAAAATTTAGAAATAAATATATGTCTATTTCATGTAAATTTATGAAAATTAGTACAAATTTAGAGAATAAAGTAGATGCAAGCTTCATACATCTTATAATGTTTCCATTTGCAATCAGACAAGCAATCATATGAATAAATCATAGGCTTCATAGATCTTTCATTCATTTAACATATTCAGTTCCAGTAGCTTATCCTAAGCACTAACATATACTAAGCTCTATTAACTTAGTTTATAGAATTGTACTTTGTTTCCCCCATTTATTTTTTACCATCCATCTCTGCATCATATCTTATTCTTTTCTTTACTTTTTATTTTACTTTACGTCATCTCAACTCATCTCTTTTTCTTTTATTTTTGTTTTTCACAAGTTGGCCTATGCTGAAATTGGGTGTGCATGGAATTGTCTGCCCAACCAAGTTTACTCCACGTGTCTACTGGCCCGATATAGCACACGAAACACAACATTAGCCCCATATGAAATCGACATCAACTCATGGCTCTAACCACGTGATCAGAGTGACTTCACCCACCTACCAACCCATATAGGGACAATACACCATATAGGTTAGGCCTATGATGAAACTAACATTAGATCGTGGCCTTGATCACTTGATCAAGGTTGTTCCACCCACCTACTAGCCCATCGCAGCACACTGATGACACATGCACATACATATATTATTGGCTTGAGTATGAAGGTTTTCTTTAATCATGGTCTACCTGGAGGTAGGATCATGTATGAAGTAAATAGTAGGAATCGAAGAATCCCACTCACTAAGTGTTCAAAACTAGTAGCATATACATGCACTTAGTTGAAGTTTGCTATCACATCCCAAGTCTTCACTCCAAAAATTTTTTAGTCAGCTATTTGATTATGTTCATATCATTTCTAGTCTTTCATGCTTCACACAAAACCATAATAGATGTTTGCTATCTTGATCCTACTTAATGTTCTTAAATTTATACAAATCTTAATGCATTTATTACATACAAAAATGCAATGCATATGTTCAAAAATAGAACTTAGGTTGGAAAGATTTCACCAGATTTCACCTGTTGTTCTTCATCCATATCGTCATCATCCAAGAATTCTTCATCTATTTTGTAGTCATTGCTTACCCTTCATTTGAGTAGCTTGATTCTTTTTCTTGCAATCCTATTTCCCAAGGGAGTGCCTTCTAACTCTCATAAAGCATAGGTACCTATAGAAAAAATAGAAACAACAACATAAGGAGCAAACCAGCATTTAGTTAATTTTTGTCATCCATCGTATCGGGTTTCAAAGGTACTATCATAAATGAGTACCCTTGATCCAAAAGCTGAAAGATGCATATTCATTGGCCATGATGAGAATTAGAAAGGATATAGGTTATATAATCCCACTAACAAATGATTTATAGTTAGTAGGGATGTGGTATTTGATGAAAATAACTCATGGTTTGAAGACGATTCCAGGAAAATAAAGTTACCCTATGATTTGGAAAATGATTTTCCATATCTAACCAAAGAAGAACCATACACATCAGAGAATGTCAACTCAGAAGATGAGGAACAAATCAGTCTTGAAGAAATCAAAGCTTGGAAGTCCAAGGGGAAAGGAAAGATCAAGAAATTGGAAGACATTCTAGAATCATCCAATCAAGCACTTAGAAAATCTCAAAGAGAGAGCAAGAACCCTATAAGGTATGACTATGACACATCACTAGTCACCAAGCATTCTATATACATGGCTAAGAACCCTCTTCATTTGAAGAAGCCAACAAGAAGGAAGAATGGAAAGAAGTTATGCAGGAAGAAATTGAAGCACTTCAAGAGAATAGTACGTGGGATTTGGTTCCCAAAAAATCATTCGTGAAGGTAATAGGTTCTAGGTGGATTTAGCAAGTGAAGAAGAATTCAGATGGCACAATCAATAGGTATAAAGCAAGGCTAGTAGCAAAGGGGTTTTCTCAAACCCATGGAGTGGATTATGAGGAGAACTTCTCACCTGTGGCAAAGATGCCAACTATCAGAGTCTTAGTAAGTATTGTTCCTTCAAAGAATTGGAATTTGTACCAATTAGATGTTAAAAATGCATTCTTTAATGGATGGATCTCTGAAGAGCTCAGCCACCAAGATTTGAAGACAAAGATAAACTTGATTATGTTTGTAAATTAAGGAAAGTAGTGCATGGTTTAAAGCAAGCTCCTAGAGCTTGGAACCATAGACTAGTCACATACTTGCAAGATCAAAGCTTTGTTGTAAGCAAGGTAGATTCTTGATTGTTCATTAAGAAGACTAATTTAGAAGTTACTTATGTATATTTTTTTGTGGATGATATCATCATTATAGGAAATGATGCCAATGGCATCAAGAAGATCAAAGATTAGATGAAGGAGGAGTTCAAGATCAATGATCTTGGTTTGCTTACATATTTTCTTGGCTTAGAGATTGTCAATACGTATTTTGGTGTTTTCATTACTCAAAGGAAGTACATCCATGATATGCTAGTTAAGTTCAAGATGGAAAATGCTAAAATTGCAGGTACACCCATGGAATTGAACCACAAACTCAGTACACATGAAGGAGAGCTGCTTAAGGATGTTACAAGTTATCAAAGACTTGTTGAAAGTCTCAATTATGCATCCCTAACAAGAGTAGACATATGCTATGGGGTGAGTACATTTAGTCAATTTATGCATACACCAAGAAGATCTCGGCTATTCTATCCATTCACATCTAACTTGGATATCAAGCTATATCTTGATGCACATTGGGTTGGCTCAAAAGATGATAGGAGAAGCACCTCTAGCTACTTATCTTTTGCAGGATCAAAGTTGATTTCATGGTCATCAAAGAAACAACCAACTATGGCATTGCATCCACTAAATCTGAATATAGGGGTCTAGCAAATGCAACACAAGAGACAATATGGCTTAAGTTACTCTACTCAGAATTGGGGCTACATACATACACTCCAATGATTTTTGATGATAACACTAGTTCACTTCATTTGGCTTCTAATCGTGTATATCATGCAAGGAATAAGCACATTGAAGTACATTATCATTATGTGAGAGAGAAGCTACTTAGCAAGGACATACAATTGTCCTATGTATCAACCAACTTGCAATCTGCAGATATGCTAACCAAATCTTTGGATGGAACAAAATTGAATAGGTTCAAGATGATGATTGGATTGCAAGAGATTAAAGAGAGTTGAAGCCCAAGCATATAAGGCTTGAGGGGGAGCTTTTGGTGCAATTAATCCAAGCCCAAATGAGTGATCATTTATCCTAAGGCTCATTCATGTATTAGCACATAAATGATCTCTTGTAAATGTTGATATATTTAGGTAGTGATATGTGTGAACACATTAGGACCCCCGGGGCACTTTTTTCCCTCTTTAGGAGGTTTTTTTCCCCGGCTTGTATATATGCCTATTGCCCTAATGGGCTACTTATCTTTGTACATTCTCTAGTAATACATTCAGTATTGTGTGTTGTGCTCCAAGCTTCTTCTTCTTCTTTGTGTTGTTCGCATGCTTCCACAGACGTCTAACTCCAACAATTGGTATCATAGCAGGTCGTCGCTTCATCTAGGGCACCGTCGACACTCCTCCCGTTGCAATCTCAGAATCGCACGAATTTTGATGAGCATACTCAGCGTGTTTTCGAGATCAAAACGGCTTTGATCTCTGGTGCTGAAATAGCAATCTGAACTCGTTTCGGCCTCCGAACGTACTATCGTAGCACTTATGCAGGCTATTTTGTCTTTTTGTGCCAAAGGTATATACTATTTTCTATTCGCCAGTATAAGCGTCTCGAAGTCAACTACAGATCTAGAAGAATTCATTTGGGCAGTTCTGCTCAACTTTTTGAGATACAATCAATTTTCTGCATCAAGGTATTTTAGTCACCGGCCATGGCTGAAAAAAGTGATGTATTTTGTATGTTAGCTGTTGAGGATAAGTTGGATGGTACCAACTATCCGTTATCGGCTTATATGATGCGACATGTGTTGGTTGCAAAAGGACTGTGGAACATTGTGTAGGGTGTCAAAAAACATCCTATCACACCTGCAACTGTTACAACTGCATGTACTGAAGAAGATGATGATATTCTGCATATTTCTGTTCGTGCTGCAGTTTCTATTGCACCTACTATAGAGCAGATTCACTAGGATGGCAGAGATGCCCAGACACATGCATTGATAGCTTTGTCTGTCAAACGTGCCATTATTCCTCACATTTGCTCTTGCAGAACAACTAAGGATGCTTGGGATACATTTACACATTGTACCAAGATAGGAATGAGGCTCGTGTTGCTTACCTCCGAAAATAGTTGGAGAGTGAGCACATGAATGAAGGTGATTCTATGGATAGTTTCCTAACAAAGATCAAAGACTTGAAGGAACAGTTGATTTTTGCTAATGAGGTTATACTAGATAGCTCTGTGTGCAGACCGTTCTGAATGGTCTTCCTGATTCATATCAGAGTTTTGCTTCTACTCTTCGGTTGAGGATGAAAGGCAATCCAAATGCCTTATCATTTGAGGAGTTAATCTCTATTCTGTTGCAGGAAGATCAGTTCAGGCATAACAGGTCCATTATGCGAGTTGTAGATCAAGCTTTCCTGGCTAGTCAGAAGGGCAAAGGAAAATGGAGCTCTTCAACTAGTAAGCAAAAATCTGCTAATTCTGCATATTTGAAGAAGGAAGATAAAGATGAGAAGAAATCAAAAAAGCAGAAATTGTTTTGTAAGTACTGTAAAGGGAATGATCATATCATAAAGAACTGTCCAAAAGTGGCTGCTAAAGAGACAAAGAAGAAAGAGGCTGGAATGGATGTTGTAGAGGCCTCTACACCAAAAATAGAGTCTGCTAATCTTGTGCAGGAAGAAGAATGGACGTTTACTACTGTCTACAGTTTTGACCCATCTTCTCATGAGCAGTGCATGTCTGCAGTAGACTCAGATGTTTGGTATTTTGATAGTGGGGCGACCAAACATATTACCTCACAGCGCAGTTTCTTCTCTTCGCTTGAGCCTGCCCCTACAGGGAATACTCTTACATGCACCAAAAACTCCTCTTATCCTGTTATGGGAGTTTGTAAAATCATTTTGACTACTGCTGAAGGTAGTTCTTTCACTTTGTCAGATGCTTTATTTGTGCCGGGGATCAAGAAGAACTTGTTATCAGTTTTTGCATTAGCCAAGATTGGCTTGGTTGTGAAATTTGTTGATGACAGGTGTACAGTTCATGATTTGTCAAATGGTGATGTGATTATTGCTTCTGGCATTTTATGTCGTGGGCATTATAAGCTCATAGACTATGAAAGTTTTGTAAATTATTTGGCATGTGCAGTAAATGATTCTCAAGCTATGTCAAATGCAAAGCCTTGGCATACACTCTTTGGTCATCTGAATTTTGCTAGTTTGCTACACCTACAGAAATCTGAAATGGTGTCCTCTTTACCCAAACTTGAGGCACCTAGAAAACATGTTTGTGAAGGCTATATTTTGGGCAAAATGCAGCATTCATCCTTTCCAAAAGATGGTTCAGTTTGGGCTACTTAGAAATTGTAGCTTGTACATAGTGATGTTTGTGGTCCTATGCAGACACCTTCTTTTGGGAATTATCTTTACTTCATGACTTTCATCGATGATTTTTCTAGGCATGCATGGGTATATCCATTGAAGGCAAAGTCTGAAGTGTTCATGTGCTTCAAACAATTTTTGGTTTTGGCTGAAAATCTGTCAGCATGTAGAATGGGCACCCTCTGTTCTGATCGAGGGGGGGAATATATGTCTTTTGATTTTAATGCTTATCTGGCTGAATCTGGGATAAAAGACTAGTGTACAGTGCCGTATACACCTCAATAGAATGGAGTTGCTGAACAAAAGAACATGTCACTCATGGAGATGGCGAGGTGTATGGTCAAGAGTCAGGCTTTACCACATAGTTTCTGGCTTGAGGCTATCATGTGTGCAGCATATGTACTGAACAGGTGTCCCACTAAAGCTCTATAGTCTATCACTCCATATGAGGCTTGGCATGACTGCAAGCCATCTGTTGCTCATCTGTGTGTTTTTGATTGTTTGGCATATGCATTAGTGCCTAAACAACATCACAGAAAGTTGGATGATAAAGCAGTAAAATGTATTTTTGTTGGGTAAAGGCTATCGTTTGTATCATCCACAGACTAAACACATTTTGGTTAGTCGTGATGTTGTTTTGTTGGAAGATGCTATTAATCCATTGCTTTCATGTACTAAGGAGACATTTGTTAGCTCTAAAGACATGTATGATACTTTGCTGCCTCTTTTTATAGGTGGACAGTCTAGTGCTGGTCCTAATGAGGCAACTTCTCAACCTTTGTAGGTTTCATGTGATGATGCAGATAATTCCATTTTTCATGCAGATGTACATGATGCACTTATTGATGAGAGAGATGATATTGAGTAGGCAAGAACTATGCCAAAATGGCTGGTGTAGACCTTGTGTGATAGCAAATTAGTTCACCTCTGTCATATCGTACTTGTTGAGGCTCTCATAGTGCCTCTTTTGCATCAGATTGCTATGCTATAGCTACATCTAGTCTCTATGATGAGAATGAGCCTATTTTGTTTGATGAAGCACAAAATTCAGAAAATTGGATGGCTGTTATGCAATCTGAATATGATGCTATAATGAAGAATGGTACTTGGTCTTTATGTGACCTACCTCTTGGCAAGAAGGCCATTGACACTAAGTGGGTATACAAGCTGAAGCGGAAACCGGATGGTATAGTTGAGAGGTATAAGGCTAGGCTTGTTGCAAAGGGTTATGCACAAGAAAGAGGCATTGATTTTGATGAGACCTTTGCACCTACATGGCATATGACTATTGTTCGGAGCATCTCTACACTTGCAGCTCATCATGCTTGGAATGTACATCAGTTGGACATTAAAACAACATTTCTGAATGGTGACTTGCATGAAGTAGTGTATGTTTTTCAGCCCTGTGGCTTTGTGCAGAAAGGGCATGAAAACCAGGTGTGCAGGTTAAAGAAGGAATTATATGGTTTAAAGCAAGCATGCTAATGATGTCTATGTTGACGACATGCTGCTCACTTGTCCTATTGAGAAGCATATTGCTGATTTTAAGGCTAGTTTGCATGCCTCATTTGAGATGTCTAATTTGGGGCATTTGCATCACTATCACATCAAACACGTCGTTTATCGTCAGTTCCTTGTTTTACAATATTTCTTTGAAAAGTTGGTTGATAAGTTGTCTGAGTAGGAGGAGCTGGCTGATAAATTAGTTGAGGAGGAGTTAATTCTAGCATAGTATGCTGCACTGATGGAGCCACATTCACTTGTACCGATCCACTACTATTGGACCTGGGCTCATGCAAGCTCACGGACAACGACCTCTATTTCATGTTTAACAGTTTGTTAGTCATCTGTCAACCCGTATCTTTTCCCAGGCTCCTTGATTCTACGTTCTACCTCAGCTCTATCCTCTAGGCTTAAGATCTTCAAGAAATGGATGATAAGATCTAGGTTTAATGCATTCCTATGTTCTTCAAAAAGCTGAGCAAACCATCTCATAAACTCACCATGCAAGTGAGCTAGAGATTCATTTGATTTAGGGGAACTAACCCATCTTAAGAAACCTTCCGATTGTGCTGATTGAAGTCTTCAAGAAAGAACATCTTATGAAGTTCTTTCTTGAAGTCAGTCCAAGGTTTAGTTGCATGTTCATGGATACTTTCTAGAATAGATCAAGACAACTCATCCAAAGTATTGCACTTGTACATCATCGGGCAATCCCTGGATTTGCACCTGCTCCTCAAATGAATCCAAATAATCAATAATATTAAGACCAGTGAATTTACCTTTTCATGCAAGATTGATTGCACTGTTTGTGCACCTTGCTTTTCAATCATCATGTTTTTAAATACTGCTTTATTTTATGTTCTTGATGGCATCTATAGTGAAGTATTAAGTCTATGATGACAGTTTCTAAAAGCTCTTTTAATTGCCTAAAACTATCACTATATGGGATAGCCAAGAGATTTAACTTGGCTAAAACTAAGACTTTTGATCTATCTTTTTTTTAATATTTTTCTTTGATTTTTTTTGTTCTTCTTTAATTAATGCTCTTCTAAGGAATTTATTTTCTTGTTTTGAAGTTGATAATTTTTTCTTTTTTCTTTCTAGATTTACTTTGATTTAAATAAAAATCTTCGTTTTGCATTCTTTTTAAAGGTCTTCTATTTTGTTTTTTTGAGTTTTTTGGATAGTAATAAAAAACTCAAAGCAGCAAATAACTGAGTAGAGAAACTAAGAACAATATTTCTTTAGTGAAATGATGTCTACAATAACAACAAATAACCTTTCTTTATGATCTAAAGTACTAAAAATGAATAAATGTTTCTAATGCAAATTCCAAAGCATTCTTTTTATGTGTTTATATAAATAAAAGAAGTTTATAACCTATTCTTCATTCAATGAATATCTTTCCTCATGTAAGTAAAATGAAAACAATTCTTTTTTATGTATTTTACGCAGAACAATGCAAATGTAAGTGACATATCTTTTTAGGTGTTTATGCTAAATTAAAAGAATTTGAAAAATCATTACCTTAACTTTGTTGTTGTAGAGGCTTAAACGTGCATGGTGACATTTTTTTTTGCAAATTTTCATAAATAAATCCTAAGTACATAAAACTAAAAGTAAATCGTGCAATGAAGAACTTCTTTTCTATCGATGGGGAGGAGGGAAGAAGTGGTGAGGCTCTTCCTTTTTGAATGCTCCTCTTCCCGTGGAGGTGCTCAGCTCCCTAGGGAATAACCCTCAACAACCAGGGAAAAGGATCTAGGATAGCAAGGGCTCGACTTGTCGTCCTTTCTCCACATACCTACAAGCAAGAAGAATGTAAGGATTAAATTTTTAGTCAACACTACATCACATCCAAAAAACCTAAGAACACAATTATCATGGTTCATGTCGACTTCACTAAGGATGTCGGGGTATGAACAAAAACCATCGGGTGGATCAGTTTTGGTTTTTCAACAAATCCTACTCTGTGACTACACAAGGGGCATTTTTTTAGTACACGTTAGGACTTAAGACGTGAAAATAATGATGTGAGATGTGTTTGAATATATTCTACTGGTTTATCCATATGGTAAACATGTTTTGACTACATGCGTGTAACATTCAAGTTTGTAAAGATGAAGTGAAAACTGATACAATGAAATAACCCTATACAAATTAGGCAAATATAAGTACTAGTTTTAAGACAATCTTCAAGTTCATTTAGATGAGGTGGTAACATTCACATTTGTAAGGATCAAATGAAAACTCATATTACAAACAACCCTATAAAAGTTATGAAAATTTAAGAGTTTTAAGCTCTAAGATGATTGGATTTAAATTTCATTTGCTAGAAAAATCTAGATAGAAGGATTCGAGGGACTACAACTCTGATCAGCATCTATTGCATGGCTCTCCACCTTCCTATTCGTAATGTTTATCAAGATAAGGTACTCTTGAATACTCTGCAAGAAGGTATTTTAAAAAAGCACAAGTTCATTCATTAAAAGCAAAAAACACAAACTTCTTTATTATTTTTCAATATATCTTTCATGTAGAAAATTCATGTGCATGTATATATTCATATCTATTATATGTATGCACATACTCATGTACATGCATATGTACACCTTTTCATAAACATGCATGTACATTGTTATATACATATGCATTCACTAGTCAAGCACATACATTCATTAGTCATGCATACATACTTATATCAATCATGCACATATGGTCACATACGCATGCACTCATGCACATGCCCACATTCCTCATACATACATGCGCTCTCACATTCTCAATTGCATGCATACACTTAAATATATACACATACTTACTCATGCATCCATGTTCTCACACTCACATGCATACATGCACCAACTCTTTCATTCATGCAAATGCATGTATCACCTTACATACATGCTGGCATCTCACATGCATACACATGCACTCATGCACATGCATGATCTCTCATGCACACATGCATACATTCATTTTCATACATGCATGCATACATTCTCATACATACACATGTCCACTCATATACACATGCACTCCTACTAACATATACACATTCTATACTCATGCATATGCATTTACTCTTAGATGCACTTCATACATTCACATATATGCACATGCAATCTTACATACTCACACTCATACACTCATGCTCACATGCATTTATGCTCACATGCATTTATGGTCACATGCATACATGCATCTACACATGCATACATACACTTATGCTCATGCATGCTTGCATATATGCACGCATGCATGCTCATGCATATGCATACAATTATTCATACACATGCATGCACACATCTCCTTAATATTGGCATCCACATGGGTTGAGATTGATAGAGTTTTTCTCCCAATTGGTTTTGAACTCATAGCTTCTTGGCAACCAATTTTGCCAATTCTCCTACACTCGGTTTGGAAGGACATAGTACTAAAAGTGTCATCAGAATTAGTTAGAATTTGAGGGATTTTTAGGTCATCAGCTAAGATATCTTCCAAGTCTATACATTCCCTAAGAAATTCATCCAAATTTGCTAGTTGTTTCGTGCACACAAAATTCCTCAAATTCCCATTAGCTAAGCCATCCAAAAATAATTATATCATTTTTTGGTTCGGTTGGCCTTTCTACGGTTGGATATTGATCTACATATTGACTTAAATATTCTAGCAGCAAGTATTATTGACTCATTGCTTGCTTGTTTAAAATTATGAATTAAAGAAGAGGTATTATGTTTTATCCCTCTCTAAGTGAACTCACGAATGCTCGTCTAAGATTTGTTCAATGTTGGAAAATCTATTGGGATCCAAGGGTTGGAACCACGTCAAAGTTTTTCCCAATAGTGTGAATCCAAAAGATTGATATTGAATAAAGAAATCTGTTTTGTCAGCTTGCAACATTTGTTTAAATTCAACCACGTGATTACAAGGATCTCTTGATCCCTCGTAGTGGTGCCTTAGATATTTTACTACTTGGTAAGGTCTCAGTTTTTTACCCACATGAGGAGGCTGAGGAATAACAACTAGATGCATACCTGGTCCTCTTCCTTGTGGAGGTCTTAGAGGAAAGGGTGGTCTATTCATCATCTCACCTCCCATTTGAGTGTTTGGCATTGTGCTATTACTTGGTGTAGAAAAGTGAACATGAGGTCCAAGTGGAAAATGTTACCAACTACTTTGCCATAGTATAGGGTTTTCTTGGCTTTGTAGTTGACACTGGCAAATCCTTATAGTGGAGTCTATATCTCTTTGTAGCCTAGACTTCCCAATATCTTCTCTTATCTTGATCCGAGTATGTGACTCTAGAAGAGTCTTCTGGATCATGGAACTCATAAGTATAAGGATTGGCACTACTTCCCATTATAGGCATAATTGCTTGCAACAACTTATCAGTTCTATCAATGAGATGCAAATCCATTAAATCATCATCTTGGGGAGTTCTAAATCCTCTCAAGACATTCATTACACTAGATTTTCCTCTCAGGGTAGTCACTTGCTCTCTATTATCCATACTGATTGGGTTACTTAGTTCCTCAATTTCTCTCATTTCATTGATTTTCTCAGGATGCTCATGTTAGGGTATCAAGGTTACAACATGCTTGAGAAGGACTTTTCTTTATCATTGAAGAAAGAAGTATCTCTTGAGAATTCATATTGTTGTGTAGGTTCATGGTAACTTGTGATATCTCATATCTTGTAAAAGCCTATAATTCTTTAGTCCTTAGATTATTGTTAAAGGATAATTGAGAGATACTCAAAATTTCACGATATTGGAGGTTGATGACATTGGTAATTGATCAATTACCTAAGTCAAGCTTTTAGACTTGATTTTCTACTTTTTCCTTGATTGTAGGAAAGTGATCTTCATTACAACAATCAAGCCCCATGTGATAATTAGAATTCAAATCATTTTTTTGTAAGTCATGACTACTCAAAGATCCTACATAAGGACTCACAATCACTTGTACCATAATTTTAGAGCAATACTCAAATCAATTTGATCTTCACTTTTGCTCTTGCTCCATTTTTTTGCATCATCTCCAATTTTTGTAAACCTTCAGTGGCTTGTTCTCTCTCCATACTTATCCAATCTTCATGCATCAACATTTATTTGAAAGTTAATAGTTTTTTTTTATTTATTTGTACAAATTTTTGTAGCATTTGGTTTAGCCGATTGTGAAAGTGGGTCATTTTTTGTCTTAGGGTCTATCTCTACACATCCTTGAAAAGTTGGAATTACCAACAACCATAGTTAAGCTTGTAATTAGCTCATTGGCTGATGCTAAATTATTATCTTATGCATATTAGATACTAAAACCTATATGTGACCTTGATTTAAGATGAATTTAGTTAATTGCAATCAGGTTGGCTATACTAAACATTTGAAGTTTCTTGAATCAACTCAAAATAGCATATGTTGGTCTAGTCTTTGTGCAAAGTCATATGTTTTGTATCAATCATTTTTCATTCATGATCTAAAGTACATAGTGTATTTTATTTCACTAATCTCAAGTCCATAAGGTTTATTTGACTCTCCAAGAGTAAAAGCGTTGGTCCTGTGTTGGTTAATTGGACCAAACTTCAACACTTATAATCACAAATTTCTACTAAGCTACTGCAAGAACTCATAGTGGTATCAGAGATACATCAAGATGGGTGATGGTTTTCCCTCAATGAAGTCAAAATGGAAGCTTACCTACAATGTATAAATCTTTATGGAATTGTAGCAGGTGATGAAGTTATGCCTACTCCAAGATCCAAATGAGGACCTACACAAGAGGAAACTCAAAAGCTCACACTATGGTGTGCCAAAGATGCTCAAGAAAGATCATATATCTTAAGATTTGTCTCGAACTTCTTGCTACCATATATTAGAGGATGGAAAACATCTCAAGAGACTAAGGATGCACTTGCGATCTTCTTCCTTGCTAGCATCAAAGCTAGGAAGAACCATCTATGGAATGAGTTCAACCAAATGCAGAAGACAGTTGAGCAACCAATCATATAGTTTCTCACAAAATTCAAGGATATTGCATATAGGCTATGACCTTGTCATGGATGTGCAAACCCTTGATCTCAACATATTCCTTGGAAAACTCATCAATCAAGAGGCCAACAAAAATATGAAGGAAGGTAACTTTTATCAAGGTAACTCAATAAGTGCTCTTTATGCAGATAGGAAAGATAAGAAGTACAAAGGAAAGAAGAAGGAAGATAATGATGAGAAGATTTCCCAAGCCAACATATAGGAAAAAGTAAGCAAAAAGGAAAGAAGAAAGGAGGAAAAGATGACAAATCAAAAGGACAAGAGAGCCAACCTTGTGCCATCTATAACAATACCAACCACACCACTTAAAATTTTTGGTTCAATGGAAGGACTCAGAAAGGAGGTTGTAGAGGTGGATTTGGGAACACTAGAGGTGGATTTGGGAACACTAGAGGTGGATGTGGGCACAACTTCAACAATAGCAATAGGAGTCACAATAAAACGGAATTTAACAACTAATTAGAAGATCAACCACATGAAGATTCATTGCTTGTAATGAATAAAAGTCATAAACAAGGTAAAGAACACGAACATCTATTCTACATAGATTCTAGTTGTTCAAATAATGTTACAGACAATGTTGCTCTTCTATATGAATTTGAGAATCCAAAGCATAAGCATGAAGTACAAACAAGGGATGATACCAAGCGCAATGTGGAGAAGATTGGTAATGTCAAATCTCTCAATGGTAGGAAAAATATTCTCATTAACGTTCTCTATGTACCCAATATCACTAAAAACGTAATAAGTGTAGGCCAAATAGTTGAAAACGGCTTGCAAGTTAGGTTCACTCAAAATGGAGCTTATGTGGAAGATCCATGTCAAGGCTTCAAGAAGATAGTCAAAGGTAAGAAGCATGGTAGACTCTTTACTTTTGAAGTAGGAGAAACCAAGAATATAGCTCTATTCAACTTTGGGTTACAAACCCAAAGTGATCTTGAAGTGTGGAATAAGAGACTTGCTCATGTCAATGAAAGAACCTTGAAGAATATGTGCAGGGTTCAAAGTGTTCTAGGGCTACCAAACATATCAAAGCAAGACATGATCAACAGGTGTGAGGCTTGTCAAATTGGGAAAGCACAAAGACAAAATTTCAACTGCAAAGGTTACATCCACAACAATCTATTGGGACTTGGTACACACTCATGTGTGGGTACCTAATCAAGAACCATTGTTAGCAATCTCAGTTATTATGCATCTTTTGTTGATGATCACATTAGATTGAAAATTCTAATCCTATATCTTATCAAGAATAAGAATGAAGTATTTGAATGCTTCAAGAAATACCTAGCACATGTGGAAAATAATACAGGTAGATTATTGAATAAATTGAGATATGATGCAAGAGGAGAATACTTCTCCAAATATTTTGATGATTAGTAGGATAAAGGCATAAAAAAGGTAGCAAGTACCAGGTACTCTCCTCAAATGAATCGTATCACAAAGAGAAGAAACAAAACCCTAGTTGGATTAGCAAGAAGTATGCTTGAAGAGAATAGACTACCACATTGTTTATGGGCATACGTAATCTCAACTATAGTGTATCTTGTGAGCAGAATTCCATCCAAATCTCTTCAATGTATGACCCCTTATGAAGCTTGGAATGGTAGAAAACCAAGTCTAAGTCATTGCAAAGTTTTTGGTTGCTTAGGATATATACATGTACCTTCACACATTAGAGGAAAAATATATGAAAGGGCAACCAAAGTTGTGTTCATTGGCTATGATTCAAATCAAATGGGACATAGGTTTTACAACAGCCACAAAGCAATTTACCACCAGTACGGATGTTGTATCTGAAGAGCATAGATCATGGTATGATGATGACAAACAAATCATAAACTTACCCTATGATCTTGATTATAATTTTCATCCATTAGGAAGCAAGCATGATACAGAGGTGTGGGACTCAAGAAGTGAATGAGATGATGATCAATATGAAAAGGAAAGAGACTATAAGATCTTGCAATCAAGAGGAAAGGCCAAGATACAAGAGTGTGGATAATGCTCCAAACACACTCCTAGAAGGCCAATAAGGGAGAAAAAGCAACGTGAAAGGTATGGTTATGACTCTACCTTTATAAGCAAACACACTATCAATTTGGAAAAAGAATCAGTTTCATAGGAAAATTCAACATATAAGGAAGCTAAAAGAAAACCCTAATTTGGAGAAAGCCATCAAGGAGGAGATAGAAGCTTTAAAGGAAATGTACACATAGTTAGTTCCAATGCAAATCAATCATAAGGTAATAGGTTACAAATGGGTCTATAACTTGAGAAGGAAATCAAATGGATCAATTTGTAGGTACAAAGCTAGATTGGTTGCTAAACAATGTTCTCAAAATCAAGACATACTATGAGGAGACTTTCTCACAAGTTTCCAAGATGACCACCATCATGACATTGCTTAGTGTAGCAGCTACAAGAAATTGGAAGCTACTTCAAGTTGATGTGAAGAATGTTTTTCCCAATGGGTGGATCAATGAAGAGGTATACATGTCTCAACCTCTAGGGTTTGAAAACCCTAATTATCCTTCTTATGTTTGAAAACCCCCTAGATCTTGGAATTTTAGATCCATAACCTATATAGAAGATCAGGGTTTCAACTCAAGCAATGCATATCCTTCTTTGCTCATCAAGAAGGTCTACAATGAAGCCATCTGTTTGTGTGCATATGTAGATGACATGATTGTGACAGGTGATGACTTGAATGGTATAGAAAGGATCAAAAAACATAGGTGGGACGAGTTGAAGATTAGTGATCTAGAAAAGCTCACATTATTCTTAGGTATGCAAGTCATATACACAAATCAAAGGATGTACTTAACTCAAAGGAGGTACATCAAGGATCTATTCTTGAAATACAAAATGGAGAATGCTAAACCTATAGCTACACCTTTTGAGATGAATCATAAACTTAGTGTTTATCAAGATGAGCAGATTGAAGATATAATAGAATAACAAATGTTGGTAGGTATCTTGATCTATGCTACTCATACAAGGGTAGACATCTCATATAGTGTAGGAGTGCTAAGCCCATTCATGCACTCTACAAGAGATCCACATATGGATGTAGATACAAGAATAATCAAGTACCTCAAAAGGCACAATCAACGAAGGTAAATTCTATCATTATTCATCAGATTTGGATCTCAACCTATACTCAAATGCACATTGGGTATGATCCAAGGATGATAGGAGAAGTACTTTAGGATTCTTAGCATTTGGAGGTTCCAAACTTGTGTCAGGGAGTTCCAAAAAGCAAGCAATAGTTTCATTATCCTCAACTAAAGAAAAATATAGAGGTTTGACCATAGCAACTCAAGAAGTTATATAGATAAATGAATTGTATGTAGATTTTGGACATGAGTTCCAAACCTCACATACTTAGAGATAATATAAGCTCATTGCAGCTAGCAGCAAATCCTATTTACGATGCAAGAAACAAACATATACAGGTTCATTATTTCTTTATTTGGGAGAAGCTTGTGGAAAAGGAGATTCATATTTCTTTTGTTCCAACTGAAAAGTAGGTAGCAGACATGATGACTAAAGCACTTCATGGAATCAAACTTTGTAGGTTTAAGTCAACATTAGGTATTCAAACTATCAGAGAATGAAGACTCAAGCATGCTTTAGCTTGAGTGGGAGTTGTTAGGACATCAAGCTTACAACATGTTTAAGAAGGACTTTTCTTTATCATTGAAGAAAGAAGTATCTCTTGAGAATTCATATGTTTGTATAGATTCTAGTCATTTGTGATATCTCCTATCATGTAAAAGCATATATCTCTTGAGTACTTAGATTCTTGTTAAATGATGATTGAGAGATACTCAAAATTCCATGATATTGGAGGTTGGTGATGTTGGTAATCAATAATTACATAAGTCAAGCTTTTAGAATTGATTTCTACTTTTTCCAAGATTATAGGAAAGTGATCTTCATCACAACAACCAAGCCCTATGTGATAATTTGAATTCAAATCTTTTCCTTGATAAGTCATGGACTACTCAAAGATCATACATAAGGTCTCACAATCACTCGTACCATAATGTTAGAGCAATGTACAAATCAATTTGTTCTTCACTTTTTCTTTTCTTCCATTTTTTTCATCATCATCTCGAATTTCTATCAACAGGCAATGGTTGATTCTCTCTGCATGATGATTCAATCTTAATGACTAAGAACCCATTGGAAAGTTAATAGTGTCCACTTTATTTTATTTGATTTCTAGTACATCAACCTACTCAGAGAACTCTTAGCTCAGTTACTATGTAAAAATGGCCTTGTTTATCCATGTAAAATCTTGCTTCAAACTTTACTACTGGCCTCTGGAAAACTCATAGGCAATAGAGTTTCTCTTTCTTTCCATAGATCTATTAAGTCCATCTAGGTATATAGGCACTCCATGCAAGGTTGCAAAAAACATAATGCAAGGAAGTTCTATAATCTCCTTCCATTAAAGACATGGCTTCTGAAGGATGGATAGAACTGTGCATGTCTTCACATATTGACATTAGGTCATTTTGAGAATCACTAGAAGTGTTTGAATATGTGGAGTGGATGATTCTCTATTTCACACTTCTTATTGATGAGATTAGACTCCTTCGGCTCCCTCAGACTGGTCTTGATCCCAAGTTCATTCACGATCTACAAAACCTTACAATTTATCTAGCCCTAAGTTCTCTATCTTCATTTTTGAATGTTTTTTGATGTTGATGTTTAGTTTGGGTATGATTGCTATTTTTTAGCAAGGAATTTCCCAAATGTCACTTTTGGATCAATCAAGATTTGTTCCAAAAAATCCATGATACATGATACTTAGACTTACAAACAACAAACACATGAAACTCATGATATAATACTTGGGATTCTAGACAACAGAGGATACATGGATTGGCCATACATGATACACGATACTTTTAGGGCATGTGACATGATACACAACCGAGATCCATGATACATGATACTTGGGGTCAATAATATGATACTTGGAAATTCACGATAAAAGACACTTGCCTTTTGGTGATACACAATACTCATGATACATGATAATTAATTCACGTGATGAAACTTGGCTTGTATCATCATATACGATACTCATCAAGGGTGATACATGGTACTCGATACTTGAGTACTGAGGATACTTGACTAATAATGATACATGATACTTAGATATCAAGATACATGGCTAGGAGTAAGGTGTCAGTGATACATAACAACTGCTAGATATCACAGACACACAAGAATTTTGTATCACAATATCAAACTCAATCGGTTGTGATACTTGGAATTTTCTTATACAAAGTTAAATTTTAAAGTGATAAGTGAGTTTCTTATACTCTCATCTCTTCCCTTATGTGCATGTATTAGGAAAAATGCCTTTTTTTTCTAAAAAAACATTCCTCATGATACTCGACATGTCTTGATTCTCCCCATGTGTGTGGGTATGGATAAAAGTCACATGTTTACTCTAGAGAGCTCACCTAAAGGAGTCTCTTTCTCAATTTTTAGCTCCAAACTCATGCTGTAGTTCTAAGCAATATAAGATCCCACAATATAGGTCATTACTAGTTGTATCCATGATACTTGCTTTTGAAAATGGATTTGATCCATGATACTTGCTTTTGAAAATGGATTTGATCAGGCTTTTTGGTTTTAGTCACTGATCAATGTCAATGAGCTCTAAAAAATGCAGATTTTTTATTTTTGGTGGTTTTGGGTGTCGTAACCAACTCCAAAGCTATTTGTCTAACTCCTTGTTGCAGAGAACTGAAGAGGGCTGAAGACAAGAGAGAGCAAAAAGCAGAAGAAAGAAGAGAAGAAAAGCAGGCCCCCAAAATTTTCAAGAAATGTCTCATTTTCCTTTCCCTAAATCCATTCTAAAATTGAGAGAAGCATTGTTATTGCTCTAGAGTAGTCCTCTAGATGCATGATCCCTGAAGAATGTAACATTACCCTTGTACAATAGTAGGATCTTAGTGATTTATTGGAAAAGTGTCAGTCTTTTGTGTGAAAGCATGAAAATTAGGGCACATGTATATAAGCCACTTATGACCCTTTGTAAAGACCTTTTTTCCATTGCGAAGATCCAACTCTGCAAAATTTTGAATTTGCTCCTTCTTGTCTCTGTATCTTCTTCTCCATGAGCTTACATGTGTTTTTGAGGTGTGGAATGTGTGCATGGAGGTGTTGTCCACTCCTTCCTCATCTCTTTTCACTGTTTTGGTGTGTGTGTGTGTGAAGCATTAGAAGCATAGAAGTGAGAGTAGGTGTATCCTTCCACTCTTTTATTTTGTTATAACATGAAGCACAAAGGTGCAATCAAGCAAAAAATAATCATTGGATGCATGATATTGACTATATTTGGATATCAAAGTTAAGAGATATCTCTCGATTTGTGTTTGTTGTTGTCACTCTAGCACAATAGTGAGCACCAACTTGAGGAAATCCACCTCATAAATGTTGGTCCGTGGAGATGTGAGGACTAGTATGAAGACTATGAGCAAGTGGAGTGCACAAGTGCATGAGAGAGAGCACACAAGCATGCACACACATATACACTCACATCACACAAGGTAAGAATAAAGAGAGGAACAATGGAAAGCTTCTATTACAAAAGAAATCTCTTACAAAGCTTCAATATCTGACAAGCTACCCTAAAAAATGAGCTCTTTGGATCTTTTTATCGTTTTTTGAGTAGTTTTGGCCCTATCCAAACCTAATGTGTGGCCTAGTTAAGAATTAGGTTCTAGGGCTCATTTGGGGGCTCAAACAGAGTCTACAAATTATGAGAATTGGTAGAATGAAACTTCTAATACTCCTCAAGCTCGAGGACTCCTTGCCTTGAATAAAAGGGAGTTACAAAAATGTGAAATGATATTTACACTGGTTTTTAGTGATGAAAATCACTATTTTTATAGGGATCTTTTTGAAAAATTTGACATGTGCTTCTTGGAGCTCCGTGCATGCTCCCTCTTCTTGTGTGTCCACTTCCTTGATGTGCTCCCATGCTTGTACTTGACCTTGAGTGCCAACACTCCCCCCTCTCAAGTCTGTCATCCCTGACATACCTTTGTTAGAGTGGGTGTTCCATGTAGTACTCTAAGAGGTAGTCTCCATCATGTATCCATAAGCATGGTGTGCCTTCCAAGTGTTGCAGGTTCAGTTTTCCTTTTCTTTAGTTTGTAACTGCTAGTCCGTGCAAGTGTTGTTCCCTTTGCATGCAGTTCTTCCTTGGATTCTAGCATGAATGTGTCGATATGAGCTTCTAAAAATTGCTAGTTGCTCAAAAGAGGTTGTCAATGTTGATTTTGAGCAATTGTCAATGGTGGATCGCTTCCTTGCTCTTGCTATTGTCCCCTTGATGTCCTCTGGCTTCATAGTTTCCATGCAAGTACTCATGAACCATAATGAATGATGGGTAAGTGTGTTAGTGCATGGGTTTAAGAAAATATGTGCCTTGTGCACGGCCTTGTAATGTAGCCCTATGCATGCTTACTTGGGGAATGCATTGGACGAAGTATGGTGCAAGAATTAGGTCTTGAGCAAATTGCTCAAGGGTATGCTGATAAAGAGGTTTCCTAATCTATCATGGTTATTCTACTGTTGAAGTAGGCAATTCTTACCATGGTGAAAGGTCCAGCGATCTTCACTCTTTGTATTGTATGCCCATCATAGTGATTGAACATTGGCATGTCTTGCTTTGTTGATGAATGTTCTTGTTGATGGTTCATTGATGAGATGCTTCAAGCGCACAATCCTATCCCTTCTTTCTTTTTTTTTCTGTTTTTTTTAAACAATGGCATAAAACAAGAAGAAAGAGGTCAATATCAAGAAAATATTTTACATATGTCAAGTGTGTCTCATGTGTTTGGGATTTCTCAATTGTGTTTGTGCATGGCCATGTAATGTGGCCCTATATTAATGCATACTTTGGAAATGCATGGCCTGAATGGTGCCAAAGACAAGTTTATGACAAAGCCACATGGTTGTTGCACGTTGAGGCTTTCAATGTGCTTGTAGATGTTGATGCAACCTTTGTTGGGGGTATCCATTGGTTTTCAAAATGACAGCTGATTACTCCCAGCTTCGAACTGTGAATATGGCCAATAGCGGGTTCGTTTCGAAGCTCTCGATGAGATGCATCTATTGACTTGAATCTAACAACCGCTCTTCAAGTTATGGCCAAAACAATGAATGGCGGGAAACACCTACACTCACTCCACAACTTGTTTTGGCTCACACACACACACTATAGTAGTTCAAAAGTGATGGGTAGTGGTAGGCAATAGGCTTACACACACATTCCAAGCTTCACACACACACAAAAGATCATGGAGAAGATGAAACTCAGCAGGGAAGAAGCAAATTCGAAATTTCTGCTCTCCTTCTTCACAATCGCAAAAAGTCTTCACAAAAGAGTCACAAAGTGACTTATATACATGTGCCCTAGAAATGGACCTTTCACACAAGTGACTGACACTTTATTGGCTAATCTCTAATTTCCTACTATTTTACAAGAAGTATATTACAATGATTTGGGGCTTATGCATCTAGAGGACTCCTCTATTGCATTTACATAGTTTCATGGGAATTCCCTATAATTTTGAAGAAGAAATTTATGCCCATTAATTTAAAAATTTTGGGGGCTCCTCCTTTGTGCCTCTTTTCTCTGCAACATTCTCCCCCTCTTTGTCTATGTCATCCCTTGATAGGCTTTGTTCCTTTGTGTGCATCTTGTTTATGGCTCCTGAATACACGCACCCAGTGGTCGAAGAAGCAATAAGATCTATTAGAAAATTTTTACTTTATCCGAAATTAGTCCTTTGCTTCTATAAGCCCCTTGGTATTCCTTATATCACAAGTATGGGTTGCTATATTAAGTCGGGTTGTCACGCACACCATCACTGGCTAAGAAGGTGATATTCTTAGTCACTCTCGTCAACTTCTTAGCCTCTCCCCTTTCTAACTTTTGGTCTTCTTATATATCTTTGTCTTCACACATCTGACCCTATTGTATTGCTTGGAGCTTGTTTACTTACTTCCACCGCACACCTTACTCTACAAGCTTTTGCTCCCTTCTAAGTGAGCATTATGTTTTAAAGGTCCTATTCTTAAATCTTCTTTGTCATCCTCTGGGATCTAATGTCTTTCTTTCCATTGCACGCATCCAGTGGAGGAAGAAGCGCCTAGAATTCTCAGACAATTCGTTATCTTATCCGATGAAGAATTCTTTGTATACTGTCTCCCTTCCCTGCTTGTTTCGCTTCAATACCTGCACTTGGTGGATGAGGAAGGTGTGTGAAACCTCCCATGAAATTTCCTAGTTGTTATCTTTCTTTGTTTCCAATACTCAAGACCTAGTTCTTTGGTGTTGTTGCTTGATATGTGCCCCTACGAGGCTTTGGGCAGAAGGTTGTTTATTTCTTTATGAGCTTTTGTTTTTTACTGAGTTGTTTTATTCTTTGATCTTCTTCTTCTTCTTCTTCTTCTTCTTCTTCTTCTCTTTTTGCTTGATTCCTCTTCCACACGTCCCTCCTCCTGAACTCTGTCACCCCAACAGGCTTTTTGTGGCGACGTGCATATGTTTGTATGACTTTCTGCTCTCGATGGTTAAGCAAATTGGCTTGACATAGCATTAATTCTTTCCATCGGCTCAACTTTACCCCGTCATCTGGTGCTTGTCTATGATCTGCAAAGAAACTTAATTTGTAGGCCACTAGTCTTGCATTAAGGTTCGAAGACAATTTTGCAAAAAAATTTGAATCCATTTCAAAAAATCCTGTGAAAAATGCCTCTTCAAACGTCTGCATGTACTTGGAAAAAACATGAGTCTTGGGTATATGGCCATTAGTGTTAAGCGACTAGGTATGATTGATAAATCAAAGACGAGGGCATCTGATCCCTAGTTAATGCCGATGAAGTTCAAGAATGTATACTGTGCATGCTGAAATACTTTTATTGTGGTCAGTATCATACTCAAATTTTTTTTAGTCATTTTGATTGCTAAATTTGGTACAACAGCATATCTGGCAATCCAAAATTCTATTGTCTTTACCATGTACTCTTCGGTTGGTAAATAATTACGAGGTGGACTTGGTAGTAATGGATAGTTAAGCCATTAACTATTTATGCTTCCCTGGCACTGTCCTTCCCAAAATTGCATCCAGGAGCATCGTTTGGGTACTGGGCAAAAAGATGGATTGACTTGAAGTATATATGGTGCTGATTCCCAGTGTACCCATAGTGTAGGATTCTTCTCCAAAAATTTCTTCCTCCAGATAGGATCCACTTTATCAAATTCCTCTTGTATGTAGTTAAATGTTTGCATGCTGAACTGTAGGTTTCTATCAAGTTCTTTATTTGTTGTGGTCTTTATGTACTGTTGTGTTTGTTCTTTGAGTAATCCATAAGGCACATTGAAAGGTTTTATGACTTGTTCTAGATTTTTACTCTCAATTTTTGCTTCTCTCATGACTTGGATTACTTGTTCTTCAAAATCTTTAGTAAGTTGGGACACCAGTAGTGCCCCCTCATGTCGGCTTAGTTCTACAATATCCCGAGTATGTCTTTCAGTGTTGGTCTCTGTTTCCTCCCTTATCGGTAAATGATGTAGGGGGGGAGAAAGAGGACGTACCTTAGTCTCCTTAGTAGCCACTGTGGAGTGTGGAACTATTGGTGTCCCCTCATTTATGTGTTGTGCTAATTGAGCTTTCAATATTGCTATGAATTCATCCTTTGTTTTGATTTCTTCGGTAGCATTCATAATCATTTCTTTGTTCTTGAGAAGCTCCTCTCCTATGGCAGCGAGTTGATGCACATCTTCATTGCATTGCTCAAAGTATTGATTTTCTGCCATCTTCCATTTCTTCCCAAGCTCAGCAATGTCATTCGTGTATCTAGTCTCCCAATCTGCTATGATAGCTTGCTCTTGCTTTAGCTAATCTTCATACTTTGCTATTCGATCCTCCAATATTTTGATGTTGCTTTCTGGCACGTTAGGAGCTTCTATCGATTGGTCACATAAAAGGGCTGTCATCAGCTCCTTGTTCTTGTTCTTGTCCCTTCGATTGTCCGCTTCATCCATGTATACCTTGATTTGAGATTCAAGAATCTTGCTTCTAGTATTCATTCATGCCTTGTCAGCTTTGCTAGCCTCATATTGTCTTTGTAGTTCTTTCAGTTGTTCTTGTAGTTTCTGGTTTTCCATTTCTAGTGTGGCACATTGATTCTTGGCCTCCTTGGCTTCTGCCTCTTTTTCTAATATTATCTTTTGTGCTTGAATTAATTTGGCAAAAAAATTCTCACCTATTTCTTGGAATTGATTCTTCTCCCTCATTGCTTTTTAGTAATCTGCATCAGCCTCAAGCATTAGCTATTGAGTATCCATAGCAGTTTGTATCATCTGTTGTACTAATGGCTTGAGCTGAGCGACATCCATGTTCAACGATGTTCTCAGAATCCTTGGAGCTTCCCCAGTCTGTACCTCTTTCCCTTTCTCCACATGGATTGTCTCGTTATGTGGTTGCCTTATATGGAGCTCTACTTTGTTGTCTCTTCTCTCCTCTTCCTTATTGATCGATTTGGTGGCACTCCCTTGAAATGTGACATCCATCGGAGAGGGTTCTACCACGACCCTTATAGGTGTGAAGGGTTCCGATTCTTCGACTATGTTTTCCACCTTTTCTTCCTTAGGTATCTTCATTCGAGTGTCTCCCGCTAGGATCGTTTCTTTAATTTGGATGTTGGATGCTTCAGTTTGATAATATGGACTCCTTCTTGAGATGCCTCCTACCTAGTGGAGTCCTTACTTGTGTTATTAGGCACATGTTCAATCTTTGTGACTTCCACTCCAAAGTCATTGTTTACTTGATTTAATTATTCCCCTTGACCATCATCTCTTGAATCACTTTGTATATCCACATTTAGCATAGATGTTTCTGGTTCTTCTAGTGTGTCTGATGATGAACTAGAATTCATCAATCCCAATCCTCTGTATCTATGAACCTTGGTCAACCTTTTTCTTTGTTCATTGTCCTCAGTCGTCTGCTGATAGTGATGTCCTTGAACAATTAGGTTTACCTAACCTTCCACATAGTGGTGAGTTGTTTCCATTGCCTTTGTTAATTCATCTTCAGTGATGGGCCGATTGTCTTCAATTCTTGTCTTTGGAAGTACATGTGCCCTCTTGGTAGTTGGAGCTTCGGTTTCTGCCTGCATCATTTCCTAGAATCTCTTGGTACCTCTCATTCTCGGTTGGGAGCTCGTTTCAGCTTCCTCTACCATCTTGACTCCTTTCTTCTTTCTTGGCACCGTGGCGATCTTCACGAATTTAGCCATTTCTTCTGATGACGGCATCTCTTTCAAATGCTTCCGAATGCCTAAAGCATGGTAGATGAGTATTGTTAAGGCAATACTTCCGTTCAAGAGCTTCTTATGATTCCATTGTTTCTTTGCCTCAAAGAGCCATTCTTGAAGGTATGGAGTCAGATTAACTTGATTCCCAATTTGTTTGATTGCATGGGACAACATTTGCACTATAATCTTCTGAGGAGCAGTATATCTATGCATGTTGGGAAAGTAGAAGTGCTGATGACCGAGCCTCACTTCCTCCTCTATGTCAATGCGATTTATATCTGTGAACGTTCTTGTCTTAGCTCCCCGACTTTCCTCTTTTAGAATGGTATTCCCATCCTTTTCCCATCCAAAATCTTCTTTAATTAAATCCTGGGTGAATGTATGATGACCCACTCTCCTGCTGCATCTAGGACTCTTGCTTCAGCTACTAACGGATCATGCAATGTCGGCTGCAAGGTGTTCATGACTTGTGTACAATGCTAAAAGTCTGATTTGTATATAGGGAGTTCAAAGTATTTGTGGATACCAGCTTTCTTCATGATGTCCATCATTGATGGTAGTTCATGTACTACTTTGAAGTCTTGGGACATTATTGGGAACTGATGGTCAGTGTCCATGATTTTAATTGTCACTAGGAACAAATAGTCCCCTGTCGGTTGATCCTCTCTAAACCAGTGACCTTTCGCTTTTGTCACACTTTGCAGTGGAAATTCCAGCATCTCCTCTTGAATGGTTGCTTCAGAATCCTCAGAAGCCATCTGCACTTGTAATGAAAAGAGCATCAGCTTCCTATAGAGGCCATGTCTTTAGTGATGTGTGTGATAGTGACATATCGTTCATTGCGTCACTCTGGTTACCCTTGCTTACATAAGTGAGATCTCTTACCACATATTTTTTCATATTTATTCTTGAAAGAAAACAAGAATTAGTGTAGCCGAAGCATTTATTTATTTACATAGTAGGTCCATTCCTATTGAAGTAGAAGCTATGCCCAAGTGGGAATTGTGCACCACTAGTTTTGTTACACACATCATGTGCCGAATGCATGACCTTGTAATGTGGCCCTATCATGCATACTTTAGGTGCATTCGAAGTTTCATGTGTGCAAACGGAATCCTTTTGGCTCTGTTGTTCCGGTCCTTGCTGCCTCTTGGGTCTCCATATCCATTTTGTAGGTGAAGTGTGAGGCTTCGTCTTCTTTTGGTCTTGTCATGCTCTCAGTTTCTCCTCTTTCTTTTTGGTAGTCTCAGTAGTTGATGTTGTGTTTGTTGCTCTAGCACAATGGTGAGAACCACGTTAAGAAGCTCCACCTCCTTAATGTCAATATGTGGAAGAGATAGGAGTGATATGAAGATCGTGAATGTGAGATGAAGTGAGAGTGAAGGTGAGAAGCATAGGGATGCACACACACATACACACACACATATAAGAGACAAGCGAGATACAATGGAAGGTAGGAAATTAGACTCTATTACTCAAGATCTCAATTATAAGCTCAAGCTCACTCTAGCTCTTACAAGTCTACACTAGCTAGCCTAAAAAATGAGCTCTCTAGCTCTATTTATAGTTTTTAGACTAGTTTTGACTGGTTTCACATCTAGTGACCGGCATAGTTAAAAAATACATTCTAGGTGCTATTTGAAAGGGTAAACGGTGTCTAAAAATAGCCAAAATTGGTAGGCTCATTCTACCTAAGCTCTCAAGCTCAAGGACTCCTTGGCTTGCACAAAATGGAGCTACAAATTACAAAAAGGGTTTTTTCTATGTTACATATGGTACAAAAGTGATGAAAATCACTATTGAAGGTTTTGAAAAGTATTTTGAAACATATTTGTTTGAAAAATTAATTCGATTGACTCCCCACTACTTCATTGTGCTCTGTCTTTACATGCTTCCTCGATGTCTATGCCTCTGGTTACTGCCAACACCCCCCTCCCTCTCGCTTTTGTCGTCCTCGACAGAACCTTGTTGTGGGGTCTACTCATCATTTCGGGATATTCTTGTAATAAATCCTGGTGCCAAGTTGGTTGATATATTTCTCCTCTCTACGCATATGTCGGCAAGACTTCAGGCTCAAATTGAGTTGCATGGGAGGGTTTCTTGCTTGTTTCCTTTTCGATGGCCAGCTGATATTCTGCCATTAACATAAAATACGGCTTATATTGTAGCTCTTGCCTAGATATGTACCCGCGAGGGGCCAAGTGAGCAAAGTACGGTGATTGTGATATTCATTCCTCTATCATGGCCATTGTGTGTAACTGATCTTCCACACGTGCAGAGTGGGTCCTTCCAAGCTCTTTGAAGGTCTTCATCCATGCGGGAGTAGGAAGTTCAAAAGTCGTCTGGCCTTCCGCCGTGACTCGTCCGCCTAGGATGGGTTGTGGTTCGTATGCTTCTTCAAAAGTGTCCTCCACCAGGATAGTCACTGTTTCTTTATCTGCTGGTAGTTCCGGTGGGGAGTCTGGCCTGGGGGGTGCTTTGTAAGTTGCTATCTGTGTTTGGAGAGTTACGACCTGAGCCCTTAGAGTGTTAAGTTCCTCGATGATTGTAGGAGATGGGTCCATAGGAGCTGGTGGTCCTTGCTGTATAGGTGCTCGTAACTACAATAGCTTGTGTTCTTCTTTGAGCTTCTAGTAATCATCATTCATGTTGTCATATTCATCCTGTAATCGGACATGATCTTCTAATAACATCTTCGTAGATTCTTAAGGAACAACTTTGAAATGACTGGGACTTAAGGGTTGGTCCGGTTGATCTAAAACAGCTTCCAAGTTTTCTTTTTTCTATTCCTATAGACATTGGTTCTCTTCTTTAGCTACTGCCAAGTGGCGTCTGAGCAGTCCTATGTTTCTCGTAAGCATCGCATTGCGAATAGTCTGAGCCCGCAACAAGTTTTCAATATCAGTGATGGCCTCTTTTGTCTTTTGTTCACTTTCAAGTTCAAGTTTGTGATAGGCCTCGCGTAGCTCTTGGTAGCGGGTGTTACGCGATGCATTCTTTATTGATAATGAATTTAGCTGTGACTGTAAATTGTTCATTGTCTGTTGTGGCATCTAGTAACTAGTTCCAAGAGATGCAAACTCATCTCGCACTTCCTGCATGTGAACATCTGACAAAATGCAGTGTCGATGGTGAGTGATAAAATTAATGGTGTAGTGAATGTAGATGCTATGTGTGTGGGTGTTGATGCAAGGGGAAAGGGAAAGGGGAATGTGAACGTGGATGTAGTGGTGATTGTGGAAAGAAGTGACGTGCCTAAATATGGTGGTGCAATGGGAGATGTGAGTAGTGGTGCGGTGGGAGGTGATATATCCATGTCACTAGATGTGGTGTCGAGTGTCGTGACTGTGAATAGTGGAGTGATAGTGCATGTGTGCGTGGGTGTAAATACAAGATTTACAAAGGTGGCAGATTAATTTACAGATGGGGTCTCTTGTACTGCTTGGTGGAGAGGAGGAAGAGGGAATACAATGGGTCGGGGAGGTGAAACGGGGGAAAATGTCAATGGAGGGGGAAATGGAAATAGGTGTCTTGGAGGGGTGGGGAAAGAAGGGAAGGATGGGTGGAGAAATGGACTGGACGGGAGGGTGGAAGTCCTAGGGGGTAGACTAGGTTGTATAGGTGTAGAAAGAGTAGGAGGGATGGAGGCGACAAAGGCTTCTACTACCGCAACGTCGAAGGATGTGGATGGTCTAGGAGAGGCAGGTTGCATAGGAGAGACTGGATGGATGGGAGGTGAAGGAGGAGCTGTTGGGGTGGTGGGTACTTCGACAACTGTGGTGGTTTGTACAGTAGAGGTGCGAGGCGGGGAGTCGATAATGATTGTTTCTTCTGCCGCAGAGCCTTTAGGAATGAGACGTGCTTCCCTCGCCTGTTCTAAAGATTGTTCATCTGTTGGTACACGAATGTATTGACCTGGTTTGGATAATAATCGAACTCGACGTGGGTCAAACTGTGGGAGTGGTTTTCTGTGCAAATATCTTAATACTTTATTTGTGCCTTCTGACTTAACGAGTTCTCGGAAGCCTTTGATGTACGCTTCTTTGAAGCCTCCTATGACGAGTTCCTGTTCTATAAGCGCTTGGCTTTCTTCCTCAGATAGCTTTTTACGCGCCCAAACTTTTTCCATGGTGCGATATAACTTCTTGATCACCAAGGTGTAGGCAGTTGCTTCAAATGTTTCATCTTCATACGTGCTAGTGTCACCTTGGGTGTCAGTATGTTGTTCCTGTTCATCAGTCTGCACATTCTCTTGAGAGTCATGAGTGCCCTAGCTGGCTTCATCATCTCCGTCATCATCATCTGTTTCTGTCCTTTCTTCTTCTGAGTTGGATACTACTTGTCATTGTTGTTGATCAGGCCGAATAGTAGGGTAACTTGGTCGTTCATATTCTTGAGAGAAAAATTGACCTTCGAAAAACTGAAATTCATTTGAGAAAGCATCCGGAAGTTCAAAATCAAACATTGTATCCATTGGTTCTGCTTCTAGGTTGGGGATCGGAAAAGAAAACGCGTCCGCACCAATAGTGGTGGGAATTTCTACTGCAGTGGTGGTAGGTTCCTGAACTGATGTTGCCTAAGACGTAACTGTACTGGTCGTGCCTTCAGTAATGATAGGTCATGACAGGCATATGCGAATGGGTTGTATCACTACAGGGTGTTCCGTAGGAGATTGCTCTGGAGAGGGCTGGGGTGAAGGGGATACTGGGACTTGCAGGCATGGGATAGTTCCCCGCATGCGCTTTCTTGCACGTCCCTTGCTAGGTTTTCTAGATTTCTTGGCCTTCCCTTTAAACGTTTTCAGTTCTTCACTTGTCATCACACGCTCTATTGGCAAGTCGTATGCCAAACACATATAAACAATGCACGTGAGAGCACAACATCCATGGATCACTTTCTTTCTCTCCCATCTCTGATGTGCTAGGTACAACTGATTAATGATCCAGCTTGCCAGATCTACTGTTTGAGGTCCAATACAAGATAAGTACAATCCAAACCAAATGCGTTTGTGGGGCATGGTGAATCGATCTTGAGTTGGGAATGTGAAATGTTACATACAGATTCTTAGTGGCTTAGAGAGCTTAGGTGTGATTGCCGAAATATCTTCCCATTTAGTAACATCACCATGCTTCATAGGCTCTGGAATCAGCCTTTCTCGCTCTGTCGGCATGTGGGTTCCATGTATCTTGATTGCAGCTCTAATCACATCTTTAGAAAGATAAAACTTTTTAAACGGTGGGTCGTTTACTAAGGACGGCAAAATGAATGTGTCTGGCAAATCCTTCTTCTCAAAAGCTATCAATGTGGTTACCAAGTAGTAGCATGTGTAGAAATCTGGTTTAGGCAATGGATCACTGAAGTATTCTGTGAAGCCTGCTCTTGCCCAAACATGCTTTAAGTCTTCTATATTCTGGAGTGCTTCAAAATCTCTGGAGAAGAACTCATACTTTCCCAACTTACTATTTTCAAAAGTCAAATTGGCATCAAAAATAAAATCTGCATCTGCCAAAGGTCTTGCTAAACCTTGAAACCAATGGGAGTTGTGATGGACCTTTTCAGTGTATCCCCTAGGAGGGTCATCGATTGGCATAGGTCCTAGGAATCCTTGAAATTATGGTGGTTGTTCAGTAGGAGATGATTCATCCAGTAACTCATCAATATTGGCCATCGGTATACTGGGGCCAGCTTCAGGTGGTCCTTCTGCCTGCATGATGAATGACGCGAGTGTGGAGAAGATCTGCTACAAAAGATCAGCACATTAGTATGGAAATTAATCATGATCCCATTAAAGTGAGATTGCAATCCCTTTCCATAACCGATGTGTAACCCGTGTAGCCGAGTATTGTGATGTGGTTTATGGAATGATGTTTGCAAAACTAGTGCAGGTCTCTAGACACCTACATGCTTCAGATAATGCATACGTTTCTTGATGAGATGTTTTTACAAGTGATGTTGGGTTATAGTGTGTAGATTTGTACACGGTTTAGTTGCGAATGAGTTATTACAAGGGTAGTGTTTAGTTGAGATGGGAGTAATGTTAGATAAGGGGTTTGGAGAAGTCGTCTGGATACATTTTGGTATCCACTTCCTAAGAGTTTCTGAGCAGGTGGAATGTTTCTGTTGAGGGACAAAAGGTGATATCAGATGGGGTGGTATTGAGGGGTGAAAAGATTTCTGAGTGGTATATATTACATGGCTTGAGGGTTGAGCTATAATACACTGTTTAGGTACCCAAATCTGCGTGGGTGTGGGTCGATTTGTAAGGTACTTCTTGGCGATCCAAATCTATCGAATGTTTGTACTCGTAGAAGAAGGTCGAGGAGATGTCGGATGCTGACTTTGATTTTGCTGAAACTTCTCCTTGTCAATGCCTGCTTTGTTGAAATCTAGCGGTGGTTTCTATCCTTTTGGCACCCATATTTGTCTAGTGCCTCTTGCTTTGTGATATTGATACTACTTTCCTCCTTGTGTCGTCTGATGTTGTTGTCAATCTGGGTTCCTCCGTTGTGGTTGACTCCTTTGTGGTTGAGGTTGAGAGGTCGATGGACACTCTGCTTTGGAAAAGAAGGGAGGTCCAACACTTGCGAAACCTACCCATTAGGAAGTGCAATGTTTTTTATCAAAAATCTAGGCTAGTCCGCAGTAAGTGTGGAAGGATGGGCACTGTAGGGTGTTTTGCCCATGTGGCTGCTGATGCAGTCCACCTGACCGCTGATGTAACCCACCTGACCGCCAATGGTCCCCATTTGTCTGCTGTTGGAAGACCAGGAGAACATCTGTTGATCTTCTTTATCTGGCAACTATCCATCGCCAAGCTCTCATGGGATGACTTTGGAATGAGCCTGCTTAGTCGAGGGATCTGCCCAAAGATCTTCCTGTCCTCCGTCGCAAGCGTTTCATAGGGTCTAGGGTTACATACCTCAGGCGGAGTGTTGTTAGGGAAGTTGTTAGCTTGGAAAATGGTTGGTTTTAATGCACTAATGTGGTTCTATTTGGCAGGAAAATACGTTTGATTTCAGGTACTTGAAGAGTGGATTTGATGATTGATGAGAAGCAATTGGAGATATTGGTAAAGGAAAACAGGGCTATCGATTATGAATTATAATGAGAAGTCAAGCATAGGCTGTTTGAACGGGAAAGGATAAGAACTCGAACAAGAAGAAATTGTGAAGAATGTTTCGATTTGGAGAATTCCGAGAATGGTGGGATCTTCTTATTGCAGATTGCAGGGATGTGGAAAAAAGGGATTGAGCATGGAGAAGCTTCCTAAGAACATAGGAAATACTGACGTGCAGAGGAAATTAGAAGCGGCTTTGTTTCAAGGGGGAATGCTTTCTTATTAACCATCAAATACAATCGTTTGACCGATTTCTGGAATTTAATCTTCGACATCTCACCAAAAAAAGAATTCAGAGATGTGGAGGTGTTCAGCCCTTTCTTTGTTCTCATCCCAAAGGCATGGTTGTTTTAATTGTCAGAGGATAAAAAAAAAAAAAATTGGCAGCTTTCTGCTTTGTGTGCAGGAAGTAGAAACTTCTTTTGTTTTTACACACAACTTGGGTGGCAGCAAAGGCACGAAGGGGGCTGCTGCGTTTTGGCACGAACAAGCATATATCCAGAAGGGAGGAAATTTCTTTTGTTTTTTGCTACAAAGAGTGTGTGGCCTATTTTTCTCCAAAAGATTGGATGCCTTTATCTTTGGGCGGCAGCAAAAAGGGTCTCGCTCTCTCTCCATTTGTCTTGGCCAGCAACCGGGAGGGGCTCCTTGCTCGTCACCAGAAGGGGATCAGAGGACAGGAAGGAGGAGTGAATAGGGAGAGCTGCGCCAAGTTCCTCCTTGGGCATGTCATAGGAACAAGCAAGAGAAGTGTTTTCAGGGGACCCTCTGTCATGCGAAAGCTGTCGAAAGGGAAAGCTGCAAGGCGGTTGTTGGTGCTGCCATATGCTGACAAGGAGACTCGTATGTTCTTTACTCTCCTTGAGGAGCACGGAAATATACAATAGATAGTGCGGCCCAAGAGTGGGGTTACAAAGTCTCGACCTGAGTTCGAAGGAGTGGGAGGACGTTGGATTGGCTGCTGCGCATTGTATGCCAATCAAAATCAGAAATACCTGGGACGCATTAGAGAAAAAGGAAAGGATTACAACGTTGAGGTTTGCGTTTATGTTGCACATGTATTCATGGTAATTAGAGTGGTGTTTTTTTTTCTTCTTTGCAATCACTATTCTCAAGAGTTAATGAGATTCAAGAATCTGTGTCTTCGCAACTGTGCTGAAGTTCCTTAGATGTTGATCTGTGGGGGACGATTTGCCAAACCCTGCACTGTATCCATTATGTGCATCGTTTGCATAATGTTCAAATTTTTTGAAGAGCACATACATCCCCATCATAATTAAATCCGTTTTCAATTCCTGAAGTGCAGAACGACAAGTTGCGTTTCTTTATGCTTACGATACCAAGTAGATTATAAGTGAAACATAGGATGACGATAATGAAAAAGGCTCAAGTTAACAGTAGCTCACATTTAACGAGAACAATGGAATTGAAAATGATTTGATTTCTTTGGTTCTTGAAGGCTTCACTCACAGGTTTCAGGCAGAGAGCTTATGCATGATCTATATAGGTTATCTTTCCGTAGGTGGGAGCACCTCACGCAGAACCCACGTGGGTTATTGGAATCATAATGTGAGTGTGCACCCTTGCCTAAGATACGTGAGTGCTAGTTTCTTATGCTTTACAAGGGAGCCCATCACCATTTTGTCGCATGCAAAGGGTTAGGAGACCCAACAATTCTTGATCGGAATTGATCTGCTCCAGTTCAGAAATGTGTATGACTTGAAATTTTGGCATGAAAGCTAACAAACGTAGGAAGAGGTCCTCTTTGTGAGTGTTACCATAGTGATTGCAATTGGTTCCTTTGATTGCAGGTGGTTAATATGGTCCCCAAAATATCCCATGTTCATATCATAGAGCTATGCGAGGGGTGCACTTGTCGTAGCTTTGTTGTAGCTCAAACTATGCCCACACTTACTTCGAGGACTTGAATGCGAGCGGGGAAACTCAGACGTGAGCGCAATTGAACTGTTTATAGGAGTATATTTTGTAGATGTAGATGAACCAAAAACCTCCATAAGTGTTTTAGGCTAAGACAATCTTCGGATATATATGATCAACCTCCCAAAAAACCAAAGGGGGGGGGCTATAAAGGGAAGCACATGCGAATGGCACATAAGTGTGTCAGTAAGACGACATTGTGTTTGATTGTTCATGTGGGACATAGATGAGGAGAAGGACGGGAATGCATTTCCAAAGAATGGATGGAATGAATTGAGCATGAAAACGTGTGCAAAATCGAGAAGGAAGTTCACTCTAATCCAAAATTAAGTCAAACCTTTGACTTCATCTTCGTGAAGAAACTTGAAGTGAAATTCTACTTAAACTCGATGGCAGGCTAGCTCGACAAATAGTTTTCTTGCCCTCGGTAATTGTGGTCACATAGAACTACAATGCATTTACGTGAGATCCATTCGGGAACCTATTGATACCATCCCAATCAAGAGGAGGGATCTCTAAGAAATGCATGGGACATGAAATAGACGCATGTGGATAGTGTGTATTTTCTCGTGACCGCCTAGGTGTGTGGGTGAATGAGAAAGAGAGCAAGTAGGTGTGTGTAAGAGTACGCGCGAGGGTAAGAGAGGGGAAGAGGAAAATGCATGAGCCTGTGAAATTGAGTGTTCGTAAGTGAGAAATCTCGAGAAAAAAGGAAAAGTGAGCGCGTGTGGGCATTTGTGCATAATAAGAGTGGGTGTTCTTGGGAGTAGCTTGGGAGTGAGTAGAGAGAGAGAGAGACCTCAAGGAGTAACCCCGAGAGTTGGACATTTAGGTGCGTAGGTCGTTTCCGTCTCCTTCACAAGTATATTGGGATGAATTTGTTGGACTAAGGCCGACCAAAGAATACTTAGCATCAGAAGTTCGAGCAAAAGGTCATTGTGCATAGGCATTTTCCCTTGGGGTTAAAGACCTATCATTTTGGTGCGTTTGCCGGGAAGCATATGAACTAGTACATATACAAAGGACGGATTCCTCGAGGGATAATAAGGGGCTCCAGGTAATCCAATTGGACCGATTCCGAGGGGTTTGAGCAAAATAAAGGCTTCCACAATCATCTTTTCCTTGGGTTAAGAGGCCAAACATTTTGGTGCGTTTGCCGGGAATAGCTTGGTACGTCTCTATAAGAGAGTCCCATAGGTTCGCCTAGCGCCACAGGTTGGCCGAGCTTGCGGACCCCAAGATCTAGTACATGAGCGAGGGGAGCTCATCGTCAGGAGCAACACAAACTCAAAGAGAGGAACACGCTCAGAGAAGAGCCCTTGAAAGAGAAAGGAGAAGGTGGGAACCGCCAGGTGAGTGGACCTTGATTGGTTCGAAGAAATCGGCCAAAAACGTGTACTTCCGTAGGAGAGTCGCGAATCAAGTGCGGAAGTTTGAAGGAGGGATCCTGAAGCCACGTGTACTAAATTTCTAGGATCGAAGTGATATTGACATCACACCTCTGTTTGAAATGGCTCAACGGATTTCGGTTCACTTGGGGGACTTCACCAAGTTTTCAGGTACTTGGGACGAAGATCCGGATAGTTTTATCCAGCTGTTTGAGGTTACCTGTGAGGCCAATGATGTAGTTGACCAGGATCAAAAATTGAGAATTTTTCCGGCTATTCTCCGTGATGAGGCAGCCAATTGGTATGGGAATTTGACACCACAAGAGCGTGGAACGTATCAGATGCTCAAGGAAGCCTTCTTGGCAAAGTTTCGACGACAAGGCTTCCAAGATAGATTGGCCCAACAGATGGATTACTTGCGACAAGGAGTCAATGAGAGCATCGATAACTACATTCAAAGAATGGAAACGTTGGTAAGAAAGATGGGCGCGAATGCCCCGAATGATGAGACATTGAAACAAAGATTCATTTCGGGATTGAGAGATCCTACGGCACAGCAGCATATCAGCCTGACAAGACCTGCAACTTTAATGGATGCTAAGGAACAAGCAAGGCTTTGGGAGGAAGTAGAATTATGCCAACAAAGGAAGATGGAACTCTTATACGAGCCAATGGGAGGCCCAGGAAACATACCAATGAAAGATCCGGGCCAAGGAAGTCCCGCATTGACGACCCCAGCTTTTGTAGCTACCACTAGCACGCCAGGCGAGACAAAGCCTGCGCTAACCGAAGAACGAATATTAGAGTTGGTCACACAAGCTATAAAAGCTGCCACAATGACTCAGGAGACATACACAGTAAAACCAGAAGTAACTACAAACCCGAATCAAGTGTTTAGATCGAACACATGGTGCGGAAAGTGTCATGGTTACGGCCATTTGGCTTCAGAATGCCCTACAGTCTCGAGAGTATTCACAGATAGATCACCACCTAGAATGCGTTGTACTTTTTGTGGAAGAACAAATCACACGGAAGACGGATGTTACAACAAGAGGGCCTATGAAGAGAGGACCATGAAATCGGGAGATACAAGAGAAAGACCTTACACGGGATTGCCCGCTCAAAGTGTCCCACCTACATCTCGTTGGGAAAACAGACCGACTTATGGATATGGTGCTCAGGGTCAAGGAGGAGACTATCCAAGAGGAGCCGCACGTGATCAAAGAAGAGATGGTCCAATCCAGTGTTGGAGGTGCCATGGCTTTGGCCATACTCAATCTAGATGTCCAAACGAAAAGAAACCAATTGATTATACCCCACTATGTAGGTACTGTAGTGGGGAGTGCCACTTTGATGAAGATTGTCCAAAACGAAGAGCTGCCGCCGGAAAGGAAAAAGGACCAATAGGGTCCTCGAACTATGTTGATACTCAGATGCATTCCACATCGAGAGCTCAAGAGCACGTTCCTACAATCGGAGTAGTGTTCAAGACACCGAACCCTCAAGAATGTTGGGAGTGATGGTTGGATGCACTCAAGAGAGTGAGTAGATGCTGCTAACCCTGCTTTGCACCAGCCCTCTTGGACTTCAGATATGCTTAGTACACTTGCTTAGCTTCCAAATGATACCAAGAAAGCATATATGTACTTTGCAAGTGATATGTGAAATGATCAAATCAAAACAGACTACTTGAGACTTCAAAAATTCTAGAAAACTTGCTATTTCTGTAATGACACCTGCTCAGTCTTTCACTCAGTGTGACTAGCACACTTACAATTGATCTAATTCCTTCTGGACATATTAAATAAGCTTAACAAGCTACCATTTGCAAGTGGAATGAGAAGAAATGACAAACTACTCACTGAGAGATCAATTTAGCAAAATTATATGTACCCCCGACTTTTTAGGAACTCTGCAGACACAGATCAGTGTGCACTTCGAGCAAGATTTCTCCGAGATGGTTGATCCAATTGACTTGAAACTTTGTAGGTGTATAGTAGACTTGGAGCTGGTTCCAATGTGCTTTGAATCACTTGATTTGATTCAGTAGATCCTGAGATATGCTCCTTTGAAGTTGACAGACTTGGAGTAGATGACTCAGAGACAACAGAGATAGTGAATGTGTATACTTCTATTGATTGATGTAATTGTACATACTCATTAGCTTGACAAGCATAGCTAAATGAGGTGTTGTGGTGTAGGCTATGAAGTAGCACTAACACACACTGAGTTACAACAGTAGAATGCCTCGGGGAGTGAGCTCAATTGGACTAGCTAACCCGCGAGTTTTTCCTTCACTTTTTATATGAGTTGGAAGTTAATTTGAATTTCAAATTCAAACTAAGGCTCCCTAGAATCTCTCCTCTAAAAGTAGGGAGATATTCTCTCTACTAAACCATTCACTTTTTCCACGACTAATCAAGTAGGTAAGTGATTACATGAGATGCCAAGTCATATAGACTTTTACAATGGGTAAAGAGGTAAGAACTTATAAGCATAAGTTCATATGGACCTTGCTTCAAGTGAAGCCTTGATGAAAGTTGTCCAAGCTAATCTTCCAAGGTTCCAAGCCAAGTGTGAAGGCTTGACATGCACCAACAGCTCCCCCTCAAGCCAAGCACTTTGGCTTAAGTCTTCATCTTTAGTCTTCAATCACATCCTGCAATCCAATCATGGATTTGAATCTGCATAGCTTGTTTCCATCCAATGCTTTAGTGAGTAAATCTGCACATAGCATATTAGTAGACACATATGTCAATTGAATCTCTTTGCTTAGTAACTTCTCCCTCACATAGTGGTAATGAACCTCTATGTGTTTGGTTCTAGCATGATATATTGGATTAGCTGCAAGGTGAAGAGAGCTAGTGTTATCTCCAAAGATAATTGGAGGTCTAGTGTATAGACCTAACTCTGTATATAAAAGCTTCAACCAGATAGCTTCTTGAGTGGCATTGGCAAGCCCTCTATACTCTGCTTCAGTGGATGACAATGCCACTGTAGGTTGCTTCTTGGCTGACCAAGAAATAGGCTGATCTCCTGCAAAACAAATGTATCCTGATGTGCTTCTCCTATCATCCTTGCAACCTGCCCAATCTGCATCTGAATATACTTTAATATCAATATCTGATGTATAAGGAAAGTACAAACCATGGTTCTGAGTTCCTTTGAGGTACTTCAATATTTTCTTTGCTGCCTCTAGGTGAGGTACCCTTGGTTTGTGCATGAATTGACTAAGCACACTAACTCCATATGCTATGTCAATTCTTGTCAAGGTAGCATAATTCAAACTACCTACCATACTTTGATACCCTGTGATGTCTTGGACTTCTTCACCTTCATGAGCACTTAGCTTTAGGTTGACCTCCATTGGAGTAGTTGAGACTTTAGCATCCTGCAAGCCAAACTTCTTGACCATATCCTGTACATACTTCTTTTGAGTGATATATATACCTGAGTTGGTGTAGACTAACTCAAGACCTAAGAAGTACTTCAATAATCCAAGATCATTGATCTTGAATTCCTTCATCATCTGTCCTCTGATGTGTCTAATCCCATTGACATCATTACCTGTAATGATGATGTCATCAACATAAACACACAAGTGGATTACCTCTGTACTACTTCTCTTTATGAATAGAGAAGTGTCTGCTTTGCTCATCACAAATCCTTGATCTTGGAGGTATGTTGTCAACCTTTTTTGGGTCTTTATAGCCAGGTGGTTGTGACATGTAGACTTCTTCAGATATCCAACCATTCAAGAAAGCATTCTTGACATCTAATTGGTACATGTTCCAATTTTTGGATGCAGCTACACTCACCAATATTCTGATAGTTGGCATCTTAGCTACAGGAGAAAATGTCTCCTCATAATCAATGCCTTGGGTTTGTGCAAAACCCTTGGCTACCAACCTAGCTTTGTACCTGTTGATTGTTCCATCTGAATTTCTCTTTAGCATGTAGATCCATCTGGATCCTATCACCTTCATAGATTCCTTCTTGGGTACCAAGTCCCAAGTATCACTCTCCTTGAGAGCTTCCATTTCTTCATCCATAGCTCCTTTCCATTCTGGTTTAGTGATAGCTTCTTCATATGTACCTGGTTCTTCATTCAACAAATCCTTTGCAAGATATACAGAATGTTTAGTTACAAGTGATGTGTCATACCCAAATCTGATAGGCTTCTTCTTTTCTCTCTGAGATCTCCTCATTGCTTGAGTTGAGGATTTTAGTGTATCCTCTAGCTTCTTCATCTTCATCTTTCCTTTGGACTTCCATGCCTTGAATTCCTCAAGGTTAATTGTATCATCATCATCTGAGCTTGATTCATCTTTCTGGATTGGTTCCTCCTTGGTGAGCTTTGGGAAATCTTCTTCCATATCATAGGGTAGACTAACTTTCCTGCATTCATTCTCATACCAAGAGTCATTCTCATCAAAGATGACATCTCTGCTTACCTTGAAGCCTTTGTTTGTTGGATTGTAGAATCTTTATCCCTTTTGGTTCAAATCATAACCAATGAAGATACATTTTTCAGCTTTAGGGTCTAGCTTTCCCCTTACCTGTGAGGGAATATGCACATATGCTACACAACCAAAGATTTTGCAATGATCCAGAGAAGGTCTCTTACCATGCCAAGCTTCATATGGTGTCATGCCATCAAGTGATTTGGATGGCAACCTGTTGATGAGATAGGTGGCAGTGGATACACTTTCTGCCCAAAGATAATTTGGCAACTTCTTTTCATTAAGCATAGACCTAGCTGTTTCTACTATGAGTCTATTCCTTCTTTCAGCTACCCCATTTTGTTCAGGTGAGTACCTTGTAGTAATCTCCCTTTTGATGCCTCTTTCCTGCAAGAAATCTTCAAATTCATTGGAGAAGTACTCTCCTCCACCATCTGACCTTAGCCTCTTCAAGCTTCTTCCTGTTTGGTTTTCAACAAATGCAAGATACCTCTTGAAACAATTAAACACTTCATCTTTATGTTTCATAAAGTATAATATGGTCCATCTGCTATAATCATCAATGAAGGACACATAATACCTTGAACCTGAAATGGAAGGATCCTTGCTAGGTCCCCAAACATCTGTGTGTACCAAGTCTAGGTAGTCTTCATGCATGAAACCTTTCCTTGAATAGGGCAACCTGTGAGACTTACCAAACTGACATGCTCCACACTTGTAAATCATGTGTTTCTTGGATACATTAGGTATCCCAAGCACACATTGATCCCTGCACATTTGCTTTAGGGTTCTTTCACCTATGTGACCTAACCTCTTGTGCCATATTTCTAACTCTGAAAGTGTTTGATCCTTGTAATTATACAAAGCAATATTCTTGGTGTCTTCTAGCTCAAAAGTAAACAATCTACCTGATTTCTCCCCTTTGGCTATCCTTCTGAATCCATGTCTTGGGTCCTCCACATATGCTCCATGTTGTGTGAATCTGACCTGCAAACCTTTCTCCACAATCTGACCAACACTCATTAAATTCTTGGTGATGGTTGGTACATAGAGTACCCTGCTCAATAGATTCTGGTTACCATCACATGTCTTTACAACAGAGTGTTTAGTATCATCACCTGTCTGTACCTGATGTTTGCCCTTGGGTTCTTCCAAATCAGAGAGTAGTGCCACATTGCCAGCTACATGTTTAGAACATCCTGAGTCAATATAAAATAAATGATCATCATTTGTACCTGCCTTGGAGGTCATATTCATGATCAATAGGGAGTCATCTTGCTCCTCTGTGTAATTGTTGTAATCCCTTCTATTTCTGAATCCACCTTGGTAATTACCATTGTGGTTGTGGTTGTAATTGTTGTTGTATTGATTGTTGTATCCATTGTTGCTTTGGTGTTGGTTAAACCTGCCTCTCCCTTGAGAGTATCCACCTCTTGAGTAGCCTCTTCCTCTCTGATTCTTGTAGTTCTTATAGCATTCATCTGTGGTATGATTGGACAATCCACAAATGTTGCATGGTGATGAGTTGTAGGGTCTCCCCCTACCTGACTTACCTCCTCTGCCTCTTCCTCTTGAAGATCTACCTCTCCCTGCATAATTAGCTTGGGAGGTAGAGCTTTCTTCATCCTATTTTTTCCCTTTACTTTTATCCTTAACTTTCTTATCAGTATATAGAGCAGAGGGGTTGTTACCTTTTGATTGATCTCCTGCCTTTGTAAACTTTGCTTCATGTGTGAATAGTTGGCCCATAAGTGTTGTGAGATCTGGGGTATGCATGTCCATATAGAGGTCCATTGCAGTGGTGAAACTTTCCCACTTATCATCTGCCTTGAGTCCATTTGTTACTTGTCTGACTATTTGCTCCTCTTCAATCTCCTCTCCAATGCTTGCTAATTGGTCTGCCACATCTTTAATCTTTGCCACATACTCTGAGACTGATTGCTTGGGCTGCTTCCTAAGGGTTGTGAACTCAATCCACAATTGATTCTTCCTGGCCCTTGTGTTGGAAGAGAAATATGTTGACAAGGTTTCCCAAGTCTCTTGGGAAGTCTTACAATTCCTTACATGAGGTAAAAGAAAATCAGATATAGAGTTAAGAAGGTAAGACCTTGCCAAAGCATCTTTTGCACACCAATGGTTGAGCCTCTCATGTTCATCCTTGGTGGGTAGTCCTCTAGTTTTGAATGAGGGCAATTCCTCATCTCCTGATATGTATCCAAATAAGCTCCTTCCTTGTAGATAGGTCTTCATCCTCAATGACCAAGCTTGGTAATTGTTCCTGTCCAATTTGTCAATGAATGAAGGAAAACCATCTCCCATGTTTACCTTATTTGCTCTGATACCACTGTTGGGAGTGATGGTTGGATGCACTCAAGAGAGTGAGTAGATGCTGCTAACCCTGCTTTGCACCAGCCCTCTTTGACTTCAGATATGCTTAGTACACTTGCTTAGCTTCCAAAAGATACCAAGAAAGCATATATGTACTTTGCAAGTGATATGTGAAATGATCAAATCAAAACAGACTACTTGAGACTTCAAAAATTCTAGAAAAGTTGCTATTTCTGTAATGACACCTGCTCAGCCTTTCACTCAGTGTGACCAGCACACTTACAATTGATCTAATTCCTTCTGGACATATTAAATTAGCTTAACAAGCTACCATTTGCAAGTGGAATGAGAAGAAATGACAAACTAATCACTGAGAAATCAATTTAGCAAAATTATATGTACCCCCGACTTTTTAGGAACTCTGCAGACACAGACCAGTGTGCACTTCGAGCGAGATTTCTCCGAGATGGTTGATCCAATTGACTTGAAACTTTGTAGGTGTATAGTAGACTTGGAGCTGGTTCCAATGTGCTTTGAATCACTTGATTTGATTTAGTAGATCCTGAGATATGCTCCTTTGAAGTTGACAGACTTGGAGTAGATGACTCAGAGACAACAGAGATAGTGAATGTGTATACTTCTATTGATTGATGTAATTGTACATACTCATTAGCTTGACAAGCATAGCTAAATGAGGTGTTGTGGTGTAGGCTATGAAGTAGCACTAACACACACTGAGTTACAACAGTAGAATGCCTCGGGGAGTGAGCTCAATTGGACTAGCTAACCCGCGAGTTTTTCCTTCACTTTTTATATGAGTTGGAAGTTAATTTGAATTTCAAATTCAAACTAAGGCTCCCTAGAATCTCTCCTCTAAAATTAGGGAGATATTATCTCTACTAAACCATTCACTTTTTCCACGACTAATCAAGTAGGTAAGTGATTACATGAGATGCCAAGTCATATAGACTTTTACAATGGGTAAAGAGGTAAGAACTTATAAGCATAAGTTCATATGGACCTTGCTTCAAGTGAAGCCTTGATGAAAGTTGTCCAAGCTAATCTTCCAAGGTTCCAAGCCAAGTGTGAAGGCTTGACATGCACCAACAAAGAAGGCTCTAGCTCGTCAATGCACTTTGTGGATGCTTACGAGGCCAAGAAACCACACAAAGATCCAACTGTGGCAGTAGTCACAAGGACTCAAGAGTATTCGAAGAAGAATCCAGGAGGCGAAGGTGAAGAAGGGAGTCAAGAGAAGATCGTTGAGCATGAAGAGGTAGAAAACCAAGTTGGAGGATTTGCTGAGCAGCAAGAGGTTGAGGATGGGGAAGAGATTGAGATTCTTCCACCAGTGACCAAGGAGTTTGTGCCAGGCATAGCACCATTCCCCGAAAGATTAAGGGCTCCGAAGTGTAGAAAGGAAAGACAAAGTTCGGAAGAAGTGGACATTGTAAAATTGCTCGCGGACACGGAAGTCACGTTGGACATTAGCACATTGCTGAAATGTTCACCTGCCTATAGGAAACAATTCTACAACGAATATATTAAGAAGCCGAGGAAAGCTCGAGATAAAAAGAGACAAGATAAGGATGTCCAAGGGATCATTCAAAGTATTACGACACAAATCGATTCAAATGCTCCTGCTGTGACGGTCGAGATTAAAGGATATGCAGTCCCTGGTGCTCAGTTAGATAGTGGAGCCGCAGTCAACTTAATGATTGAGTTCATGATGAAAGCTTTGGGCCTCAACCACATGGAAGAGACGCCGATGTCTTTGAGAATGGCAGATCAAACACAAGTGAAGCCTGCGGGTCTTTTGAAGAATGTAAGCACAGTTGTGGGCGGTTTAGAGTTTAAAGTTGATTATCTGATAGTAAGACCAAGGACCTCAGAGGCTACCTTCTCGATCTTACTTGGACGGCCATGGCTGGTGCAAGCTGAATGTGTGCATGACTGGCGCACAGGTTTTATTTCAATAGGGCCAAAGTCTGATCGGATTCAAATACAAGTATCCCCACCCTCGAGCAACAAGAAGAAAACAATAATAGTCGATGAGATGGAAAAGAAAGAAAAGGAGAAAGCAAGGCACGAGATTGCACGAGCTAGGTTTTCCTTGAACACGGACACCTACAAGAATCTGCTTCAAGACGGGTTCAACTTGCAGCTCTTTAAGAATCAAGACACGAAGATGGGAGAGTATCAAAATCCATTGCTCTATAACGACGATTCCAATCAGGAGTTGCTAGGATGGTTGACACATACAAGTGAATTTGAGTGCTACATGTTGAGTATAGATGCAAAGGAAAATAAAGCTACTCAATCCCTGGAGAAGGGAACTTCAAAAGAAGAGCTGAAACTGGAGTTAGCTCCGACAATGGGAATGCAACAGTTGAGAGAAAGAGTTAGAATGCTAGAAGTAGAGCTTCTAAGTAGAGGTCAAGAATTGGAAAAGGAAGCAAAGAGTAAGACTAAAGTGTCGGAAGCCATTGCAAAAGCTGAACTTAAGAAATTGGGTGCGGTTGAAAGAGAACAAAACAATGATTTACTGACCAACCATGCACGCGTGATCGGAGAGCACATTCCAATCACAACGTCATCAAGGAATAAAGAGTATTCGCGAGAAGCTCAGGTGGAAAAATGGGAAGTTTTTCCGGAGAAGTTCTTGAGTGTAGGGTCAGAGCTACCAGAGGGAGTACGAGATTGTATTAAGTTGACACTCAAAAATTTCGGCAAGGCCTTTGCATGGTCATACAGTGATTTGAGAGGAATTGATCCCCGAATCTGCCAACATTATATAGATTTGGAAGAAGGCACTCGACCAATATGTCAACGACTTAGGCGGACAAATCCAGTCTACTCGGAATTGATCAAGTTGGAATTGACTAAATTATTGGAAGCAGGATTCATATATCCCATCGCATCCAGTGAATGGGTATCACCAATTGTAGTTGTTCCGAAGAAAAATAAGAAAATCCGTATTTGCATAGATTATCGAAAGCTGAACGAGCGCACGAAGAAGGATCATTTCCCTTTGCCCTTTACTGATCAAATCTTGGACAGAGTAGCTGGCCATAAATTGTACTCATTTTTGGATGGTTTCAGTGGGTACAACCAGATCCAAATCCATGAAGAGGATCAATCAAAAACTACTTTCACCACGGAATGGGGCACATACGCATATCGTGTGATGCCATTTGGATTATGCAATGCACCGGACACATTCCAGAGGGCAATGATAGCTGCATATCAAGATACTTGCAGGATTGGATGGAGATATTTCTCGATGACTTTGCGATCAGAGGCGACGATGAAAACATGATGGAGAGGATTGAAGCGATTTTAAGAAGAAGCATTGAAAAAGGCATCGCATTAAATCCTGAAAAGTGTACATTTGGAGTACGAAGAGGATTGCTTTTGGGACATGTTATTTCCGAAAAAGGGATTGCGGTTGACGAGGATAAGGTGGAAAAGATTGGACAACTTCCACCTCCTCAAAACTTGCGGCAACTCAGAGGATTCTTGGGCCATGCGAATTATTATCGACGTTTTATATTAAATTTTGCATCAATAGCGGCACCACTGACGAATCTTTTGAGGAAAGACCAACAATACCAATGGACTGAAGAGTGTCAAGTTGCATTCGACTCGATCAAGGAGAGATTGATAAATGCACCGATCTTGGTAGCACCCGACTGGACGAAAGAATTCCATGTGCATACCGACGCTTCTCATACTGCGGTTGGAGCAGTACTATGTCAAGCCCATGAAAGGAAATTGGACCACCCTATTTATTACGCAAGTCGCAGCTTGAATAGCACTGAGAGGAACTACACGACCACAGAGAAGGAATGCCTCTCGATGATCTTTGCGGTAAACAAGTATCGGCATTACTTGATGGGAACGTTTTATGTGGATCATGAAGCCCTAAAGTACATCATTAATAAACCCGAGCTATCAGGACGATTGATGAGGTGGATGCTACTCCTACAAGAATTTCAGTTCACAGTGGTAACCAAACTAGGCAAAGCGCATATATTGGCCGACCATTTATCTCGAATTGTTAATGAGGAGCCAATCTCTGGTGTGCCCGATGATGCTCCTGATGGGCATCTATTCCAGGTTGATGCTAAAGTACCTTGGTATGCCGACTTGGTGAACTTCTTATGCACCACTAAATATCCGCCAGGAGCAAGCAAGAGAGAGAAGCAAAAACTGTTAGCATTGGCGAAGCACCATAGCATCATTGGGGGGCAACTCTATCGATATTTTGTTCATGAGAGCATTTATCGGAGGTGTCTCGAGGAAGAAGAAGCAAACCTAGTGTTGAGGGCTTTGCATGACGAACCTTGCGGTGGGCATTTTGCTGGTGAATTGACGGCAAGAAAGATTTTATTGGCTGGGTATTGGTGGCCAACGTTGTTCAAAGACTCGCACACATACTGTAAGAAATGCGACAAATGCCAACGAATGGGCAAACCCACATTAGCACATGCTGCTCCTCTCACGCCGGTGCTCGCTCTTAAGCCCTTTGAGAAGTGGGGAATTGATTTTGTGGGGCCTATTGATCCTCCCTCAAGACGTAGATCCAATAGGTATATTCTGGTCTGCACTGACTATGTTACCAAGTGGGTAGAAGCCAAAGCTCTGAAGACCGATCGAGCCGTTGATGTTGCTAAATTTTTGTACGAACAAATCATCACCCGATTCGGATGCCCGTTGGAAATAGTAAGTGATAGAGGAACCCATTTTGTCAACGAACTGATCGAAGAATTAATGGAATTATATAAGATCAAACATAGAAAAAGCACTCCATATTACCCGAGGGCAAATGGACAAGTGGAGGTCACCAACAAGGTGCTGGAACAGATTCTGACAAAGACAGTAGCCGTGCATAGGAGAGACTTGGATGAGAGACTTTTGGAAGCCTTGTGGGCATATCGGACATCCTACCGAGTGACGACTAAGAGCACTCCGTTCTCCCTAGTATATGGCGAGGAAGCCATCTTTCCCATCGAAAAAGAAGTTCCGACATTAAGAGTGGCCATTGAGGCCAGGATGGGATAGGAAGAGTCATTGAAGGAAAGGTACATACAACTGGTCAAGCTGGAAGAAAAGAGACTCATCGCACAGCAAAGTTTGGAAGCTATTCAGAAGAGACGTAAAGAGAGGCATGATAAGAATCTCAAGACCTATGTGATTCAAGAAGGGGATTTGGTGCTGGTTTATGATAGTAAATATTATAAATTCCCAGGGAAGTTACAGACAAGATGGGCAGGACCGTTTAAGGTGGTGGAACTCAACTCCAATGGTTCCATGCAAATTCAAGATTTAGGAGAAGAATGTGCTCCCGTGAAGGTTAACACGCTTAGAGTTAAACCATATTTCAAGTGATATTAGGACGGGAGAAGCCAGACGAGATCCAACCGGAGGGACGTAGTAGACTCCTTGTACATACATGTATAGTTATATATATATATATATATATATATATATATATGCGCATATGTTAGTTATGATTTTTGTTGTCATAAATATTATCCTGTGCCAGCTCAAGAATTTTGGACTTCTAATATTTTTGTGTTATGCAGAGATTGTTAGGAGCTAAGTAACAAAATGGCAGACCAAATAACGCAACTCTACTTGTACGAGCTAAGGATATATTTCTCGGACCAAACATTCGCCCGCATGGACATAGATGTCGACGACTTTGAGACGGAATATGATGTAGAGGAAGCGGATTGGCTGGTATGCTTTATAAACCAGGGTTTGGATGTTGCATTTTACATTGAGTGTTTTGAGGAATACCTGACTCGACATGTAGGATGGGCAGGAGATCGATATTACTATTTTGATCCTTCTAGGGAAATGCCTAACGAGGAAAACGATATCACGTGGGCTTGGGCAGATGTGCTAACAATAGGAAGTGATGACGGAGCTCCTGAAGTTGAGCCTGACTCGCCCTAGGGAAGTTGTCGAGATGCGAGTACGATGTGAGGCTACATGAGACATCCCGGAGACCCACATTCTAGATCATCTAAGGATAGGTATACGAGGGACTAAGGCATAGCCGGCTGTAGTTACCTAGTGAAAAGTCAACTTGATGAATACATATGTAGTGTCTATAATTGAGAGAATGGAGTGAAGAGGTGGTTGATCTGTCAAAGGCTAGAGTGTATATGTTTGCATGCATGTGTGGGAAAAGTGGGAAAGTCCCTTTCTTCCTCTCCCTAATTCTCAGGACTTGGGTGAACTAATTAACTATGAAAAAACGAAGAGAAAGAAAAGAAAGAAAAAATACTGTGTTGTTGTGATCGTACCAATGCGCTATGGTGGGCTAGTAGGTGGGTGGATTTATCCTGGCCGGGTGGTCACGACCACGAGCCGCAGCTAGTTTCGCCATAGGCTTGGGAGGTATATGTTTGTGTCTTAGCTACGTGCCATAATGGGTTGGTAGGTAGGTGGAGCCATTGTGGCCGGGCGGTCACAACCATGAGCCGTATCCAGCTTCGTTATGGGCTAGCTGATATATGTTATGTGTTATCATTGTGTGTTTGTGTGTTGTGCGCTACATTGCATTGGTAGATGGGTGGAATCAACCTGATCGGGTGGTCAGGTCCACGAATCGCATCCAGTGTCAATGTAGGCCAACGTGTGAATATAAATAAAATTTTCATATGAAGTTATTCCCCACTCCTGAGGGGGAGAGAGAGAGAGAGAGAGGAGAGGGCGATGATCGCCTGGAAGGGAACGTTATTTGCTTGTGTGATTAGTATGTGATGGATTGTGACAGATCAGCTCACTTTGAATCAACATTCTTGAAGGCACGGAGACTCTATATGTACTTATGGATGAGGCTTTAGCGAGGTAATACACCGGTTTTGCTTTATAACTTATGTGCTCTATCCGAGGGGTTTTCCAGTGTGTTGGACACTCCAGGTTTTTTATGTAGGTCTTGACTTGTACTCGGGTCTCGATGGCTTCTGTAGGACGACGATGGGGATTCTTCGGGAATGTCTAGTCATGGAATATGTGTACATAGCGAATAGTAGGTCAATAAAAGGGGTGTGCATTTTGGGTATGTTGCATCTCCTGTTGAATTCATTTTAGTTGTTGTTGTTTATTTCGGTCTTTCCGTTTCTGTTTTTTCGCAATGATAGTTGCATGTGTAAAACATGGAAAGGTATGCATGTGTTATTTTGGTTGAGACTATTTTCATAATGGAATGCATGAGCAATTTGATGCATGTTGGAATGGGAGTTGCATAAAGGTGCGTGTTCTTGGATCATTTTGGAAGTGAGTGATTTGTATGTATTCATGAGTGATTTTTTAGCACTAATAGCTTCAATGAGTGCAGGTCCACTTGGAATAATGGCTCGATGGAAAGGTATGCAAGCTTGTTATACACTGATACTTTCATGGTTGTTTTGATTAGATTGCAGCGATAATGGCTCGTCGAGGATGACTTCGCAAATAGGAAGAGGGGAGTATGTTAGCTCGGAAAGCGGTTGGTTTTAATGCACTAATGTGGTTCTATTTGGCAGGAAAATACGTTTGATTTCAGGTACTTGAAGAGTGGATTTGATGATTGATGAGAAGCAATTGGAGATATTGGTAAAGGAAAACAGGGCTATCGATTATGAATTATAATGAGAAGTCAAGCATAGGCTGTTTGAACGGGAAAGGATAAGAACTCGAACAAGAAGAAACTGTGAAGAATGTTTCGATTTGGAGGATTCCGGGAATGGTGGGATCTTCTTATTGCAGATTGCAGGGATGTGGAAAAAAGGGATTGAGCATGGAGAAGCTTCCTAAGAACATAGGAAATACTGACGTGGAGAGGAAATTAGAAGCGGCTTTGTTTCAAGGGGGAATGCTTTCTTATTAACCATCAAATACAATCGTTTGACCGATTTCTGGAATTTAATCTTCGACATCTCACCAAAAAAAGAATTCAGAGATGTGGAGGTGTTCAGCCCTTTCTTTGTTCTCATCCCAAAGGCATGGCTGTTTTAATTGTCATAGGATTAAAAAAAAAAAAAATGGCAGCTTTCTGTTTTGTGTGCAGGAAGTAGAAACTTCTTTTGTTTTTACACACAAATTGGGTGGCAGCAAAGGCACGAAGGGGGCTGCTGCGTTTTGGCACGAACAAGCATATATCCAGAAGGGAGGAAATTTCTTTTGTTTTTTGCTACAAAGAGTGTGTGGCCTATTTTTCTCCAAAAGATTGGATGCCTTTATCTTTGGGCGGCAGCAAAAAGGGTCTCGCTCTCTCTCCATTTGTCTTGGCCAGCAACCAGGAGGGGCTCCTTGCTCGTCACCAGAAGGGGATCAGAGGACAGGAAGGAGGAGTGAATAGGGAGAGCTGCGCCGAGTTCCTCCTTGGGCATGTCATAGGAACAAGCAAGAGAAGTGTTTTCAGGGGACCCTCTGTCATGCGAAAGCTGTCGAAAGGGAAAGCTGCAAGGCGGTTGTTGGTGCTGCCATATGCTGACAAGGAGACTCGTATGTTCTTTACTCTCCTTGAGGAGCACGGAAATATACAATAGATAGTGCGGCCCAAGAGTGGGGTTACAAAGTCTCGACCTGAGTTCGAAGGAGTGGGAGGACGTTGGATTGGCTGCTGCGCATTGTATGCCAATCAAAATCAGAAATACCTGGGACGCATTAGAGAAAAAGGAAAGGATTACAACGTTGAGGTTCGCGTTTATGTTGCACATGTATTCATGGTAATTAGAGTGGTGTTTTTTTTTCTTCTTTGCAATCACTATTCTCAAGAGTTAATGAGATTCAAGCATCTGTGTCTTCGCCACTGTGCTGAAGGTCCTCAGATGTTGATCTGTGGGGGACGATTTGCCAAACCCTGCACTGTATCCATTATGTGCATCGTTTGCATAATGTTCAAATTTTTTGAAGAGCACATACATCCCCATCATAATTAAATCCGTTTTCAATTCCTGAAGTGCAGAACGACAAGTTGCGTTTCTTTATGCTTATGATACCAAGTAGATTATAAGTGAAACATAGGATGACGATAATGAAAAAGGCTCAAGTTAGCAGTAGCTCACATTTAACGAGAACAATGGAATTGAAAATTTTGATTTCTTTGGTTCTTGAAGGCTTCACTCACAGGTTTCAGGCAGAGAGCTTATGCATTATCTATATAGGTTATCTTTCCGTAGGTGGGAGCACCTCACTCAGAACCCACGTGGGTTATTGGAATCATAATGTGAGTGTGCACCCTTGCCTAAGATACGTGAGTGCTAGTTTCTTATGCTTCACAAGGGAGCCCATCACCATTTTGTCGCATGCAAAGGGTTAGGAGACCCAACAATTCTTGATCGGAATTGATCTGCTCCAGTTCAAAAATGTGTATGACTTGAAATTTTGGCATGAAATCTAACAAACGTAGGAAGACGTCCTCTTTGTGAGTGTTACCATAGTGATTGCAATTGGTTCCTTTGATTGCAGGTGGTTAATATGGTCCCCAAAATATCCCATGTTCATATCATAGAGCTATGCGAGGGGTGCACTTGTCGTAGCTTTGTTGTAGCTCAAACTATGCCCACACTTACTTCGAGGACTTGAATGCGAGCGGGGAAACTCGGACGTGAGCACAATTGAACTGTTTATAGGAGTATATTTTGTAGATGTAGATGAACCAAAAACCTCCATAAGTGTTTTAGGCTAAGCCAATCTTCGGATATATATGATCAACCTCCCAAAAAACCAAAGGGGGGGGGGCTATAAAGGGAAGCACATGCGAATGGCACATAGGTGTGTCAGTAAGACGACATTGTGTTTGATTGTTCATGTGGGACATAGATGAGGAGAAGGACGGGAATGCATTTCCAAAGAATGGATGGAATGAATTGAGCATGAAAACGTGTGCAAAATCGAGAAGGAAGTTCACTCTAATCCAAAATTAAGTCAAACCTTTGACTTCATCTTCGTGAAGAAACCTGAAGTGAAATTCTACTTAAACTCGATGGCAGGCTAGCTCGACAAATAGTTTTCTTGCCCTCGGTAATCGTGGTCACATAGAACTACAATGCATTTACGTGAGATCCATTCGGGAACCTATTGATACCATCCCAATCAAGAGGAGGGATCTCTAAGAAATGCATGGGACATGAAATAGATGCATGTGGATAGTGTGTATTTTCTCGTGACCGCCGAGGTGTGTGGGTGAATGAGAAAGAGAGCAAGTAGGTGTGTGTAAGAGTACGCACGAGGGTAAGAGAGGGGAAGAGGAAAATGCATGAGCCTGTGAAATTGAGTGTTCGTAAGTGAGAAATCTCGAGAAAAAAGGAAAAGTGAGCGCGTGTGGGCATTTGTGCATAATAAGAGTGGGTGTTCTTGGGAGTAGCTTGGGAGTGAGTAGAGAGAGAGAGAGACCTCAAGGAGTAACCCCGAGAGTTGGACATTTAGGTGCGTAGGTCGTTTCCGTCTCCTTCACAAGTATATTGGGATGAATTTGTTGGACTAAGGCCGACCAAAGAATACTTAGCATCAGAAGTTCGAGCAAAAGGTCATTGTGCATAGGCAATTTCCCTTGGGGTTACAGACCTATCATTTTGGTGCGTTTGCCGGGAAGCATATGAACTAGTACATATACAAAGGACGGATTCCTCAAGGGATAATAAGGGGCTCCAGGTAATCCAATTGGACCGATTCCGAGGGGTTTGAGCAAAATAAAGGCTTCCACAATCATCTTTTCCTTGGGTTAAGAGGCCAAACAGAAGTCAAGCAGTATCACTCGCTGCTGATCTAAGGTTCCAATCTGCAAGGAGCCTTGTCTAAGATTTAGGTCCACTGAGTGATTGTATAGCCAATCTTGGCCAAGGATTAGGGGTTCTATAAGGTCGTCGTCATGGCACACTAGTAGCTTCGATGTCATAGTCACATCGTGTATGAGGATAGGAAGGTCCACCTCACCCATGCAAGGGGTTTCCATGCCTCCTAGCCCTATGAGGTATGCCTCAATTGGCCACATTTCTATTCTTGAGTCCTTATAGTGGGACCATCTAATCGTACTAGTCGTAGCTCCGGAGTCAATTAAAGCCCTGAGCTCTTGGCAAGGGTTGCCATGCTCTAGCCTGACTGTAATGAATGGTCTCCTATCCACTATGCTAGGATGAATACTCGACTTTACTTGACACATGGCCATGGGGTATCTAGGTGTTGTTTCGAGATGGTTATAATTTTCTCTCCCTAGTCCTTGTCTTCTTAACTTCATGCGCTTAATGCATTCTATAGCTTCTACCTGAGCTTCAGCATGTATTCTATTTTCTTCCTCCTTATGCTTCTTTGCAAACATGAGTCATCTAAGCATACCCTCAGTAAGAGGTTCTTGATATAACTTGACTCTATAGCCACTAATGTAATTAGGCATTATGTCTCCTTCTAGGGTGGCTAATTGTACTGCTCCACTTGTCGAGAGTCTGTTAATGATCATAGGTCCATAACCTCGCTTCTCTAATTTTTGTGCATGTTGTTTCAACGTATACACTAGAACTAAATCTCCTTCTTTTAAGCGTTTATCTTTCACATGTGCGTCAAAATAGGCTTTCTGTCTCTTCTTTGCTGCATATATTCATACTGCTGCTGTCAGCGTGGTTTCTCCTAATCGTTCCAAGTCCATTATTCTTGCTGATAATTCATGGCTGGTCCACTGATGTTCTTGTGCAACCTTAAGGCTTGGTATCAAGAAGTCCAAAGTAAGCACAACATTCTGACCAAAAACCATCTAAAAGGGAGTTGCATTGAGTACGGTCTTGTAGGCCACTTGATATGCCCAAACAACATGGTGTAATTGTTTGTCCCAATCTGAACGTTTGTTGTTCACGAGTTTCTTTCTGCTTGACCATTGGCCTGAGGATGATATGGTGCGGATTTCTTGTGAATCACCATAAAATCGTGTAACAAATATTCAATGACGTGATTTAGAAAGTGAGTTCCCCGATCGATCACTAACTCTATAGGCAATCCATATCTTTTAAAGACATTTTCAAATAAGAATTTTGCAATCGTGTGTGCATCATTCTTTTTTGTGGCCTTGACCTCTACCCATTTGGTAAGATAATATGTGGAAACTATGATGTATTCGGCATGAGTACCTTTTGCAGAGGGGTTGATGGGTCCTACAAAGTCTATACCCCACTTAGAAAATGCACGTCCTCCCATCATGGGTTTTAATGGCATTTCATCTCTACGAGTAGGAAACTGAGTTCTTTGGCACACATCACATCTCTTAACATAGGTATGTGCATCCATGTGAAGAGTGGGCCACCATAATCTTGCAAAGAGGATGGCTTTGATTATCCTGTCAGGGCCAAAATGACCTCTTGCAACACCTTGGTGTGCAGTCTGTAGTACGCTCAAATAATCGCTTTCATGAACACATTGTCTTAGGTATCTGTCTCTTCCTTGTTTGTATAGATTGTTGCCAATAAGTGAATAGTCTTGAGATTCTTGCTCTAGACTTTGTTGTTGTGCTAAAGTCATCCTTGAGGGAATGTTTTCATCCTCAAGTTCATCACTAAGGGTTCACTCCATTCTGGTGTGATGGACATGTGATATAATGTAGCATGTTCTACTGGTGGTCTTTCACAACAAAAAAGGTATTCTTTAAACATCTTGTAGACATCTGCTTCCATTGAAGGCCAATATACTCCGAGTCTCTGTAGAGTATGATGTTTTGAATTATGTTGCCTTAATGCACCTACATGTGCTAATTGCAACCAATTTGCATGTTCTGATTCATCTACACAACAGGCAAGAATCTTTTGATTATCTTGTTTATATATGCTTCCTGCTATTATTTGGTATCTTTGAGATTCGGTAATTTCTCCTTCATTGATCCTTATCCTAGAATTCTTGGGTCCATATGTGAGAAGAGGGACAATAGGCTTAGCCCATTCTGATACTATCTCAAGGTTAAACAAATATGCATATGGCAATTCATCCGCTACTCCTTGAGGAGCTTCTCCTATGGTTAATCTTGAGAGGTGATCAGCTCTAAGATGGTTTTTTCCTTTCCTGACTACTACTTCGAAGTCGTACTCCATGAGTAATAGAAACCAATGTATCAGTCGTCCTGTGTTACATGGCTTGTTGACTAAGTACAATAATGCTTGATGATCTGTAAAGAATTTGAACTTATTTGCCAACAAATAATGCCTGAATTTCTTTACTGCGTAGATCATTCCTAATCCTTCTCGTTTCGTAGTGGTGTTATTTTATTTCTGCTGCATTCAACTGTCTACTCGCGTAAGCTATGGGGGGATCTATATTTCCTTCATTCGTGGGTTGTGCTAACACACATCCTATGGCATAGTTGGATGCATCCAAATGTACATGGATAGGCTTACTCCAATCTAGGGTTGTCAGTATAGGTGTTGAGCACAAATGTCTTTTAAGTTCATTGAATGAATTCTTGCACTCGTCTGTCCATTCAAACTTGGCCAAAAGAGAGTACAAAGGCTTGGCTATGATTCCATACATGTGTATGAATCATCTATAATAACCACAATGACCCATAAATGCCTGTACCTCCTTTACGTTGTTTGGCCTAGGTAGTTCTGCAATGACTTTCACCTTTTCTTCATCTGTAGAGATTTCGTTCTTTGACACAATGTGTCCTAGAATTTTACCTTGTCTGACCATGAAAACACATTTTTCTCGGTTCAAACAAACTTGGTATTCTTGACATTTGTCAAATACTTGCCTTAATTCTAGGATATGTGTGTGCCTCATATTCGAATGAGCACATATGTCATCGACATAAACTTCCAAATTCTTGCATAAGAATTCCTTAAAAACATGACACATGAGTCACTAGAAAGTGGCGGGTGCATTTGTTAGCCCAAATGGCATTACACGAAATGCAAATATGCCCCATTCTATGGCAAAGGCTGTCTTGTGTTGATCTTTTGGAGCAATGGCTACTTGATCATAGCCTGGAAAACCATCAAGAAAGCTGTAAACTTCCTTGCCCGCACGAAGAAGTGATAACCATGAATGAATGCATTGACGAGGAAGGATATGATGTTAGTCTATATGTGGTAGTTCTTCAAGAGGCTGAAGAAGGAGAAGTAATTGAAAAAGAATGGAAAGAGGATTACGAGAGCATAGAAATGGAGTAAGAGCAAATGGAAATAGAAAGTGGAAATCAAGAAGTAAGTGTCATAATTAATGAAATAAATCAAGAATCAACACGGGAAGAGGAGCTTGAATTAGAAAAAGAAAAAAATGAGGAAGAAAACAAGCCTCAAGACCAATTTGAAGTGCCCGCTCACTTCAAAAAATATGAAGTAGAAGAGAGAAGAATTGCTATTCAAATGCCAAAACGAGAAGCATAGCCAGGAATAGCATATGAAAACAAAGAGCAAACCAAGAAGATAGTAGTAACGTTAGAGGAAGGAGAAGAACGATGTACTTTTATAGGACAGGATGTCTCAATGGAGGAAGAACAAGAGTTAATACGACTCATAAGGGAATACAGGGATGTCTTTGCCTGGAACTATAAGGATTTGAAAGGAGTAGATCCATCTATATGCGCACATAGAATCCCTATGACATCTGAAGCTAAACCTTCCAAACAAAAACCATACACATATAACGATGTTTACTCAGAAAAGATAAAGGAAGAGATAGATAAGTTGTTAGAAGCTGCGTTCATATATGAGATTGAACACACGGAATGGGTGTCACCTTTGGTGGTCGTACCGAAAAATAATGGAAAGCTAAGAGTATGCATAAATCTGAAAAAAGTAAATGCCGCTACCATAAGGGACAGTTACCCATTACCCATCACGGATCATCTTTTGGAAAGAGTGGCAAGGAAGGAAGTTTACAGTTTTTTTGACAGTTTTTGAGGATATAATCAGGTAGCCATTGCTCCTGAGGAGCAGCATAAAACAACCTTTGCAACTGAATGGGGAATGTACGCCTTTAGGGTTATGCCTTTTGGCCTAACCAACGCCCCGCCACTTTCCAAAGATTGATGTGTCATGTATTCAAGGAGTTCTTGAGAAAGAGCATGGAGGTATACTTGGACGATCTATGTACTTATTCAGCTATACGATCAGAGCATATCCCTGAACTAGGAAAGATTTTTGCCAAATGTCGACAATATAGAGTATGCCTCAACCCAGAAAAATGTGTCTTCATGGTTCGACAAGGAAAGATATTAGGACATATTGTCTCTAAAAATGGAATTTCAACTGATGAAGACAAAATAAAAGTAATTCTGGATTTACCGAGACCAAAGACGGCTAAAGAAGTCCAAGCGTTTATGGGACATTGTGGATACTATCGAAGATTCATACATATGTATGCCATAATTGCGAGAACTCTTTATGCATTGTTGACTCAGTTTAACTGGACTGAAGAATGTGAAAAGGCCTTTAATGAATTAAAGAGTCCATTGAGTTCAGCACCAATCCTCCGAGTACCTAATTGGAACAAACCATTTCATATTCATGTGGATGCTTCCAAGTTTGCCATTGGTTGCATCTTAGCTCAACCTCCAGATACCGGAAAGTTAGACCACCCTATAGCCTATGCCAGTAGAACAATTAAATCAAGCGGAGCGCAATTATACAACAACCGAGAGAGAAGGTCTAGGGATGGTGTATGCAGTAAAAAAGTTCCGACATTACCTTTTGGCAAACAAATTCAAATTCTTCATTGATCATCAAGCCCTACTGTACTTAGTCAATAAGCCTTGTAATACAGGACGACTAGTACGATGGTTTCTATTGTTGATGGAATTTGATTTTGAGGTAGTAGTAAAGAAAGGGAATACCCACATAAGAGCAGATCACTTATCAAGGATGACACATGGTGAACCACCCATAGGAGTACCAGATGATCTGCCAGACACGTACCTGTTTAACCTCAAAGTATGTCCCCAATGGGCAGAAAAGTTGATCCCAATACTCACGCATGGACCTAAAGATGGGATCACACCAAACCGAACTCAAGACCTATGGAAGACTAAAAACCTTCATATCATTGCTGGAAGTTTGTATCACCAAGGCTCAAATGGATTACTCATGAGATGCGTAGAAGAAGAGGAACAGGAAATGTGGCTTCAAAAAGCACATGTAAATCAATGGAAAACTCATCTAAATGCGAACGGAACATGGCAAACACTAAGGAGATTGGGCATATATTGGCCAACCATGCAGAGGGATGCACATAACTATGTATCAGCCTGCCCAACCTGTCAAGAACGGAATCCAAAAGAGAACTCCACTCTATGCTACTCCACTGTAGCACCAAGATGGAGCATGCCTCTGGTGAAGTTCTTAAAGACTCAAGAGTACCCAGAAGGAGCCACTCTAGCAAGAAAACGAGCACTTGTAGAACAAAGTAAGGACTATGCTCTTATAGGAAAACAACTCTTTGAACGAGGAAGAGATAATCATTTGCGAATGTGCATTCATGAAGACGAGTATCTTGCTGTTTTAGAGATGGCACACACAGGAGCTGCAGGAGGACATTTTTGTGCAGATAAGACAGCAAAAATGATTCTCTTTGTTGGAATGTGGTGGCCAACTTTACATCAGGATGCAGCCATATATGTTCAACGATGTGATACATGTCAACGAACAAAATATCCAATTAGAAGGGATGAAATGCCACTAAAACCCATGATGAGTGCCAGAGCTTTTACTAAATGGGGAATAGACTTCATAGGACCTATTAGCCCCCCAGCTAAAGGATCCCATGCCGAATACATAATTGTAGCCACAGATTATCTGACCAAATGGGTTGAAGCCAAAGCTACCAAGAAAAACGATGCAAGGACTACGGCCAAGTTTCTCTTCGAGAACGTTTTCACTAGATTTGAACTACCAATAGAAATTGTGAGTGATAGAGGTACGCATTTTGTGAATGAAGTGATAGAAGCCTTACTGAATGAATTCTTGGTAATTCATAAGAAATCAGCCCCTTATCACCCACAAGCCAATGGACAAGCCGAAAGTTCAAATAAAATCTTATGCATAGTTCTCACTAAAATTGTGCAATGGTAGATCTGATTGGGATAAACAATTACATCATGCTTTATGGGCATTCAGAGTAGCTTACAAAACCGCCATAGGCACTACTCCTTTTAACTTAGTGTATGGACAAAATGCTATTTTGCCAATTGGTTTCTTAATGCCCACTCTCAGAGTAGCAACAACCTATGAGTGGAATGGACATGAACTCTCAGCTCAATTGGAACAAATAGAGAAGCTACACGAAACTAGGTTACAAGCAGTAGTAGGGATTTATGCTGCTAAAAGGCGACAGAAGGCATATTTTGATGCTCATATTAAAGACAAAAATTTGAAGGAAGGAGATTTAGTTTTGGTATATACCTTGAAACAACATGCAAAGAAACTACAAAAAAGAGGATATGGCCCATTAATCATCAATCACATATCCACCAGCGGAGCCATGAGCTTAGCAACCCTAGATGGAGAAGTATTACCAAACTATATTAGTGGATGTCGAGTGAAAAAATATCTAGAACCATTGACTGAAGAAACAATGTCACGAATAATCAGGGGTAAGAATAGAGGCATCGAGGAAGAAAGAATACGAGAGGAAGCCAGACAAGAAGCACTAGAGCGGATTAGGAAATGAAAAGAGTGGATGAGAGAGAGAGATGAGAGATATCGCCAAGGAGAGGAACTCATCCCAATGGCTAATTTTAGAGCTATCGAAAACCTAGGTCAACAGAGGACACAACCATATTTGAATTTGGGAGCCGAAAAAGCGGAGTACCACTTAGTGGATGCTCTCATTGACATAGGAGCCGCTATAAGCTGCATCAAATTTTCATTGACTCAGCAACTCAAGGAAGAATTACGTCCATCAAAGGCACAGCTGGTTGGAATAGGAGGAAAAATCACCAAGTGTATAGGAGAGATTATCTTGCCTCTACACTTAGGAAACAACACTATGGAACAGAAGCTTTTAGTATGTCACGATCAGGACTTATTGGAAGAGCTCGTGTTAGGTCAAGACTGGATATACGAATATGAAGTAACTATTCAATTGGCCTTAGGATACATCTCGGCCAAGATAGAACATCGTGAAGTATTCAGCATGCTAGATGAACGACCAATCAAAGCCGCAAGTACAGAACCAAAAATTCACTCAAAGGAACCCAGTGATGAATGTATGCTCACTAGCACTATGGAAACCCCTTCTTCGAGTGCTTCAAGTGAGGATATACAGAATTCTACTTGCACACCATCTTCTAATCTAGCAAGTCACAAGAGTGTCATTCTATCTGAAAATAGCCTTAGCGAAGAACCACGCATAAGAGAGACTCATTCTCCAGGTAATCACAAAGCGGCACTTATTAGAATATACCCCATTCCTTACACTCGACAAGCCTGGATAAGGAAGGACAAAATGGCTGCATATCTTCAACAAAAGAACTACTTGCTACAGCAGAAGAACACACAGAACCAGTATGTAAATCGCTCTGAATAATCAGTTCCACAAAGAACTGCTAAAGTATGGATTCCAAAAAAGGTGATAGCCACTCAGCTGGCCAGCACACAAATATGGATTCCCAAGTCATGTACTCAAATGAAAATCATCACAAAGGATGAACCAATGAACAAGGAAAATCAGTACGGTCTAAAGGCAAAACGACAGAAGCTAAACTGTTGCAGGATAGAGCAGGAGTCTACGCACAATTCACACATCATCCCAAGATTCAAAAAGCAGACAAAGCAGAAGCACCAAATGAGAAGCATCACATTCACCAGGAAGGTTGGGAACACGATTTCCCCCAACAAAATAAAGCAGATTTGGATGCCGAAAGACAAAGCAAGCTGTAGACATCTACCAAATAATTCGAGTTGCACGCATTTGGAGTTACCAGAATCCAAAGTATGCATGATAGGGGCACATTACAAGGCCAAGCATTCGGCACACTATTCTTCTATTTCAGGATAGTGACGCACATTTCCCTCTTGGGAATTAGGAGAGCACTTGTACATAACCTAAAGAAAATTATTAAAAAATTAATAACGGCTTCGGCTATGAACTAACTTTTCTGTTTTTCTTTCAGACAAAAACATAAAAATATCTAAAAGTATGAAAAATCCCAAGTATTACCTTTCTCACACCCACGGGGAAGAGACGACACCATTCATGCGGAGCATTGCCAATCTTATGAAAGACAAATGAAGGAGGATTTCTGATACTATCTTGTCACTAATTCATACTCTATATTGAGTGCAGATGGCATCTACTAACTCCGAAGAGACGCAAGTGGAAGAGATCCAGCTTCTTCCCTTGGAATCCATTACAAAAGCAAGAGGCCATTGGTTTCTGGATGACCAACCAATATCGGATCTCATTTTCATGGCCACTATCAAAATTATGGACAGGGATCACTACTTCCTATTATGTCCCAAGGCTTTAAGACCATCATACAAGGGTTACCACGCATGACGGATGTCTGGACACAAGCAGGAATAGACGCATTTCTCAGACTACCTTTATCTGCCAGATTTCCAAAGGTGTACGCAAGTGATGAATACACTTCAGCCGGCAGCAAATAAGATATCGATTCCCGAGGCACAAGTACTGGACAAAGTGGGTACATGGAAAACAATTCAATATACTCATGAATTGATCAACAAAGCTTTTGGATGGAATCAAGAAGGGCTCACTAATGTCAAGGAGGAATGTCATGATCCAAAAAAGAGATCCTTTTTGGATATCAACAGAACGGATATTGAAGATGTTGTCCGCTTATTGCACCAGCACTTTTGTTTTCCTAGTATGCATAGATACACAGCACCTCAAAAGATTGTCGTGCAACTATTATCACATGCTATGAGGCAAGTCGGCAATAAAGTAAATATGACGCCTTATGTTCAAGATCGACTATTTGAAGCCAAGAAGAAGTGGGGTCAAAAAAAGTTTCTCAATGGTAGTTCAGCTTTGACCTTACTCATCTATGAGGCACTTGATATGAAAAACTGCTTGCGTGAGATGCCAACCTCAGAAGGGCTAGCCAAATACGCCAAGTCAGCTACAGTTCCAAAGAAAAAGAAAACAGTCATTGCTGTTGAAGAAGTAGGAATGAGTTCAAGGACATATATGAAAGGAACTAAACGTTTAAGAGAGGAAGAAGCTCAGGAGACACCCACTTCGAAGAGGACACACATCTTACCAAAGATTCCTGGGAACCAACAACCAATTACGAAAAGAGACCTCTCTGCTGCCCTAGAAGAAACACATCTGTATATGCGGGGGCAAGTAAATTTGAATATCCAAGATCACCATTACAGGCAAGCCAGCAAAGAAAGGAGAATGAAAGATAAAGAACAGACCCCTGAACAAGTGGCCAGATACAAAGAATTAGGCTTGGAAGATTCGAGTTCCCAAAAAGAAGCTAGTCATGAAAAAGACACTCTGGATACTGATATAAGGACAGAAACTCACAATGAAGAATGGACAGAGATTAATCAAGTCGAAGTCACGCCAGACAACCAACAGGTACAAACCAAGAGCCAAGAACCCATGGAACCAGAGCATGTCATTCAATTGAATGATACGACAGCATCCCTACCACATGGCTAAATGTGGATGTTACACAATTAAAACCTGTTGTCAAACAAATGATCCAAATGGCCATGGATACACAACAACAGATGATGGATACATATGCAGATTACGACAAACCCATGAGGGAAAAGAATCAGTTTCAAATTATGAGTGAACAACTATCTACACAACTTATCTAGGCCCAGAAAGAGATTGCAGCCAAGGGAACGGAGTTACTCGTAGTAAAATCACAATGTGATACATTGATGACCCAGCATCACCAACTCCAGGTACAACTGACAAACCTACAAAGATTACATGAAGCCAGCGAGGCCGACAAAGAGAATGAAAACTAGAAGCAACTTACTGGAAACACAACTAAAGGTGTATATGGAGGAAAATGACAATTTACGAAATAGAAACAAAGAATAATGAAGTCATTGCTATATGATCAACCCATCGAAAAACAAGAAACAACAGATATTGATCAGAAAGAGTTAAGAGATCAGATTGCAAAATATGCAGATATGCTGAAACAAGAGCAAGCATTAAGAGAAGAATGGACTCTAAAGTATGCCTCAGAAACCACTGAGCTTAGGAAACAATTGAACACGGCTAACGCGAGACTAGCAGCAAGCTACAGTGAAAATATGGATCATGTAGCAGAAATTGGTGATGAACTGCTTGCAGCAAAAGAAGCACTCAGAGCAGCTATGCAAGAAAATAAAGAGAAGACTGAACGCATAGCACAATTAGAGACCAAAGCAGAAGCAAAAGCATCAATCGGGACACCAGTAGAGCCAAGACAAGAAAATCCTACTGACGAGGTAGAGGTATGTCCTCTATCTCCCCCGATTTATAATTCTCAAATAAAAGAGTAGATGGCGGAGCCACATGATGATCATCCAATGCCATATACTGCAGAAATAAGTCAGAAGGAACGGGCAATATTGGTGTCCTGCTTGACAGAACATTTTGAAGAGGAAGTCATCAAAGTCATGAAAGAAGCAAAGATTAAAGGTAAAGACTTAGAGAAGATCATGAAGCCTTTCAACATTCCGTACGGACTGATGAAAGAGAAAACAAGACAATACATAAAGAGAATCACACAGAAAAATCCAGACGAACAATTGCAGTTCAAAAATGACACGTTCAACTATACGCAAGAAGAATTTGAAGTAGCACAGCCAGTTTGGAGAAGAAAATTTTTGGAGAAATATCCTACATTACGGGTGCACTGGCAAGCGGCACCATATTTATTACAAGTAAATCCATCTTTTTGTCCAACACCACGGTGCACAGAAGCACGAGAATTTTTGGATATGCAAAAGACCGGTGTAATCAAGAAACAGTGGCTAAACTACCCATTACTTCCAAGTCCACCGCATAACTATCTACCAACGGAGGATTATATGGTAAAGACCATCGAATTTTGGCTACAGAGTTATGCAACAGTACTAGATCTAACTATCAAGATGACAAATAAAATACTCAGTATGATACTTACAGTATTGAAGGTCTTCAAACACGCGGCATATACGTTTTTGAATTTCATTGGCATTAATCAAGGAACAGACATCCTTGTTTTTGACTTGTCTGTTATGCCTAGCCGCCCTACCATAATGGCTTATTATTCAAGACTCATGTTTTTGCCATGTACATATATGCAGACCTTCGAAGAAGCGTTCTTCACGGGATTTTTTGAAATCGATTCAGAAATCTTTTTAAAGATGTCATCCAACTTGAATGCCAGATTAGTGGCATATGAACTGAGCTTCTTCGCCGACCACAGATAGCCACCTAATGATGGCATAAAAGCTCAACAGTGGAAATAGCTAATGATACGTGAAGCCAATTTGCTTAATGAAACAGAGCAAAAAGTGTATAGAACATACTCCCGTCGACTCTCAAAGCCTGTCGGGGACGACATAGTTCAGGAGGGGGGCAGTGTTCAGGGAGAATCAAGCAAAAAGAAAAAAAGAAGAAGACAACGAAAGAAGCTTCACTGAAAAGATCATATCCGAAGATACATCTCTGCAAGAAGCCCCGTAGGGGTGGAACACCCATCTCTGCACAGAGCCCCGCAAGGGCACATATCAAGGAAAAAGCATGTAGATGGAAGGAGGAACCAGGGCCAGGAAAGTATCCATGAAGAAGTGCAAGCAGATATCCAGCGGTTCCGAAACCACAAGAGGGTGCTTCAACCTCTTGATCTGCACAGAGCCCCGCAGGGGCACAAGGGCCAGGAAAAAGCACGTAGGTGGAAGGAGGAACACCCATCTCTGCACAGAGCCCCGCAGGGGCACATATCAAGGAAAAAGCACGTAGGTGGAAGGAGGAACCAGGGCCAGGAAAGTATCCATGAAGAAGTGCAAGAAGATATCCTGCGGTTCCAAAACCACAAGAGGGTGCTTCAACCTCTTGATCTTTGGAAGGTCCAGATCGAAGGCTGAAGGATCACATCCTCATACCTTCCACTGGTGGCGTGCGTGGAAACCCGACTTATAAGGCAAGACAAATGCATCAGGCCCAGAGGATGTAAAACAAGAATCAAGAAGAGGCCATCAAAACTGAACACCTGTTTAACAAACAAGCAGAACTGACCAAGGGTTGCGAGCGATGAAAAGAAAAGAACAAGCAGTACAAATCAAGCACAGGACCATTAAAACGGAACGCCAGTCCAACCAGGCGGCAGAACTGACCAAGAGATGCGTGCGGACAACAAGGGAAAGACAAGAAGTAAAGCATGTCAAGAGACGACAGAGACAAAGAGGGGGAGAGTGTTGTAGAGCAAAGAGAGCACAAGGCAGAGAAAAAGATAGGCCCCAAAATTCTTCCGATTTGGACACCCAATTTTTGTATTATAATCATTCTTGTAATATATTTTCCGATGTAAATGCACTAGAGGAGTCCTCTAGATACATCCCCACAGAAGATTAGAAGTTTACCCATGTAAATTAGTAGGAAATTAGTCTTTTAGTGAATAAAGTGCCAGTCTGTTGTGTGAAAAGACCATTTTTAGGGCACAAGTATATAAGTCAATTTGTGACTATTTATAAAGACTTTTGGCCATTGTGAGAATCAAGAGCACATAATTTCGAATTTGTGTCTTCTCCTCTCTGTATCATCTTCTTTGTGAGCTTGTGTGCATGTGTGTGGCTTGGAAAGAGTGTTAGGAAGTGTTGTCTATCCATGAAAGTCCTTGTTTGTTGTGGTTAAGGTGTGTGTGAAGCGTAGGAAGTGCTGAAGTGTAGGAAGGTCATTTCTGTGACTCAGTATTTTGTTCATAACTTGAAGTAGAAGCGTCAGAATTGAGTAAAAATACCACTTCTCGAGAGCTTCGAAATGCATATGCTATTTGCTATATTTGGAGTTTGGAGCTGAGAGAAAAGCTCAATTTACTGTTGGCTGCTGTTCCAAGTATCGTGACACCATGACTGATAGTTGAAGCTTGTTTGGAGTAGTCTTTGCCTTGTTTGCATTCTTTCAGTAACTCATTTGCATTGATCATCATTTGAATGCATGTCTTCATGCACTCGGCTAGGTTTCGATACTCATCTGATTGATAATTAAAGCGTGAATCCCCACTATATGCACTTGAGGGGGATTGAGGTATAGTCTCTTTCTCCACAAGTCCCTAAGTTGGTTCTTAGGTACACAGTTGGCCATCACATGCCCGCAAAGAGGATCATTGTCTTCCCATGATGAAATAGTCCTTACTCATTTCTTCCAAGGATCGTTTCCTTGCTAAGCTGATTCCTTCCTCATGTTCTTGTATCTTTAGGAATTTCACTAACATCTTACTCTAGTTGGGTGCTATTGTAGAGAAGGGTAGAGATGTATGATCATCTAGAATGGTTTCTTGACATTCCCTACAATTAGTGACATATTCATGGACATCCTTAGGCATATCAAGCCAATATACTCCTAATCATTTCAATTCTCTTAAAGTTCCATGGGTTCCCTTATGCATTCTCCATTTGTTTATGTGTGCTTGTTCAATCAAGTTCTTTTGTTCGTCTTCTTCCACACATCTAGACAACACACCATTGGATTCTTTATGATACACACTTCCCACAACAATGTGTAAGTTATGGGATTGTAGAATCTCCTTCCTACTCTCCCTGTTAATTGAGTGTTGTGATCCATGAGTGAGTATTGGAATTAGCTTTTCTGCCCACTTAAGACACACTTCCAAATTGAACAGGTAAGTGTCTAGCAAATCATCGGGTACTCCGCTCGGTGGTTCTCCATGTGTTAACTTAGAGAGATGATCCGCTCTCACGTGGGTATTTCCTTTTTTCACAACTACTTCAAAGTCAAACTCCATTAATAACAGGAACCATCTCACTAGTCTTCCCGTGTTGCAAGGCTTATTGACTAAGTACAACAAGGCTTGATGATCTATGAAGAACTTGAACTTGTTAGCTAATAGGTAGTGCCTAAACTTCTTAATTGCGTACACCATCCCTAATCCCTCTCGCTCCATAGTTTTATAGTTCCTCTCGGATTGATTCAGTCCTCTTCTTGCATGGGCAATAGGATGGTCCAATTTTACTTCATCTGCCGGTTGAGCTAAGATGCATCTTATTGCGTAATTGGAAGCATCCACATGAATATGAAAAGGCTTGTCCCAATTGGATGTTTTCAAAATTGGAGCCTTGCTAAGTTGCTTTTTTAGCTCATTGAATGCCTTCTCGCATTCGTCCATCCATGTGAATTGAGTCAACAATCCATACAAAGGTTTGGCAATTATGGCAATTATGGCATACATGTGGACACTATCATGGATTGTGGTTGCGTTGACTTTATTTAGATTAATGCACACTCTCAGCTTCTCATTCTTTTTGGGTACAACAACTAAGGGTGACACTCATTCGGTATGTTCTACCTCGTAAATGAATCCAGCAGCTAATAGCTTATCTATTTCTTCCTTAATTTTCGTTGCATACACATCATTATATGTGTATGGGCGTTGTTTTGATGGTTTTACATCAAGTGTCATTGGTATTCTATGAGAACAGATGGAGGGGTCCACACCTTTGAGATCCTTGTAGGTCCAAGCAAACACATCTCGATATTCTCTAAGCAATTTTATCAATTCTTCTTCTTCCTCAGGTGACACATCCTTTCCTATGTATGTGCATCTTTCTTCTCCATTTTCTATGGTCACAATGATTTTTTTTCGTTTGTTCCTTATTGTCATACACTTCTCCTTCTTTTGCCTCTCTCTTAGGCATTTGAATGGCTATTTTCATTTCCTCTACTTCGTATCTCTTGAAGTGTTCCGTAACTTCAAATAGATTAGGGGTTGGTTCGGTCCTACTCGTGGTTTCCTCATGGTTTGGTACTATTGGAGCTGCTTCAATTGCTAACACTTTGGGTGTTGCACATTTGTCCTCGGCTTGAATGGCTTCTAGATAGTGTTCCTCCAAATCAAACTCTAGTTCCATCTCTATGCTCTCATATACTACCATGTAAAAGTTTACTTCATAACCTTCTTTGTCCACACATTCATTCATGGTCAATACTTCTTCATTCATGCATACATCCAAGGTTGCTAGGATTTCCATCCAATTGTGAGGTTCAAATGCTTCATCAGGAAAAACTTGAGGCATGTACATTGGATCCTCTATGGGTCGAAAGTTTTGATGTCCTAAGGGTCATAATTGAAGTTTTCTATCATCCTTCTTTGCTTCCTTACACATCCATAATTGTGCATCCTTGTGCATCCATGATTGATCACTTGATCCGGCACTATGGATAGACAAATCATCTTCTTCCTTGTGTATCGGGTTCCATTGTAATGGGGGTATGTCCCTATATGCAAATGTATGCAAATTTATCTTGGTAGTGTTTCCTTGACATTGAAGGTTTAATGAGTCTCTTCCCCAATCTTGTACTACCCTGAGTTGTCTCATGAAAGGTCATCCTAATATGATTTCATAATTATTTGCCTTTCTAAATTGACATATTGCTAATGTATGCTCAAACTCGACTCCACATGTGGTCAACCTGATTTTTTCCAATATTCCTAGGGGTTTCTCGACATGACCATCTACTAACTGAAGCTTCATACGTGTTGGTCATAGGGCTGACTTTCCCCATTTCTCCCAAATCTCCTTGGTGATGATACCTACTCTTGCTCCTGTGTCTAGTATGGCCTTGGTCATGTATCCATTGTATGTGATGGGTAAGCATGTGTTGCCCTCATCTCCTTCACCAAACTCCCCAACCTTATCCACTGGGATTTGTACAGTAGAAGGGTTTTTAGTTTCCTTTCCTTCCTTCTCGATCTTCTCCTGCTCCAATTTTAACTGTCCAGCCAATTGTTTCCATAATTGTGGTTTGACTAGAAGTAATTCTTCCACGGTCAATTGACATTGTACTTTGGTTTTTTTGAGTTCTGCTAGATTGTGTGAGGTTTTGTCCGATGGCTCCTTTTCTTTTCCTCATACTATGGGAGCACGAAAGATTATGGATTCCTTCTCATATTCTCCCATATAGTTTGGTAGGGTAGAAATGCTTTGTGCCTCTTCCCTATTTTGGTCTAGCCTAGAAACTTCTTCATATATTTCTTCCATGTTTAGCATTGGTTGATAGTCTTCCACATCTAACTCCTCAAAAGGCAGTTTTGTGACTCCATTCTTTTTCCATTGATCTTCTCGAATCCTAGTCCACAACTCTCTTGGTCAATCAACTTCTAAATCAGGGACTGTGGACGTAGATTTGTCCTGGGTGTTCAGTAATTCTTCATTTTCATCTCTCTCTTTTGGGCCTTGGCTCTTGGCTTTGAGACAATCATTGTATAGGTGCTCCAATATTCTCATCTTCGGAGGACGAGGATAGTCTTCTCTAGTATGGCTTGAGCTACCTCGATGAGTTTTGTACAAATCACTAACCTCTCCTTTTCTAACTCCCCTTGTGGGTAAGATTTCTCATGTTGCTCTATGTTTGGTCCATTCATGATTCTAGCTTGATAAGCCTTCAACCACATGTCTAAATCGTCTGGTTTTGGGTCTGGTAGAATTGATCGTGGCTTGTCTGGCTCTAGTGTCTGCGATGTGATGGGAATTTCTTCCTGAATTTTGGGTTCTTTAGGTTTCTTTTTGCCTCTTGTGTCTTTCTTGTCTTCTTTATTTTTACTTTTTGTCCATTTTTCCTTGAGTTTTTCCCTTCTTTCCTTCCACTTTTGGCTTTCCATTGTTTGGATATTCTCATGTGGATCTTCTAAATCTTCCACTACTTGTATTCTAGATTCTAATCTTTTACTCTTTTCTGGTTCTGATTCTACTCGTTTTCTTTCTTGTCCTTTCGTTTGTGCTCGTGTGATGGCCTTCAATGGTACTGTGTATTCCTTGTCACTTCTTGACATTTCAATTACTTCTATCACATTAATAGGTGTAGTTTCATGAGTCTTATTGGGATTTTCTGGGCAATCTCTAAAGAGATGTTCCTTTCGGTAGTCATTGCAATATCATTTCCACGTCCTAGGGGGTGGTGGGTTGTATGGCCAAGTGCATTCTCTGATAAAGTGATCTCCTCCACATCTATAGCACGGACCTTTTGGCATGAGAGGTTTGATGGGTGGTCTTTGTTGGAGCAAGTCTATGACAAGCCTAAGTATTGGCTTGAGTCCCACAAAGTCATAGAAAAAGCCTTAAAATGAAGACTATGTAAAGTTCACTTGTGAACTACCGCTTGTAACTTTTGAAGAGTTTACTTAATGTAAAAGTAAGAGAATCTTAAGTGGTTGAGTCCACTTGATCAAGAATGGAAAGAGGAGCCCCGAATTCGTGATTTGTGGTAGGTAGAGAATCAAATCAATCATTGATTGATTGGAGAGTGATTGAGGGAAGTTAGCCTCCCAAACTCAACTATAAATAGATGGCAGTTTTAGTCGTGGTTAGAGAGACCTATGTGAAGACCTCCAAGAGCTGAGCTTTATGCCATATGAAGGTGTGATTACAAGGCACACATATGTATCAGTAAGTCATTGTATTGTACAAGCAATATACTTTCATTTTCATGATTATTTGAGTTCATCTTTCCATGTTCTTGTGAAGTGTACTACTCACTGCCATTACTCTCAGTTTTCTCAGTCAGCTTGCAGAGATGTTTTCTCTGAGCTTGGTGCATCATTTTCAGTGATTTAACTTGGTAAAGTTAGCTCTTTAAGTTGCCTAGACTTCCCCAAGAGGAATTGAGCTAATTGCTGATGTTCTCAGAGAATTATGTAAAACACTGGACAGGTGTATGAACCAAGAATAGCAAGTTTTCACCTCTGAGCTAACTCCAACTTATCTGTTTTGATCTATCTTTTTGAGAGTGATCTTCCAAGGTACATAGGGTGTCTAATACATCCATTGGAAAGCTAAAAGGGCCCACCATATACTCCTGGAGTTCATTAGGCTGGTGTAGATCAAGGATTTTGCAACACCTCTTCATCTTCTAGCACATACCTATCCATCTCTTCACAGTGGTATCAGAGCAAGGTTGGACAACATGGCAGATGGATTTCCTTCATCAATTGAAAGATTAGACAGAGGTAACTACTCAGCTTGGTCATTAAGATTGGAAGCCTATCTCCAAGGTAGAAGTTTATATGGTTATGTGGCTGGAGATGAAGTTATGCCAAGTTTCAAGAACAAAAGTCAACCAACACAAGAAGAGCAAGAAAGATTGAGCACATGGTGCTCCAAGGATGCACTTGCAAGGTCTTATCTCCTCAACTCTATCTCAGATTTTTTGTTGCCTCACATTAGAAGTTGTAAGACATCTCAGGAAGTGTGGGATGCACTTGAAGCTTTCTTTTCTTCAAGTACCAAAGCTAGGAAGCATCAACTATGGCTGGAGTTCACAACTCTCAAGAAGGCTCCCAAACAAAATGTGACAGATTTTGTCACAAAGCTCAAGGACATAGCGGATCAGTTGGGAAGCATTGGAGAGGTAATAGATGAAGAGCAAATTGTAAGGCAGGTCATCAATGGCTTGAAGGCAGATGATAAGTGGGAAGCATTCACCACAGCTATGGATTTGTACATGGACATGCATGTACCTGATTTCAACACACTTATTGGACAACTACTTACTCAAGAGGCAAAGCTTATCAAAAGTGGAGAAAGCTCTAAAGGTAATCAATCTTCAGCTTTATACACGGATAAAAGCAAGTCTAAAGATAACAAAGGAAAGGCAAAGAAAGTGGATGATGAAGCAGGTACATATCAAGCTAACTATGTAGGTAGAGGAAGACATGGCAGAGGTAGAGGAAGAGGAGGTAGACAAGGCAGGGGGAGATCCCAAGACTCCAACTCATGTTCTATTTGTGGATTAACTAATCATACAACTGAAAATTGCTTTAGGAATTCCAGGAATCAAAGAGGTAGAGGATACAATAGAGGAAGTTATGGATACTCAAGAGGAAGGTTCAACAACTACCATGGCAACTACAACAACTACAATCATTCAAACTATCAAGGAGGCTACAAAGGAAGGAGAGACTACAATAACTACACAGAAGACTCAAACAAAGAGGATTCATTATTGATCATGAACATGGCTATGCCACAAGGTAAATCTGATGAGCATGTTTTCTACATAGATTCAGGTTGTTCAAATCATGTGGCAAGAAATGTGGCACTCCTATCAGATTTAGAAGATCCAAGGAATAAGCATGAGGTACAAACAGGAGATGATACAAAACATCCTGTGGAGAAAATAGGCAATGTCAAAGCACCTCATGGAAACATCAACCTACTCAGTAAGGTACTCTATGTCCCTACCATTACAAAGAATTTGATAAGTGTTGGGCAGATAGTAGAGAAAGGGTTGCAAGTCAGGTTCACAAAAGCAGGAGCATTTGTTGAAGATCCAAGTCAAGGATTCAGAAGAATTGCAAAAGGTGAAAAGACAGGTAGATTGTTCACATTTGAATTACAGGACACTAGAAACATTGCTCTCTTTAATTATGGTAGTCAGACACTCACAGAATTGGAAGTATGGCACAAAAGGTTAGCACATATTGGTGAAAGGTCATTAAAGCAAATCTGCAGGGACCAAAGTGTACTTGGAGTCCCTAATTTGTCAAAACAATATATGATTTATAAGTGTAGTGCATGTCAATTTGGAAAGTCTCACAAGTTACCATTCATGAAGAAAGGTTATATGCATGGAGATCTCTTGGAGTTGGTTCATACAGATGTATGGGGACCTAGCAAGGAAGCTTCAATATCTGGATCAAGGTATTATGTTTCCTTTATTGATGATTGCAGCAGATGGACTATCCTATTCTTTATGAAACACAAAGATGAAGTTTTTTCATGTTTCAAAAGATATTTGGCTCTTGTGGAGAATCAAACAGGTAAATCACTAAAAAGGCTAAGGTCAGATGGAGGGGGAGAATACTTCTCCCATGAGTTTGATTCTTTTCTTCAAGAAAGAGGAATCAAAAGAGAGGTAACTACAAGGTACACTCCTGAGCAAAATGGAGTGGCAGAAAGGAGGAATAGGACAATTGTTGAAGCTGCAAGGTCTATGTTAAATGAAAAGCATTTACCTAATTACTTATGGGCTGAGGCTGTATCTACAGCCATTTATTTAATTAACAGGTTGCCTTCAAAATCCCTTGATGGGATGACTCCATATGAGGCTTGGAATGGAAGAAGGCCAAGCTTAGATCATTGTAAAATTTTTGGATGTATTGCTTTTGCTCATGTTCCTTCACAGGTTAGAGGCAAGATGGATCCAAAGGCAGAAAGGTGTGTATTTATTGGATATGACAACAATCAAAAGGGCTACAGGTTATGCAACCCTACCAACAAAGGATTCTTGGTAAGCAGAGATGTAGTTTTTGATGAGAACAATTCATGGTATGAAGATTCATGCAGGAAGGTCAATTTACCATATAATCTTGAAGAAGATTTTCCAAAGCTTGGTAGAGAAAAACCGAAGATTGAAGAACAAGACACCTCAGAGGATGATGAAGAATCTCAGATGGAAAAGATCAAAGCATGGAAGTCTAAAGGTAAAGCAAAATTGCAGGAACTTGGACATGAGGCAGAATCATCACATCATGGCCTAAGAAGATCTATGAGGGAAAAGAAAAAACCAGAAAGGTATGGGTTTGACACCTCATTAGTAACTAAACATTCTATCTACATAGCACAGGACATAAACCAAGAGGAGCCATCATCATTTGAAGAGGCCAAAGCAAAAACAGAATGGAAGCATGCAATGAAGGAAGAGATTGAAGCACTTGAGGAAAACAACACTTGGGATTTGGTGCCCAAGACTTCATCCATGAAGGTAATAGGCTCAAGATGGGTCTATAAACTCAAGAAGAATTCTGATGGTTCCATTAACAGGTATAAGGCAAGGCTTGTAGCAAAAGGCTTTGCACAAACTCAGGGAATTGATTATGAGGAGACCTTCTCTCCTGTGGCAAAGATGCCTACTATTAGGGTTTTGCTTAGTATTGCCTCTTCCAAGAATTGGAAGATACTTCAACTAGATGTAAAGAATGCATTCTTGAATGGTTGGATAACAGAAGAGGTATATATGGCACAACCACCTGGTTTTGAGAATCAAGTTTATCCTGATTATGTGTGAAAACTTAACAAAGCATTGTATGGTCTCAAGCAAGCTCCAAGAGCTTGGAATTTCAGGCTTGTTTCATTCTTGCAGGACAAAGGCTTTCAACCAAGCAAGGCAGATCCTTCACTCTTTATTAAAAAGAGTAATTTTGAGGTCATCTACCTATGTGTATATGTAGATGATATTATATTGACAGGAAATGATGCAAATGGTATGAAGAAGATCAAAGATCAGATGAGAGAAGAGTTCAAGATAAGTGATTTGGGTTCACTTACCTACTTCCTAGGTTTGGAAGTTGTCTACAAAGATCATGGTTTGTTTCTCACTCAAAGAAAGTACATTAAGGACATGTTGGCAAAATTCAAGATGCAAGATTGTAAGATTGCAGGTACTCCAATGGAGGTCAATCACAAATTGAGCTCACATGAAGGTGAACTCATAGAGGACATCACATCATATCAAAGTCTAGTGGGTAGTCTCAACTATGCCACATTGACAAGAGTAGATATATGTTACAATGTGAGTGTGCTAAGTCAATTTATGCACACACCAAGGAAACCACATATGGATGCTGCCAAAAGGATTCTCAAGTATCTCAAAGGAACCATAAATAACGGACTTTATTATCCTTATGTATCTGATTTAGGTTTGAAGCTATTTTCTGATGCAGATTGGGCTGGCTCCAAGGAAGATAGAAGGAGCACTTCAGGTTATCTTACCTTTGCAGGTTCAAAGCTTATTTCATGGTCATCCAAGAAGCAACCCACAGTTGCTCTCTCTTCTAGTGAAGCTGAATATAGAGGTCTTGCCATAGCTACACAAGAAGCTATGTGGATGAAGACATTATTCAAAGATCTTGGATTGGAGTTTGGAACTCCAACTATTTTTGGTGACAATATGAGTTCTATTCACTTGGCTGCTAATCCTATTTTTCATGCAAGGACTAAACATATTGAAGTTCATTATCACTATGTACGAGAAAAGGTTCTAAGCAAAGAGATTCAAATATCATATGTGTCCACTCATCAACAATGTGTAGATATTCTAACCAAAGCATTGGATGGTACAAAGCTTTGCAAATTCAAGGCTATGATTGGTTTGCAGGTAATCTTGGAAGATTAAAGACCTCAAGCATACTTGGCTTGAGGGGGAGCTGTTGGAGCAAGTCTATGACAAGCCTAAGTATTGGCTTGAGTCCCACAAAGTCATAGAAAAAGCCTTAAAATGAAGACTATGTAAAGTTCACTTGTGAACTACCGCTTGTAACTTTTGAAGAGTTTACTTAATGTAAAAGTAAGAGAATCTTAAGTGGTTGAGTCCACTTGATCAAGAATGGAAAGAGGAGCCACGAATTCGTGATTTGTGGTAGGTAGAGAATCAAATCAATCATTGATTGATTGGAGAGTGATTGAGGGAAGTTAGCCTCCCAAACTCAACTATAAATAGATGGCAGTTTTAGTCGTGGTTAGAGAGACCTATGTGAAGACCTCCAAGAGCTGAGCTTTATGCCATATGAAGGTGTGATTACAAGGCACACATATGTATCAGTAAGTCATTGTATTGTACAAGCAATATACTTTCATTTTCATGATTATTTGAGTTCATCTTTCCATGTTCTTGTGAAGTGTACTACTCACTGCCATTACTCTCAGTTTTCTCAGTCAGCTTGCAGAGATGTTTTCTCTGAGCTTGGTGCATCATTTTCAGTGATTTAACTTGGTAAAGTTAGCTCTTTAAGTTGCCTAGACTTCCCCAAGAGGAATTGAGCTAATTGCTGATGTTCTCAGAGAATTATGTAAAACACTGGACAGGTGTATGAACCAAGAATAGCAAGTTTTCACCTCTGAGCTAACTCCAACTTATCTGTTTTGATCTATCTTTTTGAGAGTGATCTTCCAAGGTACATAGGGTGTCTAATACATCCATTGGCAAGCTAAAAGGGCCCACCATATACTCCTCGAGTTCATTTGGCTGGTGTAGATCAAGGATTTTGCAACACCTCTTCATCTTCTAGCACATACCTATCCATCTCTTCACAGTCTTATGGGTGCTGGTGCCTTGGGTGTGGTGTACATTAGTGTCGCTAGTTTTGGTCCATAGACATTGTCATATTCCTCATATCCATAATATTGCGGGTCATAAGCTTGCTCGTACTCCATCATACTTGCGTCATAGGGATAGTAATCTCCTTGGGTTTCATCCTAACCTAGGACTATTGATTCTGTGCTGGTTAATGGTGATGCTGGCACTATGGCTCTCTCCAAAGTTTCCTTTGGTTGAGCATATTTGACTCGAACTATGTTTTGAGGAAGCGATAATTGCTGTCCTAACACTAGCTGAGGTTGTGTATATTGTCCTTGCTCATATGGTCTAGGTGCTCCTGGTGGTCCTGGATAGGGGTTATATCTAGGAATCTCCCTTCCTGGATCTCTAGGTGGGTATCCATATGGCCTATATTAAGGCTGATTTAAAGGTCGTGTCTGTCTATTGAATGGACAATTCTTAGTGGTATGATTCGCGTATTTTTGTTCTATATGGCAATACAGAGTAGTTCCTTGATGTGGTTGCCTATTGTAAGGGTAAGCTTGAGGCAAACATGTTCCTCCTCTTATGCACATGTGAGTGGGGTGATCTCCTCCACATAAACTGCATCTTTCTAACATGGGTACTCTCATTGGTGAATGTTGGTAGTTCCACTGTCCATGGACTCTTAACTTCTTGGCCACTAGCTTTGCTAACTCTTCTACATTACTAAAGTTGGATGTCACCGTACTTCTCGTGTCCTCTGATTTTTTAGGACTAGGTGTACTCTTGAGATCATCCGCTAGATTATCCTCTAGGTCAATACACTCTTGAAGGCATTCACTCAGTATCTGCAGCCTCTTCACATAGACCAAAGTTTTTAGAGTTCTGTTCGTCAGTCCGTGTAAAAATAATGATATCATTTTTGATGCGTGGGTCTTTCTGTTACTGGGAATCTATCGACATATTGGTTGAACCTTCGGGTAGTTGTTTTCATAGTTTCATTGGGGTTTTGTTTGAAGCTATGGATCAAAGATGAAGAGTTGTGTTTAATACCTCTCTTAGTGAATTCCCCTATGAATTCCTGAAAGAATTGCTCAATATCTCCAAATTGATCGGGATCTAATGGCTAGAACCAGGTCAATGATGTTCCTATGAGAGTGAGTCCAAAGGACTCATACTGCACAAAGAAATCATCTACTTGCTCAGTCAGTAGAACTTGTTTAAATTCAGCTATGTGATCGTAAGGTTCTCCCATCCCATCATAATGATTTCTTATACACTTAGCCACTTAAATTGGTCTTAAACTTCTGATAGGCTCTCGCTGTCTAGGCATTACAAGAACTACTGGTCTCATTGGAGGCATTCCACGCTGCACTCCTAGAGGTGGTCTTGGCCTCACTGGTGGCCAATGTTGGTTGCCTAGTCCAGGGTGAGTTTGATTGTGTGATTGCAATCCTGGCATTGTAAATTGCACATGGGTTCGGTTTGGTATGCTGCGATGGTTTGTCTGTCCCCACATTGTATGTTCGGACTCTGGTTGCATCCCAAACGGATTTTGAGAGGTGGTTGCCTGCTCTCATTGAGGGAATATAGGCAACCCCATATACTTCAACTGACCCCTATCAATGGCATCAACAAGCGAGTATCTTCTTTGGTTCTTGTCTAGGTATGTGACTCTAGACTCATCTTCAGGATCTTTTAACTTATAGAAGGTCATTGGACTTTCTTCTTGTTCGCGTGTGGGTGAATCAGTTTGTAACAACAAATTTGTTCCATGGATCAAGTAGACCTCTAGCAGGTAATGTTAAAAATAAAGAAGTAAGGTCGTATATATTTTTGAAAAAGGATTTTCTTCAAATAGAAGGAAAATAAAAAAATGAAAAATAGAAGCATTTACTTCAGCAAATAGTGGAGGACAAAAGAGAATCAATCAAAAGAGAATCAAATAAAAAAAACTGAATTGTAAGAGGAGTGGTTGTCCAAAGTAGAGGAGAAATGATGGAGAACAGCTCTCAAACTCATCATGAAAGTTTTTGGTCACTTGGCTATAAAACAGGCAAGGGAAGACACTCAAGAACAGAGGAAGAAGGCGTGGAAGTCCCCTTGTAGCTAGTTCATTTGGTTTGAGTCATTTCGTTCAGTTCACTCTCATAGAGCATGTCCAACCGCACACCCATTTTTGGGTAGTCTACTTGTGAGAGTCATATCTCTCAATATATGTGTCCAATTTTAGTGTTTAAACATTCATTGGAAAGCTTATCTTGAGTACTTCCTGTATCTAGAACAATTTTATGAAATTCTTTATGCTATATGAGTCATTCAGTTTTTAGTGAAGTCCAATTTTCACCCTAATTGAGTGGATAGGTAGCCTGTTTTGAAGCAAAGAGTTGCCAACCCAAATCTACTCCAAATTTAGTGTTTGATAGCTCCTTTGATAGCTATAGGTGTCTAGTTTGAGTGTCCAAAGTTTCAAGTCCATTGCATTTTTCATTTGGTACCAGTTTTCATTTGAAGGTTCGGCTGTTGGCAAGAGTCTTGATCCTCAGAAGGTCTTCTACACTTTTCGCTGCGATTAGGAGAGGAATTCTCCAACAATTGGTATCAAAGCATTGGATTTTGTAGAGGCAAAGCATTGGAACTCAAGTGAAGCAAAGGAGAAGCTACAAATCAAGGGGGAGCTTCATAAAGTCAAGGAAGAGCGCCACACAATACTTGAGGTAAACTTCAATCTTGGAAGTTTTCAATGGTTGATTTAGGACAACAAGTTGAGAATTAGACAAAGATAATTTTCAGTCTTGGAAGTATAGAATGATAAATTACCTTAAAGGTAAAGGTTTACAGAGTCTAGTTAGTAGAGACGATCCACAACCGGTGGACCTTGAAGATCCCAACATTACTCTGACAGAAAGGAGACAATTTGCTGATTGGGAAGAGAGGAATCGAAGGGTGATGTTCCTCATCTCACAAGTTATTTCTAGCACTATGATTGGTCATGTGCAAAGCTTAGAAACAGCCAGGGAAGTTTGGGATGCATTGGAGGTGTATGCTACCTCAACAAGGTCTTGGAGGATGCAACTCAAGAACGAGCTCAACAACATGAACAAAAGCTCAAACCAAAGCATTAGTGAGTATACATTGAGGATCAAGGAACTTCGAGATCAGCTAGCATCAGTTGGATGCAAGATAGAAGAGAAAGACATCATCCAAACAACCCTCAATGGCTTGAGGAGTGAAGAAAAGTGGAAGCCCCTCATCACAAACATTCTTTATAGAGATCCTCTTCCAACATTTGATGAGATTATATCAAATCTTGTGGTTGAAGAGGTTGCTCAACAAGGAGAAGGCAACAAAGGTAAGGATAGCCATAGTCAAATGTTATATGCAGGACGAGGTAGAGGAAGGAACTCAAGAGGAGGCTCGAGAGAAAGAGGAAGAAGCTACAACAACACAAATTTTATCCAACACAACTAGGAGGACAACAAGGACAACTCAAATGACAACACACATGGAAGAGGTCGAGGAAGAAATAGAGGAAGAGGTCGAGGTTCATACAATCCTCATAAAGGTATAACATGTTATCATTGTGGTAAACTAGGATATTATGCAAATGATTGTTGGCAAAAGAATGGAAGGCTAAATGGAGGCAACCAAAGGAGCCAAAATAACTATGCGCGTACATCAAGTGAAGGAGACAAGCAAACCATGCTTGCCATGAAGCATGACTACAACAACTCGAGAAGTGATGATAAAAAATGGTTCATAGATTTAGGTTGCAGCAACCATATGACATGCCAAGGAGTTTTATTCACAAATCTACAAGCTCCAAGTGGAAAAGGATGTGTGGAGACTAGCGATGAAACTCAACATGCAATTAAGCATGTTGGAGATATCAAGCTTGGAGATAAGAAGGTATTGGCTAATGTTCTTCATGTTCCTACTATTGCAAAGAATTTGATTTCAGTAGGACAAATGGTAGAAAAAGGATATCATGTTATCTTCAATGAAAAAGGCTGTTGTATAAAGAATCCAAAAGAAGGATTCAAGGTCACTGCTCAAGGAAGGAAAGAAGGAAGGATGTTCACCTTGGACATTCAACAACCACATGGAAAGGTGATGTATATTCAATTTGGAAACAAGAGGATTGTTGAAATCGATTTGTGGCACAAAAGGTTTGGACATATCAACATTCCAAAGCTCAAGGACATGAGCAACCATGAAGTGGTAAGAGGTCTTCCAAGATTCAATGATGCTGGACTACATTGTGAAGCATGCCAACTAGGAAAGCAAACTCGAAAACCATTCAAGAAGAGAAACTATGTGGCAAGGAATGTCCTTGACTTGATACACATGGATGTATGTGGACCATCACAACAACCATCAGCGGCTGGTAATAGATATTTTAATACTTTTATCGATGATCATTCAAGAAAAGTATGGATGTTTTGTATACATAAAGACCTTGAGATCCAATGGAGGAGGAGAATATTTCTCCAAAGAATTTTCAGATTTTCCTTATGAAAATGGCATCAAGAGACAATTTACATGTAGGTACACACCTCAACAAAATGGAATAGTTGAAAGCAAAAATTGACATATCACAGAAGTTGCAAGATGCATGCTCAACGAGATGAAGGTGCCACTAAAGTATTGGGTTGAAGTAGCTAGTACGGCTGTTTATTTGATGAACAAGTGCACAACGGTTGGAGTGCATAATCTAACTCCCGAGGAGGTTTATTCCGGTAAGAAACCTGACCTTACACATCTCAAAGTTTTTGGATGTATGTGTTATGTTCACATCCCTCAAGAACTAAGGACAAAGATGGAGGCAAAGTCAGAAAAATGTGTTTTCATTGGATATTCATCGGAGCAAAAGGGATATAGGTGCTACAATCCGGTGACAAAGGAGCTACGAGTCTCACGAGATGTGGTATGTGATGAGCTAAGACCTTGATTTAGAGACAAAGGGAAAGAGAAGATTCTTGAAGAAGATTGCGAAGATGATGGAGGTGTTATCCAAGAAGAATTTTAGCAAACAAGCACTCAAATGTCAGGTCCAGAAGCTTCTACATTACTTGGAGAAAGCTCAACATGGAAGGGGAGACTAAGGAGTCATTCCTCATCAACAACATCAGGTTATGAAAGATTTGAAGCTGAAAGTGGTGCCCAAAATAGTGATTCAAATGCAAGTGAAGAAGAGTATGAAGAAGTGATTACACCAAAGGTAAAGCTGAACCGGTTGAAGAAGCAATATTCAAAAGGAAATGAAAGGAGGTCTTCGAGAGCAAGGTATCCAATTCAAAGGCTGAGCTATGATAGTTTTATTGCAAAGCATTTTCCATCTATGACACAGGTGGTCAAAGACAAAGAACCGGATGCATATGAAGAAGCATGTACACAAAAAGAATGTCAAGAAGCTATGCAAAAAGAGATAAAAGCTCTCAAGGACAATCACACATGGGAGCTAGTTCCAAAGGCTGAAGGTATGAAGATTGTTCCAAATAAATGGGTGTTTAAAATAAAGAGAAATGCTGATGGTTCTCTAGCAAGGCATAAAGCTAGCCTAGTAGCAAAAGGATTCAAGCAAACTCACGGCATCGACTATGAAGAGACTTTCAGCCCGGTTGCAAAGATGGGAACAATTAGAACCTTGATTGCAGTGAGTGCAACAAGGAGATGGCGATTATACCAACTTGACATAAAAAATGCTTTTCTGAATGGTGAACATCAAGAAGAGGTATACATGAGTCAACTGCTTGGATTTGAAGATAGAAAGCATCCAAATTTTGTTTGTAGATTGAAGAAAGCTTTGTGTGGGCTGAAGCAAGCACCACGTGCTTGGAATCAAAGATTGGTCGAGTACCTCACAAGGTGTGGGTATAGTCCAAGTAATGCAGATCCCTCTCTCTACATAAAGAAAGAAGAAGGCAAGCAGGTATATATTTGCATATACATTGATGATCTCATCATAACAGGAAGTAATGTTACATGAATACAAGAGATAAAAAGAAAACTCGGTAAGGAGCTTAAAATTTCAGATCTTGGTGAGCTGAAATATTTTTAGGCATTGATATAGTCTATAGGAAAGATGGCATTTACTTAATGCAAAGAAAGTACCTGTTGGATGTTCTTTTCAGATGTGGAATGTGTTAAAAATAAAGAAGTAAGGTCGTATATATTTTTGCAAAAAGGATTTTCTTCAAATAGAAGGAAAATACAAAAATGAAAAATAGAATCATTTACTTCAGCAAATAGTGGAGGCCAAAAGAGAATCAAATCCAAAAAATTGAACTATAAGAGGAGTGGTTGGCCAAATTAGTGGAGAAATGATGGAGAAGAGCTCTGAAACTCATCATGAGAGTTTTTGGTCACGTGGCTATAAAATAGGCAATGGAGGACACTCAAGAACAGAGGAAGAAGGTGTGGAAGTCCCCTTATAGCTAGTTCATTTGGTTTGAGTCATTTCGTTCAGTTCACTCTCATAGAGCATGTCCAGCCGCACACCCATTTTTGGGTAGTCTACTTGTGAGAGTCATATCTCTCAATATATGTGTACAATTTTAGTGTTTAAACATTCTTTGGAAAGCTTATCTCAAGTAGTTCCTTTATCTGGGTGTTTTGTTACCACGTAGATGTGCTTAACTTGTCCATGTATACTCCTCCTTCATACTTGACTGTCAATCTCGGCACTATTGTAGAATCACTGGAAGTTACCATCCTGGCTACTGATCTATGCAAACTATCCAGGTAGATGGGAATCTCCTAGGAATTAATGGACAGATATTGCAAAGAGGTATGATATTCCCCTCTACTATAGACATGAAGTTTCTCCTAGGGATTGAACCTTGCATGTCTTCTGAGGCCATTGGTATCTCTTCTTCTGAATTGCTAGAGGTGTCAGAATAGATAGAGCGATAACTTGCCTAAGTTGCACTTCCTACCGATGAAACGACACTTCTTCGGCTACTTAGCACCCATCCTGATCTCAAGTTCATTCACTCTCCCAGGCTATCTTGGTTTCTCATTATCCCCTAATTGGCTCCTCAATTTATTTCTAATATAATCCTTGGATATCTTGAATTGTTCTAGGTGATACCACTCTGGCAATACTGCACTAGGCGATACCAGTCTGGCCACGATACAATACCAAGGCTTGAGACGATATGATACCAAGATTTATCGTGATACGATACTTCAATTGGTGACTATACGATACTTAGGACAGGTAGCGATACGATACCAAAATCCATGCGATACGATACTGCTCTCTGCACAATACGATACTAGATGGCTCAAGTGATATGATATCACCTGAATGCATGATATGATACTACTGCATTGCACGATACGATACTAACATTTCTCGTGATATGATACCAGTGTAAGTGGCGATACGATACCGAGACCTTGCACGATACAATACTGAGGTTTTGCATGATACGATATTAAAATTCCCCATGATACGATACTATGGGGTTCAATGATACAAAACTAGGTACATGATCCGGTATCAGTGTGGTGCGCGATACAATACCGCTCGGTCGACGATACGATATCGTGACCTGGACGATACGATATCAAGTGGACTGCGATACAATACCACTGGCAGATCGCGATTGTGATACCAACACCCAATTTGAGGCATTTGGTTTGACCCTCAAGGGCATTGCCTTAGCTTGGTTTCAGCCCCTAAATAGTCACAACTACCAGAATATAGGTCAACTACTAGAAGCATTCATAGTATACTTTTCCAAGAGTGACATCAAACATAACACATCATCCTTGATCCACATCTTCAAGCAGACACCCCAAGAAACAGTCCGACTAGCTGGAAGAAGATTTAAACAATATGTGGAGAGATGTCCCACACCCTAACTACCTACACAAACAAAACAAGTTTCCTTATTTTTAGATGGACTTCTAAGTGGGAAACTGAGATCATATGTATACCTCAAGGAGCCAAACACATTAGATCAATGCTTGAGAATGTGTATTGACATAGAAGACAACTTCAGTGAGGAGTTAGAATTGTCCAAAATCTATAGGGATTCTAACAGTCCTACTAGTTATACTTCCAAAACCTCCACTGAGATAGATGAGCTAGCTGAGCAGGTTGCCAAGAAGATAGGAGTTCTAAATAGACAAACACCAAGGGTCACTTCATTGAAGCGATGTTACAACTGTGGAGGAGATCACATGGCTAATGTATGCCCAATGCAAAACCAGAACATTAGAGAAATGAATGCTCTATATTGCACTATTGAGAGAAAATACATGAACCATAGAGTTCAAGATTGTCCCTACAATAGAGAGGTTCGACAAACTTATCAGCAACCTTACCAACACGGTAGGTATCAGAATCAACACCAAGAGCCATATTATAGGCCACAACAACAATATCAAACTCAATACCAATAGCAATATCAAGCACCATATAGGCCATAACCAGTCCTAGGAAACCAACCGCCACCTCCTGCCAATGTGATTCCAGCTAAGTATGCAGTGGCAGAGGAGAACCCAAATAGAGCATTGGTGCTAATAACCCTATTCGTCTCAGAGAATGACCGTCATGCTCAAAATTCTGACTACTGCTATGAAGATAGTCCACAAGCTTATTACACAGAGTGACCCGAGCATAATGAGAATTATCCGTATCAATATGAGGCACCACCTATGGAACAAAATTGGGAGCCAAAATACTCCAATGTCATTTACACGAATCCTAACCGCATGCCCCAATTGAGACAAGTTAGACCACAAGCGCCTAGAGGACCATGTTTTAGATGTCAAGGCAACCATTTCATTCATGAATGTCCCCATCCACTGGCTCTAGGACAAGGACATACCATGACAATACAAGGCTTTTGTCCTGAGTGTGGTAAAGAAGATCTTATAAGAGAATGTGCAAGGAATCCCTCTAGTGCACCCAAGGTTACACCCATTAATGTGGTAGGCTTAGTGGTGGATTCAAGTTCAGCTAACAGTAATGTGGCTCCTATACAGGTAGTTACTAGAGCACAAGTAGGGCAATAGGCTAAGCCAGTTGAACAATCAAAGTTGAGTGAATGAAGAGAGCCTAGTAAGAGGAAAACAAGAACATCGAAGGATACCAGGGAGAAGGCTAGTCATAAGTGGAATAAAAAGTTATCTGAATTATGAGAAATCCTAAGAGATGCAAAAAGCAAAATAGAAGATATCGCCTCTCAAAATTCCTCACATGCCAAAACTCCATCCACTCCACTTCATCCCATCCCACCACCCATTGTAAATAAACCACAACTAGGGTTTGTTCTTGCAGATCTAACCCCAAAAGGGCTAGACATGATGTTCAAGGCCTACCATGCTCAACTAAAGAAGGGCCAATGGTTGCAAACTTAGACAAGAGTTACCCCTAGAGCAGATTTAGAGATTGAACAGAAAAAAATGTGCATGAAAATGGTAGAACTAGCTCAGGCTATGCTCAACACCAGTCAATTGTTCAATCAGACCAATTTTGTCAACTTGATTTGCATTTCTAGGGCTTACTAGAAAGATTAGAGTAGTTGGTAAGCCGCATGTTTCTTTACCTCCACAGGCTCAACCAGTTGTTGAAAGAGAAAGCTCACCACTAATGAAAGTTTACGTTCTTGATTCCATCGATGAGGGAGCACCTCTTTCAATTCAATAGTACTCCCAAGAGTTCTTGTGGGAAATACAAGAAGAGAAATGGCCAAAGAGCCTAGTAATCCTGTTCCTATTCCTGAAATTGATGATCTTCATGATCAATTTCCCCAAGAAATCCCATCTATTTATGGAGATCAAGGAGAGAAACAAGAAGATGAAAGATTAGATTTTGAATCTAATTCTTTACAAGCTGAATCTCTTCAGATTAGAGCTCCTACAATATTGGTAAGAATTGAAGACTCAGTGGTTCCAAGAAGCACTTACGTCATGAAGAACACTAAGGTTCAATGTCATCTCACTTTAAAAGACCTACTCAAAGTAAAACCTGAGCTGTGGAAACATGTGGCAGATCAAGTTCTAGAACTTGATTCCTATAAATCAAAAGCATGCTCTAAGCAAAAAGTACCAGAGATACCTATAGGCAAAATAGGAGATATGAGTGAAGGTGAAGAAAGTAATACTTATCTTCCAATCACCTACCAAGGTTACACAACCAAAGCTATCTTACATTCAGGTGCATGTGTTGCAATTGCTACCACCTCATTGTGGAAGCAATGGGGTGAACCTGCATTAAGACCAACGAGAACGAAGCTACAAATGGCTGACGTCCGTATTGAAAGACCTCTAGGATTGCTTAAAGGGATAACTCTAACCACTTGTGGTGCAGAGTTTGAACACACCTTTGCTATATGTGACTTTGGTAAAAAAAAAAATGTCTATGAGATGATATGAGGAAAGCCCTTCCTATGACAACTACAAATAGTACAAGATTGGGGAACCAACTCCTTGTACTTGCAGCAATTAGGGGTCACAACAAAAGTAAATCTAAAATATTATACTTTTAGAGATGTACCACCCCTACAGTGGAATCCTATCCACAAGGTGCAAGAGGATTCAATCTCTGTGCATTCTGAAGGTTCTTTTGATCCATCATGGATGCATGAAGATACTCATTTGTGGATGTGCAAAGTTACAGAGGAAGAGGAAAGTCGTTTAAAAGAAAGAGAAGGAGGAACTTCTCAAGGAGATAGACCAGTTAGAGACCCAGCCTACACACCAATCATCTTTCTAGATGAGGAATTTGAGCCTCATCATTGGGCAGAAATCTTAGCCACCATGGACATTGCTATCAATGAAGAATAATGGATGCCTCATTGTGATGAGGAGGGTTATGACATCTCCGTGTTCATGTGTGAGCCCTTGCTAGAAGAATGTGACCCTGAGCCCAACCAGAGGCACATAGCTATGCATCTCTTCAGAGGCCATGATTGGATCTTCTTTTGATTCACTAGATGGCTCTGGGTAGATGGAGTGAACACTCTTTTGGGTTACACTCCTTGCTAAGGATATTACACTTCTTTGACTCCCTAGGACACGTCTTGACCTTAGGTTTCATTCATAGTTTAGGGTCTTGCTATTTCCTTATGGAAACTATCAAGTCTTAGAAGTGGTTTCTTCAATGTTCGTACATAAAACTCCTTAAAATTTCCACTTTAAAGTCCCACCTAAATTGTTTCTATTTTCCATGATATATGATATTTAGGGTCCAGACGATACAAAACACTAACAATTCCTCATGATACACAATACTCAATATGCCATGATACATGATACATGCTATAGCATGATACACAATATTTTGAGGTTCATGATACACTTTTTCATGATACATGATACTTGGGATAGTATTGGCAATACACGATACTTTGGATGGTATCGGTGATACAAGATACAGTGGTCAAGGATACACGATACAAGAACAATTCGTGATACACAATACTTCAAATGTATTGGTGATTCATAATACTAGGAGATTGCAATACTCGACCAGATGATACATGATACCTTCGTGTAGCTCAAGCGTAAGCACCACCTCCTTTACTTGTCAATCCGTAGAGACATGAGGACTGGTATGAAGACCGTGAGCATGTGAATGCCACAAATGTGTGAATGCGAAGCACACTAGCATGCAGACACATACACACGCACACACGCACACAAGGAAAGATCAAAGAGAGGAACAAGGCAAAGCATTCTATTGCAAAGGAACTCTCTTACATAAGCTCTATTCTCTAACAAGTCAACCCCAAAAGATGCTAACCTCAAAAATGAGCTCTCTAGATCTTTTTATAGTTTTTTGAGTAGTTTTGGCCCTATCCAGACCTAGTGTCTGGCCTTGTTAAAAATTAGGTTCCAAGGTTTATTTGAGGGCTCAAACGAACTCTAAAAATTATGAAAATTGGTAGGTAGCTACTTCTAATATCCTCAATCTTGAGGACTCCTCGGCTTGAACAAAATGGAGTTGAAAATAATGGAAAATGGTATTTACAATGGTTTTTAGTGATAAAAATCACTATTTTTATAGGGATTCCTTTTGAAAATTTGACATGTACTCCTTGGAGCTCCCTAGTTGCTCCTTCTTCTTGTGTGTCCACTTCTTTGACATGTTCTTGCACCTCGTACCTAACCTTGAGTGCTAACACTCCGCCCCTCTTAAGTCTGTCGTCCCTGATGGACCCTTGTTGGAGTGGTTGTTCCCTATAGTACTTTGAAAGGTAGTCTCCATCATGTACCCACAAAAGCAGTTTGGCTTCCAAATGTAGTGGGCTCTGTTGTCCTGTTTTTCATTATGTGGTTGCTCATCTTTGCAAGGTTGAATCCTGTTGTATGTACTTCTTCCTTGAGTTCCAGCATCATGGTGTATTTGTGAGCTTCCAAAAATTGCCAATTGCTCGAAAGAGGTTCTAAATGTTGATATTGAGCAGCTCTTGACTCTGAATTGCTTCATAGCTATTGATGTTGTAACCTTGATTTCCGCTTCATCTTTCAAACATGGATTTCATAGTTTCTAGGCCATGTACTTGTAGCCCATAATGAAGGATGGGTAAGTGTGATAATGCATGGGTTGAAGACAATATGTGCCTTGTGCACCGCCTTGTAATGGCGGCCTATGCATGCATACAAGGAAAATCCATTGGAAGAAGTATGGTGCAAAAATTTGGGTCTTGAGCTAAGTGCTCAAGGGTCTGCTGATGAAGAGGTTTCATAATCTATAATGGTTATGGTGTTGCCAAAGTAAGGATTCTTACCATGGTAAATGGTCGATCGATGTTCATCTCTTCATGTTGTACGCCCCTCAAGGTGATTCACCATTGGCTTGTCTTCTGTTGTTGTTGGATTTTCTTGTTGATGATTCACTGATGAGATTCTTCGAGCGCAGGGTCCTATTCCTGCTTTTTCTATGTTTTTCTTCTTCTTTTTTTCTTCCTCTCGTCTCTTTTCTTTTTTTCTTTTGCGAGAGGATCAATGTCACAAAACAAGAAGAGAGATGTTAGTATCAATAAAATAATTTACATATGTCAATGTGCTATTGTGCACGGGACTCTCAAATGTGTCCATGTACGACTGTGTAATGTGGCCCTATATTAATGCATACTTTGGAAATGCATGACCTGAATGGTGCAAAAGACAGGGTTGTGCAAGGAGTACATGGTTGTCACACATAGAGGCTTTTGATGTTACTTGCAGACATTGATGTAGTCTTTGTTGGAGGCATCTATTAGATCTCGTAATGATGTAAGCAATCAGATGTTGAATGACAATTGATCATTCCTCCTTATAGGGATCCATTTTGGAACAATGTTCGGTTGCATAGAGAACACCTTTGGCTTCTTTATCTTTGGCAGATTTCTTACATTTTGTATCCCTCGTGGTTGGCTCTTTGGTTCTATGGGGGCTACTGGTGTTTTTGGCTTCCAAAACCACACCCTCGATGCTTGTCTGCTTACTACTGCTGAAGAGGTGACATGATATTCTTTTGATCTCTGTGCTTGGTTCTGACCCTCGACTCTCCTTGGCTCCTTTGTTGGGACCTTTCTCGTGAGTGAGGGCCTAGGGTTTTGTGTAGATAAGTGTTGCTTTGGCACCCACATTTCTACTTTCCCTTGTTGAACTGCAACTAAGCTCTTAGGCACCCAAATTTGTCGGGTACCTTGTGGTTGAGCTTGTCCATGTTGCTTCGTTCGTCTTCTGGCGTGGTTAGCTTGCCTAGATGGGAATTGGTGTGGCAAAGCTAGTGGTTTCTCTCCCTTTCGTACCCAGATCTACTTCATGCATGGAGCTCCTTTCTTCTTGAATGTTGTTTGTATAATTGATATAGTGGTTGTCTTGTGCTGTTTTGCTTGTCTTTGTGGTTGAACTATTGTGACTCCATTAGTCCTTGAAAAAGAAAAGAGATTCACATGCCTTTGAGCCTCTTCTTCCAGGATTGAGTCCTTTTGCATCATAGAGCTATTGACACACTCAACAACTTCTTCTCGAGGATTAGTCTTAGAAGAACTAAAAGAATGTATGACACCTAGATTTGTAAGCATGCGGTTCTCTAATTCTAATGTAATGCATTGTTCATGTACCCAAATATGAAGAAGTTGAGTTGTTAGGTTTAGGTTGACTACATGGTCATAGATCCAATCATGACGCAAGACAAATGGTTCTGTAAGGTCCTCATCTTGACACACTACCATTTTGACTTTTAATGGGACATCCTGAAGGTAGATGGGAAGCTCCACCTCACCCAAACAAGAGGTTTCCACAGCTCCCAATCCTATGAGATAGGCCTCTATGGGATTGATGATCACTTGTAGATCTTGGTAGTATGAGAGTCTAACTGCACTAGTTGCTGCACCTCAGTCAATCAATGCTGTCACAATCCTTACGCCTTTTCTTTGTCCTACCTCTATGGTCACAAAGGGACATCGGTCAACTATACACAAAGAAGTTACACTTGATATTTGGCACATGGCCATGTGATATCTTAGGGCATTGGGATTAACATCTAGGCCTTGTCGCCTTAACTTATTTCTCCTAATGCGTCGCTCTCTGGCCTCTGCATGTGCTTCTTTTCTAACCGTTAACTCTTCTTCTTTTCGATTCTTTGCAGTGTTGAGTCTCATTAGCATATCATTTGTAAGAGGTTCTTGATATATCTTGACTTGGCATCCACTAATATAGCTTGGCATAATGTCACCTTCTAGAGTGACCAATTGTACTGCACCACTAGTGGATAAACCATTTTTGGGCAATTTTTGGGCATGTTGCTTTAGTGTATAAACCAACACTAGGTTTTCCTCTTTCAATCCTTTATCCTTGATGTGTGCATCAAAGTATGCCTTTTGTCTTTTCTTCGCAGCATAGATGCCTGCTATCGCTCATAGCCTAGTCTCACCTAAGCGTTCTTGATCAAATATTCCAAAGGACAACTCATGTCCATTCCACTCATGCGCTTGTGCTACTTTTAAAGCTGATATTAGGAATTCCAATGGTAGCACAACATTCTGTCCAAAGACCATCTGAAATGGGTTTGGCTTTGATTTCTACCCACTTTGTAAGGTAATCTATGGCTACAATAATGTATTTTGCATGGGAGTTTCTTATTGCGGGGTTTATAGGTCCTACAAAGTCTATACCCCACTTCAAAAATGCACGTCCTCCGATCCTCGATCTCAAAGGCATCTCATCTTTTCTAATTGGATAATGTATATGTTGGCATTTGTCACATCTCTTCACATAGGTATGTGCATCCCTATGAAGAGTGGGCCACCAAAGTCCTCAGAATAGAATGGTCTTAATTACTCGATCAGGATCGAAGTGTCCACCTACGACACCACTATGTGCAGTCTCTAAGATTTTGAAATAATCTGATTCATGAATGCACAATCTTAGGTAACCATCTTTGCCTCTTCGGTATAGGTTGTCTCCAACTAAAGCATAGTCTTGAGCCTCTTGCTCCATGCTTTGTTTCCTTGCTAGGCTATCCTCACTAGGTAATGTTCCCAATCCCATAAATTCTACAAATGGAGCACTCCAATCTAGAATTAAAGACACATGATAAAGGGTAGCATGCTCCACTAGGGGTCTCTCTTTGCACCGTGGAAAATTCTTAACCCACTCATGTATTTCTTTGTCCATACTAGGCCAATACACTCCTAAACATTTTATATTTAGGAATGTTCATTGTTTAGAGTAGTGATTTCTTAGCAATCCCTCATGGGTTTGTTGCAACCAACTGCTATGTTCATCGTCCTTGACACAAAAAGCTAATACACCCTCTGTATCTTGTTCGTACATACTGCCTACCAATATTTGATAGTTTTTTTATTGTACAATTTCCTCTCGATTCGTTTTCACATTCTTATTTTGCAAGTCAGAAGGTTAGGATAGGTACCGACTTATTTTCCCATTTTAGAACAACTTCTAAATTGAACACATAAACATCAAGTAGTTCATCAGAAACTCCTTGCAGTGACTCTCTTGAAGTGATGCAAGAAAGGCGATCTACCCTAAGGTGTGTTCTACCTTTCCTAACAACGACTTCAATGTCATTTAGTAAGAGGAACCATCTTACTAAGCATCCTGTATTGCAACGCTTATTGACCAAATATAATAAAGCTTGATGATCAATGAAAAACTTGAACTTGTTGGCTAATAGATAGTGTCTAAACTTCTTCACGGCATATACCATGTCTAGGCCTTCTCTTTCCACTTTGATATAGTTTCGTTCAGCTCTGTTCAACTCTCTACTAGCATATGCTATAGTCAAATCTAGATTTCCTTTACATGTTGGTTGTCCTAGCACACATCCTATTTCATGATTAATTGCATCTACGTGACATGGAATGGCTTATTCCAATCAGGAGTCATCAATATTGGTGCTATGCACAAACGTCTCTACAACTCATTAAAGTATATTTTCCATTCATCATTCCACTCAAAAATTGTCAGCAAGGCATAAAGAGGCTTAGCTATAATTGCATAAATGTGGATAAATCTGCGATAATATCCATAGTGGCCCATAAAGGCTTGTACCTCTTTAACATTCATTGGCCTTGGCAACTCCACTATGGCTCTTACTTTGTCTTCATCTATTGAGATTCCGTTCTTAGAAACAATGTGACCTAAGATTTTACCTTGTCTTACCATGAACACACACTTTTCTGGGTTCAGACATACTCAATATTCTCTACACTTGTTGAAGATCTATCTGAGCTCAGGGATGTGAAGTCTTCTTTCTTGGGAATGAGCATGTAAGTCATCCACATATAATTCTAAACCCTTTCGCAATAACTCTTTGAAGACATGACACATGGGCCTTTGGGATGTTGTAGGTGCATTGTTGAGCCCAAATGGCATCACACGGAATGCAAAGATTCCCCAGTCTTTGGAAAAAGCCATCTTATGTTGATCTTCTAGGGCAATGACTACTTGGTTGTAGCTTGAAAATCCATAAGGAAGCTATAAACTTCCTTGCCTGCAACCCGCTCCAATAAATGTTATGTGATTGGAAGTGGGTAGCTATCCCTTATTGTGGTGGCATTAACTTTTTTAAGGTTAATAAACACACACAACTTTCCGTTCTTCTTGGGCACCACTACAACGCGGGATACCCATTCAGTATGCTCAATCTCATAGATAAATCCAGCTTCAATCAACCTGTCAATTTCTTATTTTATCTTTGCAGCGTGTCATTATATGTGTAGGGCTTCTGTTTGGTGGGCTTGGCATCATTCGTCATGGGGATCATATGGAAACATATTTTTGGATCTAATCCCTTCAAATCTCTATAGTGCCATGCAAACACATCCCTATATTCCCTTAATAAAGCTACAAGCTCTACTTCTTCTTTTGCGCTTAGGTCTTCTCCTGTGTGAGAGAGAGAGAGAAGATCCTAGAAATCAAATTGGTACTGATAACAGAGAAACTATGACAACTCCAAGAGAAAGATCAATTGTTAAAAATTTGTGGAGAGGAGAAAAAATCCCCCAAGATGATGATTTAATGGATTATTACATGATAGTCATAACAGATAGGCTACTACAAGCCACGTTAGCCTTAAGGGGAGGAGGCACCAATCAAAGGAGTGGCTGACAATATAACCAAAATGAAGGCTGTTGTAGATCAACTTGCAAGCATTGGAGAAGAGATAGAGGAAGAGCACATAGTGAGGTAGATCATCAATGGAATTAAAGCTCATGACAAGTGGGAATCCTTCACCACTGTAATGGATCTCTACATAGACATGCAAATACTTGATCTCAACACCTTGATGGGACAACTCTTCACCCATGAAGCAAATCTCAATAGAAATGTTGACAGCTCAAGAGATAACCAATCTTCTTCCCTTTATACAGATAAGAATAAAGCTAAGGATAAATGTAAAAGCAAGAAACAAGATGAAGAGGCTGGTACCTCTCAAGATAATTATGCAGGAAGATGAATAGGTGCTAGAGGTAGGGGTAGAGGAGGTAAGCAAGGTAGGAGGAGACCCTACAACAATATTCCATGCAACTTATGTGGTCTCAAAAACCACACTATATAAGAATACTACAAAAATACAAGAAACCAAAAATCTATGGACAAACAAGGGGCAGGTATAACAATGGTGGAGGCAACTACAATCACAACTTCAATCAAGGCTACAACAACAACAACTATCAAGGAGGCTTTAGAGGAAGACAGGACTTCAACAACTACACTGAAGATAAAGAAGACTCATTGCTCATCATGAACATGACATCCAAGCAAGGTAAATACGATGAGCATCTTTTCTACATTGACTGAGGTAATGGGGGATGATTCTAACACCCCAATGCAAAAATGGAAGATGGCTGCCCTCCACTAGGTCCACAAGCAATGATATATGCTCACTGTTTTGAATTTTTCTCTGCATCCGTCCAGAGACATAATCAAACTTTGCAGACTTGTAGTAGACTATAATAGCTACCCAACAATCTTTAAATCATCCAAATGGATATTCCAGTTGGGAGAACCACCCTCTACAAGATAAGATACCCATTTGTAACACACTCTGCCTATGTGCAGAGAAATACGTTCACAAAGTTGGCAATTTCTCACAACTCACTCAGCCAAATGACTTGAAACTTTGGCAAAGTTCAGGGCACAATATGAGAGACCAAATGAAGCTTGAAATCAATGAAAATGAGTAGAATGAGAGAGCAAACAATACTCTGCAATCTGGTACAATTAGATTTGGAAAAGCCTAACTACACCTCTAGATAGAGAGGAGCAAAATCATGAGAAAATGAGGTAAGCAAGCAAGGGGGCTTCTTGTTGGAGTTTATGACTTCACTACACTAAGTGGGAAACTCGTGGAATGCATACTACTCAAGAAACAAAGGTGGGATGATGCTTATATAGAGTTTTACTTTTCCTACAATCTAGCTAACCGCCCACCAATCAGTTTAGGTGCACTTTTTGGTGGCTAATTTGATGAGATTTGAATTCAATTGAGTTTGGTGGAGCTTCTAACTTTATTTCATGACTTTGGGTCCTCCTTTTTTATTGTTCCACTTACGAAACTTGTGGTTGAGCCTTTTTCATGATTGAGACTTGATTTTCAACACTCCCCCTCAAGTCTCAATGCCTAGGTTCTTCATTCCAATGCATGCCTTGAAGTGTTGTAGCTTTACTCCATCCAATGCTTTGGTAAACATATCTGCATATTGGTCCTTTATATTGACATGCTCCACCTTGACATCCTTTGACATGATCTTCTCTCGAATAAAGTGGTAATGCACTTCTATATGCTTCGACCTTGCATGGAACACCAGATTTTGAGCCAAGCATATGCTACTTATGTTGTCACAAAAAATAGGTACTTGCTTAACCTGCAAATCAAGATCAACAAACAAATTCTTGAGCCACATAAGCTCACATGAGACTTGTGCTAAGCCTCTATACTCAGTGTTGGTCAATGAAAGAGCCACGGTTGGTTGTTTCTTTGACATCCATGAGATGGTCTTCTTCCCTAGCATGATAACATATCCACTAGTGCTCCTCCTGTCATCTTTGGAACCTTCCCAATCAGCATCACAATAAGCTTGTACATCTAATCCATCATCAAATGGATAATATAGACCTTCATTCACTCATCCTTTGAGGTACCTAAGTACCCTTTTGGCTGCAACAAGATGAGGTACTCTTGGTGCTTGCAACAATTGAGCTAACATGCCAACTACATGTGCAATATTAGGTCTTGTCATAGTAGCATACAAGAGACAACTAATTATTGACCTATACATGGTCACATCTTGCACTTCTTCACCTTCCTGAGCACTTAGTTTAAAATTTACTTCTAGTGGATTTGAAATGGGCTTGCAATCACATAAGCCAAACTTCTTCAAAAGATCAAGAATGTATTTCCTTTGCATCAAGTATATAACTATTTTGTGCAAATTTGAGTATTCTTCTCTCTTGTTCCCCTTCAGCACCCTTTACCAACTCCAATTCAACAATCACCTGCAATTTTACCTCATAGTCACAACATTATTCAGAAAATCGCGATGTTGTTCAGAAAATCGTGTTTTTCAAATCTTCTCATTTTTTTGACAAATTTTTGCTTTTCTTTCACTTGGTCTCTATTACTCTTATCCACAAAGCTTTAGTCCAACTTCCTAAGAAGAAAAGAAATTTGTTTGATTGTTTTTAATGAATTTTTTGCTTTTTTTTTTAGTATTTTGCCCTAAATTAAGGTAAACACTTCACTTAGGGTTTCTTGTTTGGTGATCTACTGATCCTGTGTTCCTTGATTGGTTATAATCTCTTATGGCTTAGCTATCAAAACAGTTCATGAGAAAAATTTTTCAAAGAAAATGTGCTATGAAATGCAAGTATCAATTTTTGTAAAGATAAACTCAAACACATTTTTTTTTTTCAGAATGCGAATCAGCTTTGTTTCTCAAGATTTATGCTCTGATTTGGTTAACAAATGAATCTTTTCTACTTGCATCTAGCTACTTTACTTGAATTTTCCTTAGTGCAACCATGTTATCTTCCCAAGATCAACAATATTGCATAGTACTTGGTCAAAAAGAACTCTAAAAATGCAAGAATAGACACATGTTACCTCATCTTCAGCTTTCTTGATTCAAATTTTTCACACACCTGCACTTTTACTTCAAAAAATGAATTGAGCAACTATCAATTTACAAAAATTTTACCACTTCCAATTCTAAAAGATGATCTATTGCTTCCTTTTCCCAAAAGACAAACAAAGACATCTACCTTTTCATGTTCACATTTTTTGATTAAAGAGTGTTACCTTTTCCATGTGTTTGTTACCATCAACAATAGAAGATCCAGCAAGGTCCAACTTCAATGAAGCTTTTGCAATACTCCCCGGCAACGGTGCCAAAAAATGTTTGTTATTGATCTTTGGAGTTGTCCTCTCCAATCATTTAGCATAAAGGATCAACAATACATCTTTATTTTGTCAATCCTGCACCATACAGACGAGACAATCGCGATTCTGTGAAAACAAATGATTTTCATCTCCAGCACCATTCTTCATCAAATTATCACTCAACACATCAGTATTCAGCTCTCTTCATACACATTCAACAGAATTACACAATAGAAGCTCACAAATCTCCATAGATACACAAAAATCAGACTCACAAATCAAAGAAATCACACAAAGAGGAGAAAACACGATTTTCAGCAGAAAACTCCTTCTCTATTCACTTGGATAGCATGTAAACAAATGATTAACCAACCACCTCATAATAGAGGAAATTATCTTATATACATTTTCAAGTGTCCCTTTTCACACTTGAATTTTGGTCCTTTCCTCTATTATTCTAAAAATATGCTATCTAGGAGTTTCCAAAAATTCTAGAAAAATTACATAAGATTCTATCTTACATAAGGAAGATTCTTCCTTATTTTTACAACAATTGCATGAATATTTTTACAAGTTTTTGTCATTTTACAATTATTTTTCTTCAAAAAGGCTTCCAAAAATACATCTTCTAACACCAAGGTAAAGAGGCATGCAGATGGGAGCATCTCTAGGTATAAAGCAAGGCTGGTTGCCAAAGGTTTTGCTCAAACCTATGGCATAGAATTTGAGGAAACATTCAGCCTAGTAGCTAAGATGTCCACCATTAGAAGTTTGATTGCAATTTCAGCCTCAAAAGGTTTGAAGACGTACCATTTGGATGTGTAGAATGCTTTCCTAAATGGAGAGCTTGAAGAGGTAGTCTTCATGGACCAGCCCCAAGGCTTTGAAGATGAAAGGTTTCCACATCATATATGTAGGCTAAAGAAGGCTCTTTATGGACGCAAGAAAGCCCCAAGAGCTTGGAACCAAAGACTTGTAGACTACTTGGTAAAATGTGGATACAATCATAGTCATGCAAAAATTCTGGTAGGGAATCTACGCCATTGAGAGTGTGTTCAACAAGATCATCGTCTTTGATTGGGCTCAAGATTGAGCCTAAAGCATCTGCAAGCTCCTTAACCTTCAAAATGTACTCATTTATGTTAGTACTTGTTGATTTCCTAAGCTTATTGAGCTCATTCTTGAGCTGAATCTTCCATGCCTTGGTTGATGAAGAGTACAATCTCTCCAAGGTCTCCCAAGCCTTCTTGGATGTGTCCAAGTCTTGTATATGCCCTATGATGCTATTGCATACGTGTTGGGATAGGATGAATATGACTATCCTATCCCTTTCTACCCATTCATTAAGTGCCTTGACCTGCCCCTCAAGTGTTGGATCATGTACATGAGGCATTGGATCCATGCCGTTCACTAATCCCCACAATCCTTTGCACATAAGGTAGTTGCTAACTCTAAATTTCCATGGTTGATAATTGTCTTTCTCTAACTTCTCTATTTGTGCATTATACTCAGCCATATTGAGCTCTAAGATGCTCCTCTAGCTTCTCCTCAAGTGTTTGTATGCTTTAGAAGGTGTGGATATTAATTTTTGATATCTTCTCCCTTGCTAACCTTCGACTAGTTGAGATCTCGATCGACATAGCCCCCTTTCGATGCCTTCTTGCTTTGATAAGTCCTCCTTGTGCTTCCACAAGTTGTCTTGATCCCTTCAAGTCTTCAATATGATGCCACTAATGTCTCCAAGCCTCCAAAATGGCTCTGATACCACCGATGGGGGATGATTCTAACACCCCAATGCAAAAATGGAAGATGGCTACCCTCCACTAGGTCCACAAGCAATGATATATGCTCATTGTTATGAACGTTTCTCTGCACCCATACAGAGAATTAAAATGCAAATTTGCAGAATTGTAGTAAACCACAGAGCTATTCAACAAGCTTTAAATCATCCCAAATGGATATTCCACTTGGGAGAACCACCCTCTACAAAATAGGCTACCTGTTTGCAACACTCTCTGCCTATGTGCAGAGATATACGTTCACAAAGTTGGCGATTTATCACAATTCACTCAACCAAATAACTTGAAACTTTGGCAAAGTTCAGGGCACAATATGAGAGATCAAATGAAGCTTGAAATCAATGAAAATGGGTAGAATGAGAGAGCAGACAATTCTCTGAAATCTGGTACAATCAGATTTGGAAAAGCCTAACTACACCTCTAGATAGAGAGGAGAAAAATCATGAGAAAATGAGGTAAGCAAGCAAGAGGGCTTCTTGCTGGAGTTTATGAATTCACTAAACTAAGTGGGAAACTCATGGATTACATACTACTCAAGAAACAAAGGCGAGATGATGCTTATATAGAGTTTTATTTTTCCTACAATCTAGCTAACCACCCACCAATCAGTTTAGGTGCACTTTTTGGTGGCTGATTTGATGAGATTTGAATTTGATTTGAGTTTGGTTGGGTTTCTAACTTTATTTCACGACTTTGGTTCCTCTTTTTTTGTTGGTCCACTTGCAAAACTCATGGTTGAGCCTTTTGCATGATTGAGACTTGATTTTCAATATCAGGTTGTTCACATCATGTGGCAGGGAATGTACCACTATTATCTGATCTTGAAGAACCAAAGGGGAAGCATGAGGTACAAATAGGTGATGACACTAAACATTCAATCAAGAAAATTGGAAATGTCAAGACTTCTAATAGTAGTATGAACCTTTTGAGCAAAGTTGTGCATGTGCCTACTATAACCAAAAAACTAATTAGTGTTGGGCAGATTGTAGAGAAAGGTCTACAGGTTAGGTTCACAAAGCATGCAACATATGTGCAAGACCTCCAACAAGGATTCAAAAGGATTTCCAAAGGTGAGAAGTCAGGTAGATTGTTTAATTTTGAAATTGAAGACACAAGGAACATAGCATTGTTCAGTTATAGAGACGAAACCCTATCTGAGTTAGAAATATGGCACAAGAGGCTAGGGCACAAAGGAGAGAGAACTCTGAAGCAAATTTGTAGGGATCAAAGTGTGCTTGGCATTCCCAATGTGACCAAGCATCACATGATTTACAAATGTGGAGCTTGCCAATTTGGAAAAGCTCATAGGCAACCATTCAATAGGAAAGGATACATCCATGAAGATTATTTGGAGCTTGTACACTAGTGTGGGGCCCTAGCAAAGATCCATCCATCTCAGGTTCAAGGTACTATGTCTCTTTTATTGATGATTAGAGTAGGTGGACGATTCTCTATTTCATGAAGCATAAGGATGAGGTGTTTTCATGTTTCAAGAAGTGTTTGGCATTTGTGGAAAACCAAGCAGGAAGGAGCTTGAAGAGAATCAGGTGTGATGGAGGTGGTGAGTACTTTTCACATGAGTTTGATCTATTTCTATAGGATAGAGGAATAAAGAGGGAAGTAACAACCAGGTATACACCTGAATTGAATGGAGTGGAAGAGAGAAGGAACATGTTAATTGTTGAAGCAGCTAAGTCTACGTTAAATGAGAAAAGATTACCTAATTATTTATGGGCAGAGCCTATTTCTACAACTACCTATTTGGTTAACACACTTGCATCCAATTCATTGGATGGTATGAAACCATATGAAGCTTGGAATGGTAGGAGACCCTCATTGGATCATTGCAAAATATTTGGGTGCCTATACAC
>CM035431.1:117713378-117963378 GCA_020310875.1 Ceratopteris richardii
GACATGAAGTGGTCACGTACAAGGCTTGCTAATCGCCTCTTCCTTCTTGCTCTTTTTATAGCTATTCTTGGAGGGAGTTTTGAATTCGAATTCGAATGGTTCCACCTAAAAGTGATCCCCAAAGTTAGGAGAGATTCCCTCAGTTCTAAAATTTGTGGTTTTAGGTAGTTAGAGCCACGAATTTGCTTTTACATCATGGATGAGGTAAGCCATCCTTTTCCTTTTTCCTTTTTCCATTTACAAGAGATAAAATGTACTCTTTTACAAGAGGGGTTCACATGGCTACACATGTGACTCACAAATGATCATAATATCAAGCATATCAAGCATATCAAGCATGTAGGCTTGGGTAAAATGCATTAACAGCTCCCCCTCAAGCCTAACATGCTTGGCCTCCAAATAAGTCTTCAATTGTCCTTGATTTCCTGCAAGCCAATCATCAACTTGAATCTACTTAACTTTGTACCATCAAGAGCTTTAGTCAACATGTCGACACATTGCATATCTGTAGAGACATAGGATAGTTGAATATCCTTGCTTATTAGCTTCTCCCTTACGTAATGGTAGTGGACTTCAATATGCTTGGTTCTAGCATGGTATACCGGATTAGTTCTAGCATGGTATACCGGATTAGCTGCTAGATGTAGTGAGCTTGTGTTGTCACCAAAAATGTGGGGTGTTGAAGAATGAAGTCCAAGATCTGTGTACAAAGACTTTAACCACATGATTTCTTGAGTTGCATTAGCCAAACCTCTATATTCCGCTTTAGTAGAAGATAATGCCACGGTTGGTTGCTTCTTCGATGACCAAGAAATGATTTTTGAACCTACAAATGATATATAACCGGATGTGCTTCTTCTATCATCTCTAGATCCAGCCCAATCTGCATCTGAGTAGACCTTTAGCTCAATATCTGAAGTATATGAATAAAACAAACCTTCATTCATAGTCCCCTTTAGGTACTTGAGGACTCTCTTGGCCGCTTCCATATGTGGTCTGCTCAGCTTATCCATAAACTGACTCAATATGCTAACACTATAGCATATATCCACCCTTGTGAGAGTTGCATAATTCAAACTTCCAACCAAGCTTTGATAGCTTGTGATGTCTTCAATTGGCTCTCCTTCATAAACACTAAGATTATGATTTTGCTCCATAGGTGTACCTACACACTTGGTATTTTCCATCTTGAACTTGACGAGCATGTCATGGACATACTTCCTTTGTGTGATGTATATACCTGAATCTGTGTAGATCAACTCCAATCCAAGAAAATAAGTGAGTGGTCCGAGGTCACTTCTTTTGAACTCCTCCTTCATTTGACTCTTTACCTCTTTGATTCCTTCAAGTTCATTGCGTGTGATAATAATATCATCAACATACACACATAAATAGATCACTTCAGATCCATTCCTTTTTATGAACAAAGAGGTATCCACCTTGCTAGCTTTGAATCCTTGGTCCTGCAAATAAGTCACCAATCTGAAATTCCAAGCTCTTGGAGCTTGCTTCAATCCATACAAAGCTTTCTTTAGTTTGCATACATAGTTAGGATGATGTGCATCCTCATATCCAGGAGGTTGTGCCATATACACTTCCTAAAAAATCCATCCATTCAAGAAAGCATTCTTTACATCAAGTTGATAGAGATTCCAATTTCTAGATGCAGCAAGATTTATGAGAACCCTTATTGTAGGCATTTTTGCAATAGGAGAGAAAGTCTTCTCATGATCAATACCATGGGTTTGAACAAACCCTTTAGCAACTAACCTTGCTTTGTGTCTATTTATACTTCCATCTGGATTCCTCTTGATTTTGTATATCCATTGAGATCCAATTACCTTCATAGATGGCTTGTTAGGTACAAGCTCCCAAGTGTCATTCTCCTTCAAGGCTTCCATTTCTTCATCCATTGCATCTCTCCAAGCTTTCTTGCTTTGTGCTTCTTCAAATGTGGTAGGTTCTTCATTGGTTGAATCCTTTGCAATGTAGATTGAGTGCTTGGTGACCAAAGAAGTATCATAACCAAACCTCTCAGGTTTCTTCTTCTCCCTTCAAGACCTTCTAAGTGGTTGATGTGAGCTCTCGGGTCCATATGTAGCATCCTGCATCTTTGCTTTACCTTTGCTCTTCCATAGCTTTAGTCTTTCCAAGTCTTCTAGGTCAATCTCTGAATCACTTTCTTCAATCTGTTTTGGCTCCTTTGGTTGAAGTGATGGAAAATCTTCATCCAAGTCATATGGCAGCTTCACTTTCCTGTCATCATCAAACCATGATTTGTTTTCATCAAAAATTACATCTCTACTCACAGAAAATCCTTGGTTCCATCTAGTGACTTAGATGGAAGTCTATTTACGAGATATGTGGTTGTAGACACAGCCTCTGCCCATAGGTAGTTTGCCAATCCCTTTTCGTTGAGCATGGACCTTGCAGCTTCGACAATAGCTCTGTTCCTCCTCTCTGCTACACCATTGAGTTTGGGTGTATACCTTGTAGTGACTTCCCTTTTAATGCCTGTCTTTTCTCCTTTGGCAATCCTTTGAAAGCCTTGCCTTGGGTCTTCAACATATGCTCCAAATCGGTTGAATCTAACCTGCAATCCTTTTTCAACAATCTGTCCAACACTTATTAAATTTTTGGTAATTGTAGGGACATACAAGACTTTGCTTAAGAGGTTCATATTCCCATCTGATGTCTTCACATTACCTATCTTCTCCACTGAGTGCTTTGTGTCATCTCCTGTCTGCACTTCATGCTTGTTATGAGGATCTTCCAAATCAGAAAGTAAAGCCACATTTCCTGCTACATGCTTTGAGCATCCCGAATCAATGTAAAATATGTGATCATCATCCTTACCCTTCTTCGCTGATAGATTCATAATCAATAATGAATCTTCTTGACTTTGGTCCTCTGCATAGTTATTGTAGTCTCTCCTTCCTCTATGGCCACTTTGATAGTTGTTATTGTTGTAATTGTTGTTCTAGTAGTTGTTGTTGTTGTAGCCTCCATTGTACCTGCCTCTATTTGATCCATAGCCACCTCTATAGAATCCTCTTCCTCTTGAGTTCCTTGGATTCCTGAAACATTCTTCAGTAGTATGATTAGATAAGCCACATATATTGCAAGGTTGAGATGATTGGAATCTCCCCCTACCTTGCTTTCCACCTCTGCCTCTTCCTCTAGCTCTTCCTCTACCTGCAAAGTTTGCTTGGAAAGAGCTACCTTCATCTTCATTCTTCCTATTCTTTGACTTGTCCTTGACCTTAGCTTTATCGGAATATAAGGCAGAAGTTTGATTACCTCTTGAGGACTCACCACCTTTGCTAATCTTTGCTTCATGAGTGAAGAGTTGGCCCATGAGTGTGTTGAGGTCGGGTACATGCATATCCATGTATAAATCCATGGTTGTTGTGAATGACTCCCACTTGTCGTCTGCTTTGATTCCATTTATGATTTGTCTAATGATTTGCTCCTCTTCAATTACCTCTCCAATGCTTCCAAGTTGGTTGGAAATCTCCTTCATCTTTGTGACATAATCAGTCACATTTTGCTTCAGGCTTTTCTTCATTCTTATGAACTCCATCCACAATTGGTTCTTCCTTGCTCGAGTGTTGGAAGAGAAGAAAGAAACAAGTGCATTCCAGGTCTCTCTTGATGTCTTGCATTGCTTGACATGAGGTAAAAGAAAATCAGAGATTGAGTTTAGAATATAGGACCTTGCAAGTGCATCCTTCGAACACCAACTCGAAAGTCCTTCCACTTCTTCATGTGATGGTTGCCCTTTGTTCCTCATGGTTGGCATTGCTTCATCTCGGGATATGAATCCATATAGATTCCTCCCTTGAAGGTAAGCCTCCATCCTTAGAGACCATGCCGGGTAGTTGTTTCGATCCAACGAAATGACTAGCTCCCAAAACTTGCTATTTTTGGACATACACCTACTGGAAAAAATGAACAGTGCTCTCAACCTGTTAGGAATTAGATAAATTCCTTTTGGGCATAGCAAATAGACTTAGCAAGATTCCCAATACAAGTTAAAACACTTCAAATGATGGACTGAGCACTGAGAACAAGATTTATCAATTTCTGGAACATGCCCACCATTCTCGGGGCTCTGTAGAGATAGACCAGTGAACAGTAAAATGCAGATATCTGCAAAATTATTAATTCAATGACCATGAAAATTTATATGCAGACAGAAGACAATAGGAGCTATCCAACACACATTAAAACACTAAAAAACGTTGTGTAGAACTCGAGATATCACCTTCTGAAGTTACTGCTCTGAGTGAGTATAGCAGAGAACAAAACAGAGAAGTAGATGATGATAAATGTATAGATTCACATATGATTACAACCATATTGGCAATGAATCTTTGCACAATGGGAGTAGAATGATAGAGCTATGGAGTAAGCTCTTCAATCTCTACAAAATGACATGAAGTGGTCACGTACAAGGCTTGCTAATCGCCTCTTCCTTCTTGCTCTTTTTATAGCTATTCTTGGAGGGAATTTTGAATTCGAATTCGAATGGTTCCACCTAAAAGTGATCCCCAAAGTTTGGAGAGATTCCCTCAGCTCTAAAATTCGTGGTTTTAGGTAGTTAGAGCCACGAATTTGCTTTTACATCATGGATGAGGTAAGCCATCCTTTCCCTTTTTTCTTTTTCCATTTACAAGAGATAAAATGTACTCTTTTACAAGAGGTGTTCACATGACTACACATGTGACTCACAAAAAAGCATATCAAGCATGTAGGCTTGGGTAAAATGCACCAACATGTATGTGTGGATAAATGTATTTGTTTAAATGTATTTATGTGTGTCTGTGTATGCATCTATGTGCATGGATGTATTTATGTTTATGTATGTATGTATGTGTATGAATGTGTTTGCATTTCTATGTATGTGTGTTTATCTATGTATGTATATTTGTGTGTGTATGTGTGCATGTATGTATGTGTGTATGTGTGTATGTGTGTATTGTTGGTGTAAACCACAAGCCTACACATTTGGCTTGGAAGATATCATGAAGACTCTACATGCATGAAGAACCATAAGAACATATGCTAGTGATTACTTGCCATTTTACCTCATTGTAAAAGTCAATTCGACTTAGAATCTTTTGTAATCACCTACCCAAATGATTCGTGGAAAAGGTAGTTCACTTGATTGAGAGAATATCTCCAAGTTTTTAGAAGCTTGATTAGAGGGAGCCAAGAATTTGAATTTGAATTCAAATTCTTACACATTTCACATAAAAGGTGAACATGAAAAGTCGCGAGTAGAGATATCACTCCCGAGCTTCATTCTACTGTCATTGAGTGTGTGTGAGGACTACTCCATAGCCTACACCTCTCTACACCATTAGGCAATGCTAGTGTTGCTCTAGCACAATGGTGAGAACCACGTTAAGAAGCTCCACCTCCTTAATGTCAATCCGCGGAAGAGATAGGAGTGATATGAAGATCGTGAATGTGAGATGAAGTGAGAGTGAAGGTGAGAAGCATAGAGATGCACACACACATACATACACACTACAAAGAGACAAGCAAGACATAATGGAAGGAGAGAAATCAACTCTATTACTCAAGAACACTCTTACAAGCTCAAAATAGCTCTAAGCTCTTCTCTACTCACACAAGCTAACCTCAAAAATGAGCTCTCTAGCTCTTTTTATGGTTTCTAGACTAGTTTTGACCGGTTTCACATCTAGTGACCGGCATAGTTAAAAAATAGGTCCTATGCGCTATTTGAGAGCGTAAACGGTGTCTAAAAATAACCAAAATTGATACGCTCATTCTACCTAAGCTCCTCAAGCTCGAGGACTCCTCGGCTTGCACAAAATGGAGCCATCAATTAAGAAAAGGGTTTTTCTATATTACATATGTTACAATTAGTGATGAAAATCACTGTTGAATGTTTTGGGAAGTAATTATAAAACATAAATCTTCAAAAAGTTGATTCGACTGACTCCCTGCTCCGTCTTTACATGCTTCCGCGTCTTCTATGCCTCTGGCTACTGCTACTGCCAACACCCCCCTCCCTCTCGCTTCTGTCGTCCTCGACAGAACCTTGTTGTGTGGTCTGTCGGATGTAGTTCTATAGTAGTTCCTGAGCGAGGGTGTGTTCTGATATTCGAATGCCTCGGGCCAAGTCTGCCTCGAGTTTCTCCCAATCAATTGGTTGTGGTTCATCGGGTGGTGGGAGTCGATAATGTGTGGAATAAACCATCTGTTCACAGGCGAATAATTGAAGCAAATGTGTCGGCCTGCTAATGAACACTTCTGAATGGTATTCCCAGAATCTTGTTGTGAACATTTCTTCAAACATCTGCTTGTAGCACGCCGGTAAGTATTTGATTCTGCAATGGCAGGCATAACACACCCGTAGCGATGGCGTTGTACTCATATCATATGCAAGATCTAGATTGCCATGCTCAAAGCCCGGGGTGTTTACATGAGGTGCCTTTACACGACGGAAGACTTTGAAAACAATTTGCATCATGTCAAAGATTTTGACAGTCATGTGCGCTGCTATATCGTCCATGTGTTTCAAGCGAGGGAGCCAGTGACGAATCGTGGCCATCATGTATCCCACTGTCGGTAGTTCTATGGGTGGCTTGAAATATGGGTAATTTAACCAATCCTGGCACTGCTTGTTGTTTTGTACTTTAATAGCAAATGCTGTCCAGGAGCGGCGACGTGGCATTGGTCCCCAACATGGGTTGTATTTCAAATGTAGTGGTGCCTTTACCCAAGTACTCATCATCTCAAGATATTCTTGTAAAAGATCTTTATGCCACTCTGGTTGATAAATCTCGCCTTGCTGCGCATCTAGTGGCAAATCATCAGGCTCAAATTGAGTAGGGTGAGATGGTTTCTTGCCTGTTTCTTTCTCTATGGCCAACTGATACTCGGCCATTAGCATAAAATACGGTTTGTACTGTAGCTCATGCCTTGATATGTATTTGCGGGGGGCCAAATGAGCAAAGTAGGGCAACTGTAGAATTCTTTCCTCAATCATTGCCATTGCGTGCAGCTGCGCCTCTACTCGTGTTGAGTGGGTGGTTCCAAGCTCTTCAATTGTCTTCATCCATGCGGGGGTTGGAAGTTCATAAGTCATCTGGTCTTCAGCCGTGATGTGTCCGCCTGGGATGGGTTGTGGCTCATAGGCTTCTTCAAAGGTTTCTTCCACCGGAATGGTTACATTTTCTTCATCGACTGGGAGGTCCGGTGGGGAGTCTGGTCTTGGGGGTGCTTCATAGACTTCGATTCGTGATTCAAGATTTGATACCTAGGCCCGTAAGGCATTGAGTTCCTCTAAGATCTCAGGAGAAGGGTCCGCAAGAGCTGGTAATCCTTGTGTTGCAGGTGCTCTGAGTTGGAGTAGTTTATGATCTTCCTTTAGCTTCTGATATTCTTCATTCATTCGATCGTATTCGTCGAGCAATCTGATGTGATCATCGAGCAGCATTTTCATTGATTCGGAGGGCACTGCTTTGAACCTGCTAGGACTTAATGGTTGGTCGGGGTGATCGAGAGCAGCTTCTAAATTTTCTCTATTCTGCTCTTGTAGCCACTAGTTCTCTTCCTTTGCTGCTGGTAGGTGTCTTTTGAGTAAACCCATGTTCCGTGTAAGCGTCGCATTGCGCACTCTCTGGGCCCTTAACAAATTGTCAAGATCAGCAGTGGCCTCCTTGGCTTTCTCTTCACTTTCTACTTCCAATTTGTGGTATGCCTCGCGTAATTCTTGATATCGAGTATTCAATGATGCATTCTCAATCGACAATGAATTAAGCTGTGACTGTAAGTCATTGGTTGTCTTTTGCAGCGCTTGATAATTCGTTCCTAAATATGTAAACTCATTGCGCACTTGAGTCATACATGTAAACATCTGTTGAAATGCCGCATCAATGGTGGGTGATAAGATTAGTGATGTGCTAAGTGAAGATGCAATTGCAGTGTGAGTGGGTGTTGATGCAAGGGGTAAGGGAAAAGGGGGTGGGAAAGTGGATGCGGTGGTGATTGTGGAAAATTGTGATGTGCCTAAATATTGTGGTGCCACAAATGAAGTGAGTGGAGGTGCAGTGGGTGGAGATATATCCATATCGCTGGATGTAGTGTGGAGTGCAGTGACTATGAATAGTGGTGTGATCGTGGGTAAGTGTGTGGGTGTAAATACAGGATTTACAAAGTTTGAGGAGTAATTTACAGAGGGGTTGTCTTGGACGGCTTGGTGGAAAGGGGAAAGAGGGGTTACGGTGGGTCGGGGAGGTGAGACTGGGGAGAAGGTTAATGGAGGTGGGAATGGGAAAAGGGGTCTTGGAGGTGTGGGGAAGGATGGAAAAGATGGATGGAGAAATGGGTTGGATAGAAAGGTGGATGTGTTAGGGGGTAGACTAGGTTGAGTGGGTGCGGGAATTGTGGGATGAATGGGCGTAAGGACGACTTCTACTACTCCACCGGAGAAAGGGGATGTTGTTCTGGGAGAAGGGGGGTGAATAGGGGAGGCTGGATGGATGGGAGGTGAAAGAGGAGTAGCTGGGGTGGCGGGTACTCCGATTACAGTGGTGGTATGTACATTAGTAGGGTGGGGTGGGGAGTCGACGAGGATAGCTTCTTCGGCCGCAGTTCTTTCAGGAATCAGGCGTGCTTCTTGGGCCTGCTGGGATGACTGAGCACTTGTTGGTACTCGAATGTATTCGCCGGGCTTTGAAAGTAGTCGTACTCTACGGGGGTCGAATTGCGGTAATGGTTTCCTCTGTAAATATCTTAAAGCTTCGATAGGTCCGACTGATTTGACCAGCTCTCGAAAACCTCTGATGTATACTTCTTCAAACCCTCCAGAGACAAGTTCTTGTTCAATGAGTGTTTGGCTCTCTGCATCAATCAGCTTCTTTCGTGCCCAAACTTTCTCCATCGTGCGATACAATTTTTTGATGGCCAGTGTATAAGCTGTTGCTTCGAAGGTTTCCTCTTCATGCGTACTGGTATCACTGTGGGTGTCCGTTTGTTGTCCTTGTTCATCGGTGGTTACATGTTCTTGTGCTTCATGAGAGCCCTGGCTGGCTTCATCGTCACCTTCATTGTCATCGGTTTCTGTTCTGTCCTCTTCAGAGCTTGACACTACTTGCCCATGTGGCTGATCCCAGGGTGTGTTCGGGTAGCTTGGACGTTCATATTCTTGAGAAAAGATCTGGCCTTCTGAAAACTGAAATTCACTTGAAAATATGTCCTGCATCTCAAAATCAAATGTGGTGCCTGCTTGTTCTGTTTCTAAATGGGGTATCGGAAAAGAGAAAGCTTCCGCACCAATAGTGGTGGGAACTTCTGCTGTAGTGGTGGTAGGTCCTGGGACTGTGGCTGCTTGAGTAGTGACTGTGCTGGTAGTGCCCTCCGTTGTAACTGGTCTTGATAACCGTATACGAATAGGTTGTACAGTGGGAGTGGCTTCTGTCGGAGACTACTCTGGAGATGGTTGTGGTGAGGGTGATTCCGGCACCTGAAGGCAGGGGATAGTTCCTCTCATTCGCTTTCCTGCTCTTCCTTTGCTAGGCTTCCTAGCTTTCTTCGATGTCCCTTTGAATGCCTTCAGCTCTTCGCTTGTCATTGCTCGCTCGATAGGTAAATCGTATGCTAAGCACATATATACAATTCTAGTCAGTGCGCAGCATCCATTGATGACTTTCTTTTGTTCCCATCTATGTTGTGCTAAATACATCTGATCAATGATCCAGCTAGCTAGATCAACTGTCTGGGGTCCAGTACATGCTAAATACAAGCCAAACCATATTCGTATGTGAGGCATTGTGAATCTGTCCTGAGCGGGGAAAGCAAAATGCTGCATACATATCCGTAGTGGTTTTGAAAGCTCAGGTGTGATCGCTGAAATCTCTTCCCACTTTGTAACATCCCCACGTTTCATAGGGTCTAGAACTAACCTTTCTCGCTCTGTGGGTGTGTGGGTTCCATGAATCTTGATGGCAGCTCGAATCAGATCTTTAGAAAGATAAAATCTTTTATATGGTGGATCGTTCACTAAGGATGGCAGGATGAAGGTGCCTGGCAGATCCTTGTTCTCTGAAGCTATCAAAGTGGTGATTAAATAATAGCATCTGTAGAGGTCAGGTTTAGGCAAAGGGTCACTGAAATACTCTGTGAAGCCGGCTCTTGCCCAAACATGTGTCAAGTCTTGTGTGTTCTGTAGCCCTTCGAACTCTCTTGAGAAGAACTGATATTTTCCCCATGTACGGTCGTCAAAAGTCAAATTAGCCTCAAATATAAACTCAGCATCCGCCAATGGTCCTGCCAGCCCTTGAAACCAATGAGAATTGCGATGAATCTTCTCAGTATAGCCTCGAGGAGGGTCGTCGATAGGCATGGGTCCTGGGAATCCTTGGAATTCTGGCGGTGGAGCCGTCAGATGGGACTCTGCGAGTAAAATACCGATAGGTGCTACAGGTGCACTAGGGCCTGCTTCTGATGGTCCTTCTTCGGTTTGCATGATGATTGTCGTGCTAATGGAAAAGATCTGCTACAAAAGATTAGCACATTAGTATGGAAATTAATTATGATCCCATTAAGGTGAGACCGCAATCCCTTTCCATAGCCAATGTGTAACCCGTGTAGCCAAGACTGTGAAGTGATTGATGCAATGATTTTTTGCAGAGCTAATGCAGGTCTCTAGACACCTATATGTTTTCAGATAATGCCTACATTGCTTAATGAGGTGTTATTACAGGTGATGTTGGGTTATAGTGTGTGGATTTATACAAGGTTCAGTTATGAATGAGTTATTACAAGGTTGTAGATTAGTCGGGGTGGTAGTTATGTTAGACAAGGGGTTAGGAGAAGACTTGTGGATACGTTTCGGTATCCACTTCCTAAGAGTTTGTGATCGGGTGATAGGTCTCTGCGGAGGGACAAAAGATGATCTCGGATTTGGTGGTATGGAGGGCTGAAAAGATTTCCGAAGGGTGTATTTTACATGGCTTGAGGGTTGAGCTATAATACATGGTTTGGGTACCCAAATTTGCGTGGGTGTGGGTCGATTCATAAGGTACTTCTTGGCGATCCAAATTTGTCGAATGGTCGAACTTGTAGAAGAAGGTCAAGGGGATGTTGGATATTGATTCTGCTTCTGCCTTGACTTCTTCTTATCAATGTCTGCGTTGTTGAAATCAGTCAGTGCTTTCTGTTCTTTTGGCACCCATATTTGTCTTGTGCCGCTTGCTTTGTGTTGCTGAGACTGCTTTCCTCTTTGCGTCGTCTGATGTTGCCGTCGGTCTGGGTTCCTTCGTTGTGGTTGACTCTGTTGTGGTTGAGGTTGAGAGGTCGAATGGACACTCTGCTTTGGAAAAGAAGGGAGGTCCAACACTTGCGAAACCTGCCCATTAGGAAGTGCTCCATTTTGTACTTTTAAGTGTGGAAGGGTGGGCACCACAGGTGATAGTGTCCATTTTTCCGCTGATGTAACCCTCCTGACCCATCTGTTGGGTGGTTACCCCTTCTAGTTTGTAGGAAGCCCAAGGGAAAATCTCCTGACATCCTTCTGATTGACAATTGTCCATCGCCAAGCCCACGTGGGTTGGTGTAGACGTAACGTGACTGATCTGACCAAAGATCTTCCGGTCTTCCGTCGCATGCATTTCATAGGGTCTAGGGGTACATACCTCAGTCGGAATGCCATTAGGGAAGTCAAGCGGTATCACTCGCTTCTGATCTAAGGTTCCAATCTGTAAGGAGCCTTGTCTAAGATTTAGGTCCACTGAGTGATCGTATAGCCAATCTTGGCCAAGGATTAGGGGTTCTATCAAGTCTTCGTCATGGCACACTAGTAACTTTACTCTCAAGGTCACTTCGTTTATGAGAATAGGAAGATTCACCTCACCCATGCAAGGGGTTTCCATGCCTCCTAGCCCTATGAGGTATGCCTCAATTGGCTGCACTTCTATTCCTGAATCCTTATAGTGGGACCATCTAATCGCACTAGTCGCAGCACCTGAATCAATTAAAGCCCTGAGCTCTTGGCAAGGGTTGCTGTGCTCTAGCCTGACTGTAATGAATGGTCTCCTGTCCACTATGCTAGGATGAGTGCTTGATTTTACTTGACACATGGCCATGGGATATCTGGGTGATTTTTCCAGATGATTATAATGTTCTCTCCCTAGTCCTTGTCTTCTTAACTTCATGCGCTTAATGCGTTCTATAGCTTCTACCTGAGCTTCAGCTCGTATTCTATTTTCTTCCTCCTTACGCTTCTTTGCCAACGTGAGTCGTCTAAGCATATCCTCAGTAAGAGGTTCTTGGTATAGCCTGACTCTACAGCCACTAATGTAATTAGGCATTATGTCTCCTTCTAAGGTGGCTAATTGTACTGCTCCACTTGTCGAGAGTCTGTTGATGATCATAGGTCCATAACCTCGCTTTTCTAACTTCCGTGCGTGTTGTTTCAGCGTATATACTAGAACTAAATCTCCTTCTTTCAAGCCTTTATCTTTCACATGTGCATCAAAATATGCTTTCTGTCGCTTCTTTGCCGCGTATATTCCTGCTGCTACTTTCAGCGTGGTTTCTACTAATCGTTCCAAGTCCATTATTCTTGCTGATAATTCATGGCCGGTCCACTGATGTTCTTGTGCAACCTTAAGGGTCGGTATCAAGAAGTCCAAAGGAAGCACAACATTCTGACCAAAAACCATCTGAAAAGGAGTTGCATTGAGTAGGGGCTTGTAGGCCACTCGATATGCCCAAACAGCGTGGTGTAACTGTTTGTCCCAATCTAAATGTTTGTTGTTCACGAGTTTCGTCAGTACGTTACAAAGGATCTTATTAGTGCTTTCAGCCTGACCATTGGCCTGAGGATGATATGGTGCGGATTTCTTGTGAATCACCATAAAATCCTGTAACAAATATTCATGACTTGGTTTAGAAAGTGAGTTCCTCGATCGCTCACTAACTCTATAGGCAATCCATATCTCGTAAAGACATTTTCAAATAAGAATTTTACAGTCGTGTGTGCATCATTCCTTTTCATGGCTTTTGCCTCTACCCATTTGGTGAGATAATCAGTCGCAACAATAATGTATTCAGCATGTGTACCTTTTGCAGGGGGGTTAATGGGTCCTACAAAGTCTATACCCCACTTAGAAAATGCACGTCCGCCCATCATGGGTTTCAATGGCATTTCATCTCTGCGAGTAGGAAATTGAGTTCTTTGGCACACATCACATCTCTTTACATAGGTATGCGCATCCATGTGAAGAGTGGGCCACCATAATCCTACAAAGAGGATGGCTTTGATTATCCTATCTGGTCCAAAGTGACCTCCTGCAACACCTTGGTGTGCAATCTCTAGTATGCTCAGATAATCGCTTTCATGAACACACTGTCTTAGGTATCCATCTCATCCTCTTTTGTATAGATTATCGCCAATAAGTGAATAGTCTTGAGCTTCCTGCTCTAGACTCCGTTGTTGTGCTAAAGTCATTCCTTGAGGGAATGTGTTTGTCCTCAAGTACGTCACTAAAGGTTCACTCCAGTCTGGTGTGAGAGACACGTGATATAACGTAGCATGTTCTACTAGTGGTCTTTCACAACAAACGTGGCATTCTTTACACAACTTGTAGACATCTGCTTCCATAGAAGGCCAATACACTCCTAGTCTATGTAGAGTCTGCAATGTAGGATGTTTCGAATGATGTTGCTTTAATGCACCTATGTGTGCTAATTGCAACCAATTTGCATGTTCTGATTCATCTACACAACAAGCAAGAATCTTTTGATTATCCTGATTATATATGCTTCCTGCCATGATTTGGTATCTCTGAGACTTTGTAATCTCTCCTTCCTTGATCCTTATCCTAGGATTCTTGGGTCCGTAGGTGAGAATAGGGACTATAGGCTTAGCCCATTCTGGTGCTATCTCAAGGTTAAACAAGTATGCATCGGGTAAATCATCCACTACTCCTTGAGGAGCTTCTCCTGAGGTTAATCTTGAAAGGTGGTCAGCTCTGAGATGTGTCTTTCCTTTCCTGACTACTACTTCAAAATCGTACTCCATGAGTAATAGAAACCAACGTATCAGTCGTCCTGTGTTACATGGCTTGTTGACTAAATACAATAGTGCTTGATGATCTGTAAAGAATTTGAACTTGTTTGCCAACAAATAGTGCGTGAACTTTTTAATAGCGTAGATCATTCCTAATCCTTCTCGTTCCATAGTGGTGTAATTTCTTTCTGCTGCGTTCAACTGTCTGCTTGCGTAAGCTATGGGAAGATCTATATTACCTTCATTCGTGGGTTGTGCTAACACACATCCTATGGCATAGTTAGATGCATCCACATGTACATGGAATGGCTTACTCCAATCTGGGGTTGTCAATATAGGTGCTGAGCACAAACGTCGTTTAAGTTTGTTGAATAAATTCTCACATTCATCTGTCCATTCAAAATGAGTCAAAAAAGAGTACAATGGCTTGGCTATGATTGCATACATGTGTATGAATCATCTGTAATAACCGCAATGGCCCATAAATGCCTGTACCTCTTTCACGTTAGTTGGTCTAGGTAGTTCTGCAATTACTTTCACCTTTTCTTCATCTGTAGAAATTCCATTCTTTGACACAATGTGTCCTAAAATTTTGCCTTGTCTGACCATGAAAACGCATTTTTCTGGGTTCAAACAAACCTGATAATCTCGACATTTGTCAAATATTTGTCTTAACTCAGGGATATGTGCCTGTCTTATATTCGAATGAGCACATAAGTCATCGACATAAACTTCCAAATTCTTGCGTAAGAATTCCTTGAAAACATGACACATAAGTCGCTGGAAAGTAGCGGGTGCATTTGTGAGCCCAAAAGGCATCACACGAAATGCAAATATGCCCCATTCAGTGGCAAAAGCCGTCTTGTGTTGGTCTTCTGGAGCAATGGCTACTTGATTATAGCCTGAGAAACCATCAAGAAAGCTGTAAACTTCCTTGCCCGCAACTCTTTCCAATAAATGTTCCGTGATAGGAAGAGGATAACTATCTCTAATCATGGCGGCATTAACTTTTTTAAGGTTAATACACACACGCAATTTTCCATTCTTCTTGGGCACAACCACAATGGGGGATACCTATTCGGTATGCTCAATTTCGTAAATGAATCCTGCTTCTATCAAGCGATCTATCTCCTCTTTAATCTTCGCAACGTAGTTATCATTGTACGTGTATGGTTTCTGTTTCGTGGGTTTTGTATCTGGAGTCATAGGGATTCTATGAGAACATATGTCTGGATCTACTCCTTTCAAATCTTTGTAACTCCAGGCGAACACATCTCTATATTCGCACAATAGGGCAACTAATTCTTCTTCTTCTTCCTTCGTCAAATCATGCCCTATGTATGTACACTTTTCTTCTTCTCCTTCTATGGCAACTATGGTTTTTTTTGTTTTCTCTCGGTTATCATATACTTCTCCGACGTTAGCTTTTATGTTAGGCATTCGTACCATTATTCTTCTATCTTCGATTTCATATTTCTTGAAGTTCTCGGGTACTTCAAACAAAGACTCTTCTTCTTCTGGCATGGTTTCTTTCTTCTTTCTTTTCTTGCCTTCACTCTTGCTAGTCACTTGAGTGGCTAATCTCACCTCATTCGTAATTTCTTCGTGTGTCTGAGGGTGAGTTTCTACTTCGTAGAAATATTCTTCTTCTGATGCAAAGGGTGGGTCCATGATAATTGATTCTAAATCGAAGTCACTTGCATCCTCAAATGCATCCATGCTAGGTTCACATTCTTCTAAAACTGCATCGCACATGATTGGCTCTATTGTGAAAACTGAAATGTCATAGCCATCCTCGTCACAGTGGGGTGTCCATTGTTCTTCATTGATGGCTACATCCATGGTTGCTAGGATTTCTGCCCAACCATGGGGTTCAAACTCTTCATCTGGAAATGCTACAGGTGCATATGCTGGGTCTTGAAGGGTTCTTGGATGTTGTTCTGCACCTAAGGTCCTGGCTTCTAACCGTTCTTCTTCTTGTTTTGCAACTTTACACATCCATAGATGAGTGTTCTCGTGTAACCATGAGGGGTCTGACTCTAATGAGTGTACAGATTCTGTTTCTACTGTTGTCTTATGGATGGTATTCCATTGTATTGGGGGTACATCTCGATGTGAATAGTCTTTAAGATTGACTTTAGTAGTCACTCCTAAATGTTGCAAGTACAAAGAATTAGTTCCCCAATCTTGTACAATTTGCAACTGACGCATGAATGGTCATCCCAATATCATCTCATAAGCATGATTTTTACTAAAATCACAAATGGCAAAGGTATGCTCAAACTCCACACCACAAGTGGTGAGAGATATGCCTTCTAGTAAGCCTAATGATTTTTCTATATTACCATCAGCCATTTGTAGCTTCATCCTGGTAGGTCTGAGTGCTTGCTTACCCCAACGTTTCCATAAAGCGGTGGTAGTGATGGCTACTCCAGCTCCTGAATCTAAGATGGCTTTCGTGGTGTAGCCCTGATGGGTTATTGGAAGATAAGTGTTACCTTCCTCTCCTTCACTTACATCTCCAATCTTTTCTACAGGTATCTCTGGTACCTTCTTTTGTGATCCTATCTGAGAGGGAGTAGTAGCAAGCTCAGGGAATTGATTTGCTACATGCTTCGACAATTCTGGTTTTACCTTTAACAATTCCTCTAGAGTGAGATTGCATTGAACCTTAGTGTTCTTGATCACTTTCGTGTTTCTAGGGATCACTGATTCTTCATTCCTCACTATTATCGTGGGGGCTCTCATGCTAATAGACTTTTCTTCTCAAGGTCCTGTGAACTGAGGTAATTCTTGTAAAGAATTGGATTCAAAACCTGTGTGTTCGCTCAGTTGCTCTTCCTCTACATCATCGTAAATAGAGGGAATATCTTGGGGAAATTGCTCTTGCAAGTCGTCTATTTCATGAATAGGAGGATGGGTTCCTTGTTCTTTTCTCCATTTCTCTTCTTGGATTTCTCTCAAAAATTCATGTGAATATCTATGTATAGAAGACAGGTTGTCTTGATTCTCTTCTGTATTTGGCACTTGAGATAGGGATGGTGCATTCCTTTCCTGTGTCTCTGGGATGATAGGATTCCTATACTGATCCTTTTTCTCTTTGCTTTCTATCAAGTATTCTAGCCTCTCCATTAGACCTTGAAAGTGTAGTTCAGGTTTTGCCATGTTATTCCAATTAAGATATCTAGAGGCTTCGAACAAAGCTTGTGCGAATTCTACCATCTTCATGCAAAGTTTAGTCCTCTCTATTTCTAAGTCTGCTCGAGGGTAGTTCTTACTCATTTCAGCTACTTGAGGTCCCTCTTTTAATCTAGCCTGATATGCATGAAACATCATGTCTAGATTTTCTGGTATGGGTTCCGCTAAAACTGATCCTGATTTCTGAGCTGGGTTTTCTTGATTCAATTCTTGTGAAGTCAATTCTAGGATTTTGGCTCTCGACTCTTTTAAACTTCCTTCCAACTCAGTTATCTTTTTACTCCACTTTCTCTTAATTCTTTCTCTAGAATCTTTCCAAGATTTCGTCTTTTTACTGCTAGATTCTGCAACTTCACTACTTCCGGCTACTTTCTCTTGATTAAGTTGTTGGTTCTGTAAGAGCGCCTGGGCTCTGGTTATAGCTTGGATAGGCACGTATGTAGGGTTGGATCCATCTGCGTTATTTACAATACCTATCACGTTGATCGGTGTCACATTTGAAGCATTCACAGGGTTCTTAGGAAAATCTTTGATGATGTACTCTTTGCCACAATCGGCGCAAAAGCCTTGGATGTTATAGTACTGTGATTGCCCTGCTATCGGAGGATGTGGACAATCCTTTATGAAGTGATCTCCTTGGCACCTAAAGCATGGTCCTCTAGGGCCCTGTGGTCTTTGTTGTCTCAATTGGGGCCGCGGATTCGGGTTTGTGTACATCACATTAGCATAGTCGGGCTCCCAACTCGGTTCCACTTGTGGACTATCATAATGGTATGTTTCTACGTGTTCTGGTGACTCTGTGTAGTATGCGGGTGGACTATCTACATGAGTAGAGTCAAAACTGTTCGAGTTCGGATCACTCTCTGTGATCAAAGGTGAAGAAGGCACTAAGGCCCTACTTAGGTTCTCTTCTACAGCAGCGTATTTGACAGAGATGACATTTGTTGGTGGGGGTGGCTACTGAGCTACGACAGGTTGAGGTCTTTGTTGTGCCTGATACGGGTAGTTCTGAGGAGGCCTATAGTAATATGGCTGAGCATTGTATTGGCCTTGATACCTACCTGGCTGCGGGTGTGCTTGCGGGTAGTTCTGTCTCACGGCCTGTTTGTTGTATGGGCAGTCCTGAGCCGTGTGATTCGTGTATCTTCTCTCAATAGTACAGTATTGGCCACTAGGGTTGGCTTGTGTTTGTGTTGCATTGGGACACACATTTGCCAAATGATTTCCACCACAAGTGTAACAACGTACGTTAGTTGTTAACTTGGGCACCTGTTTACTAGAAACTCCTAGTTTCTGGGCCACTTTTTCTGCTAGATCTTCTATTGAGCTAGACAATTTTGTGGATGCTAGAGAAGAACAGTCCGAGTCCTTGTAGACTTTTGAGAGTTCCAACTCATCTCCTAAGTTGTCCTCAATGTCTATACAAATTCTTACACACTGCTCTAGCGTTCTGGGTTCTTTTAAGTACACATAGGAGCGTAGTTTAGAGCTCAACAAGCCATCTAAAAACAATGACACTTGCTTGGCGTGTGAGGGTAACTCTTGCATTGGACATCTTTCAACATATTGTCTAAACCTACGTCCTGCCAGTCTTATTGTTTCCTGAGGGGTCTGTTTGAAGCTATGAATCAACGAAGACGTGTCATGTCTGATCCCACTTTTAGAGAATTCAGTGATGAACGACTCTAAAAAGTGATGGATGTCTCTAAATTGCCTTTGTTGCAATGGTTGGGACCAAGTTAAAGCGGTATTCTTTAACGTTAGTCCAAATGCATTATATTGCGTGAACATGTCTTCGACTTGTTCTGCTCTTAGTACTTGCTTGAATTCTACGATGTGATCGTAGGGATCTCTTGTCCCATCAAAATAATTTTTCATTGATTTTACTAATTGAGTGGGTCTCAATATTCTTGTGTGTTCGCGTGGTCTAGGTAGAGGAAAATCATCTCTACCTCCTGGCATTCTTTGTCTTTCCACTCGGTCCGTGTCTATGGTCGTTCTATCTCTCCCTATGGGATGATTGAAGCTTACTTCCAGTCTTTCCTTGTTTTTCTCTCTTTGATTAGCATGGGCTGAGGATGTTCCTGCCCCTTGTTGGCTCGTGTCTATGTTGGTTCGAGATGGAGGGAATACTATATCACCTCTCCATGTGTATGTGTTTCTAGCGTGGTCAGGCACCACAAAGACTCTTTCTGAAGTCTCATCCAGGTATACAACCTTTCCAGGTGTATCCGGATCCTTGAACTCGTAGATTATGATGGAGCCTACCTCGCTAGGTTGTTCCATTCTGTACCTCCAAAATGCTTCGTCAGTTTCTTTATTCACAAACAACTCTATGCTTCTGTTATCCTGAGGGGTCCAATCTGGAACTAGTACTCGTGTCAGTACAGATTTCCCTCTAGGTGTTCTAGGTTCTTCTAACGGTTCCTTTCCTTGTGCTCTCGCATCCGTCTCTAAGTGAATTACGCCAAACTCATTCGTATTGTTTGGCTGCGTACTTAAGATATACATCGTTCCTTCCTTGTCTATGTACGCGTCTCTCTCGAATTTCACCACTAGACGTTCCAATCCAATGGGTTGATCCGGGTTGTGCATTTGCACCACTTGTCTTCGCAAACCATCCTCATAGATGCGAGCACCTAAGCGGTTGGTCCGGAGAAATTCTAACTGAGTCCTATAGGGTCCTTCTGGTCTTTCTAAGTATGCTACATTTCACCCTCCTTCTGGTCTTTCTGTGCTAAATGCCATTTCTGATTCACTCGTATCTGAGCTCTCGTAGGGGTAATTAGTGTTCAATTGTTGAGCCCACGATCGTGCAGTAGTTCCTACACTTGCCTCTGATGATCTAAGGCTTCGTCGGTCTGACTTACCTATGTGTTTGCCCGATCTAAGGTTCATTAATTTTCTTCCTTGCACGCTCAGTACACTCTCAGATCGTCAATGATTCTTTGATCTTTACTTGATTCTTTTTAAATTTCTTTAGATTCTTGTCTTGATGTATGCGTCAGGAATTCGACTTTTTGTGGTACTTTGAGTTCTCGTTCCGTCAGATTTATGTTCTTTCCCTTAAGTTTTCGTATCACACACCTTTACTTTAGTCTTGAACTTGATAATGTTAAATATCTTGAACTTGAGGCGTTCCTATCGTCGTTAATCCTATCCACAATGCTAATGTTTAGCTTAAGCTAAGAATTGACTGAGGAGGTTGAGTAATCTTCCAACCTCGAGTCAGCTTTTCTGGTTGCTCTGATGCCCAAGAAGCCGCGCTTCCCAAGCTTTATGCCCTTCACTGCCTTGCCTTGCTTTGATTTGATTGCCCTTGATTATCCTTGCTAGACCTACCAAAATTCAATGTTTAGACCAATTTCACAAATGGATGATTACGCACCTAAGTTTATACACTTTTAAGTCCCTTAACTTTTGGCAAAAATTTTCTTCCCAAGGCCCCCTTTCTTTCCTAGTCCCAACTATGTCAACCTCAAGAGCTTTCTAACGAGCTATAAAGCTCAAAAAACGGACTTCGGATGAGAAAGATATGAGCGTTCAGGCTCTGGGGGGTGAAAACTCACAAACAGGTTTCTCTTCGATTATGAGCTAAGGGGTCTCCTATGAGTGCAATGATCCAAAAATTTTTAAAAAATAGCCCCAAAATTGGTCAAAAATCAAACCCTAAAATTTGCGTTTGGGTGAGCAATCGTGATGGTCTGAGATGATCGCGATGGTCTGGGACCGTCGCGATGGTCCAGGCGAACCATAGCGATGGCGTGTGTGCGAACCGTCGCGATGGTCTGAAGTGCACAATCGCGATGGTCTAAATGTGAGCAATCACGATGGTCAGGGTGAGGCGTCGCGATGGTCCGATTGAGTGAACAATCGCGATGGCGTCAGTCAACGGTCAACGTGAACCGTCGCAATGGTCCGATTTGAACCGTCGTGATGGTCACAGATGCGATGGCGTGAGCCAAACGCGATGGTCCAAAGTTTGAGCTGTCGCGATGGTGTAAGGGTCTCGTCGCGATGGCGTGGCTAGTGAGCAATTGCGATGGTCTAGCTTGCCACGTGGCACTATCGAGGCGATGGCATGGGCCAATCGCGATGGCATGGGGTCGACGGGATCGTCGCGATGGTCAAAGACTGTCGCGATGGTTCAAGTGAACCGTCGCGATGGCGTGAGACCGTCGCAATGGTCCGGCCGAGCCAATCGCGATGGTGTGACACAATCGCGATGGTCTGAGCCAATCGCGATGGTCCACCAAAGTGTGAATTTTGGAAATGCAACAATGGATTCCTAGAGGCGCAAGGGTTGCCTACACGCCCATGAACTCGCTTACCTCAAATTCTGAACTTGGCAGACCATCGCAATGGTCTGACACAGTCGGCAATTTCTGATAGAAAGTGATTTTCTTACCTTTTTGCAGCCTTCCTGATGCACTGGAGCTCTGTACCTGCAAGAAAACTCAAAAACACACAAGTACACACAAGCACAAAAGCTCTCTCTCTCTTGCACATGCACAAATGAGGGGAAATGAGGAGAATGGCCAGTGGATATGGTGATTCTTTTGATTTTTTTGGAGATGAAGATGATGATGCGGTGATGAAGATGGAGTGTGGAGGAGGTGAAAAACACTAAAAGCTAACTAAAAACAACAACAAAAACTGAAATTTTTACCTTCCAATGCCACTTCTTGCTATACTCTTACCATCACACATTTGTCCTAGACTCGATCCTCGGCAACGGCGCCAAATTTGGTGTTGCTCTAGCACAATGGTGAGAACCACATTAAGAAGCTCCACCTCCTTAATGTCAATCTGCGGAAGAGATAGGAGTGATATGAAGATCGTGAATGTGAGATGAAGTGAGAGTGAAGGTGAGAAGCATAGAGATGCACACACACATACACACACTACAAAGAGACAAGCAAGACACAATGGAAGGAGAGAAATCAACTCTATTACTCAAGAACACTCTTACAAGCTCAAAATAGCTCTAAGCTCTTCTCTACTCACACAAGCTAACCTCAAAAATGAGCTCTCTAGCTCTTTTTATAGTTTCTAGACTAGTTTTGACCGGTTTCACATCTAGTGACTGGCATAGTTAAAAAATAGGTCCTATGCACTATTTGAGAGGGTAAACGGTGTCTAAAAATAACCAAAATTGATACACTCATTCTACCTAAGCTCCTCAAGCTTGAGGACTCCTCGGCTTGCACAAAATGGAGCTATCAATTAAGAAAAGGGTTTTTCTATATTACATATGTTACAATTAGTGATGAAAATCACTATTGAATGTTTTGGGAAGTAATTATAAAACATAAATCTTCAAAAAGTTGATTCGACTGACTCCTTGCTCTGTCTTTACATGCTTCCGCGTCTTCTATGCCTCTAGCTACTGCTACTACCAACAGCTAGTCATGCCAATGGAATTGTACACGTGTTAATTGATAGATACATTTATATTTTTCATCTATGTATTTTCTGCTAGTCTACTCCAAAGTCTGTCAACTTGTCAAGGGCATATCTCAGTCAATACTCCGCCAAATTCAGTGATTCAAAGCTTGTTGGATTCAACTTAAAGTCATCTACATGCTGACAAAGTTTGAAGTGATATCATTCAACCAATTTAGAGAAATCGTCGTCGAGGTGCTCACTGGTCTATCTCTGCTACAGTCCTAAAAGGTCGGGGGTATACCAAATCTTGCTAAATTAATTTCTCTTAGCATAGTTCATTATTTTACATCATTCTACTTGCAAATGGTAGCGTACTAAGCTAATTGAATACCCCTAGAAGGAATTTTATCAATTGCTACTGTGTTGGTCACACTGAGCAAAACATTGAGCAGGTGTCAAGACCAAAATAGAAGGTTTTCTTGACTTTGTGACTTCCAAAGTTATCTGTTTTGATTCAATCATTGCACACTTCATTTCCAAAGGACATAGGCCATTTCTTGGTGTCATTGGAAAGCTAAGGAAGTCTACTAATCAAGTCTGAAGCTAAAGAGGGCTGGTACAAAGCAGGTTTTAGCAGTACCTACTCAATCTCTTGGATCATCCATCCATCTTTCCCAACAGTGGTATCACAGCAAATAAGGTAAAATGGGAGATGGTTTTCCTTCATTTATTGACAAATTGGACATGAACAATTATCAAGCTTGGTCTCTAAGGATGAAGACCTACTTACAAGGAAGGAGTCTCTATGGATACACCTCAGGAGATGAGGAATTGCCCTCATTCAAAGCAAGAGGTTTGCCAACCAAGGAGGAACAAGAAAAACTCAACACATGGTGTGCAAGGGATGCATTGGCAAGGTCTTATTTACTCAACTCTATATCTGACTTTCTTTTACCTCATATCAGAAATTGTAAGACTTCCCAAGAGACTTGGGAAACCTTGTCATCATATTTTTCCTCCAATATAAGGGCTAGGAAAAATCAGTTGTGGATTGAATTCACAACACTAAGAAAGCAACCTAAGCAAGCTATTTCAGAATTTGTGACCAAGATCAAAGATGTTGCAGATCAGTTAGCAAGCATAGGAGAAGAGATTGAAGAAGAACAAATTGTAAGGCAGGTAATCAATGGAATCAAGGCTGATGACAAGTGGGAAAGCTTCACCACTGCAATGGATCTCTACATGGACATGCACACTCTAGACCTTACAACTCTCATGGGACAACTATTTACACATGAAGCAAAGCTTACCAAGAGTGGAGATACATCCAAAGGTAACAACTCTTCTGCCCTATACACTGATAGGAAATCCAAGGATAAAGGCAAGAGTAAAAAGGTGGAAGATGAAGGCTCTACCTCCCAAGCCAACTATGCAGGGAGAGGTAGATCTTCAAGAGGAAGGCGCAGAGGAGGTAAGCAAGGTAGGGGGAGACCCTATAACTCATCACCATGTAACATTTGTGGTTTATCAAATCACACCACAGATGAGTGTTACAGGAATTACAAAAATCAGAGAGGAAGAGGCTACCAAAGAGGTGGGACTCTGAGTCTAGAGGAAGGTTCAACCATCACCAAGGCCACAACAACAATTACAACAACAACTACAACAACAATTACAATGGCAACTACCAAGGAGGATTCAAAACTAGAAGGGACTACAACAACTACACAGAAGAGCAGGATGACTCTCTTCTGATCATGAACATGACTTCAAAGACAGGTACAAATGATGATCACTTATTTTACATTGATTCAGGGTGTTCAAATCATGTGGCTGGTAATGTTGCATTACTCTCTGATCTTGAGGAACCAAAAGGTAAACATCAAGTTCAAACAGGTGATGACACAAAGCATTCAGTGGTTAAAGTTGGTAATGTTAAGACTTGTGATGGTAATGAGAATTTGTTAAGCAGGGTACTCTATGTACCAACCATTACAAAGAACTTAATGAGTGTTGGTCAGATTGTAGAGAAAGGTTTGCAAGTCAGATTCAATCAATATGAAGCATTTGTGGAGGACCCAAGACATGGATTCAAAAGGATAGCTAAAGGAGAAAAATCAGGTAGACTTTTCACTTTTGAGTTGGAAGATACAAAGAACATTGCATTATACAGTTATAAAGATCAAACACTTTCAGAGCTTGAGGTTTGGCACAAGAGATTAGGGCACATAGGAGAAAGGACCTTGAAGCAAATGTGCAGGGACCAATGTGTGCTTGGGATACCTAATGTATCCAAGCAATATATGATTTACAAGTGTGGTGCTTGTCAATTTGGTAAGTCTCACAGGTTACCCTTCTCCAAGAAAGGATATATGCATGAAGACTATCTAGAGCTTGTACACACAGATGTATGGGGACCTAGCAAAGACCCCTCAGTTTCAGGTTCAAGGTACTATGTGTCTTTTATTGATGATTATAGCAGATGGACTGTATTATACTTTATGAAGCACAAGGATGAGGTATTTAATTGTTTTAAGAAATATCTTGCATTAGTTGAAAATCAGACAGGAAGGAATTTGAAGAGGCTAAGGTCAGATGGAGGAGGTGAGTACTTCTCCAATGAATTTGAGGACTTCTTGCAGGACAGAGGCATCAAAAGAGAAATAACCACAAGGTACTCTCCTGAACAGAATGGGGTAGCTGAAAGAAGAAATAGGTTAATTGTTGAGACAGCTAGATCTATGCTTAATGAGAAGAAATTACCTAACTATCTATGGGCAGAGAGTGTTTCTACTGCCACCTATCTCATAAGCAGGTTACCATCAAAGTCACTTGATGGTATGACACCATATGAAGCATGGCATGGTAAGAGACCATCATTGGATCACTGCAAAATTTTTGGATGTGTAGCATATGTACACATTCCTTCACAGGTAAGAGAAAAGCTAGATCCAAAGGCTGAAAAATGTATTTTCATTGGATATGATTTAAATAAAAAAGGTTATAGGTTTTATAACCCTACCAACAAGGGATTTATGGTAAGCAGAGATGTGATCTTTGATGAGAATGATTCTTGGTATGAGAATGAATGCAGGAAGGTCAAACTACCCTATGATTTGGAAGAAGAATTTCCAAAACTTACAAAGGAGGAACCTACTCAGGATGTAGACTCAAGTTCAGATGATGAAGACACTATCAACCTTGAAGAGCTCAAGGCATGGAAGTCCAAATGCAAAATGAAGATGAAGAAGCTTGAGGACATACCAGAATCTTCAACTCAATCAATCAGAAGGTCTCAAATAGAAAGCAAAAAACCTATCAGATATGGGTATGATACATATCTTGTTACTAAACATTCAATTTATCTTGCAAAGGATTTGTCAAATGAAGAACCAGGTTCATATGAAGAAGCAATCACCAAATCAGAATGGAAAGAAGCTATGGATGAGGAGATTGAAGCACTCAAGTAGAGTGATACATGGGAGTTAGTACCCAAGAAGGACTCCATGAAGGTAATAGGATCTAGATGGATCGATAAATTGAAAAGAAATTCTGATGGCACAATTAACAGGTACAAGGCCAGATTAGTAGCCAAGGGTTTTGCACAAACCCAAGGCATTGACTATGAAGAGACATTTTCTCCTGTGGCCAAGATGCCAACAATCAGAGTGTTGGTTAGTGTGGCTGCATCAAAGAATTGGAACATGTACCAATTGGATATCAAGAATGCTTTCTTGAATGGATGGATTTCAGAAGAGGATTATATGTCACAACCTCCTCGCTATGAAGACCCTAAGAAGGTAACTTATATTTGCAAATTAAAGAAGGCTTTATATGGATTGAAGCAGGCACCTAGGGCATGGAATTACAGGCTAACTACATACCTCCAAGACCAAGGTTTTGTCATGAGTAAGGCTGACACTTCTCTGTTCATTAAGAGAAGTAATTCAGAGGTAATCTATCTTTGTGTTTATGTTGATGACATCATCATTACAATCAATGATGTCAATGGAATCAGAAGCATCAAAAGCCAGATGATGAAGGAATTCAAGATCAATGATCTTGGATTATTGAAATTTTTCTTAGGACTTGAATTATTCTACACTAATTCAGGGATATGCATTACTCAGAAGAAGTATGTATAGGACATGTTGAAGAAATTTCACTTGCAGGATGCTAAAGCAGCTAGCACTCCAATGGAGGTGAATCTAAAGCTAAGTGCCCATGAAGGAGATGAAGTCCAAGACATTACAGGTTATCAAAGTATGGTGGGTAGCTTGAACTATGCTACCTTAACTAGAATTGACATTGCATATGGAGTTAGTGTGCTAAGTCAATTTATGCACAAGCCAAGGATACCTCACTTAGAGGCTGCCAAGAGAATATTGAAGTATCTCAAGGGTACACAGAACCATGGTTTGTATTTTCCTTATACTTCAGATATTGATATAAAAGTCTATTCAGATGTAGATTGGGTAGGATGCAAGGATGATAGGAGGAGCACTTCAGGATACATTTCTTTTGCAGGTGACAAACCAATTTCATGGTCCGCAAAGAAGCAACCAACTGTTGCATTGTCTTCTACAGAGGTAGAGTATAGAGGGCTAGCTAATGCCACTCAAGAAGCAATTTGGATTAAGCTTTTGTATACAGAATTGGGCCTATATACTAGGCCTCTTGTATTATCTTTGGAGATAATACAAGTTCTCTTCACCTTGCAGCTAATCCTATCTATCATGCTAGGACAAAACACATAGAAGTACATTACCATTATGTAAGGGAGAAGTTGCTAAGAAAGGACATTCAGCTGACTTATGTGTCAACCAACATGCAATGTGCAGATTTGCTGACTAAAGCTTTGGATGGAACCAAACTTTGCAGGTTCAAATCTATGATTGGATTACAGGATATACTTGAAGATTGAGAATGAAGACTTAAGCCAAAATGTTTGGCTTGAGGGGGAGCTGTTGGTGTAAACCACAAGCCTACACATTTGGCTTGGAAGATATCATGAAGACTCTACATGCATGAAGAACCATAGGAACATATGCTAGTGATTACTTACCACTTTACCTCATTGTAAAAGTCAATTTGACTTAGAATCTTTTGTAATCACCTACCCAAATGATTCGTGGAAAAGGTAGTTCACTTGATTGAGAGAAAATCTCCAAGTTTTTAGAAGCTTGATTAGAGGGAGCCAAGAATTTGAATTTGAATTCAAATTCTTACACATTTCACATAAAAGGTGAACATGAAAAGTCGCGAGTAGAGATATCACTCCGGAGCTTCATTCTACTGTCATTGAGTGTGTGTGAGGACTACTCCATAGCCTACACCTCTCTACAACATTAGGCAATGCTAGTCATGCCAATGGAATTGTACACAAGTGTTAATTGATAGATACATTTATATTTTTCATCTCTGTATTCTATGCTAGTCTACTCCAAAGTCTATCAACTTGTCAAGGGCATATCTCAATCAATACTCCACCAAATTCAGTGATTCAAAGCTTGTTGGATTCAACTCAAAGTCATCTACATGCTGACAAAGTTTGAAGGGATTTCATTCAGCCAATTCAGAGAAATCGTCGTCGAGGTGCTCACTGGTCTATCTCTGCTACAGTCCTAAAAAGTCGGGGGTATACCAAATCTTGCTAAATTAATTTCTCTTAGCATAGTTCATTATTTTACATCCTTCCACTTGCAAATGGTAGCTTACTAAGATAATTGAATACCCCTAGAATGAATTTTATCAATTGCTATTGTGCTGGTCACACTTAGCAAAACATTGAGTAGGTGTCAAGACCAAAATAGAAGGTTTTCTTGACTTTGTGACTTCCAAAGTTATCTATTTTGATTCAATCATTGCACACTTCATTTCCAAAGGACATAGGCCATTTCGTGGTGTCATTGGAAAGCTAAGGAAGTCTACTAATCAAATCTGAAGCTAAAGAGGGTTGGTACAAAGCAGGTTTTAGCAGTACCTACTCAATCTCTTGGATCATCCATCCATCTTTCCCAACATGTATGTGTGTATGTGTGTATGTGTGTATGTGTGCATGTATGTATGTGTGTATCTTTTCATGCATGTGTGTGTATGTATTTGTGTTTCTATATTTTTAGGAGTGTTTGTGTGTATGCATGTATTTGTTTATGTAAGAATGTTCTTATGTATATATGTATATGTATGTGTGAATATTTGTGTATGCATGTGTATGTGTGTGTATGTGTGTGTATGTGTGCATGTATACATGTTTTATATACTCAATATGCGACCCTCAACTTGTCACAAATTATCAATGGTGTTGTAAGCTGTAAGGCACCCACTATGAGGAGATGCCATTGTTAGATCTTGAAAATTTTCAGAACCCTAACTTCCAAGTTAGATGAGATCTAAGTTTGACCATTTATGGTAATATCTGATCTTTGTGAGCCTAGCCATTAGGCTAGGTAGGGCATAAATGTATAGACCATTGGGTTTCCATTTAAGGAGAAAACAAAGGCCTTGTGGTGTCATGCAGTTTCCCCATAGAACCTTATGGGGGTAGTGCAGAGGGGGGCTTGTCCCCTTTTGTGGGATTCAGGGAGCCTATCCCCCTAGCCCGTAGGGAAAAGATAGTAGAACTTCTATTCCTGGAATATTATGAGATTATATACTGTCCTTAGTATTTTGTCTCTCCTGATGGCATTTATATATATCGACTCCCATTACAAAATCTATCAAAGCATGGCCCATGTGTAGCTCTACATAGCATTGTGCACTAGTAAGCCCTTCATCTAGTGTCTATTTAGATCACCATCTAAGCTCCATATTGGGAGTGAACAAGTGGATAGCAGGAGCTTTGTAGTCTCATTGCTCTTGGCAATTTGAGAATTTGGGTTCTCTATCTCTTAGTCCATATCTCTCTTTGTCTAATTTTTTTCTCAACTCTATGTACTGGTCTATTCAATTGTGCTATTATTTCATATAGTATATGTGTGTGTATATGTGGGTGTATATTTGTGTGTATATATGTGTGTGTATCTGTCTGTATGTGCGTATATGTGTGTGTATATGTGTGTATCTGTGTGTATGTATGTTTGTATGTGTGTAAGTGTGTATGTATGTGTGTATCTATGTTTGTATGCAAGTGTGTATGTTATGTGTGAATGTGTGTTTATGTTTGTCTATATATGTATATATATGTGGTATTCATATGTATGTTTTTTAATTTATTTTTAATTTGTATGTTTCCTTATAATTTTTTATATGCATTTTGATGTGTGTGAATTTTTACTAATTAAAATAAATAACTAACAAATCTCAATGATAAATAAACTAATAACTTGAACCGCTACAATGGATATGAAACCAAATTGCATGAAATGCCCTAAGTCTAAATGTGTTGACACAAAGCTCTGTAGACCTTATTTCCATTGATTATTTCATTTCCAATTACTTGAACCGCTACAATGGATATGAAACCAAATTGCATGAAATGCCCTAAGTCTAAATGTGTTGACACAAAGCTCTGTAGACCTTATTGCCATTGATTATGTTTAAGTAATGAATTAGACAAGTGGAGTAAGAGAGAACGAGTGAAGGAGTGAGAGAGATTAAGAAGAAGAAGAAAAATGGATAAAATAAGTATCAACTAGTGAAAAAGACACACTATCTACTTTGTTGTTGTGTATGTATATGTATATGTATATGTATATGTATATGTATGTTACACGCATGTATGTATGTATGTATGTATGTATGTATGTATGTGTGGGCATGTGTATGTATGTATATGTATATGTATATGTATATGTATATGTATATGTATATGTGTGTGTGTATATATATTCACATTACACACACATATATGTATGTATGTATGTATGTATGTATGTATGTATATATATATACATACATATATGTATGCATGTTTTTGTCTACATGTATCGAAAGAGGCTACAGAGAGCTACGTCGTGGTGTGCTCAGTTGCTCCAAATGCCAAGGGAGTGAAAGCACAGAGAGAAACCTAAACAAAAACTTGGAGAAGAAGATGGAGAAGCTAAACTTGAATAAGTCCCAATCAAGTTATGAGAGTTGGGACCAAGTCTTATTGATAAGTGACTTTTAGGTCATTTCAGCATGTTCACACATGGTCGATGACCAAAAGTCATAAAAATAATGTAAATGCCTATAACTCCCCAATTTCGGGTCCATAAAATATAACAAAAATGTGTCTGGAAAGCTCTCGAAGAGAGCTTTCAGATGGAAGGTTTCAAAATATACAAAAGGAGAGTCCTTGGGGACTTTATACCCAACAACCTCCCACTTAAAGGACCAAGGAGGCTCGTTTAAGCTAAGTAACTTCCACCGTCTGTATATATAGCTGATGTTGTGCCTTGGGTAGACACTCCATGAGAGTATTGACCTTGATCAAAGTGATCAGGCCATCCTCTAACACCTCTCTATTGAAGTGGTATCTCACATCAATATTCTTTGTGCGATCATGAAACATGGCATTCTTTGCCAAACATATGGCACTTTGGCTATCCCATCCAAGAACAGGTGCCTTTTCAGGCATCCCAAACTCATTGGACATGCGAGCTAACCAAATGGCTTCTTTGGAATCCTCTGTAGCTGAAATATATTCAGTCTCTATAGTAGATAGTGCAACTATCCTCTGAAGTCTAGAGCACCATGAAATAGCTCCACCTGCAAGGATGTATACATAGCCACTTGTGGACTTGCGTGTGTCCACATCAGCTTCCATGAATAAATCATAAAATCCTTTGAACTCTAATGGACCCTTTCCATAACATAGGCATTTACCTTTGGTCCCTTTAAAATATCTCAAGATAGATTTGAGTGCCTCCCAATGAGCTCTACCAAGATTAGCCATGAACCGGCTTACAACTCCCATTGCATGAGCAATGTTTGGCCGAGTGGCAACCATAGCATACATAAGTGAACCACAAGCTAATGCATATGAACACTCTTCATGTAGTTACCTGCATCATCATCTTTTGGACAGTCATCCTTGGAAAGCTTAACATGTGGCTGCAATGGCACTCCAAGAGACTTAGCATCAGCCACATTAAATCTGTTGAGCACTTTTTCGATGTACTTTTCTTGGGATAAATGAAAATTATGTTGCTACCTTTTCCAAGAATGCCGCACATAGCATGAAAAATGTTTTATCTAAACTAGTCTCTTGGTATACATGTAGATATACACATCAAGAATGATTTCTTTGCATTGGTGTAAACATCGTTAAAGCAATATAAAAATAAAATATTCAATAAAATAATATGAAAATTAAAGAAAATTTTAAAAATCAAAACCAAATCCATCATATATATGCATCAATATGTGTCGATGTAGACATCGATAAATGAAAAAATAGTTTTTTCCTCGCCCTTATAGCAACCTCTATATTGGTAAAAATATGTGTTCATCGGGCAAATTAGCACTTCACATCAATAATTTTTTTGCCCACAAAAGTAGCAATGCCCATCGTTTTTAGTTCAATTTGCATTAATCTGTATTTTTCTTGTAGTGAATAACATGTATCTAATTCACCTCTCAAATCATAGATTCCCTATTAATTTGCACTATCATCTCCCTTGTTGCTAGCTTGGTCCATATCCCATTTATATCTATTGTTCCATAACACTCCATTATATAATGTCATGCATCCACATCTATCATATCCTCTTGTCCTTAGACACTATCCATAGTCGCTTCTTATGTCCTTAACTTTACTTTTTGATGTTCCAAACACCAACATCTATTGAAGCCCATTGCATTTTCCTCCCGTTTTTACTATCATCTCCCTCTTCCTATGACTTGCATGAGGATTTCCATTATTTATACTCATACAATTTCATCACCTAACGTATATCAATAATATGGAGGCATCTCTTCAGCCTTCACTTTTTCAGACATGATGAGCATCTAAGATAAATTGTATTGCTATGATAAGAAAGTGCTAAGACTACAAAAATTCTCAAAGAAATAGGAAGAGGTAGTAGAATGAATAAAAAAATAAAATTTACAAGTTGAACATATATCTAATTAAGAATAAGGACTTAGCCCCAAATATGATAATGCCCTCATAAGTAAAATAAAGAATAACTTTAAGAGAACAATTTCATTCTTACACAAGAATGCCTTCCTCAAGAAGAATCTTACACACTATTGATAAAGATAGAGCAAGTACAGGGGGGAAGTTTCTTCGAGTCTTCAAAAAGTATATTTAATGAATCATTCACGGATTTTAGTGTTGGGACTACTAGAATTAGTTGGATGTAGAAGTTATATCCTATTCATCATATAATATGAACTAGAACACTCCCTGCATGAATCCTGAATGAGAACAAAGAACATCTAATAGATGTTTACATAAAGGAGGAAAAAGGTACACCAATAGAGCATAAAATACTAAGAGATGGGAAACATTTTGGGGAAGAGAGAGTTCAAGGTCCCACCTTCCCCATCCTAAAAGTATTTTAATTCACGGTGGCATACACCCTTACTACATACAGCCCCATCACAATAGTGATCCTTAATGAGAAGCAAAAATGGTATAAATGTTTTGAACATGTGAGGGACATAAAGCATAGCATATAGAATACTGGTGATTGAGATATTATCATAAAGGTAGAAGAAGATAACTTACAAATGACACAAAGGGTAAATGCAAAATTCAAACATGATATTTTTGGATGAAATATTTTGAAGACGACCACTTCCATAGCGTGGAATTGAATCTTATCATGCAATCTCAAATAATTATGAGATAAAGAAGATGTTACAATCAAGGCCATAAAAAGCATGCTGAAGATAAAAAAATTTGACCAATTTCCTTGTGGTGTGTCAAGCGTGGGACATGGCCCAAATTTTTATGAAAATAAAATTATAATTAGATAAATATCATGTTCAAATTATACATGAGACTTCTTGTTTTGATTTCTCAGAGCAACCATGGGCACAATCATTTTCAATAAGCTTTCACTCTAATGAACTTGTACAAAAATTCAAATATTACACACTTGAGCTTGGAGATATGGTCACTTGAAGTCCATTGGCCGTAATCTTATATTTATGGTTAAGTGATGGTTCTTTCTTGTGATCACATATTCCCCACACTTATCTCTGCTTCCCACATGCATATTTGTTTTGGATGCACCTAATTGACATCGAGGTCAGATTTTCATATAAACTGATTCTCGAACATAGATAAGTAGATTAACAAATAATTAGTTAATTATATTCAACCTCCTTGCCTACTTTTCTATAGAGTCAAGTGACCTTCTCAAGAATAGCTCGAGTAAATATAACTAGAATAGAAAAATAAGTATTCACAAACGTATATTTAATCAATTAATCATTGCATTATCGTATCCCTATACCGACTCCGGCAAGAAGAAACCTCTACAAAGAGGTTTTCTTTAAAGCATTTATAACATAACAAGATTACAAGAATTTTAGATCACACTCTTTTTTCTTTAAAGGAATTTTAGTAGAGACTACTCTTCCAAATTCTAATTAATAGAGAATATAGTTGTACAAGTGAACGGACCTAGCACCCATGGAACCCCCCGTATCCCACAAAGCAAGGGCCACTTAAATAGATTACTAGAGAATTTTACAAAGAAGGTTGATAACCCTCTCGTCCCTGTCATGTGAGGCTGACTTGGTTTTGATCTTATTGTTCTCTAGGAATAACACTCTATGATTTCTAAAGAGTAGGGGCTTCTTACAATTGGAAATTGTTTTGTCTAAAAGGAAAAGAGATTTCTCGATCGACCATTCTTTAGGAGGGCTTCCAAAGTTGGTTACACACCTCCTTTACTTGTCAATCCGCGGAGACGTGAGGACCGGTATGAAGACCACGAGCAAGTGAAGGCACAAGTGCGTGAGTGAAAGCACACAAACATGCACACACATACACACACACGCGCACAAAGTAAGATCAAAGAGAGGAACAATGGAAAGCTTAGATTGCAAAAGAGTTCTCTTACAAAAGTTCTATTCTCTAACAAGCTAACCCAAAAATGAGCTCTCTAGCTCTTTTTATAGTTTTTTGACTAGTTTTGGCCCTATCCAGACCTAGTGTCCGGCCTAGTTAAAAATTAGGTTCCAGGGCTTATTTGAGGGCTCAAACGAAGTCTAAAAATTATGAAAATTGGTACGATGGTACTTCTAATACTCCTCAAGCTCGAGGACTCCTCGGCTTGAACAAAATGGAGTTACTAAAAATAGATAATGGTATTTACAATGGTTTTTAGTGATGAAAATCACTATTTTTGTAGGGGATTCTTCTGAAAATTTGACATACACTTCTTGGAGCTCCCTACTTGCTCCCTTTCCTCGTGTGTCCACCTTTTGATGTGCTTCCATGCTTTGTCCTTGACTTTGAGCTTCAACACTCCCCCCCCTCTCGAGTCTGTCGTCCCTGACAGACCCTTGTTGGAAGGGCTGTTCCATGTAGTGCTGTGAGAGGTGGTGTCCATCCGTTGTATGAGCTGGTTCCTTGGATTCCAGCAAGAATGTGTCGTTGTGAGCTTTCAAAACTGCAAGTTGCTCAAAAGAGGTTGTCAAGAATGATTTGGAGCAACTACTGGCTTCAATTTGCTTCCGAGATATGGATGTTGTTCCCATGACGTCCGCTAGCTCTTCCAAAGATGATGTTGAGAGCAGTTATGCCAACTACTCATAACCCATAATGAATGATGGGTAAGTGTGTCTGTGCCTGGGTTGAAAAAGGTATGTGCCTTGTGCACGGCCTTGTAATGTAGCCCTACGCATGCTTACTTGGAAAATGCATTGGAAGAAGTATGGTGCAAAAATTGCGGGTCTTGAGCTAAGTGCTCAAGGGTATGCTGACGAAGAGGTTTCCTAAACTATCATGGTTATGGTGTTTCCAGAGTAAAGATACTTACCATGGAGAAGGTTGATGGATGTTTGTCTCTTCGTGTTGTACACTCGGCCTTTGGGATGGAACATTGTTGATGAATGTCCATGTTGCTTGTCCACTGATGAGATCTTTTGAGTGGTGGATCTCCTCTCCTCTTTTCAAAGCAGCATTTGTCACTAACAATGTGCATTTTTGAGCTTGGGCTCATGCACGTTCACTTCCCTATATTGCCACTCAGAGGAATATTGGACACGTGCCGGTTTCTAAGAGATTACCATGCTGATTGACATAGACCATTCACCAGTGCTACTGTCTCATACTGGTTCAGGAAATACTGAGAATTAAATTGCTTTATATTCCTTGGCAAGCAACATCGGGTAACTACACCAAGTTGAGTTTCACATATTCTCTTTAGCTCACCATATGCAGGAGTCTTCACCTCTAGAACTACCCTTTGCAGATATCTTCTTGTATGCTCTGGTACATGAAGTAGTTAAGCATCACTCAAGTTGCGGACCTTCAAGCTCTTCATTCCTACCATGGTAAGAGAAAATCATAGTTGTAGATGCCATGTTCATGCCAAATGCTTGTCATCTACCAGATAAGGCAGCAATAATCTCACTGTTGGCCGAGACACACTTCTATCCAAATTGATAAATGCCTAGTAATCAACAGTTCCACCTTCAACTAAGCATGACTCATTCATGTTTCATAAGCCAAACCTGGGAACAAGCTCTCTACCGCTTTTCTCTCTCCCCCTTTTTTTTTTTTTTTTTTTTTTGAGGAACACAAAAGTTAGTATCAATAGAAATGTTTGACATATGTCACTGTGCTCTTGTGCATGGGATTCTCAAGTGTGTCTATGCACGGCCGTGTAATGTGGCCCTATATTAATGCATACTTTGGAAATGCATAACCTGAATGGTGCAAAAGACAGGGTTGTGCAAGGAGCACATGGTTGTTGCTCGTTCGAGGCTTTCGATGTTATTTGCGGAGGTTGATGCCGACCTTGGTGGAGGTATCCATTGAGTCTCGAACTGATGTAATCCTCCTTATTGGAGTCCATTTTAGAACATCATTTTGCACTGTAGAGGTCACTTCAGGCGTCTTTCTCTTTGGATGCTTTCTGAACTGTGGTATCCAGTGTGGTTGACGCTTTGGTTCGGTGGAGGCTACTTGCACTTTTGGCTTCCAAGCCCATATCCTTTTTGCATGTCTTCCTACTAATGTTGAAGAGCTGATTTGATCTTCCTTTGGTCTCTGTACGTGGTTCTTACCCTTTTCTCTTTTTGGCTTCTTTGTTGAAACCTTTTGCATGTGGGAGAACAAAGGTTGTTGTGGATGTAGGAGCTTCTTAGGTACCCACATCTGTAATTGCCCTTGTTGAACTGCAGCTAACTTCTTAGGCACCCAAACTTGTTGGATACCTTGTGATTGAGCTTGTCTGAGCTGCTTCCTTCGTCTTCTGGCCTGGTTGGTTTGCATGGATGGGATTTGTGGGGGCAAGGCTAGTTGTTGCTCTCCTTTGCGTACCCATATCTGCTTCATGCTCGGAACTGCTTTTTTATCGAATGGTGTCTTTCTATTTGATGTAGCAGTTGTCGTGAACGGTTGTGTTTGCTTGTGTGGTGGACTCACTACTGTGGCTACTTGATTCTTTGGAGAAGAAGAAAGATCCACCCGCCTTCGAACCTGGTCTTCCACGATTGACTCCTTCTGCATCATAGAGCTTTCGACACATACAACATCTTCTTCCATATGATTAGTCTTGGAGGAACTAAGAGAGTGTGTGGTGCCATGATTTAGGAGCATGCAATTCTCTAATTCTAATGTAATGCATTGTTCATGTACCCAAACTTGAAGAATTTGACTTCTTAGGTTTAAGTTAACTACATGGTCATAGATCCAATCTTGACCCAAGACAAGTGGTTCTGTAAGGTTCTCATCTTGACATACTAGCGCTTTGACTTTCATTGGAACATCTTGAAGGTAGATGGGAAGTTCCACCTCGCCCAAACAAGGGGTTTCCACACCTCCCAATCCTATGAGATAAGCTTCTATGGGATTGATGTTCAACCGCACGTCTTGGCAGTAGGAAAGTCTAACTGCACTACTTGCTGCACCTGAGTCAATCAATGCTTTCACCGTCCTTGCACCCTTCCCTTGTCCTATCTCTATGGTCACAAAGGGTCTTCGGTCAATGACCTGAGAAGTCGCTATGCCTGACTTTTGGCACATATCCATGTGATATTTTGGAGCTTTTGAGTTGACATCTAGGCCAAGTCGTCTTAACTTATTTCGCCTTATGCGCTCTCTAGCCTCTGCCTGTGCTTCTTCTCTCACTCTTAACTCTTCTTCTTTTCGTTTCTTAGCAGTGTTGAGTCTCATTAGCATGTCCTCTGTAAGAGGTTCTTGATACAACTTGACTCTACAACCACTAATATAGTTTGGCAAGATATCACCTTCTAAAGTAGCCAATTGAACCGCGCCACTAGTGGAAATTCTGTTAATGATCATGGGTCCATATCCTCGTTTTTCCAACTTACGGGCATGTTGTTTCAGTGTGTAAACCAACACTAGATCTCCCTCTTTCAGTCCCTTATCCTTAATGTGTGCATCGAAGTAGGCCTTTTGCCTTTTCTTTGCAGCGTAGATGCCTGCAGCCGCTCGTAGCCTTGTCTCACCTAAGCGTTCTAGATCAAAGATCCTAGATGACAATTCATGTCCATTCCACTCATGCTCTTGTGCTACTTTTAAAGCAGGGATTAAGAAATCCAGTGGTAGCACCGCATTCTGTCCAAAGACCATCTGAAATGGGGTGGCATTGAGTACTGTTTTGTAGGCAACTCGATAAGCCCAAACAGCATGATGAAGTTGTTTGTCCCAATCAGAGCGTTTATTATTTACCAATTTTGTCAATACGTTACAAAGGATCTTATTGGTACTATCGGCTTGTCCGTTAGCTTGTGGGTGATAGGGGGCAGATTTCTTATGTATCACCAAGAATTCTTGGAGAATATTTTCAATGACTTCATTCAAGAAGTGTGTGCCTCTATCGCTCACTAACTCTATTGGTAGCCCATATCTCGTGAACACATTCTCGAATAAGAACTTAGCCGTCGTCTGAGCATCATTCTTTGTTGTGGCTTTCACTTCTACCCACTTGGTAAGGTAATCTGTGGCTACAATAATATACTCTGCATGGGAGTTTCTAGCAGGGGGATTAATAGGACCTATGAAGTCTATGCCCCACTTGGAAAATGCACGCCCTCCCATCATTGGCCTCAAAGGCATCTCGTCTTTTCTAACTGGATATTGTGCACGTTGGCATGTGTCACATTTCTTCACATAGGTATGTGCATCCATATGAAGAGTGGGCCACCAAAGTCCTGAGAATAGAATGGTCTTAATCACTCGGTCAGGACCAAAATGTCCACCTGCAACACCACTGTGTGCAGTCTCTAAGACCCTTAAATAGTCTGATTAATGAACGCACAGTCTTAAGTAACCATCTTTACCTCTTCGGTATAGGTTCTCTCCTACTAAGGCATAGCCTTGAGCCTCTTGCTCCATATTTCATCTTCTTGCTAGACTGGCCTCTTTGGGTAATCTTCCCGATCTCATAAACTCTACCAATGGAGCACTCCACTCTGGAATTAAAGACACTTGATAAAGGGTCGCATACTCCACTGGGGGTCTCTCTCTACACCTTGGACAATTCTTAATCCACTCATGTATTTCTTTGTCCATGCTAGGCCAATACACTCCTAAACGCTTTAGATTCTGCAATGTTCGTTGTTTAGAATAGTGATTTCCTAGCATTCCTTCATGGGCTTGCTGCAACCAACTACTATGTTCATCATCCTCCACACAACAAGCTAATTCACCCTCAGTATCTTGTTTGTACATGCTTCCTGCTAATATGTGATGTTTTTGTGATTTTACAATTTCTTCTTGTGATGTTTTCACATTCTTATTTGCAGGGCCAAAGGTTAGGACTGGTACCAACTTATTTGCCCATTTAGGAACAACTTCTAAATTGAACAGATAAGCATCGGGTAATTCTTTAGACACTCCTTGCGGTGACTCTCCTGAAGTGATGCGAGAAAGGTGATCTGCCCGAAGGTGGGTTCTACCTTTCCTGACAACAACTTCAAAGTCATATTCCATTAGTAAGAGGAACCATCTTACTAAGCGTCCAGTATTGCAAGGTTTATTGACCAAATATAACAAGGCTTGATGATCAGTAAAAAACTTGAACTTGTTGGCCAATAAATAGTGTCTAAACTTCTTCACATCATATACCATGCCTAAGCCCTCTCGCTCAGTGGTGGTATAGTTCCGTTCAGCTGCAGTGAGCTGTCTACTAGCATATGCTATGGGCAAATCTAAGTTTCCTTCACTTGTGGGTTGTGCTAGCACACATCCTATGGCATGATTGGATGCATCCACATGGACATGGAATGGTTTATTCCAATCAGGAGTGGTGAGTATTGGTGCCGTGCACAAACGTTTCTTCAGTTCGTTGAAAGAATTCTTGCATTCGTCGTTCCACTCAAAATTAGACAACAAGGCATAAAGGGGTCTAGCTATGATCGCGTACATGTGGATAAACCTACGGTAGTATCCACAATGGCCCATAAAGGCTTGTACCTCTTTAATATTCCTTGGCCTTGGTAGTTCCGCTATGGCTCGTACCTTATCTTCATCTGTTGAGATTCCATTCTTAGAAACAATATGCCCTAAGATTTTACCTTGACGCACCATAAACACACACTTTTCTGGGTTTAGACACACTCGATATTCTCTACACTTGTTGAAGATTTGTCTGAGCTCAGGGATGTGAACCCTTCTTTCTTGGGAATGAGCACATAAATCATCCACATACACTTCTAAGCTCTTTCGCAAGAACTCTTTGAAGACATGACACATGAGCCTTTGGAATGTTGCAGGTGCATTGGTGAGCCCAAATGGCATCACACAAAATGCAAAGATTCCCCACTCGGTAGCAAAAGCTGTTTTGTGTTGATCTTCTGGGGCAATGGCGTGATTGTAACCTGAAAATCCATCAAGGAAGCTATAAACTTCCTTGCCTGCAACACGCTCCAAAAGGTGTTCTGTGATTGGAAGTGGATAACTATCTCTAATCGTAGCGGCATTAACTTTTTTAAGGTTAATACACACTCGCAACTTCCCGTTCTTCTTGGGTACCACAACAATGGGGGACACCCATTCGGTATGCTCAATCTCATAGATGAATCCGGCTTCAATCAACCTATCAATTTCTTCTTTTATTTTTGCTGCATAGGTATCATTATATGTGTAGGGCTTCTGTTTGGTGGGCTTAGCATCAGCAGTCATGGGGATAGTATGAGAGCAAATTCTTGGATCTACCCCTTTCAAGTCTCTATAGTGCCATGCAAACACATCCCTATATTCCCTTAATAGAGCTATGAGCTCCATTTCTTCTCTTGCGCTTAGGTCATCTCCTATATATGTGCATCTCTCTTCGTTCTCTTCAATGGTCACTACAATCTTCTTGGTCTTTTCTTTATTATCATATGATTCTCCTATGATGGCCTCTCTCTTAGGCATTCGTACCAAAATTTTGCGGTCGTCAACTTCATATTTCTTGAAGTTTTCTGGTACTTCAAACAATGATTCCTCCTCTTCTTGTTTCACTGCTTTTCTTTTCTTTTTCTTTTGACTACTCTCACTTCCATCCTTTGAGTTTACTGTTTTAATACTTGTGAGAGGTTCTTCTTCTTTCTGGGTGAACACTCCTATATCTTCTAGATAGTGCTGCTCTGAGTTAAAGCAACTATCCATCACAATGGACTCCAGATCATCGTCATTCTCTTCTTCTTCTAAGACATCACTAGGGTCACATTCTTCTAGCAAGGGTTGACACATGAAAACTGAGATATCATAACCCTCCTCATCACAATGAGGTGTCCACTGTTCCTCATTGACAACAATATCCATGGTGGCTAAGATTTCTGGCCAGCCATGAGGCTCAAACTCCTCATCTGGAAAGATCATCGGTGTGTAGGCTGGGTCTCTAACTGGTCTATCTCCTAGCGAAGTTCCTTCTTCTCTTGCCTTTAACCGTTTTTCCTCTTCCTTTGCGACCTTGCACATCCACAAATGAGTATCTTCATGCAGCCATGATGGATCAGGTGAACTTTCAGAATGCACAGAGATGGAATCTTCTTTCGCTTTGTGGATAGAATTCCACTGTAGGGGTGGTACATCTCTGAAGGTGTAATCCTTCAAATTGACCTTGGTGGTGACCCCTAAGTGCTGTAAGTACAAGGAATTAGTTCCCCAATCCTGTACTATTTGCAATAGTCGTAGGAAGGGTCTTCCTAGGATCATCTCATAGACATTATTTTTCTCAAAGTCACATATAGCAAATGTGTGCTCAAACTCTACACCACAAGTGGTTAGAGTGATCCCTTCTAGCAATCCTAGAGGTCTTTCAAAATGACCATCAGCCATTTGAAGCTTCATTCTAGTTGGTCTTAATGTGGGCTTGCCCCATTGCTTCCACAAGGAGGTGGTCGCAATAGCAACACCAGCACCTGAATCTATGATTGCTTTGGTTGTGTAACTTTGGTAGGTGATTGGAAGATAAGTATTACCTTCTTCACCCTCACACATGTCCCCTATTTTGTCTAGAGGTATCTCTGGTACCCTTTGCTTGGAGCCCGCTTTTGGCATGTTGGAATCAAGTTCTGGAACCTGATCCTTCACATGATTCCAAAGCTCAGGTTTTGCTTTGAGCAGCTCTTCTACAGTGAGATGACACTGAACCTTAGTGTTCTTCACGACATCCGTGTTCCTTGGAACCACTGAGTCTTCATTTCTTACTAGTATTGTGGGAGCTCTAATCTGGAGAGATTCAGATTCCCATGGGCCTGGAAATTGAGGCAGTTCTTCTAAGGTATTAGATTCAAAATCTAACCTTTCGTCTTCTTGTTGTTCTGCTTCATCTCCGTAAATAGATGGAATGTCTTGGGGAAATTGATCATGAAGATCATCAATCTCAGGAATAGGAGGGGAATTACCCTTCTCCTTGGCCCATTTCTCTTCTTGTATTTCCCGCAAGAACTCTTGAGAGTATTGTTGAATTGAAGGAGGTATTCCAACATCTGTGGAATTAGGAACATAAGCCCCCATTGGTGGTGAGCTTCCTCTTTCAATAACTGGTTGAGCCTGTGGAGGTAAAGAGACTTGTGGTTTGTTTACCAACTGCTCTAATCTTTCTAGTAACCCTTGGAAATGCAAATCTGGTTTGACAGAGTTTGTCTGATTGAACTTTTGACTAGTATCAAGTATAGCTTGAGCTTGTTCTACCATTTTCATGCACATTTTCATTCGTTCAATCTCTAAATCCGCTCTAGGGTAACTCTTGTCTAGATTTGCAGCTGTAGGCCCTTCTTGAAGTCGAGCCTCGTAGGCTTTGAACATCATGTCCAAGCCTTCTGGGGTTGGATCTGCAAGAACAGACCCTGGTTGCGGTCTATTTACAATGGGTGGTGGGGTGGGATGAGGTGGAGTGGATGGAGTTTCAGCATGCGAGGGGCTTTGAGATGCAATGTCTTCTATTTTTGTTTTCGCTTCTTTTAAGCTTTCTTCTAGTTTCGATAACTTTTTATTCCACTTGCGATTGGCCTTCTCTCTGGTATCCTTCCATGTTCTTGTTTTCCTCTTACTAGGCTCTCCTGTTTCACTCGACTCTGATTGTTCTGTTGGTTTATCCTGTTTTAAGGCTTGTGCTCTAGTGACAGCTTGTATAGGAGCCACATTGCTACTACTTGAACTTGAATCTGCCACTAAGCCCACCACATTAATGGGTGTAATCTTGGGTGCACTGGAGGGGTTTCTTGGACAATCTCTGGGGAGATGGTCTTTGCCACAATCAGGACAAAAAGCCTGTATTGTGATAGCATGTCCTTGACCCGGAGATGGTGGGTGGGGACAGTCACGAATGAAATGGTCACCATGACATCTGAAACAAGATCCTCTAGGGGCTTGTGGTCTCATTTGTCTCAACTGGGGCCTAGGGTTAGGATGTGTGTACATGACATTGGAGTATTCTGGCTCCCAATTTTGCTCCATAGGCGGTGCCTCATATTGATACGAGTAAATCTCACTATGTTCAGGTGACTCTGTGTAATAAGCATGTGGACTACCTTCATGGGAGTAGTCTGAACTATGAGCGTGAGAGTCATTATCTGGTATCAATGGGATTAATGGCACCAAAGCTCTATTTGGATTTTCCTCTCCCACAGCATATTTGACTGGAATCACGTTGGCTGGAGCTGGTGGTTGGTTTCCCAAGACAGGTTGTGGCCTATATGGTACCTGATATTGCTGTTGTGGTCTATAATATGGCTGTTGGTATTGGTTCTGATACCTACCTTGTGGGTAAGGTTGCTGATAATTCTGTCTAACAGCCTGCCTATTGTAGGGACAATCTTGAGCCGTGTGGTTTGTGTATTTTCTCTCAATAGTGCAATATGGAGCATTCCTTTCTCTAATGTTTTAGTTTTGCATTGGGCATACATTAGCCATGTGGTCGCCCCCACAAGTATAACACCGATTCAATGGAGTGACTCTCTGTGTTTGTTTATTTTGGACTCCCAGCTTCTTGGCAACTTGCTCAGCTATCTCTTCTATTTCTGTGGAGATCTTTGAAGTATGACTAGTAGAACTATCCGAATCTTTGTAGAGTTTGGACAATCCTAACTCCTCACCCAAGTTATCTTCTATGTCTATGCACGTCCGCACACACTCTTCTATGGATCTAGGATCTTTCAAGTACACATATGATCTTAACTTGGTGCTCAGTAAGCCATCTAAGAACAAAGCCACTTGTTTGGCCGGAGTGGGTAACTCTAGAGCAGGGCATCTTTCTAGATACTGTCTGAATCTTCTACCTGCTAGTCGCACTATTTCTTGGGGAGTCTGCTTGAAGCTGTGGATCAAGGATGATGTGTTATGCCTGATACCACTCTTGGAAAATTCTACAATGAATTCATCTAGCAGTTGACCTATATCGTGATAGCTGCTTCTACTCAATGGTTGAAACCAAGCTAAGGCAATGCCCTTAAGGGTCAAACCAAATGCCTCGTACTGGGTGAACCAGTCCTCAATTTGTTCGGCTCTCAGCACTTGTTTGTACTCGGCCACATGATCATAAGGATCCCCTGTCCCATCAAAATAGTTCTTCATTGCCTTGATCACTTGAATGGGTCTAAGGGTTCTTGGGTACTCTCGGGGTCTAGGCAATGGAAAATCTTGTTCATCTCTTTGTTGCCTATGTGCTTGGTGTCTCTCTCTTTCAGGTCTTTCATTTTCAAATCCTGACCTATTCTTGCCCACGGTGTGTGCAAAACTGACCTCAGGTCTCTCTCTAGTTCTTTCTCTCTAGGCTTCATGAGCGAGGGATGATCCTACTCCTTGGAGGCCATGGTAAACATTGGATCTTGGTGGGGGGAAAATCAATTCATTCTTCCAAGTATATGCATGTCTATCATGTTCTGTTACCAAGAAAATTTTCTCTGATGTGTTATCCAGGTAGACAACTTTGCCTGGTATCTCAGGATCTTTGAATTCATAGATGATAACTATGCCCAATTGGCTAGGTTGATCTGGCTTGAACCTCCAAAAGGCTTCCTCTGTTTCTCTATTCAAAAATAGTTCTATGCTTTTGTTGTCTTGAGGGATCCAATCCGGAGTGATCACTCGGGTCAAAACTGACTTACCTCTAGGAGTCTGGGGTCCTTGTCCTACGTTTCCTTGTTCTAGGTCTCCTATTTCATTCTCAGGAATGACATTTCCAAACTCATCAGTCCTATCTGGTAGGTTGGTGACCACATACATGGTTCCTTCCTTATCAATGTATGAACCCTCTTCGAACTTGACCACTGGGTGTTCAAGTCCAAAGGATTGATCTGGATTTTTGAGTTGGACCACTGATCGTCTCAGACCATCCTCATAGATGCGAGCACCTAATTGGTTGGTCCGAATATATTCCAACTGTGTCTTATAGGGACCTTCTGGTGTTTGTAGATGGGCAGTCCCTGAGTCACCTGCAGGTTTTCCCATACTAAAAGACATTTCTGAATCACTTGTGTCTGAACTTAGTAAAAGATGACCACTTAGTTGTTGTGCCCAAGACTTGGATGTATGGTTGACACTAGCCTCAGAAGATCTAATGCTTTGTTTATCCTTGCCTAAGTGTCTACCAGATCTCAGGTTCATAAGCTTTAGTCAAGAGTCCAAATTTTCCCTTTGGTATGGTTCAAAATTCTTTAGAGCCCCCTTGGTTCCCTAGTCCCACCTGAGGGTCAACTTCAAATTATCCTATCTCAAAATCAACGCATTATTCTTGAAAGAAACAGTTGAGATCGTGTAGGATTTGAAACGAGCTTTCCAACAAGCTATAGAGCTCAAAAAATGAACTTTGGATGAGAAAGTTATGTCAAATCAGGCTCTTGGGGGTCAAAACAGGCAAACAAGACCTTTGGAGAAAATCGCGATTTTGTGAACTTTCTGAAAATCGCGATGCTGTGAAGTCAAAAAAAATTGCGATGTTGAGCACAAAATCGTGTTTTTGAAAATCGTGATTTTGAGCAGAAAATCGTGATTTGAAAATCGCGATGTTGATCACAAAATCGTGTTTCTGAAAATCGCGATTTTGATCATAAAATCGTGTTTATGAAAATCGCGATTTTGAGCAGAAAATCGTGATTTGAAAATCGCGATGTTGATCACAAAATCGTGTTTTAGAGAATCTCGATTTTGACTCAGAGAATCGTGATTCACAAAATCGTGTTTTTGACTGAAAATAGTGTTTTCTCAGAATCGTGTTTTTGACATGAAAATCGCGATGTTGAGCACAAAATCGTGTTTTTGAAAATCGCGATTTTGAGCAAAAATTCGTGTTTTCACAGAATCGCCTTTTTCACAAAATCGTGTTTTTGGCATGAAAATCGCGATTTTGTCATAGAGAATCGTGTTTTTCTCAAAATCGTATTTTTCGCTGAAAATCGTGATTTGTGAGAATCGCGATTTTGAGCAGAAAGTCGTGTTTTTCACAAAATCGTGTTTTTGCTGAAAATCGTGATTGGTGAGAATCGCGATTTTGAGCAGAGAATCGTGTTTTTTGAAAATCGCGATTTTGAGCAGAGAATCGTGTTTTTTTTGAGAAAAAACACAGAATCGCGATTCTTTTCAACCAACTTTTAGGCGGGAAAACTGAAAATCGTGATTTTTCAAAAAATTTTGAATTTTCACAGAATCGCGATTTTCATCATAGAATCGCGTTTTTTGGCGGGAAATTCAAATTTATGAGCGCCGGCTATGGCGAGCTCCGTATGAGCAGAAAATCATGAAAAAAACACAGCGCTTGCTCTCCCTTGCACCTCCTAACTCCTTCCCACACAATAATGCATGAAAAATGGTATGAAAATGGTGAAAATGCACTAAAAAACAAGAAATTTCTATGAAGAAGAAGATGGAAGAAGGTGGAGATGATGATGATGATGAAGATGAAGAGGAAAAAACAGAAAATGAACTCAAATGACAGTTTTTTTACCTTCCAACGTCGCAAATCTACGATCTTACCATCACAACGCTCGTCCTCGAAGCACTCTCCCCGGCAACAGCGCCAAAATTTGGTGTAGCTCAAGCGTAAGCACCACCTCCTTTACTTGTCAATCCGCGGAGACGTGAGGACCGGTATGAAGACCACGAGCAAGTGAAGGCACATGTGCGTGAGTGAAAGCACACAAACATGCACACACATACACACACACGCGCACAAAGTAAGATCAAAGAGAGGAACAATGGAAAGCTTAGATTGCAAAAGAGTTCTCTTACAAAAGTTCTATTCTCTAACAAGCTAACCCAAAAATGAGCTCTCTAGCTCTTTTTATAGTTTTTTGACTAGTTTTGGCCCTATCCAGACCTAGTGTCCGGCCTAGTTAAAAATTAGGTTCCAAGGCTTATTTGAGGGCTCAAACGAAGTCTAAAAATTATGAAAATTGGTACGATGGTACTTCTAATACTCCTCAAGCTCGAGGACTCCTCGGCTTGAACAAAATGGAGTTACTAAAAATAGATAATGGTATTTACAATGGTTTTTAGTGATGAAAATCACTATTTTTGTAGGGGATTCTTCTGAAAATTTGACATACACTTCTTGGAGCTCCCTACTTGCTCCCTTTCCTCGTGTGTCCACCTTTTGATGTGCTTCCATGCTTTGTCCTTGACTTTGAGCTTCAACAGAGGGCTTCCAAAGTTGGTTGCACACCTCTCTTTCCATATTTTACAGAGTCTCCTCTTATAGCATTCCACACTATTGAGGAACATGTGATTGCCTCACCCAGCAAAGCTTGCTTCCACTTGATTTGTCCCTGTAACAACATGTTTCTCTCAAGGGCCCACCAAATCGATATTAATTTGGGCCACAAATAGAAGCAGTGTCCCAAGTCCTCCATGCCACGAAGGCATCGTTTGCACCACCGGGGGACCCTCCAAATTTTGCAACCTTTCTATATTGCTCAAGATTCCACAGTGTACGATTTGCCACATAAGCATATAATTTTTTATCTTGAGGAGGGGGTGCCAAAGGGATTGGAACTTAAAGTCCCACCTCCAGCTTAACCAATCTAGACACCACTTCCTATTGAGCATGACATGAAATTCCACATCCTTCTTCAATCTGAGAATTTGATCAAGGCTATTGCCATTGTGCCATCTCAGATCCTCAATGTGAGAGGAGTTCTAACCTATGAGGAGGAGAGTCCTCAAGCATTCCCAAGCATTGAATCTACTCTGCAATAGATGTCATTCTTCATAGTCCACTCTTTTCCCTGGATCAATGTCCTATGATCTAATCCATTGACAAGTTTCTTGGTTCTAGAGGTGTTTCCACAAACAAAAGCCTTTATTCCAAAGCTTCCTAGATTTTTGGAGGTTCCAAGACTCCACACTTTTGATGCCCTTGATAGGGAACCAAATTGAATCATTTTGTCTAATACCGACCACCCATTTCCAATCTTCATTGATTCTGATAAATTGTTTAACCTTGTTCCAACTCTTCCATAGAGAAAAAACCAAGCTTGGGCCTTTGGGAGTCACCAAAAATAGGGAGCACAAAATGGTGAGAAGGTCAAGATCCTTCCACCCCCAGAGACCCACAAGCTTAAGAGCACTCCTATTTCTAAAAATCAGCTTGACCCAAGAGGCATCGCTATTTCTCCACACTTTAATGATTTTGTTGCTAACTAATTGTCCATTCCTTTGATGTCTAGAATGCCCAAACCACCTTGATCATTTTGGCTAATGCAAGTGGTCCATTTAATTTTGGGGATACCCCTTCTACTACGGTCACCCTTCTAGAAGAAGTTCCTAAAAACTCTCTCCAGTTTGAAAATATCTTGGCCTTTTGGTCTCCAACAGGAGAGAAACTAAAGCATTAAGGAGAGAAGGAATGTGTTAATCACCATAGCACATCCAGCTAGATTAATTTACATACCTTTCTAGTACATCAGCTTTCTCCCGAGCTTTGAGAGAGACAAGTTCCATCGCTACCTCATCGAAACATTGAATCCCATCAAAATACCTAGGAAGTGGAAGATTTGACCACTCGGGATCAACTCACAACTGTGGCCAATAAGGAATTGAGGAGGATGCCCAACAACTACCTTGAAAGCGATTTTAGAATGATTTATCTTGGATCCCAAAGCCTCAAGAAAAGTATTCAAACAACTGGTCAATGTGTAACATATCATTATGCACAAAGACATTAGTATCATTAGCAAAAAGTCTCATGATCATCTAATCTTGATTGAGAGGTATATTGAGGCCCTGAATACGACCTAAGTGAACTTCATGGTTAACAAGGCAGCTCAGACCATCGGCCATGATAGCAAGGAGAAGAGGGGCCAGTGGGCACCCTTGTCAGATAGAAAATTTCAATCTAATCGGTTGAGAGAGTTGATCATCGATGTTTATTTGAGCATGAGTTGCATTTCCCAACAGAGTAGAGATCATCTTAATGAATTTTTGGCCATATCCCATGTCTTTCAGCGATTAGAGAATGAAGTCCCACTCGAGTCTGTCATGAGTTTTGTCAAAGTCAATCTTAAGGAAGAGGACATCTTGCATTGATTCCTCAGGAAAAGCTAGACCTTCCAAACATCAATGATAGCCTCGAGGATAGACCTTCCCTTAATGAACCCTTTTTTATCCTCACTGATCCAGTCTCAAAGGTGATATGTAATACCATTTGCAATTGCTTTTGCTAGGGTCTTGTAACCAATTTGCAGCATCGTAATTGGCCACCAATTTTCGATTCTATTTTTGGTTCCTTGTTTGTGAATGAGCTTGATGATGCTCTCATTGAGACATTTGGGAAGTGTGCCAAAAGAAATAGCCTCTCGCCACACCAAACATAAAGGGGTGGCCACCACATGCTTGAAGGTCTTGAAAAACTCATTGGTAAGGCCATCTAACCGTGGGCTCTTGCCATTAAGAAAGAAATCAATTACCTCGAGAATCTCAACATGCAAGTTAGATGGCGCTCTTGTTTTTGATATACATTTTTCATTAAATGTTTTAAAAGTGTCAACGCTAATCGAATCTACCTTCGAATAGGGCAAGCCTTTATACACACACTTTCATTCATCAACATGCAATGTGTTTCTTCATGTGCTAATTCTTTCGTCTTTTTACTCACTTCTGTTTGCAAGTTCTCTCTCTCTCTCTCTCGGCTGACAAATTTGCAGCCTTTACTTTACTGGGTGTTCCTTTCTTACACCGTTACAAAATGTTAACTCAAAGCGGAGGTCAGATAAAACAGTTCACGTTTTGTACTTGCGGAAGAACAGATAATTTGAGTCTGCAAAAGAAGTGCGCCATAGTACGTGCCGTATTAAATTTCGTTTGGGCAACAGAAAGTACGCACATGAGAGGACATGCAAGAGTGAAGTGCATAGTCTTAAGATACGCAGATTCCACACGTATAAATACTCTGCAACACGATGCAATATTTCCAGAAGTACATTTACTGTTATATTGCGGCAACCCATCATCACGAGCGCACATAAGTTGACACAACACCGGTTACATGACAGACTACAGTAAGAGAATGCGTGAGGAAATGTACGCAAAGTTCCTCTTGTTTGAGTACACACGTGACACAAGTGTGTATAGTCTGCAACACACGTGTGCATAGTGATGTATCTACTATTAGCTTGCGGCAACGTATGAATAAGTGCGCAAGCATGTACGATACTTCAGAATGTAGTTCAGACTCCAGAGTCCTTGACGTATCTTCACGTCATGAATATACGGCAACGCATGAGGAGATGCTCGCCACTTCATAGTCTCGAATTACACACAGCATATGCATATTGCGCAATGCGTAGTCTGTAGCACAATAGTAAATACAGAGGTTTTGCTGGAGTATGACATCATGACAATACGGCGACTACACGTCAATGCGCCATAGCCTTTAATTATAGACGGCGCTGCAACAGGTGTACGGCTCTAAACTACGACAGTGCATATCGGAACGTCATATCTGGAAGTACATTGCATATGCAAAGTCTTCAATGCTAGTTGCAGCAGCCATGTATCTCAACAAAGGCTGCCCTCATTTGATTTTTTTTTTTTTTTTTTTGGAAAATAACAGGAAAATTAAATTACTGAACGCGTGTACATCCTGTGCAAAGGGCAAGAGCCACTTTACAAAAAACAGCTACATGGAGCACAACATAGTTACAAAGATAAAAACATCTCAAATCTTCTCTTAGAATACAATATGGAGATTAAGAATCTCCACTGAGAAGGTTTCTTTTGGGTAACAATTATGTGGATCTCAGCCCTCGTAGAGGGGGCAGAGGTGATACTTGCAATACATTTCATAGACGCTTTCTTTAATCTTGAGGGAAGGGTTGACAGGAAATTCCCATTACCATTTCTGAACACAACATTATTTCTGCTCAATCATATCGGCCAGAAGATGTGTCCTCTCCAACAATTCCACATCAGCAGGTCCATGTTTCTGCAGCATCCAAGAATGACATCTTTTATGGAAAGCCTTGGGAAGTTGTTTGTCCTCAGGTAATTTTCCACAGGGTGCCAAAAGTTTTTGGCATGATTACAAGAACAAAACAAGTGGGGAACATCTTCTTGCACCTTGCCACAGAATGTACAGTGCCCTCCATTATCTATAATTTTCCTGACTTTGGGGCCTATCCAGAGACCATTGTGAATCATCAACCATTGCGAATATGAGTGCTTGCTACAATTTGGAAGGGCCCACAAAGCTTTGAATCTATAGATCCATTGGTGGTTGGACCAATTGGTGTTCCATCTTTCATTTAATCTATCCCTGATTTGCTCCATTGTTCCTCTACATTTTTTGAATTTCTTGTAGATGATATCAGCAATTTTGTTACTCCTGTAACAGTTTATCTTTTCTTCAATGAAGGATCTGTGCTTCAACAACACCTGCAAACAAGAAGAAGAGATGTCAGTAGTCTATAATCTGCTAGGTGGTTTTGATAGTCTTGTCTCCCATAAAGTCCATCCATGAAACAAAGCCAGCTTTATGGCATTTGTGCTCCTTAATGGAGAGGCTACATTGTCTCCATTAGGTTAACCATCCCATCCATGGAGATTCTTATAAAAAAAATTCAAGAGGGAGGTCAAAAGATGGAGTAAATGCACACTTAGCCTTAAATGCCAACCGGGGAGATAAGGGAGACAATTATATCCCACAATTGGATTTTAGACCAAGCCTTATAATTTGATAAAAAAATTTCCACAGTTTCTCTTAATCAGACACAACCCATATATCCTTACTATCCAGACTTCTGAGCACCCATTTGGCAGCCATGTTCTCAGCCATCTTCAATGGGTTGAGAATCCCAAGACCACCTTGATCTTTGGGAAGGCAACAAATATCCCAAGCAATCTTTGGCACTTTCTTGTTAACATTATTTCCTCCCCATAGAAATCTTCTAGCCAAAGAGATAGCTTGACCAATCTGTTTCTTAGACGGAGACCAACAAGATAGAAAGAAAACAAGTTTAGGTAGTACATAGTGATTTAGAACAAAACATCTATGGGCAGGGAGTTGTTGACATCATACCAAAAGAAAAGGTGCTTTTTAAATTTATCCAAAACCCAATCCCACCGTTGAGAAAAAGACACATTGAAACCCATTGGTATACCAAGCAAACAAAAAATATTCCCATCCTTAAGAATATTGCATCCCAAAGTGGCAACACATTCAGCCAAAAAATTATTAGAAGATTTAAAGCCTGTTTTACTATGATTCACTTTAGAGCCACTAGCAAGAGAGAACATATTCAAGCAGTCAAGAAAATTTTTTGAAGAGAAAGAATCAGCACTAGTCACCATATTCATGTCGTCAGCGAACATCTGCAGGGCAAGGGGGAATTAGGGATGGAGATACTTTTCATCAACCCATTGTCTAGAGCATCCTTGACTAGCCAACCCACGGCATCACTAGCTATGGCGAAGAGGAGAGGAGCTAATGGGAAGTCTTGCCTTATGGACCTAGTAAGCTTGAAGGGCTTTGAAAGGTGACCATTAATAGCTATTCTAGAGGAGGCATTACCAAACAGGGTTCTAAAAAATTTGATGAATTTCCTCTCAAACCCAATATCATGCAGAGATTGTGATATGAAATCCCATTCAATTCTATCATAGGCTTTGTCAAAGTCTATTTTGAAAAAAAAAATTCTTGACCATTCTCTTTGGCAAAATCAATTCCTTCCCAAAGGGAAATGATAGCATCTAAAATGTATCTACCTTGAATAAATCCTTTTTGCTCAAGTAAAATGAAGAACTTCATCAATGGCCTAATCCTTCTGGCTAGGGCAGAGGCAAAAATCTTAAATACAGAGTTTAAGCATGTAATTGGTCTCCAATTATTGAGATCATCTTTGTCACCTCTCTTGTGAATGAGTTTAATAACTCCTGAGTTGATGTGGCCAGGGAGATATCCTTTACTAGAAGCCTCTTCCGACACAAAAAGGAGAAAGGGAGTGAGAAAGTCCTTCAACATAATAAAAAACTCTTTTGTCAATCTATCAAGGCCAGGAGATTTACAAGGCTTTAATTTATTGAAGGTTTCTTTGACCTCACCAGCAGTGAGGGGCAGGTCCAAGATGGGCACCAGGCTCTCAGGAATCATTTTTTTCCTTTTTAAAGCAATGGTAGCTCTGGCCCTCTGGATGCCCTCCCCCCACTTGGGAGGCACAGAGAAAACATCCATAAAAAAAATTTTTGCCTCCTATAAAGACTCTTCAATGTTGATAGTATGCTCACCATTTCTTTTTTTAATCAGAGGGATGAAGTCCTTGACTTTACACTTTTTCATCAAAGAATACATATTCTTGTTGTCCCTATCCATCTTCTCACGCCAGAACTCCTTAGAGGTGGCAAGAGAGTAGCTAGCTTCAAGATACCTTTCCTTGCTCAATCTCACAGTAAGGTCATGATACCCTTGAGAGGTAACATCGAGCAAATTCAACTTGTTCACAAGAGACTCTCTTCTCTTGGCACGATTCTCCTTAGCTTTTTTCTTAAAGCGGGTAAAAAGGTGCCGAATGTCTTTAATGGCTTTTTCGGAGGCTACACAAGGGGATTTATTTATGTGAAAGTGATAAGCAAGTATTCTCTTAGTCTCCTCTTGGATACAAGGCAGTCTAAGGAGGTTAACATCAACATGAGGCCATCCAGCCTTAAAGGTGTTGGAGTTAGACGTCTGCGGAAGCACGCGAACAGCACAAGGAAGAGGAAGAAGCTTGGAGCACAACACACAAGACTGAATGTATTACTAGAGAATGTACAAAGATAAGTAGCCCATTAGGGCAATAGGCGTATATACAAGCCGGGGGAAAAAAACCTCCTAAAGAGGGAAAAAAGTGCCCCGGCGGTCCTAGAGTGTTCACACACATCACTACCTAAATATATCAACAAATCCCCCCTGGGAGTGATGCGGTGAACAAGGAGCTGGCACTTATGTATAAGGAAGTGCCGAGCTATGTGGAAATCACTCCACAAAAGGAAGTAAGCCCAAAGCTTTGCGGAAAGCTTCAAACTTCTCCCTAGGCAGAGCCTTCGTGAAAAGGTCTGCAATGTTCTCCTGCGTGGGCACATATGCCAAGCTGATCTCCCCAGCAGAGAACCTCTCCCTGACATAGTGATAATGCACCTCAATGTGCTTAGTGCGAGCATGGAACACAGGGTTCCTCGCAACTGCCAATGCGCTCTGACTGTCAGTGAAGATGGTGGTGGCAGAAAACTGGCCAACACCCAAATCAGCCATAAGGCATCTGAGCCACACACACTCAACAGTCGCTGTGAAAGCTGCCCTATACTCAGCCTCACAACTGGAAGTGGCCACAGTAGGCTGCTTCTTGCTCAACCAAGATATACATGAGCTACCAAGCATGAAGCAAAAACCACTGGTGGACACACGAGTGTCATAGCAACCAGCCCAATCTGAGTCAGAAAAAGCATGCAAATCTGGCGGTAGTGATCCCCCCTTGGGATAAAACAACCCAAGTAGCCGAGTACCACTCAAGTAGCGAAAGATGCGCTTAACCGCTTTCCAATGCGTGACTCCTGGGCAATGCATAAACTTGCTCATCTATGAGACAGCAAACTGAATATCTGGCCGAGTAATGCATAAGTAAATCAAGCATCCAACAGCCTGCTGATAGAGAACAGCATCAAATGCATCTCCAGCATCATGAAGACTCAATCGTAAACCTGTCTCCATAGGAGTGGCAATAGGCTTACAGTCTTCAAGGCCAAAACGCTGCAATAATGTGTCAATATATTTTGTTTGACACAAAGCCATTCCACCATCAACTTGCATAAACTGAATGCCCAAATAGTGATGCAAATGCCCCAAATCAGACATCTCAAATGAGGCATGCAAATCAGCCTTGAAATCAGCAATATGCTTCTCAAGAGGACCAGTGAGCAGCATGTCGTCTACATAGACAACAATTATCAAAAGCACATCATTAGCACGCTTAACATATAAGGTGCTTTCAGTTGGACTGTTCTCAAAACCATGTGCAATCAGATAGGCATGTATTTTCTCATACCAAGCATGTGGTGCTTGCTTTAAACCATATAACGCCTTCTTTAACCTGCACACCTGGTTTTCATGCCCTTTCTGCACAAAGCCACGGGGCTGAAAAACATACACTTCTTCATGCAAGTCACCATTCAGAAATGCTGTTTTAATGTCCAACTGATGTACATTCCAACCATGATGGGCTGCAAGTGCACAAATGCTCCGAACAGTAGTCATACGGCATGTAGGTGCAAAGGTCTCATCAAAATCAATGCCTCTTTCCTGCGCATAACCCTTTGCAACAAGCCTAGCCTTATACCTGTCAACTGTACCATCAAGTTTACGCTTCAGCTTGTATACCCACTTAGTGCCAATGGCCTTCTTGCCAGGAGGCAAGTCACATAAAGACCATGTATCATTCTTCATTATAGCATCATATTCAGATTGCATAGCAGCCATCCAATTTTCTGAATTTTGTGCTTCATCAAAAGAAACAGGCTCATTCTCATCACAGAGACTAGATGCAGCCATAGCATAGCAATCTGATGCAAAGGAGGTACTATGAGAGCCTGAACGAGTACGATATGACAAAGGTGCATCTAATTTGCTGTCACGCAAAGTCTGCACCAGCCATTTTGGCATAGTTTTTGCATGTTCAATATCACAGCTCTCATCAACAAGTGCATCATGTAAATCTGCATCAGAAATGGCATGATCTGCATCATCATATGAAACCTGCAAAGGCTGAGAAGTTGCATCATTAGGACCAGCGCTAGCCTGTCCGCCTGTAAAAAGAGGCATCAAAGTATCATACATGTCTTTGGAGCTAACAGATGTCTCCTTAGTACATGAAAGCAATGGCTGAATAGCATCTTCCACAAAGACAACATCACGGCTAACCAGAATGCGTTTAGTCTGTGGATGATACAGACGATAGCCTTTACTTTCAGAACTGTACCCAACAAAAATACATTTTACTGCCTTATCATCCAATTTTCTGCGATGTTGTTCAGGCACTAATGCATATGCCAAACAACCAAAAACACGCAGATGAGCAACAGATGGCTTGTGGTCATGCCAAGCCTCATATGGAGTGATAGACTGCAACGCTTTCGTGGGACACCTGTTCAGTACATATGCTGCACACATGACAGCCTCAAGCAAGAAACTATGTGGTAAAGCCTGACTTTTGACCATGCACCTCGCCATCTCCATGAGTGACCTGTTCTTTCGTTCAGCAACTCCATTCTGTTGAGGTGTATACGGCACTGTACACTGGTGTTTTATCCCACGTTCAGCCAGAAATGCATTAAAATCTGAAGACATATATTCCCCCCCTCGATCAGAACGGAGGGTGCCCATTTTACATGCTGACAGATTTTCAGCCAAAACCAAAAACTGTTTGAAGCACATGAACACTTCGGACTTTGCTTTGAGTGGATATACCCATGCATGCCTGGAAAAATCATCAATGAAAGTCACGAAGTAAAGGTAATTTCCAAAAGAGGGTGTCTGCATAGGACCACAGACATCACTATGTACAAGCTGCAATTTCTGCATAGCCCGAACTGAACCATCTTTTGGAAAGGAAGAACGCTGCATTTTGCCCAAAATACAGCCTTCACAAACGTGTTTTCCAGGTGCCTCAAGTTTGGGCAAAGAGGACACCATTTCAGATTTCTGCAGGCGTAACAAACTAGCAAAATTCAGATGACCAAAGCGTGCATGCCAAAGCTTTGCATCTGACATAGCCTGAGAATCATGAACTGCACATGCCGAATCATTCACAGATTTTTCATAGTCTATGAGCTTATACAGCCCAGGACATAAAATGCCAGAAGCAATAATCACATCGCCATTTGAGAGATCATGGACTGTACACCTGTCATCAACGAATTTCACAACCAAGCCAATCTTGGCTAATGCAGAAACTGATAACAGGTTCTTTTTGATCCCTGGCACAAATAAAGCATCTGACAAAGTGAAAGAACTACCATCAGCAGTAGTCAGAATGATCTTACCAACTCCCATAACAGGATAAGAGGAGTTATTGGCGCATGTGACAGTATTCCCTGTAGGGGCAGGCTCGAGTGAAGAGAAGAAACTGCGCTGCGAGGTAATATGTTTGGTTGCCCCACTGTCAAAGTACCAAACATCTGAGTCTACTGCAGACATGCACTGATCATGAGAAGATGGGTCAAAACTGCAAACAGTAGTAAACGCCCATTCTTCTTCCTGCACAAGATTTGCAGACTCTGTTTTTGGTGTAGAGGCCTCTGCAATAACCATTCCAGCCTCTTTCTTCTTTGCCTCTTTAGTAGCTAGTTTTGGACAGTTCTTTATAATATGATCATTTCCTTTACAGTACTTGCAGAACAATTTCTGCTTTTCTGATTTCTTCTCATCTTTATCCTGGTTCTTCGATTGTGCAGCATTTGCATATTTCTGCTTACTAGTAGAAGAGCTCCATTTTCCTTTGCCCTTCTGACTAGCCAGGAAAGCTTGATCTGCAACACGCATAATGGACCTGTTCTGCCTGGACTGATCTTCCTGCAACAGAACAGAGACTAATTCCTCAAATGACAAGGCATTCGGATTGCCTTTCATCATCAATCGAAGAGTAGAGGCAAAACTCTGATATGAATCAGGAAGGCCATTCAGAACAGTCTGCACAAGTGAGCTATCTGGTATAACCTCATCAGCAGAAATCAATTGTTCCTTCAGGTCTTTGATCTTTGTAAGAAAACTGTCCATCGAATCACCTTCATTCATGTGCTCACTCTCCAACTGTTTTCGGAGGTAAACAACACGAGCCTCATTCCTAGCCTGGTACAAAGTGGTAAGTGTATCCCAAGCATCCTTTGCTGTTCTGCAAGAGCGAATGTGAGGAATAATGGCATGTTTGACAGACAAAGCTATCAATACATGTGCCTGGGCATCTCTGCCATCCCAACGAATTTGCTCTGCAGTAGGTGCAACAGAAACAGCAGCACGAACAGGAATCTGCGGAATATCATCTTCGACACCATCTTCATCAGCTCCAACACCTGTATTTTCAGTACCTGTCGTTACAGGTGTAACAGGACGTCTTTCAACACCCTGCACAATGTTCCACAATCCTTTTGCAACCAGTACATGTCGCATCATATAAGCCCATAATGGGTAGTTGGTACCATCCAACTTATCCTCAACAGCCAACATACGGAATACATCACTGCTTTCAGCCATGGCCGGTGACTAAAATACCTTGATGCAGAAAATTGACTGTATCTCAAAAAGTTGAACAGAACTGCCTAGACGAGTTCTGCTAGACCTGTAGCAGACTTCGAGACGCTTAAACTGGCGAACAGAAACTGGTATATACCTTTGGCACAAAAGGACGAAATAGCCTGCACAAGCACTGCGATAGTGCGTTCGGAGGCCGAAACGAGCTCAGATCGCGATTTCGGCACCGAAGCTGTTTTGATCTCGAAAACACCCTGAGTATGCTCACCAAATTTTGTGCGAATCTGAGACTGCAAACGGAGGAGTGTCGACGGCGCCCTAGAAGAATCAACGACCTGCTCTGATACCAATTGTTGGAGTTAGACGTCTGCGGAAGCACGCGAACAGCACAAGGAAGAGGAAGAAGCTTGGAGCACAACACACAAGACTGAATGTATTACTAGAGAATGTACAAAGATAAGTAGCCCATTAGGGCAATAGGCGTATATACAAGCCGGGGAAAAAAAACCTCCTAAAGAGGGAAAAAAGTGCCCCGGCAGTCCTAGAGTGTTCACACACATCACTACCTAAATATATCAACAAAAGGATGGGCTGCCCCTTTTAAAGTTGACAATTAAAGGCTTGTGGTGAGAAATCATAAGGGTAACATCAGCTCTCGCACTCACATCCCAACAATCTTGAACATAGGAAATGTTAGCATAGCATCTGTCAAGTCTAGAAGCCAAATACCCCTTACCCTACTGTCTATTGGACCAAGTAAAGCCTGAATTGGGGGAAATTTCCATAAGGTCAAGGTTATTACATAAATGAAACCAAGATTGTTTTCGAGACCCACAGATAACTTTACCTTTACCCTCAAATCTATCTTTAATTGACGTGACAATATTAAAGTCCCCCAAAGCAATCAGGGGCCCATGGAATTGATTAAGCTCGTTCCAACGCTATCTGATCTGTGTGATAGTTAGAAGCATATATAGACACAATTTCCACGCTATAAGGACTATCAAGATTGATAGAACACCAATGGTTGAATTTGCTAATTGACGAACTAATAAAGACATGATCAATTTCTTTAGATAGACCGATTACTGCCCCACCCTTACCAGCAGAATGATTAGTGTAAAACCACTTATATTTTGCAGACAACAGGTTGAGGTTAGAAAGAAGAGCATTACCACAAATCTTCACTTCTTGCAGACAAATTATATGTGAAGGCTTAGGCATTGAGTGCCACCACCTGTTAATCACCTTAGGTCTGACTGGGTCAGTGAGACCTTTAACATTGATAGAAATAATATTTAGATCACCCATTAAAAACAAAAGAAATCACTTTCTACTGTTCTTGATAGGCTTGAGGGCAGAAAGGGAAGATCTTACAACTTCCTTTCCCTTTGTTTTCGAGGTTCGAGTCTGGTCTTTGAGGAGCTCAACATCCTGGGACATAGGGACAATGTCTGTGTTACCTATGTCCTCCTCCATTTCATCTATTTTTTCTTGATCCATTACTTCAAGCTCTTGTGTGAAAGCATCCACATGAATGCAAGCTGGTTCTTTTAACTGAGGCTCGGGAGGGACACTCAAGGTAGGGGAGACATTGCAATGATCACTGGTAGAGGAAGCAATAACTTTCTTTTTCTTAATGACTAGAGAGCAACCTGTGTTTCCAGCTTCAATCGAGCTATCCTATGCGCCTTTTTTGTCTCCTGTAAAGTACATGTTAGGTTCCGTGTTTTCCTTTCTTTCAGTATCTTCCACGAAGTATTTATCATCAAAGGGGTTATTCACAACATCAAGCAGTACGTCATAGATGTTATCAGACCTTTTTTTTTTTTGCTTTTCATATTTGGTTTCCTATGTTGGGTTGGAGGAGGGACATTTGACACCGATTGTTTCTTTTCAACCTCATTGGGATTTTCATGAACTTCCTGAGAACCTTGAGGGTGAAGCAAGGGACAATCCTTTATCAGGTGCCCTTGCTTGTAGCAGTTGTAACAAGCATTTGGCAAGTTTTTGTACATCACCTTCTGAGAGTGCAGGTGCCCTTAGGTTGAGAACCTTGGGAATATGGTGGGGAAACTGTTAGGGCAAAAGAATAGAAACAACATGATTAACCCAAAATGGGACCCCCAAGTTCTTATAGTCATTTGATTTTTCTTTTTTTTTGAGAAAACAATGATAAAGATTAATATCAATGAAGTGTTGCAATATGTAAAGGGGGCAGGCCCTCAACTACAAATCAACCACCTCATATGAGGGAGTAACACATGGTGAACATGTTAGCACAATACAATGACATCAGAAGTTTTCTCATTTGATTTTTTTATCTTCACTTCTTTTGGAAAACCCAACTTTTATTAACAAAAAAGGTATACAAACAAGAAGAAAAATACAAAGGAGGATAATAAGCTTTTCATCCCTTGGATGAGGAATCCACTTCTATTTCATTTCATTTTCATGAACCCCAAAAATTCACGGTATGGCGCAATGGGGACGAACTTCTATGACGTTTGATACTTATGCCCAATAGGGCTAGACTCTAGAGAATAATCCAAAGAGAGCTTAATTCGAATTCCACTAAATTTACGAGAGTTATTATTACACAAAGCATTATGGAGGGCTTCCTAAGCTTCTAGGGTTTTAGGGCTTTTTTGCACTCAAATTGAACACCAAATGAAGGATTAGAACGTAATTCTAACTAACGTGAACTCTAGGGTGTGACGAGGGTCATGTTTGAAAATCATATATAAAAGTGAGCTAATCCTCATTTTGTAGTCCTTGTTCTTTTTCATTCTCTCTTCTAATCAAGTGTGGTTTTCTTGGGATCTCTTGTGTTTGTTCTCGAGTGAAAGCGTACTTGCATGTGTGTGCACGTATGCATATGTGAATGTGTGAGAACCCTTGTGAGTGTGTGTGTGTTAAACTCTTAGCACAGAGAAAGTCTTCATACTACCAACTCATCTCTTATATTGATGATTATGTGGGCGAGTGTGTACCTAAGTATCCACTCAAGGACTTGCAGGGAAGGAAACTATACCTCAATCCCCCTCAAGTGCATATACTGGGGATTCACGCTTTAATTAAAACCTAGCCAAGTGTATGAAGACATGCATTCAAATAATGGTCAATGCAAATGAAGTCTAACAAGGTACATGTACGTATAAATCCATCACATTCAAGTTTTCATGGTCAGCTATGGTGTCGCAACACTTGAAACAGTAGTCAACAGTAATTTGAGCTTTTCTCTCAGCTCTAAATTTTGAATATAGTGTGTTTCGAAGATCTTGAGAAGATGCATGCAATGGTGGTCTTTTCACTCAATTCTGACACTCCTGCTTCAAGTTATGAGCAAAATATTGAGCTACGGGAATGATCTTCCTAGACTTCAGCACTTCTTGCACTTATCTCACACCTCACCAATAGCAAACAAACACTTTCATGGATGGACAACACGTCTAAGCACTCTTTTCAAGCATCACACATGCATGCAAGCTCACAAGGAAGAAGATACAGAGAGGAGAAGACACAAATTCAAAATTCTATGCTCTTGATTCTCACAATTGCAAAAAGTCCTTACAAAGAGTCACAAAATGACTTATATACATGTGCCCTAAAAATGGTCCTTTCACACAAGAGACCGGCACTTTATTGACTAAAGGACTAATTTCCTACCAGTTTACAAGGGTAATGAGAAAAACAATCTTAATGGGTGTGCAACTAGAGGACTCCTCTAGTGCATTTACATCGGAAAATATATTACAAAGTGACTATAGTACAAAGATAAAGTGTCCAAATCAAAAGAATTTTGGGGCCCTTCTTTTTCTCTACCTAGCCTCTTTGCTCTTCTTTACTCTGCAACACTCTCCCCCTCTTTGTCTCTATCGTCCCTTGACAGGCTTCACTTATTGTCTGTAGCTCGTTTACTTCTTTCCATCGCATGCATCACTTGGTCGGCCTTTCCTCCTAGTCAGGCTGGCGTTACGTTTTAAAGGCCCTGTTCTTGAATCTTCTTTCACATCCTCTAGGACCTGATGCATTTTTTTTCTGTTCTTTTCTTTTCACCCTCGCAACCCGTGGAGATGGACTACCTTAGATTTGTAGTCTAGCTCACCAATAAGCTCTTTAAATCTAGGTTGTTGTGTTAAGTCGGGTTGCCACACATGCAACCAATGGAAGGTATGAAGGTCTGGATCTTCAACCTTCGATCTGGACCTCCCAAAGATCAAGAGGTTGAAGCACCTTCTTGGGGCTCTGGATCTGTCGGATATCTTCTTGCACTTCTTCATGGGCACTTGTTGGCCTTGATCCGTCCTTGCCTCTTGTGTATCTCCCCCTGTTGTATGCCCCTGTAGGGCTCTGTGTAGAGGTGGGTGTTGCGTGCCCTTGCGGGGCTTCCTACAGAAATATGTCTTCAGATATATTATCTTTAGTGAAGCTTCTTTCTTGGTCTTCTTCTTCTTTTCTTTTTTCTGGACTCTTCTTCTACACTACCCCCTCCTGAACTCTGTCATCCCCGACAGGCTTTGGAATGCGACGGGAGTATGTCCTATAGACCTTTTTCTCTATTTCATTAAGCAGATTGGCTTCATGTATCATCAGTTGCTTCCATTGTTCAGCTTTTATACCATCGTGTGGTGGTTGTCTATGGTCTACAAAGAAACTCAGTTCATATGCCACAAGTCTAGCATTCAGATTTGTTGACATCTGCAAGAAGATCTCAGAGTAAATTTCAAAAAATCGAGTAAAAAAGGCTTCCTCAAAAGATTGCATGTATTGACTCGGCAAGAACATCAGTCTGGAATAATATGCCATAATTGTAGGATGACTGGGCATAACTGATAAATAAAAAAATAAGGATATCCGTGCCTTGGTTAATGCCAATGAAATTCAAAAACGTATATTCTGCGTGTTTGAAAACTTTCAGTACTATAAGTATCATACTGAGGATTTTGTAAGTCATCTTGATAGTTAAGTCGGGTACTACTGTATACCGATGTAGCCAAAATTCAATGGATTTGACCATGTAGTCTTCGGTCGGTAAATAAATGTAAGGTGGACTTGGAAGTAGTGGATAATTCAACCATTGTTTATTGAGCGCACCCATCTTTTGCATGTCCAAAAACTCTCGTGCTTCACGGTGACGCGGTGTTTGGCAAAAAGAAGGATTTACATGTAGTAAATATGGTGCTGCTTGCCAGTGCACCCACAAAGTAGGATTCTTTTCCAAAAATTTTCTTCTCCACAAAGGTTGTGTTGCTTCAAATTCTTCTTACGTGTAATCGAAGGTGTTTTCTATGAAATTCAACTGCTCGTTAGGATCTTTTTGCGTGATTTTATGATCTTATCCAAGTCTTTTCCTTTAATTTTGGCTTCCTTCATGACTTTGACCACTTCATTTTCAAAATTTTCTGTCAACCGGGACACCAATAGTGCACGTTCCTTCTGACCTAGTTCTGTAGTATACGGCATGGGATGATCATCACACGGTTTGGCCGTCTGCTCTTTTATTGGCATGTACCTCTACCTCGTCAGTAGGATTTCCTGGTTGTGGCTCTACTGGTGTCCCGATGCTTGATTGTTGTTTTATTTGAGCTTCTAATTGCACAATAAGTTTATCCTTTTCTTTGACATCATGAAGGGTTGTGGTTAGCGCATCTTTGTCTGCTAAAAGCTCATTGCCAATGGCTTCTATTTGGTCAGCATCTTCATTATAAACTACCAAGAGTTTGTCTTCAGCCGCTTTCCATTGTTTCCTAAGCTCATTAGTATCTTGTATATACCTTTGTTCCCATTCTTCTTTCAGGGTTTTCTCTTGTTTTAGCAGATTTTCATACTTTGCAATCTAATCTTCCAAATCCTTCTTGTCAATTTCGGTTGTCTCTCGTTTTTCTAATGGTTGGTCGTATAGCAAGGCATTCATCAGTTCTTTATTCATGTTGCATAAATTATCAGTTTCTTCCATATATACTTTGAAATGTGTCTCTAACAGATTGCTTCTAGCCTTCATTCTTTCTTTGTTCGCTTCACTTGCTTCATACTATCTTTGTAGCTCTATAAGTTGCTCTTGGAGTTTTTGATTTTGCTCTGTTAGTGTAGTGCATAGCCCTCAGACTTCTTTGACTTCCGTTTCTTTGGCTGAAATAACGTGTTGAGCTTGGATTAGTTGTGCAGACAACTGCTCCCTCATTCCTTGAAATTGATTTTTTTCTCTCATGGCCTTGTCATAGTCTGCGTCTGTTTCCATCATTCGTTGCTGTGTGTCCATTGCTATCTGTATCATTTGATTTACTATTGGTTTCAACTGAGTAACATCTACGTTTAACCACATTGTCGGTATGCTAGGTTCTTCCCCTGTTGTAACATCTTTCCCTTGTGCCACGTGTAATGTTGTGTCGTGTGGCTGCCGAATATGGAGTTGTATTTTTGGCTCACCCGCATGGGTTACTGTCTTACCTTGTGGCGTATCATCAGGGATTTCAATCACCATTCATTCTATATTTTTTTTGGTAGTCGTTCTTTCTCCATGTTAGTTTGTACCTCTTTTTTTATTGTTGGTATCACCTCTCTTGGTGGTATGGGTGTGTTCCAGAGCAAAAAGAGCACAAGGTAGAGAAAAAGAAGGGCCCCAAAATTTTTCCGATTTGGACACCTTATTTTTGTATTATAACCATTCTTGTAATATATTTTCCGTTGTAAATGCACTAGAGGAGTCCTCTAGATGCATCCCCATAGAAAAATAGAAGCTTACCCATGTAAATTAGTAGGAAATTAGTCTTTTAGTGAATAAAGTGCCGGTCTCTTGTGTGAAAGGACCATTTTTAGGGCACCAGTATATAAGTCAATTTGTGACTCTTTGTAAAGACTTTTTTCCATTGTGAGAATCAAGAGCACAGAAATTCGAATTTGTGTCTTCTCCTCTCTGTATCTTCTTCTTTGTGAGCCTGTGTGCATGTGTATTGCTTGGAAAGAGTGTTAGGAAGTGTTGTCTATCCATGAAAGTGTTTGTTTGCTGTTGTTAAGGTGTGTGCAAAGTGTGGGAAGTGCTGAAGTGTAGGAAGGTTTTCCCACGACTCAGTATTTTGCTCATAACTTGAAGTAGGAGTGTCAGAATTGACTGAAGCCACTGCCATTGGATGCGTCTTCTTGAGAGCTTCAAAACGCATATGCTATTCGCTATATTTGGAGTTCGGAGCTGAGAGAAAAGCTCAATTTACTATTGGCTGCTGTTCCAAGTATCGTGACACCATAACTGATAGTTGAAGCTTGTTTGGATCAGTCTTTACCTTGTTTGCACTCTTTGAGTAGTTCATTTGCATTGATCATCATTTGAATGCATGTCCTCATACACTCGGTTAGGTTTGTATACTCATCGGATTGATAATTAAAGCGTGAATCCCCACTATATGCACTTGAGGGGGATTGAGGTATAGTCTCTTTCTCCACAAGTCCCTAAGTTGGTGCTTAGGTCAACACGTTTTTTGGCGCCGTTGCCGGGGAGTGTCGAATCAAACCGAGGCATTCGTGTGATGGTAAGTAGCTTTTTGCATTGAAGCGAGAGGAGGTGTGGTGATTTTCTCTTCTTTGGTAAGTCACTATCAGCCGCACTTACTACTTCTCATTCTTGGAGTGTGTAGTGAGTTATTAGTCTAGGAAGTGAGTGGAGTGAGTAAGAGTAGGAGGAGTAAGGGAGTAGGTTGAGTAAGTAGAATAGCTTTTCATTCTTTGTTCCTTTGATTTTTTAGTGAGTAGGAAAGTTCTAAAGTATAAAAGCCAAAAATCGAGTTGTCCAAGTCATTTGTTTTTTAGCAAGTATCGTGAGCAGATTTCAACGAGTATCGTTTTCAGCGAGAGAGGAGTTTGGGAGCTGCGCAGAGCAAGGGGGAGTGATAAAAGAGTTGGAAAAGTTTCCAAGGTGAGCACATTACTGTTTTGATGTGATTACTTACCTGTAAATCAAGTTTCCAGAGAAAAACGATCTACGTTAGGTATCGTGGAGGATTTACAGGGGGTAGAAAGTGTGTTTTGGGTGATATAGAGGGTGAGGAGAGGATAGAGGAACCTGGAAAATATCTGTGTGCATTCAAAACCAAAAAAATCTAGCAAAACTTTGAAAAAAAAAGGGTCAAGTATCGTGTTCTCCCGCGGTCGAGTATCGCGATACCTGACAAGTATCGTGATCTCGTGTGGTTGAGTATCACGATATTTCCCTCGGATCGTGTATCGTGTATCGTTTTTCATCGATCACGATACTTGCCAGAGATCGTGTATCGTGTATCGTTTTTCATCGATCGCGAGACTTGCCAGAGATTGTGTATCGTGTATCGTTTTTCATCGATCACGATACTTGCCAGAGATCGTGTATTGTGTATCGTTTTTCATCGGTCGTGATACTCACCAAAGATCGTGTATCATGATTGCTGAGGTATCGAGTATCGTTTGGTGCCGATCACGATACTTATTAAGTGTCGTGTATCAAGTATCGTTTCCACACTGGTATCGAGTATCGTGGTGCCAGATCAAGTATCGTGTATCGTCTTTTTGGAGTATCGTGTATCGTTTTCTTGAAGTGTCGTTTGTATCATTTTTGGCCAAAGGTCATGTATCGTGAAATTTTGGAGTCAAGTATCGTGACCTGAAAGTTTCTTTTTCAGTCATTTTTCCAGCCAAATTCCTCTAGAATTTTGACCCATAGTAAAGAAATCTAGAAGATAGAGGTTAGCAAGGGCTGATCAGAGCTGTTAAGTGGATGAACCTGAGATCTGGAAGAACCCTAGGAAGCCGAAGAAGTGTAATCTCTTCTGTAGGTACTGTAGCCGAGCCAAGTAGCCGTTCACATTACTCGGAGACCTCCAGTGAGTCAGAGGAAGAAATTCCCATGGCTTCAGAGGATATGCATAACACTGTACCAATGATTGGCATGATGTCAATTATTGAAGGAGAGTACCGGACCTCTTTAGAATATGTGACCACCAACCAACATGAGATACCCATATACTTGGATGGTCTGAACAGATCAGTGGCCAGACTAAAGAAGGCTTCAGAGGCTTACATAGTGCCTAGGCCAGCAGTCAAGTATGCAGGAGGATTTTACATGGACAAAAGAGATATCCAGTATGTTGTCGCGGAACATCCTGAAAACATTAATGAACTTGGGGAAGAAAACAATGCTTCAAACCTAAATGGAGAAGGGAATGAAGAGTAAGTAACTACTCCTAGAGGGAGATCTACGGTTGTTAGGGTTTGGAGAGGAGACCTGATTCCCCAAGATGACTCCATAATGGATGTATACTTGATCAATGGAATGGACCCTCTCCTTAGAGCACATTCTTCAATATGGGAAGCTGCCCCTAATCCTGTCACCATCTATGAGTTACAAGATCCTGATTTCCCCACCATCATCACATATTTGGATAAGAATCAGAGAAGATATTGGCCCTTAACGGAATTAGAAAGAGCCGAGTTGAAATACAGAATATTCCAGTGTTTCCCCTTAGGGACCAAGCCACTACTTCACAAAACCCACTTGGAACGTCTCAGAATGATTCATATCAACAGTCGGGGCAAACACAACAAAGACAAATCCCGGTCAGACCACATGTCCAGTTTGCAATGCCTGCAAATAATCCTAATTACCGACCTCAACCACCTGTTGACCCAAGACATGGAATTCCTGCCCCAGTTAGACCACCTGTAGCAAGAGAACCAGGCATACCCATAGGAAGACCAATTTTCCCAGTGATGCCTAGACCGCTTGAAGGAGGAAGAAGATTAAGGCCAATTTAAGTGGCCAAATGCATGAGAAACCACTATGATGGCTCTAGTGAACCTTACAATCACATAGCTGAATTTAAGCAAGTAATCAGAGCCGAACAAGTGGGAGAGTTTTTGATCCAATATGAATCTTTTGGTCTAACTTTGACAGACACAGCGTTAGCATGGTTCCAACCATTAGATCCTAATAATTTTCAAAACATGGAACAATTCTATCAAGAAATGATTGAGGAATTCACTAAGTCTGGAATTAAAAAAAACTCGTCATCATTGATCCATAGCTTTAAGCAAGCCCCTACAGAATCAGTGAGATTGGCAGCAAGAAGATTCAAGCAGTATGTGGACAGATGCCCAGTGGAAGAGAGACCTACCCAGAAAAAAATGGTGTCATTATTTTTGGAAGGATTATTGAACGGATCATTAAAGATCTCTGGTGTATGTAAAGAGAGTTCAAACTTTGCAAGAATGCATGAAGGAATGTATTGATTTAGAAGACAATCTTGCGGAGGATTTGAAAATACCTCAAGGTAGCTTGAAAAGTGAAGATTCGGCCAGCACCACATCAAACCCTAAAAACAATGTAGAGGAAATAGCCGACTTAGTAGCAAAGAAACTGAACGTTCAAGGACAGAGGAACTACCCCAATAACCCTATAAGAGTGCCCATGCTTAGAAGATGTATGCAGTGCGGAGGTGATCATCCCTCTCACTTGTGCACTAGGGGAGTAGTCCCACCACCTGCTTATGCTTATAATAGACCCACCGTCCCAGGACCTCTACAATATTGCAGTGTAGAACAAAAATATACAAATCACAGTACAGAAAATTGCCCTTATAATAGGCAATCAAGACCAGCACAGCCATATATGAGACCTTATGGATACCCTCAGAGAGAGCAAGGAGGTGAAGCATTGAGGTACCCCACTTATCAACAGCAGGCACCAGTGCCACGACCATATGCTTATCAAGGATACACCCAACCACAACCAGTACTAGGACAAGAACTGCCCCATCCTCAGAATGTTGTCTCAGTGAAAGTGGCTCGTCCTGAAGAAAACCTAGAGAGAGCAATAGTACCAGCTACACCTTTGATTGGTAATGAATCATATGACTCATCTTATGACTCTAGTCAAGGAGGCTATCCCTCTTATGAAAGCTCCATGATAGAGTATGGACAAACGTACGACCCATATGTTTATGACTTGGAACCACAAGATAACTCTTATGGATATGAGCAGGATTATATGCCAATGATGTACATAGCTCCGAGAGCAACCATACCACCCCGACCCATGAACAGACCGCCTGTGCCCAAAGGACCATGCTACAGATGTGGAGGTGATCACTATATCAGAGAATGTACATTGCCAAACTCACCACCACCACGAGTCTGGGAAGGCTACTGTAGTGACTGTGGTAAGGAACATCTTTTCAGAGATTGCCCCAAGAATCCCAACAAGGTTACCTCCAATGTGCAAATCAATGTGATAGAAGTAATAGAATCATCAAGGAGTGATAAGGAATACACTGTGCCATTGAAGGCGATAACAAGAGCAAAAGCTAGAGAGACCCCGGAAAAACCTGAAAAACACAATCAAAGTGACCTAGAGACGAATACGCCTGCACCTCAAATAGTTGAAGATTCGAAAGAGCTTGAGAAAAGTTTTGTAAGCAAACGAACACAAAGATGGAAGATCCGAAGAGATAGAATAAAGGAAAGGAAACTACAACAAAAGAAGGAAAATGAAAAGAATGAACAAACTCAAAAAGAAAAAATGAACCTGGAAGAAGGAAATAAGAATGAAAGGCATAAAAAGGATGAGATAGGATCGGTTTTAGCAGATCCCATGCCTGAAGAATTAGCCTTGTGGATTCAGGCATACAAGGCACGAATAAGAGCAGGACCTACCATAGAACAACATGAAAGAGAATATCCTAGAGGTGACCTAGAGAAAGAGAGGTTGGAGATCTGCAAAAAATTAATAGAAGTTGCTCAACAGACCTTAGAAAAACCTGCATTGCCATTACCCAATACCCAAATTTTCGAAAGAGAATTCCAAGAGTGCGTCATCACTAATGATCACAAAAAACCCGAAGCAAGTAAGACACAGAATGGCAATTATTGTGAGGATAAAAGGGAAGGATCCATTGTTCCCGAAGTAGAAGGGGAATGGCCTAAAGACTTGTGGGCAAGAGTCCAAGAAGACAGGTGGAAGAAAGTGGAAGGAATTGAACCGCCCTTTGAAGAGCTAGAAGCGGAAGATGGAATAGAGGATTCAATACCTGAGTTGAATTCAAATGAAATATTACCAATTGATCCGAGTAACGAAGAAAATGATAGTGTAAAGGTTTTGCCAAATTACACAAGAGAGTACGAACATAATTCAGAATTGTATTGCATTCCCTCAATAAGGAAAAAAGAACCGAACCCATCAGTCCAAACATCGGATATCATACAACACCTTAGAAAGGTAAAGATCCCTTGTACCCTAACATAAGAAGAACTGTTGAAATTGACTAGTCAATTGGAGATCAAGACGGAAGAAAAAGAGATATCTGATGAAGTAAACACAGTAAAGATCCCAGTGGATAAGGTAGGAGATTTTAGTGAGGGAGATGAAGGAAACACTTGCCTTCCAATTACTTATAGGGGTTATACCACCAAAGCCATCTTAGATTCCGGAGCTGGTGTAGGCATTGCTACTAGAGAAATCTGGGAGAAATGGGGAAAACCAACTTTAAGACCAACGCGCATGAAGATACAAATGGCAGACGGACACACAGAAAGACCTTGGGATTATTGGAACGAGTAGTTTTTACCACATGTGGAGTTGAATTTGAACACACCTTAGCAATATGTCAATTTGAAAGGGCGAGCAATTATGAAATGATACTTGGGAGACCTTTCATGAGACAACTAAAGGTTGTGCAAGATTGGGGAAAAGATGCTGTATACCTACAGCATGAAGGAACCACCACGGGAATAAATCTCCACACATATACATATCAAGATGTTCCCCCCTTACAATGGAATCAAATTCATAAGGAGGAAGACGATCAGTCAATTCACAGCATAGGTTCTAGTGACCAATCTTGGATGAACGAGGACACTCATCTATGGATATGCCAAACTGCAAAAAAGGAAGAGGATAGGAGAAAGGGATGGCAGCAAAGGCAAGGAGTAGCCAGGTCTGTACAAGATCCAGCTTACATGCCTCAAGTCTTTTTGGATGAAGAGTTTGAACCTCACCGTTGGATGGAGATTTTAGTGACCCTCGATGTATGTGTGAACGAAGAAGTAATGACTATGAATGAATGTATTGATGAGGAAGGATATGACATTAGTCTATATGTGGTAGTCCTTCAGGAGGCTGAAGAAGGAGAAGTGATAGAGAAAGAATGGAAGGAGGACTATGAGAGCATTGAGATGGAGCAAGAACCAATGGAACCAGAGGATGAAAATCAAAAAATAGGTGTCACAGCTAACGAAAACAACCAGGAACCTACACAGGAAGAAGAGTTGGAGTTAGATAAAGAACCAGAAGGTGAAGAAAACAAGCCACAAGATCAGTTTGAAGTGCCATCCCACTTCAAAAAATATGAAGTAGAAGAGAGAAAAATTGCTATTCAAATGCCTAAAATAGAAGCACAACCAGGAATAGCATATGACAATAAAGAACAAACCAAGAAGATAGTAGTAACCTTAGAGGAAGGAGAAGAACGATGTACTTTCATAGGACAGGATGTCTCAATGGAGGAAGAACAAGAGTTAATACACCTCATAAGGGAATATCGGGATGTCTTTGTCTGGACCTATAAGGACTTGAAAGGAGTAGATCCATCTATATGTGCCCATAGAATCCCCATGACATCTGAAGCCAAACCTTCTAAACAAAGACCGTATACATACAATGATGTGTATTCAACAAAGATAAAGGAAGAGATAGATAAGTTGTTAGATGTTGGATTCATTTACGAGATCAAACACACAGAATGGGTATCACCTTTGGTGGTTGTACCGAAAAAGAATGGGAAGTTAAGAGTGTGCATCAATTTGAAGAAAGTAAATGCCGCGACCATAAGGGATAGTTACCCATTACCCATTACGGATCATCTGTTGGAAAGAGTGGCAGGGAAGGAAGTTTATAGTTTTTTGGACGGCTTTTTCAGGGTATAATCAGGTAGCCATTGCTCCTGAGGACCAACATAAAACCGCTTTTGCAATTGAATGGGGAGTATACGCCTTTAGAGTCATGCCTTTTGGTCTAACTAATGCCCCAACCACCTTCCAAAGATTGATATGCCATGTATTCAAAGAGTTCCTGAGAAAGAGTATGGAGGTATATGTGGACGATCTATGTACTTATTCAACTATACGATCAGAGCACATCCCTAACTAGAAAAGATCTTTGCCAAATGTCGACAATATCGAGTATGCCTCAACCCGGAAAAATGTGTCTTCATGGTTCGACAAGGAAAAATTGTCTCTAAAAATGGAATTTCAACTGATGAAGACAAAATCAAAGTAATTCTGGATTTACCAAGACCAAAGACTGCTAAAGAAGTACAAGCATTTATAGGACACTATGGATACTACCAAAGATTTATACATATGTATGCCATAATTGCTAGACCTCTCTATGCACTCTTGTCCCAATTTAATTGGACCGAAGAATGTGAGAAAGCCTTTAACGAGTTAAAGAATCGATTGAGTTCAGCACCAATCCTTCGAGTGCCTAACTGGAATAAGCCATTTCACATTCATGTGGATGCTTCCAAGTTTTCCATTGGTTGCATCTTAGCTCAACCTGCAGATACAGGAAAGCTAGACCACCCTATAGCCTATGCCAGTAGACAATAAATCAAGCAGAGCGCAATTATACCAAAACTGAGAGAGAAGGCCTAGGGATGGTGTACGGAGTGAAAAAGTTCAGATATTACCTGCTGGCAAACAAATTCAAATTCTTCATTGATCATCAAGCCCTACTGTACTTAGTCAATAAACCTTGCAATACAGGAAGATTAGTACGATGGTTTTTATTGCTAATGGAATTTGATTTTGAGGTAGTAGTCAAGAAAGGAAATACCCACATAAGAGCAGATCACTTATCAAGAATGACCCATGGAGAACCACCCATAGGAGTACCAGATGATCTGCCAGATACGTACCTTTTTAACCTGGAAGTATGTCCCCAATGGGCAGAAAAGTTGATCCCTATACTCACGCATGGACCTAAAGATGGGATCACACCAAACCGAACCCAAGACCTTTGGAAGACTAAAAACCTTCATATCATTGCAGGAAGTTTGTATCACCAAGATTCAAGTGGATTACTAATGAGATGCGTTGAAGAGGAGGAACAGGAAATGTGGCTTCAGAAAGCACATGTAAATCAATGGAAAACTCATTTGAATGCAAACGGAACATGGCAAACCCTGAGGAGATTAGGCATATATTGGCCAACCATGCAGAGGGATGCGCATAACTATATATCAGCCTGCCAAACCTGTCAAGAACAAAATCCAGAAGAGAACTCCAGTCTATGCTACTCCACAGTAGCACCGAGATGGAGCATGCCTCTGGTAAAATTCTTAAAGACCCAAGAATACCCAGAAGGAGCCACTTCAGCAAGGAAACGTGCACTTGTAGAACAGAGCAAGGATTATGCCATTATAGGAAAACAACTTTTCAAGAGAGGGAGAGATAATCAATTACGATTGTGCATTCATGAAGACGAATATCTTGCTGTTTTAGAGATGGCACATACAGGAGCTGCAAGAGGACATTTCTCTGCAGATAAAACAGCAAAAATGATCCTCTTTGCTGGAATGTGGTGGCCAACTCTACATCAAGATGCCGTAACATATGTGCAACGATGTGATACTTGTCAACGAACAAAATATCCAATTAGGAGAGATGAGATGCCACTGAGACCCATGATGAGTGCCAGAGCTTTCACTAAATGGGGAATAGACTTCATAGGACCTATTAGCCCACCAGCGAAAGGATCCCATGCCGAATATATAATTGTAGCCACAGATAATCTGACCAAATGGGTTGAAGCCAAAGCAACCAAGAAAAATGATGCAAGAACTACGGCCAAGTTTCTCTTTGAGAACATTTTCACTAGATTTGGACTACCGATAGAAATTGTGAGTGATAGAGCTACACACTTTGTGAATGAAGTTATAGAAGCCTTACTGAATGAATTCTTGGTAATTCATAAGAAATCAGCTCCTTATCACCCACAAGCCAATGGACAAGCCGAAAGTTCAAATAAAATCTTGTGTACAGTTCTCACAAAAATTGTTAACAATGGTAGATCTGATTGGGATAAGCAATTACATCATGCTTTATGGGCATATTGAGTAGCCTACAAAACCGCCATAGGCACTACTCCTTTTAACTTAGTGTATGGACAAAATGCTATTTTGCCAATTGATTTCTTAATTCCCACTCTCAGAGTAGCAACCACTTACGAGTGGACGGGACATGAACTATCAGCTCAATTGGATCAAATAGAAAAGCTTCTGGAAACTAGGTTACAAGCAATAGCAGGCATTTATGCTGCTAAACGACGACAGAAAGCCTACTTTGCTGCTCACATTAAAGACAAAAATTTGAAGGAAGGAGATTTAGTTTTGGTATATACCTTGAAACAACACGCTAAGAAGTTGCAGAAGAGAGGATATGGCCCATTAATCATCAATCGTATATCGACAAGTGGAGCCATCAGCTCAGCAACCCTAGATGGGGAAGTATTACCAAACTATATCAGTGGATGTCGAGTGAAAAAATATCTAGAACCGTTGACTAAAGAAACAATGTCACGATTAATCAAGGGCAAGAATAGATGCATCGAGGAGGAAAGGATACGAGAAGAAGAGAGACAGGAAGCACTAGAACGAATTAAGAAACGGAAAGAATGGATGAGAGAGAGATGAGAGATATTGACTAGGAGAAGAACTCATCCCAGTGGCTAATTTTAGAGCCACTAAAAACCTAGGTCCATAGAGAACACAACCATATTTGAATTTGGGAGCGGGTAAAACGGAGTACCACTTAGTGGATGCTCTCATTGACACAGGAGCTGCCATAAGTTGTATCAAACTTTCTTTGACTCAGAAACTCAAGGAGGAATTACCATCTTGGCAACAACACTATGGAACAGAAGCTACTAGTGTGTCATGATCAGGATTTACTCGAAGATGTAGTGTTAGGTCAAGACTGGATATACAAATATGAGGTGACCATTCAATTGGCTTTAGGATACATCTCAGCCAAGATAGGACATCGTGAAGTATTCAGTTTGCTAGACGAACGACCAATCAAAGCCGCAAGCATAGAGCCAAAAATTCACTCTCATGAACACAGTCATGAATGTATGTTCACTAGCACTATAGAAACCCCTTCATCAAGTACTTCATGTGAGGACACACTGAATCCTGCTTGCATACCATCTTCTAATCTAGCAAGTCACAAGAGTGTCATTCTATCTGAAAACAGTCGTAGTGAAGAACCATGCACAAGAGAGACTAGTCCTCTGAGTAATCCAAAGTCTGTACCTATTAGAATATACCCTATTCCGTACACTAAACAAGCTTGGATAAGAAAGGATCAAAGGGATGCATATCTTCAACGACAGAAACATCTTCGACATCAGAACAACCAATCAAACAAGAAGGCAAATCATTTTGAACACCAAAGTCAACGACGAATTGCTAGGATATGGATTCCAAAGAAAGTAGTAGCCGCCCAACCGGATCGAGTGCAAATATGGATTCCAAAATCATGTGCTCCAAAGACGCTAAACCGAAATGATGAACCACTCCACAAGGAGAACCAATATGGTCTAAGGGCAAAACAGCCAAAGAAGAATAGCTACAGGAAAGAGAAGGAGTTTGCAGTTGCAACACAAGCCAGTCCGAGATTCAAAAAGCAGATAGAGCAGACGTACAACATGAGAAGCACCACATTCATCAGGAATGTTTGGGATACAATACGTCCCAACAGAGTAAAGCAGATTTGGTTGCCGAAAGACAAGACAAACATCCAACTACTTCAAGTTGCACACATTTGGAGTTATCAGGACCCAAAGTATGCATGATAGGGCCACATTACAATGCCAAGCATTCGGCACATCTTTCTTCTATTTCAGGATAGTCGAGCACATTTTCCTCTTGGGAAATAGGAGAGTACTTGTACATACATTAAGAAAATCACTCAAAAAATAATAATCGCTTCGGCTATGACCTAACTTTTCTGTTTTTTCCTTCAAATAAAAACATAAAAATATATAAAAATTTTGGAAAATCCCAGGTATTACCTTTCTCACACCCACGGGGAAGGGACGACACCAATCACTCAAAGCAATGTCAATCTTATGAAGGACAAATGAAAGAGGGTTTCTGATACTATATGGCCACTAATTCATACTCTATATTGAGTGCAGATGGCATCTACCAATTCTGAAGCTACGCAAGAGGAAGAGGTGCAACTTCTTCCAGTGGAATCAATAATGAAAGCAAGAGGCCACTGGTTTCTTGATGACCAACTAGTATCGGACCTTATTTTCATGGAAACCATAAAGACCATGGATAGGGATCACTACTTCCCTATTATGTCGCAAGACTTCAAGACTATAATACAAGGATTACTGCATATAGAGGATGTATGGACACAAGCAGGAATAGATGCATTTCTGAGAATACCTATCTATCTACCAGATTTCCAAAGGTGCACACAAGTGATGAACAAACTACAGCCTGCATCAAATAAGGCATCAGTTCTTGAAGCACGAGTATTGGACAAAGTAGGTACCTGGAAAACCATTCAATTCACTCATGAGTTAATCAACAAAGCTTTCAGAAGGAATCAAGAAGGAATCACCAATGTCAAGGAGGAATGTCATGATCCAAAAACAAGATCCTTTTTGGATATCAACAGAACAAATATTGAAGATGTTGTCCGCTTGGTGCATCAGCACTTTTGTTTTCCTAGTATGCATAGATACACAGCACCTCAAAAGATTGTCATACAACTACTTTCACATGCTATGAGGCAAGTCGGTAATAAAGTAAATATGACTCCATATGTTCAAGAACGTCTATTTCAAGCCAAGAAGAAGTGGGGTCAGAAAAAGTTTCTCAATGGCGGTTCAGCTTTGACCTTACTTATCTATGAGGCACTCGAAATGAAAAACTGCTTGCGTGAGATGCCAACCTCAGAAGGGCTAGCCAAATATGCAAAGTCAGCTATAGTCCCAAAGAAAAAGAAAACAGTCATTGCTGTTGAAGAAGTAGGAACGAGTTCAAGGACACCTATGAAAGGAACTAAACGCTTAAGAGAGGAAGAAGCTCAGGAAACACCCACTTCGAAGAGGACACACATCTTACCAAAGATTCCTGGAAATCAACAACCAATTACGAAAAGAGACCTCTCTGTTGCCCTAGAAGAAACACATAAGTATATGCGGGGGCAGATAAATCTGAATATTCAAGGTCACCATTACAGACAAGCGAGCGAGGAAAAGAAACAGAAGAATAAAGCAACTCGTCAAGTACCTTCTAGATACAAAGAAATAGGATTGGAGGAATCAAGCTCTAATGAAGAATCAAGCTGTGAGAAGGACACCCTGGATACGGATATGCAAAAAGAAACACACAATGAAGATTGGACAGAGATTAATCAAGTCAAAGTCAATGGCTTTAGATACTTTTTTAATCGACAACCACTTATATAGTTTGGCAATACTTCTCCATCTAGGGTTGCTAAGCTGATGGCTCTGTTGGCTGATATACAATTGATCACCAAGGGAACATATCCTCTTTTTTGTAGTTTCTTTGCATGTTGCTTCAGGGTATATACCAGGACCAAATCTCCTTCCTTCAAATTTTTAATATGCCTTTTGTCGTCTTTTTGCAGCATAAATATCTGCCACTGCTTGTAATCTTGTTTCATGTAACTTTTCGATTTGGTCCAATTGAGTCGATAACTCATGTCCATTCAATTCATAATTTTAGGTTACTCTAAGAGTAGGTACTAGGAAATCAATTGGTAAGATGGCATTTTGGCCATACACTAGGTTAAATGGAGTAGTTCGTATGGTTGTTTTGTATGCTACTCGGAATTCCCATAAAGCGTGATGTAATTGCTTGTCCCAATCGGATATGCCATTGTTAACAATCTTAGTGAGAACTGTACATAAGATTTTCTTCGAACTTTCAGCCTGTACATTGGCTTGTGGGTGATAAGGAGCCGACTTCTTATGAATCACTAAGAATTCATTCATTAAAGCTTCTATTACTTCATTGACAAAGTGTGTGCCTCTGTCACTTACAATTTCGATTGGCAATCCAAACCTAGTGAATATGTTCTCAAAGAGAAACTTAGTCGTGGTCCTTGCATCATTCTTCTTGGTTGCCTTGGCCTCTACCCATTTGTTCAAATAATCCGTTGCTACAATTATGTACTCAGCATGGGAACCTTTAGCCACTGGGCTAATAGGTCCTACAAAATCTATTCCCCATTTGGTAAATGCTCTGGCACTCATCATAGGTCTCAATGGCATCTCATCTCATCTGATGGGATACTTTTTTCGTTGACATGTATCGCACCTTTGGACATAAGTGGCGGCATCTTGGTGTAGAGTTGGCCACCACATTCCAGCGAAGAGAATCATTTTTGCAATTTTATTTGCAAAAAAGTGTCCTCCCGTGGCTCCCGTATGAGCCATCTCTAAGACCAAAACATACTCATCTTCATGAATGCACATTTGTAAATGATTGTCCCTTTCTTGAAAAGTTGCTTTCCTATAAGAACGTAATCCTTGCTTTGCTCTACGAGGGCACGTTCTCTTGCCAAATTATCTCATTCCGGGTACTCCTGAGTTTTCAAGAATTTTACAAGAGGCATACTCCACCTTGGTGTTACTGTAGAGTAACATAGAGTAGAGTTCTCTTCAGGTGTTCTTTCTTGACAAGTGGGGTAGGTAGATACATAGTTATGTGTATCCTTTTGCATGGTTGGCCAATATATGCCTAATCTCTTCAGTGTTTGCCATGTTCCATTCACACTTCGATGAGTTTTCCATTGATTTACATGTGCTTTTTGAAGCCACATCTCTTGCTCCTCTTCTTCCACACATCTCATAAGTAGGCCACTTGGATCTTGGTGGTATAAGCTTCCAGCTATGATGTGGAGATTTTTAGTCTTCCATAGTTCCTAGCTGTTTTTAGTGATCTTTTGTTGAGGTCCATATGTGAGGATGGGGATCAACTTTTCTGCCCATTGTAGACATACTTCGAGATTGAAAAGATAAGTATCTGGCAAATCATCTAGCACTCCTGTGGGGGGTTCTCCATGTGTCCTTCTCGACAGGTGATCTGCTTGGATGTGTGTATTCCCTTTTTTGACTTCTACTTCAAAATCAAATTCCATTAACAATAGAAACCATCGCACTAGTCATCTAGTATTACAAGGTTTATTGACTAGGTACAGTAGAGCTTGATGACCGATGAAGAATTTGAATTTGTTTGCCAATAAGTAGTTTCAAAATTTCTTTACCGCATACAACATTCCTAAGCCTTCTCACTCCATAGTGGTATAATTACGCTCTATTTTGTTTAATTGTCTACTGCCATAGGCTATAGGGTGATCTAGTTTTCCTGTATTTGCTGGGTGCGCTAAGATGCATCCAATGGCAAACTTGGAAGCATCCACATGAATATGAAATGGCCGATTCCAATCAGGCACTCTGAGGATTGGTGCTGAACTCAAGCGACTCTTCAATTCATTGAAAGCCTTTTCACATTCTTCCGTCCAAATAAACTAAGTTACTAATCCATAAAGGGGCCTGGCGATTATGGCATACATGTGAATGAATCTTCAGTAGTATCCACAATGCCCCATAAATGCTTGCACTTCCTTAGCGGTCTTTGCTCTTGGCAAATCCAGAATCACTTTGATTCTGGCTTCATCCGTGGAAATTCCATTTTTAGAGACAATGTGTCCTAATATCTTCCCTTGTCGAACCATAAAGACACATTTTTCTGGATTAAGGAAGACTCTATACTGTCGACATTTGGCAAATATTTTTCTTAGTTCTAGGATATGTTCTGATCATATAGTTGAATAGGTGGTGCATATATCGTCCACGTATACTTCCATACTTTTTCTCAAAAACTCCTTGAACACATGGCACATCAACCTTTGGAAAGTGGCCGGGGCATTAGTTAGACCAAAATGCATAACCCTAAATGCATACACTCCCCATTTAGTTGTAAAGGTTGTCTTATGTTGGTCTTCAAGAGCAATTGCTACTTGATTATATCCTGAAAAGCCGTCAAGGAAGCTATAGACTTCCTTGCCTGAACCCTTTCCAATAGATGACATGTGATGGGTAATGGGTAACTATCTCGTATGGTTGTGGCATTCATGTTTTTCAGGTTAATGCATACCCTTAATTTGCCATTCTTTTTAAGTACTACAACTAAAGGTGATACCCATTCCGTGTGTTCGATCTCATAGATGAAGCCAGCATCCAATAACTTATCTATCTCTTCCTTAATTGTTGCTGAATAAACATCATTATAAGTGTATGGCCTTTGTTTGGAGGGCTTGGCTTCTGTTGTCATAGGGATTCTATGGGCGCAAATAGAAGGATCTACACCTTTCAAATACTTATATGTCCATGCAAAAACATCTCTATAATCTCTTATGAGTTGTATTAACTCTTGTTCTTCCTCAAATGAGCCATCCTATCCTATAAAAGTGCATCTCTCTTCTCCTTCCTCTAGAGCTACTATTATTTTCTTGGTCTATTCTTTATTGTCATATGCTATTCCTGATTGTGCTTCCCGTTTTGGCATCTGAATAACAATCTTCCTCTCCTCTACCTCATATTTCTTGAAGTGCTCGGGCACTTCGAATTGGTCTTGAGGTCTGTTTTCTTCTTCTCCATTTTCTTTGTCTAGCTCATTTTCTTCCTTGATAGGTTCCTTTTCCATTTCAATGCTCTCATAATCTTCCTTCCATTCTTTTTCAATTACTTCTCCTTCATCAGCTTCTTGGAGAACAACCATGTGTAAACTTACATCATATCCTTCCTCATCAATACATTCATTCATGGTTATTACTTCCTCGTTTACGCATACGTCAAGAGTAACTAAAATCTCCATCCAACCATGGGGTTGGAATTCTTCGTCTAAAAATATTTGGGGCATGTAAGCCAAATCTTCTACAGATCTAGATACTCTCTACCTTTGTTGCCATCCACTCCTCCTTTCTTCTTCCCTTTTAGGTGCTTGGAATATCCATAGATGAGTGTCTTCATTCATCCATGTTTGGCTACTCAAACCTATACTCTGAATCGATAGATTGTCATCCTCCTTATGTATCAGATTCCATTGTAGGGGGGGAATGTCTTGATACGTGTAAGTATGGATATTTATTATGGTCGTGGTTCCCTCATGCGACAAGTATACAACGTCTTTTCCCCAGTCTTGAAATACCTTGAGCTGTCTCATGAAAGGCCTTCCAAGTATCATCTCATAATTGCTAGCCTTTTCGAATTGACAGATTGCTAAGGTGTGCTCGAATTCAACTCTGCAAGTGGTAAATGTTACTTTTTCTAATAATCCTACGGGTCATTCTGTGTGCCCATCTGCCATTTGAATCTTCATTCTGGTTGGTCGTAAAGTTGGTTTTCCCCATTTTTCCCAAGTTTCTTTTGTAGCAATTCCTACTGTCGCTCCCAAATCTAATATGGCTTTAGTGGTATAACCTCTGTAAGTGATGGGGAGACATGTGTTTCCTTCGTCTCCTTTGTTGAAATCTCCAACCTTATCGACTGGGATTTTTACTATGGTTGCTTCATCTTGCATCTCACTTTTGTCTGACTTAGTCTCTAACTGGTTAGTAAGCTTCTCTTTTCAGCTGCGGCTTTACTTTCAAGAGATCTTCCAACGTGAGAGTACAAGGTATTTTTACTTTTTTAAGATGTTGTATGATGTCTGAGGTTTGAACTGATGGGTTATGCTCCTTTCTCCTTACTGAGGGAACATGATATAAGTCAGAGTTATGTTCATATTCTCCCATGTAGTTTGGCAAAGTTTTCACAATGTCATCGTCATCTTTGCTATCATCAAGTTGCAATAATTCTTCCGAATTCAATCCTTGCATTAACACTTCAAGCTCGCCTTCCGCTTCTAACTCCTCAAAAGGGGGTTCAACTCCTTCCGTTTTCTTCCATCTATCTTCTTGGACTCTTGTCCACAAGTGTCTAGGCCTGACTGCATCTATTTTAGGAATAACGGATCTTTCTGCTTCCTTCTCACTGTAATTTTCACCAAGAATCTCGTCTTTCTTCCCTTCCTGGGAATCACTAGGTGTGACATATTCCTGAAATTCTTTTTCGGGAATTCTTGAGGTGGGTAGTGGCTGAACAGGTTTTTCTAAGGTTTGCTAAGCTACTTCAATTAGATTCTTGCATATCTCCAATCTTTCTTTCTCTAAGTCACCTCTTGGGTATTCCCTTTCGTGTTGTTCAATGGTTGGTCCTACTTTTATTCGTGCTTGATATGCCTCAATCCACATGGCTAACCCCTCTAGTGTTGGATCAACCAGAACTGTTCCTACCTCTTGTTTTCTGTGCTTTTCTATCTTAGTGTTACCTTCAAGTTCTTATTTTTCTCCTTGGCCTAGTTTATTATTCTTATTCTCTAACTTTTGTTGCAGTTTCCTTTCTTTCATCCTTTCTCTACGACTCTTCCATCTTTGGGTCCGTTTACTTTTAGTATTTTTCTCAGACTCTTCAGAATCTGCAATTACTTGAGGTGTGGATATGTTCAACTCTGTGTTGGAGTAATCATTTTCTTTGGGTTTATCTGAAGTCTCTCTAGCTTTTTCCCTTGTTATTGATTTCAATGGCACTGTGTACTCCTTATCACTCCCGGATGACTCTATCACTTTTATCACATTGATCTGCACATTGGAGTTAACTTTATTGGGATTCTTGGGGCGATCTCTAAAAAGATGTTCTTTACCACAATCACTGCAGTATCCTTCCCTAACTCTCTAAGGTGGTGGTGGGTTAGGTAATGTACATTCTCTGATAAAGTGATCACCTCCGCATCTATAACATGGTCCTCAAGGTGTAGGTGGTCTACTGAGTGGCCAGGGGGTATGCGTGCTCTAGGAGCTGTGTACATCAATGACACATAGTCTTGATCATATCCATAAGAGCTATCAGGTCCTTCAGAACCATAAATATATGGTTCGTAAGATTGTCCATACTCAGCTACAGTGCCCTCATAAGTGGAATAATTTTGTTGACTAGGGTCATAAGATGGGTCATAAGCCTTAGTACTAGCCAATGGGGTGGCTGGGACTATCGCTCTTTCTGGGTTCTCTTCAAGTTGAGCCATTTTCATTGGGACAACATTCTGTGGGTGTGCTGGTTGTTGTCCTAGCACAGGTTGAGGTTGATTGTATCCTTGATAAGCATAAGGTCGTGGTGCAGGTGCTGGCTGCTAGTATGAGGGGTATCTAAAGGCTTCTCCTCCTTGATCTCTCTGGGGGTATCCATAAGGCCTGAAGGGTGGTTGTAAGTACCGGACTTGATTGTCGATTGTAAGGACAATTCTCTGGGCTGTGATTTGTGTACCTTTGTTCTATGCTACAATAATGCGTAGGGCCCAAGGTGGGTGGTCTATTGTAAGCATACACAAGTGGTGGGACTCCTCCCCTATTGCACATGTGAGAAGGATGATCACCTCCACAGTGAACGCATCTTCTGAGCATGGGTGCTCTCATAGGATTACTTGGGTAATTCCTCTATCCTTGAACATTCAATTTCTTAGCCACTAAATCGGCTATCTCTTCTACATTGTTCTTGGGATTTGATGTACTATTGACACTATCCTCACTCTTCACACTGCCTGGAGGTATTTTTAAGTCTTCTGCCAGATTTTCCTCAAAGTCAATACACTCTTTCATACATTCTTGTAAATTTTGGACTGTCTTCACATACACTAATGATCTCAATGATCCATTCACTAATCCTTCCTAAAACAATGAAACCATTTTGTTTTGAGTTGGTCTCTCCTTGATAGGGCATCTATCCACGTATTGCTTGAATTGTCTTGCTGCCAATCTTATCGATTCCGTAGGAGCTTGTTTAAAACTATGGATTAATGATGACGAGTTCTTTTTTATTCTCGTCTTAGTGAATTCTTCAATCAATTCCTGGTAGACTTGTTCCATGTTTTGGAAATTATTAGGATCTAAGGGTTGGAACCAAGCTAAGGCTGTGTCTGTAAGGGTTAGTCTGAATGATTCATATTGGATCAAGAATTCTTCCACTTTTTCAGCTCTTATCACTTGCTTGAATTCAGCTATATGGTTGTATGGTTCACTAGAGCCATCATAGTGAGTTCTCATGCATTTGGCAACTTGAATGGGTCTCAATCTTCTTCCAGGTTTAGGTGGTCTTGGCATTGCAGGAAAAACTAGTCATCCTATTGGTATACCTGCTTCTCTTCCTATAGGTGGTCTCTCATGAACAGGGATTCTATTTCTTGTTTCTACATTCGTAGGAGGTCGATAGTTAGGATTATTACCAGGTGTCGCAAATTGCACGTGGGGTCTTACTGGAATGTTCGGTTGTTGTGTCTGTCCTAAATGCTGATAAGAAGTGCCTTCATGAGTTCCTTTGGGATTTTGCAAAGTTGTGGCTTGATCCCTAGGTGGGATTACTAGAATGTTCTGACATTTCAGCCCTACTCTTTTTAATTCTGTTAAGGGCCAGTATCTTCTCTGATTCTTGTCCAAGTACGTAATATGAGTGGGGTTTTCAGGATCTTGTAACTCATAAATGGTGGCTGGATTGATAGCTTCTTCCCACAATGAAGAGTTGGTTCTAAGTAGATACTCCATTCCGTTGACCAAATAGACATCCATCAGGGAATCATCTTGGGGAATTAGATCCCCTCTCCAAACCCTAATTACAATGGACTTCCCTCTAGGGGTAGACACTTGTTCTTCATGTGCTTCTTCATTAAGGTTGTGGGCATTGTCTTCTTCTCTTTTCTCATTGATGTTTTCAAGATGTTCCATGACTGCATACAAAATCCCTCTTTTATCCATATAGAAGCCTCCCACATACTTAACAGTTGGCCTTGGTACTACGTAAGCATCTGTGGCTTTCTTTAGCCTAGCCACTGATCTGTTTAGTCCATCTAGGTAGATGGGTAAGTCATGTTGATTGGTGCTCACATATTCCAAAGATGTTCGATACTCTCCCTCAATGATAGACATGATGCGAACTATGGGGACAAAACTCTGCATGTCCTCTGAGTCCATAATGATTTCCTCTTCCGACTCACTCGATGTTTCAGAGTAATGATAATGAATACTCGGTTCAGCTACACTTCCCACAGATGTGATTACACTTCTTCGGCTTCCTAGGATTCTTCTCGATCTTAGGTTCATTCACTTAAGAGCTCTAATTGAGTTTAGACAACCCCTAGCTCCCAATGCTCTTTGTAAAATCTCAGAGGTGTATGAATTTTCTTTCTTAATTTGGAACTTCCTACTAAGGTATCACCAAAGATCTCTCTACATGACACTGACACTTGCTCAGTGCACGATATTCAACACTGCATAAGTATCGCAACTCTGGACCCCACGACACTCGACACCTACTCAATGTCGTGATAGCTGGGTCTGCGATATTCAATACTTGTTGAACAACGATACTCGATACTCGACAAATGTTGCGTTGCTTTGATCACGATACTCGAAACTGGTCAAATGTCACGATGCTTTGATCACGATAATCGACACTCATCAAATGTCGCGATGCTTTGATCACGATACTCGACACTCGTCAAATGTCGCGATGCTTTGATCATGATACTCGACACTCGTCAAACGTCGTGATGCTTTGATCATGATACTCGACACTCGTCAAATGTCATGATGCTTTGATCATGATACTCGACACTCGTCAAATGTCGTGATGCTTTGATCACGATACTCGACACTCGTCAAATGTCACGATGCTTTGATCACGATACTCAACACTCATCAAATGTCGCGATGCTTTGATCACGATATTCGATAGGTGTAAGTATCGCGACACTTAACCTAGGGAGGTCACGATACCTCAATGTCGCAACACTCAACCTTGGGAGATCACGACACTTGCAATTTTTTTCAAATATAAACAGGTAATTTTGATATTCAATTTAATCTGGGTGATCCTTGTGCTTATCTCCCTCCTCTCAAGTGCCTGAATCAAAGAAAACTCTTTCTCAGTCTCTGGATAACCCCTCATGACACCTGTCGCGGGTCATTTTTCTCTCTCCTTGAATTCACATTGAAGTTTAGAGCAAAGACTTGAGAGGCTCACCTCTCAATCTGACCTCAAGCCTTCTTCCACACCCACTCGCTCTGAACTGCTCCATGCTCTCCGATCTCAAAGTCGTGATATCTGATGTCTAGTGCTCACGACACTTGCGATAGAACAAGTGAATTGAAGTGATTTGTGTCTTTTGGTTTTTATACTTCTGAAAGGTACTTGAAAATAAAAGGCTGAAGTGAAGGTATTTTAAGAATTAAACCTATTTCTCTAACCTACTCACTTACTTACTCTTACCTACTCTAATGTCTCTCTCTACTCACTTCACTAAACTATCAACTCACTACCCACACTCCAAAAGTGAGAAGTAGTAAGTGTGGATGACAATGACTCACCAAAGAAGAGAAATTCACAACTCCTCTACTCACTTCAATGCTAAGAGCTTTTCACAATCACACGAATGCCTCGGTTTGATTCGACACTCCCCGGCAATGGCGCCAAAAAATGTGTGTAACTGAGTATTCACTTGGGGACTTGTGGAGAAGGAGACTATACCTCAATCCCCTTCAAGTGCATATAGTGGGGATTCACACTTTAATTATCAATCCAAGGAGTATCAAAACCTAACCAAGTGTATGAAGTCATGCATTCAAATAATGGTCAATGCAAATGAAGTCTAACAAGGTACATGTACGTATAAATCCATCACATTCAAGTTTTCATGGTGAGCTATGGTGTTGTGACACTTGGAACAGTAGTCAACAATAATTTGAGCTTTTCTCTCAGGTTCAAACTCTGAATATAAAAATAGCAAATTCGTTTCGAAGCTCTCGAGAAGACGCATCAAAGGGCAGTCTTTTCACTCAATTCTGGCACTCCTCCTTCAAGTTATGAGCAAAATACTGAGCCATGGGAATGATCTTCCTACACTTCAGCACTTCCTGCACTTATCTCCCACCTCACCAATAGCAAACAAACACTTTCATGGATGCACAACACGTCTAAGCACTCTTTTCAAGCATCACACATGCATGCAAGCTCACAAAGAAGAAGATACAGAGAGGAGAAGACACAAATTCGAAATTTTGTGCTCTTGATTCTCACAATGGCAAAAAGTCCTTACAAAGAGTCACAAAATGACTTATGTACATGTGCCCTAAAAATGGTCCTTTCACACAAGAGACCGGCACTTTATTGACTAAAGGAATAATTTCCTACTTGTTTACAAGGGTAATGAGAAAAACAATCTTTATGGGTGTGCAAATAGAGGACTCCTCTAGTGCATTTACGTCGGAAAATATATTACAAAGTGACTATAGTACAAAGATAAAGTGTCCAAATGAAAAATTTTGGGGCCCTTTTTTTTTCTCTGCCTCTTTGCTCTGCAACAGTGAGGATCCACTATTTGATGTCAATTGGTATCCGTGTCATATGGGTCTACATCAAACATGGATCAAACATTGGATGGAAGCAACCATTGGGCTAGCTTATGTAGGGGGCTTCATTATAACAAGAATTCTCTCTAGGTGAGTGAAAATCACATAGTGAACTATACTTTTGGATGGATGGAATTATTCTATTCATTTGAAAAGGTATTAGTTGATATATGATGTACCCTTAACAAGTTTAGCCGAGGAATTCCTCTTTGCAACCCAACACAAAATGTTGATGTAAAGTGGGTAGGTATGGCCTTACCTTTCACCCTTTTTCCCGATTGACACCCCTTCTATTATCAAGAATACACAACTAACGCAGAATTGCCTCATCCAATGGATTTCATGCCTTATCTTCTCTGATGAATAACAAAAATGGTGAGACAAGAGAATGTTCGAGAACTCACGTTCTTTCCACAATTTGGAGATCTTAATTGTAGGGATGTTCAAATTGGTCATAAAGATCTACCACCCCTTATATAAGAAAAAAATTCTTAGTGCATCCACATGTGTGGAATAAGATTGACGATAAATAACCTATCAGACAAGGGCATCCCATAAAGTCATCCATATTTTACCATCATGTTAACCACACAATGCAAGAATAAGCTTAACTTAAACCTCTTGAATTCAACTAACTTGAAGGGGATGAGGATTTTGAGTAAACACCTTAGGCTGCTCCAATATTTACCTATGGAAAAAGCCACATAGGGTACTTATTGATGTGGTTGCTTCACGATAAGGTGGATCAATCTAAATGTGAAATTCTTCACAAGTGGAATACTAGTCATCTTGGGGCTAGTGAGGTGCTGAGTAGCCACCTTTGATGGCAATAAAGAGTGGACTATCTTCCATTCTAAAGGATCCCTCCCATTTCTAGGTGGGAAAATGCTTCTTACTGGCCTCATCACACAACATTCTTGCAATGAAATCTTTTATATCGTCTCATTTCTTCATAGAAGAAATCCTCTTAGAAATGTCAAAAATATGTGGAGGGGGGGGGATTCCTTTGTAAAGAAGATGCAAGTGGAGTTTCTATAACAGCATCCTTATTTATGGAGGAGCCTCCTCAATCTATCAAGTGGACTATCTACATCTACAAGATTCTTGAAGCATCAAATTTCCATATATGATGCATCAAGGAGGTTCATGCTTTCATGCAGACAACCACATAGTAGGTGAAATAGCATTTGATTAAGTTCTTCAATAGTCAGACATGGTTGTCTCCCCTTATCACAATGAATGACATAAAAGGTATAAGACTTCTTAAGTGGTAGTATCCGTGAGCACAAATCAAGTATGTTGTTAGAAATTCATCAGTCTAATAGCAAATACTTGAGAGAATCAAGTTTGAGTCTATTAGTATCAATAGGCTCGTTGGGGTTGGGACCTAAAGGAGTGTGGTTTTTGGGAGTTGATGATTGGTTTATGGTGCAGTATGCATTGTTAATTCCTCCTGAGATATTTGATATATATATAGCGAATGTAATACACATGATAGATGGTAGAGAGTAAAATTGTTGAAATCTATGGATGTCAACACATCACTTGTTTAGATGTCACCATGAGGATAGTGACACCAGAGAAGTGAGAGATGTTTACATAGTCCTAGCAAGATCATTAAATGCACACTAGTCTTGGTACTTGATTTCCCAACAATTATGAGAAGGGACCCTACATGGATGGCTTACTACATGTCAAAGTATATAATCAGTGTGTGCTGATTGTCAAGTGTTCTTTAATGTTAATAATTTTCATAAGGCACTAGTTGGCAATTTTCCAGCACTACCCAAAGAGAAGGTATTGTCTAGAATACAAAAGAAGCTAATGGTGTCGCATATAGAACTGAATGGTAAGGCATATAGAACTCAATGGTAAGGCGTTGAGAAGGAAAATTAATATATAAGCTGAAGTAGTGCATAGAAAACTTGAAACCATGTAGTGGTAGAAGGATCTAGGAAGAAGCATCCTTCATGACAAGAGTATTATTCCACATTTTAGAGGCAAGAACCCGATGTTGATCATAGACTTCTTCATAGATAGACCCATTTGTTCAAAGGCATATATAAGTGTGTGATCAAGAACATACTTCATAACACAAAATAGGCCAATAAATGTAGCAAAAAGGTTCATAGAAACCTCTCGCTACTATTTATTTGAGATTGGGAAAAGGGTCTGTGTTTAGTTGGGATAGTGTCAACAATGATGTTCATGATGGCTATGATGAGGATGTAGGTGTTAAGGCATCTTTATCCCATATTTTTTCTTTTATTGGACACTCATGAGGTTTTAGGTTCGCCCTATTTCCTCTCAAGGGATTTTTGACACCAAGAAATTGAAGGCTACATGCTTGCAAGTATGCAACTAGCTTAGCAAAGAACTCATTACATTGGTGCATGTGGATAAGAAAGAGGATTTTGTCATTTTCTTAACTGATGGTAATGCCTAGAGTATTACCTCAAAGATGTTCAATGAGGTAAGCTAGAAAAACCACTTCATCAGATGTCAATATATGAGAGGAATGAATCCTCTCATGATACATGATGCCACCACATTTTCCATATTTCTCTTCCTCCACCTTGCTATAATATGGTTGTAGTTGTGTGATTGATAAATAGTATCTCTTTGACTAAAAAACATTGAAATTAAGCAATAGGCAAAAGGATGGGGTGGCATAGCACCTTCCAGAGAAACTAATCAAAAGGTATTGCATCTTGTTCGTATAACTCGACTTCTGAATGTCCATGTAACTCAGCTTTTGAATGTATGGTCCTCTTTTACCTAAGGCTATAACCATTGAGACCTAATATAAAATGGCTTTAAGTATTTTCTTAGGGACCTCATCACCCTACTTATGCATTATGTGAGTCTATAATTGACCTACATCATATGCTTCCCATGTATCTAGAGTGGATATTTGACCTATGAGACCCACATATATACCTATGTGCAACGACCATGCCAATTTTGCAAAGGGCTAGATTGTGGAGAGGGATACATTTGTCTATTAGCTCTCAAATAATTTCCTCTAAGTCTTGTCGAACAAAACAAATTGTGTTTGATCCCCCAAGATTTTATGGAGTAAGTCTAGGATCACATGGGTAATCTTTGTGAGAGGTTGAAAATAATTCCTTTATGGTGCATATAGCCTAAAGTTCTCCTTTAGTGCCTAAATAGCCTAAAGTGCATATAGATAATATCCTCAATTTCCTTTGCAACATCGTTAAGTTTTGTCATTAGCTCCTCGTAGAGGATGAGCGACCTCTTCAATCCTTGAAGGATATCCTCAATTGCTGGTGTGAGGGGGTAGGCAATACCATCCATGGTGGTAGAATGGACTAGCTTAGAGTGAAGATCAAGTCACATATGGGTATTATCTTTCTCTAGCAAGGTATATAGTTGTTCAATGGTTCATTTATGATATTTCCAGCCTTAAGTATATTCCTTGCTTCCTTTAGTATCTGATACGCAAACCAACTGTTTTGTATAGCTATTGGTGCATACCTAAGTTTGGGTTGTTTCTCCAAAAACATCAATATTTTCTTCTCCTCCACATTCATCAAATTTCCTATTTTCTCCTTTAGAAGGGCTTTGAACTCAATCCCTAATACTATAGGCCCTCTCTTGGAGGGGAGGCTATCAAGATGGCCACCTCTGTGGGCGTCTTCATCTTATTCCACTCATGGCTCACATTCTTAGCTACGAAGTCCTTGTGGCTCCACCCATCAAATGTATCCATATCTACTATATTGTATAAAGGCTTCCCTTAGATCACTTATTCATCATCATCATCATCATCTGCACTCCATGAACCCTTATATCTCCCCACAAACCCTTCATCATCCAACCTCTCAATGACTTCTTATATGCTAGAGATCCTTCCCATGGTTCTATCTCCAGTAGATGCTTAACAAACATTGAAACTTGGTTGTCTTTATTGATTCTCTTTCATGAAGACAAATAGCTATAACTCTTTCCCATGCTCTATCATTAGTCACAATATCTTGATAGCCTATTGACCTTAGAAGGTCATCCAATACATCCTTAAAGGTGAAGAAGTTGACTAGATCAATATCCTACATATCAACATATTGTATATATGAATCATATAAGCTACCTTTGAGGGGAACCTTTTTCGTACCTAGATAGATCTCCCCTTGGTTTGCATTTCACATTGATAAACAACCATTCCAATATAGCCAATGTATCATGTCCAACCTCTCATATTTCGTCTATGAAATCAACAATTAGTCCTATTTGGGCCTTCTATTTGGTTAATCAAGAGCCCAATTAATCAACTTGTTGGCTCCTTGCTTGAGCTTCTTTAACAAGAAAGGATGTCTATCAGAGATTGCCCTTGGCATAAGCACATAATGAATGCACCTTCTTAATCCACTTGTTTGATCTTGGATAAGCCATCTATAATTGGATATTGCTAGTAGCAACATTGTGACTATGACCCCATAGATACTACCATTTTTTTATCTCAATTACCACCTTCTACCCTGAGATAAACACTTTAATCATAGCACACTGTGCCTCATTTATCTTTAGTGCTATATCAATAAGCATAAGGAGTACCTTATCCTAAACTAGCCTCATCTCAAAACGATTTGTCGATTGCAAGATGTCTAGGGCACAAGACACTTCCCCAAGAATGTACTCAAAATGTTGCATAAAGGTTAACTTCCTTGTAGGCCCAAGCCTGTACAAATATATGAAAATTTATTTTTAGTTACCATTCTAGATAGTAAACATAAGGAGGCTCTTATAAAAATAACTTTTAAGGGGTCACTATAGATTAAGCTTAACAAAAAGGTTTTTTGAGCACGCTATTTTGTACCAAGTTATAAAAATACCTACCTAGGTAACACCATCATCAAGTATTTATGTGACCATAAGTTTCCTAAAGGAGCTAATAAATCAAATGGAAGACCTTAGAAGGAACTTTTTGAGACTATACACTCATTGATATCAACTCTATAGAAGAGATCGCAACAATTTCTTAAGGTTGTACATACATGAGGACACCTATTTACCAATCCTAGACCTGGCACATCCAAGTGTAATCAAAAGCCATTTCTCCCTTGAGAGAGATGCAAAAATCATTCTTATCACCAATCTTTGGTGGCCCACCTTACATGAAGATACCAAGGAATTTTTCAAGAGATGTGATAGTTATTAGAGAACAAAATGACCAATATGAAGAGATGACATGACCTTACATCCCATGATTAGTAGTAGAGCCTTTGGAAGGTGGATAATTGACTTCATAGATCCAATTAGTCCACCTACATGTAGGTCTCATGTGGAGTACATAGTCCTAGCTATTGATTATATCACAAAATGAGTTGAGGTTGAGACAAAAGCTAAGAATGATTCACATACTACAACGGAATTCCTATTTGAAAATATTTTCACTCGGTTTGGACAAGCAACTTAAATTATCAAAAATCGTAGCAAAAAAATATTAATGAAGTAATTAAGTTCTTGTTAGAAGAGTTTTTAATTATCCACAGGAAGTCGGTACCATATCATCCCCAAGTGAATGGACAAGTCGAGAGTTTCAACAAAGTCTTATACACATTGCTTACCAAGATTGTCAAAAATGGAGCTTTTGATTGGGATAAACAACTTCATCATGCTATTTGGGTATACCGTGTGGCATACAAGGCAATTATAGGACCAACACACTTCAATCTTATGGATAGAATGTCATACTCCCCATTGATTTTCTTGTTTTGACTTTAAGAGTTACATGGTAATACTAGTGGGATGGTGATGAGCTCTCTCTATTAGTGGATGAATTAGAATAGCTTCAAGACACTCAGCTCAATGTGGTTGTAGGCATCTATTGAGCCAACACGCAACAAAAGGCCTACTATGCTGCACACATATGTTACAAAGGTCTGCAAAAAGGAGATTTTGTTTTGGTCTACACATTGAAAAAACATGAAAAGAAGTCACAAAAGAGAGGCTATGGAATCCTCATAACCAATCATGTATCTTCAAGTGGAGCAATCTTTTTGCCCACCCTATATAGAGATGTGTTGCCCAACTATACAAGTGGGTACAAAATACAAGAGCCTCTTGCACAAGAAATGTTGCTCAAACTTCAAAAGGAAGAGAATCATAAATTTGAGGTCAAGCAGATTTGAGAGGAGGCACACTCAAACATATATCTAAGAGAAAATCTTGGATACAATAAAGAGACAAATGACAGATAACACAAATGCTTGATGAAGTCTATCTAGTGGCTACATACCACCAATGTGGTCCACAAGTTTCTTCTTTTACATCAAAGTTTATAAGGGTTTCCACACTATAAGCATGTTCAAATCACTGATCAACATAGAAGCTTCATGTAATACTATAAGACAATCACTTGTAGCTACTTGGATATCCCCTACTTAAGACACCTAATCTTTACTAATAGATGTTGGTGGTACACATATAAAATGTTTGGGTAAAGTTGGCATTTGGCTACATATTGATAAATCCCAATATGAACTACATTTTTGGTTATCCACAATCATAATCTACTAGAAGATATCATCTTAGGGGACCAATGGTTGACTGCACACATGGCCACACTAGACATGGTTGCATGCAAACCGACTATTGACGTAGACAACAAAATCATTACATGATTTCTCAAGGGCCCTAACTAACTATCATGGATACATGAGATGCAATGAAGGATACACTAATAACACTACACCTTCACCATGTCAGCACATCTGAATCACAACTGAAGAAAGAACCTATTGAGTTGGACATTGAGCTCTATGAGCACTTAGTCCTAGGTAAGCTACACGAAAACAGTGAAGAAGATATAGGGCTTGAGGTAATATCTAGATCACCATTACCATTCTCAATATGAATTTAATGGTGCAATCTACATTGGTCCATCAAGTGGTTCCAATACGACAAACAATTCCCTAGGAAAGATAATTTCCTCAGAATACTAGCTCAAGGAGGGGGGAGTGCAAAATTCCAAAAGCAAAGAAACTATGGAGAAATAAGGTTGCACATCACTCAAATATGGGTTCAAAAAGGAATGGTTCGTCACTTAAATAAACATGTATGTCTCACAGTCAGAAACATCATAGTCCACCACACAAGTTGCAAAAAAGGAGAAAATTCCCACATGCTTGAGGAATGTGCTATGCCTCACAAGCATTCAACAAGATAGTCCATTAATTAATAACTATAGGTGCCAAAAAATACCTTGAAACTCAAAATGGCCACACTCAGATTTTGATGCCTAAGACCCACATATAGTCATATCTTCAAGAAGTTCACAAGCCGATCAAATGCATGAATCAATCATATCGATGAATGCCAAGTCATCAATCAAACGTATTTATGCGCTAGCACCAAGTATGAAAGACGGAACCAATGCAAATTTAGGTCCCTACACAACATAACAAGACACCCATGTGGGGTCTTGATAGTACATGGTTCTTGCTAGAATGTGAAGTTTTCATGAAGCAAGAAGATCTTTGTGATCCTTAGGAGGATACTTATGATGATTGACATGTGTAAGTGTTGGGAGAATTGATTTTGCCCAGTTTGGAACTACTTGAAGGTTAAATAGGTGTGTTGGCAGTAGTCAGAGGCATAGAAGACGTAGAAGCATGTGAAGACAGAGCATAACGAAGAAGCAAGGAGTCAGTCGAATCATTTTTTCAAAGAATTATGTTTTATAAACACTTTTCAAAACCTCCAACAGTGATTTTCATCACTTTTGTACCATATGTAACATAGAAAAAAACCCTTTTGTAATTATATGCTCCATTTTCTGCAAGCCGAGGAGTCCTCGAGCTTGAGGAGCTTAGGTAGAACGAGCATACCAATTTTGGTTATTTTTAGACATCGTTTACTCTTTCAAATAGCATCTAGAACCTATTTTTTAACTATGCCGGCCACTAGATGTGAAACCGGTCAAAACTAGTCTAGAATCTATAAAAAGAGCTAGAGAGCTCATTTTTGGGGTTAGCTAGTGTAGACTTGTATGAGCTAGAGAGAGCTTGAGCTTGTAAGAGTGTTCTTGAACAATAGAGTTGATTTCCTACCTTCCATTGTGTCTTGCTTGTCTCTTCATTGTGTGTGTGTAAGTGTGTGTGCATCTCTATGCTTCTCACCTTCACTCTCACTACATCTCACATTCACGATCTTCATATCACTCCTATCTCTTCCGCGGATTGCCATTAAGGAGGTGGAGCTTCTTAATGTGGATCTCACCATTGTGCTAGAGCAACACCAAATTTGGCACCGTTGCCGGGGATCGAGTATAGGGCGAATGTGTGATGGTAAGAGTATAGCAAGAAGTGGCATTGGAAGGTAAAAATTTTAGTTTTTGTTGTTGTTTTTAATTAATTTTTAGTGTTTTTCACCTCCCCCACACTCCATCTTCATCACCGCATCATCTTCTTCCACTTTGAAAAAATCAAAAAATTCACCATATCCACCCATTCTCCTCATTTCCCCTCATTTGTGCATGCGAGAGAGAGAGAGAGAGAGTTTTTGTGCTTGCATGTGCTATTGTTTTTTTGAGTTTTCTTGCAGATACAATGCTCCAGTGCATCAAGAAAGCTTGCAAAAGGTAAAATTTCACTTTCTATCAGAAATCTGTCGTGTGTGTCAGACCATCGCGATGGTCTGTCAACTTGGACATTTTTGGTAAGCGAGTTCACCACGAGGTAGGCAACACCAGCGCATACACGGATCCACAAACGTTTTGCAAAAAATTCATAGTTTGGTGGACCATCACGATTGGCTCACGCCATCGTGATTGTGTCACACCATCGCGATTGGCTCATGCCATCGCGATGGCTCGGCCGGACCATCGCGACGGTCTCACGCCATCATGACGGTTCACTTGAACCATCGCGACGGTCCTTGATCATCACGACGATCCCATCGACCCCACGCCATCGCAATTGGCTCATGCCATCTCGCCGATGCTGCCATGTGGCAAGCTAGACCATTGCGACGATACCCTCAGACCATCGCGACGATACCTTCAGACCATCGCAATGCCTCGACATTTGAACCATCGTGATTGGCTCATGCCATCGTGCTTTGTGACCATCGCGACGTGCTCATGCCATCGTGATTGTCTTGTTGACCGTTGACCGACGTCATCGTGATTGCTCACCGATTAGACCATCGCGATGGTTCATTCACACCATCGCGATTGCTCACATTTAGACCATCGCGACAGTTCGCTCCATTGGACCATCGGGATTGTGCCACGCCATCGCGACGGCTCACCTGAGCCATCGCAACGGTTCACCTGAGCCATCGCAACGGTTCACCTGAGCCATCGCGATGGTCCCAGACCATCACGATTGTCCACCCCAAATGTAATTTTTAGGGTTTGATTTTTTTATCAAATTTGGGGCTATTTTTTGAAAATTTTTGGGTGATTGCACTCCTAGGAGAACCCTTAGCTCATAGGGAAAGAAAAACATGTTTGTCAGTTTTTACCCCCGAGGACCTGAACGCTCATATCTTTTTCATCCGAAATCCGTTTTTTGAGCTTTATAGCTCATTAGAAAGCTCTTGACGAGTACTACGTGACCTCAACTACATTGATTTTTATATAAGCTAATTTGAAGTTAACATTGTTGGGACTAGAAAAACTAGGGGGGCAACATTGAACTTTTGGGCTAAAGGGAAGGGACCTTTAAAAGTGTATATATCAAAGTGCTTGATCATCCATTTGAGAATTGGTCTAATATTGAATTTTACAGGTCTAGCAAGGACAATCAAGAGTAATCAAGGCAAGGCAGTGAAGAACACAGGGCTTGGGAAGTGCGACTTCTCATGCATCAGAGCAACCAAAGCAATTGACTTGAGGTTGGAAGAATACTCAACCCCCTCATTCAATTACTAGCTTAAGCTAAATGCTAGCATTGTGGGTTAGATTAACGATGATAGGAATGATCAAGTTCAAGAGACTAAATTTTTCAAGTCCAAGACTAAAGTAAAGGTATGTGATACGAAAACCTAAAGGAAAGAACTTAAGTCTGATGGAACGAGAACTCAAAAGTACCATAGAAAGTTGATTCCTGACGCTTATAGTAAGATAAGACAAGAACTTAAAGGAATTTAAAAAGAAACAAGCGATAAAGAACAAAGAACCATTGACGATCAGAGAGTGACACGAAGTAAATTCATGAACCTTAGATGGGGCAAGAATATAGGTAAGTCAGACCGACGAAGCCTTAGATCATCAGAAGCAAGTGTAGGAACTACTACACGATTGTGGGCACAGCAATTGAATAATAGTTATCCCTACGAGTTGAGTTCACATACGAGTGAATCAGAAATGGCTTTTAGCACAGAAAGACCAAAAGGAGGGTCAAACGTAGCATATTTAGAAAAACCTGAAGGACCCTATAGAACTCAGTTAGAATTTCTCCGAACCAACCACTTAGGTGCTCGCATCTATGAGGATGGTTTGCGAAGACAAGTGGTGTAAATGCACAACCATGATCAACCCATTGGATTGGAACGTCCAGTGGTGAAATTTGAGAGAGATGCATACATAGACAAGGAAGGAACAATGTACATCTTAAGTACTCAGCCAAACAATACCAATGAGTTCGGTGTAATTCAGTTAGAGATGGAAGCGAGAGCCCAAGGAAAAGAACCAGTAGGAGAAGAACCTAGGACACCTAGAGGGAAATCTATACTGACAAGTGTACTAATCCCCGAGTGGATCCCTCAGGATAACAAAAGCATAGAGTTGTTTGTTAATAAGGAGACTGATGAATCATTTTGGAGGTACAGAACAGAACAACCTAGTGAGGTAGGCACCATCACGATTTATGAATTCAAGGACCTAGATACACCTGGAAAGGTTGTATACTTGGACAAAACTTCAAAAAGAGTATTTGTAGTGCCAGACCACGCTAGAAACACATACACATGGAGAGGTGAGTTGGTATTCCCTCCATCACGAGCAAATGTGAACACAAGCCATCAAGGGGCACGTCTTCATTGATTCATAGCTTCAAACAGACCCCTCAGGAAACGGTTAGACTAGCAGGACGTAGGTTTCGACAATATGTTGAAAGATGTCCAATGCAAGAGTTACCCTCACAGGCCAAGCAAGTGTCATTGTTTCTAGATGGCCTGTTGAGCTCTAAACTATGCTCCTATGTATACTTGAAGGAACCCAGAACGCTAGAGCAATGTGTGAGAATTTGTATAGACATTGAGGACAACCTTGGATATGAGTTGGAACTTTCAAAGGTCTATAAGGACTCAGATTCTTCCTCTCTAGCATCTTCAAAATTTTCTAGCTTGATAGAAGACCTAGCAGAAAAAGTGGCCCAGAAACTAGGAGTTTCTAGTAAATAGATGCCTATGTTAACAACAAACAAGCGTTGTTACACCTGTGGTGGTGATCATATGGCAAATGTGTGTCCCAATGCAACACAACCACAAGCCAACCCTAGTGGCCAGTACTGTACGATTGAGAGACGATACATGAATCATACGGCTCAAGAGTAAGAGGATAACAGAATTAGAAGGAAGTCTCAAGGAATCCAGAGCCAAAATCCTAGAATTAACTTCACAGGAATTAAATCAAGAGAACCTAGCTCAGAGATCAGGATCACTTTTAGCAGAACCCATACCAGAAAACCTAGACATGATGTTTTGTGCATATCAAGCAAGACTAAAAGAAGGACCTCAAATAGCTGAAATGAGTAAGAACTATCCTCGAGCAGATTTAGAAATCGAGAGAACTAAACTTTGCATGAAGATGGTAGAACTAGCACAGGCTATGTTTGAAGCCTCTAGATATCTTAATTGGAACAACATGGCAAAATCGGAATAACACTTTCAAGGATTGATGGAGAGGATAGAATACTTGATCGAAAGTAAGGAGAAAAAGAATCATCATAGGAACCCTATTGCCTCAGAGACACAGGAAAGAAATACACCATCCCTGTCTCAAGTACCCAATGCAGAAAGTAAAGACAACTTGTCATCCATACATAGATATTCACATGAATTTCTAAGAGAAATCCAAGAAGAGAAGTGGAGAAAAGAACAAGGAACCCATCCTCCTATTCAAGAAATAGACCACTTGCAAGAGCAATTTCCCCAAGACATCCCCTCTATTTACGATGATGTAGAGGAAGAACAACTGAGTGAACATACAGGTTTTGACTCTAATTATTTGCAAGAATTACCTCAGTTCACACGACCTTGGGAAGCTAAGTCTATTAGCATGAGAGAACCCACAATAATAGTGAGGAATGAAGAATCAATAATCCCTAGAAATACGAAAGTGATCAAGAACACTAAAGTACAATGTCACCTCACTCTGGAGGAGCTGTTGAAGGTGAAACTAGAACTATGGAAACATGTAGCAAATCAATTCCCTGAGCTTGCTACTGCTCCCTCACAGATAGGAACACACAAGAAGGTACCAGAAATACCCGTAGAAAATTTTGGAGATGTAAGCAAAGGAGAGGAAGGTAACACTTATCTTCCAATAATCTATCAGGGCTATACCACCAAAGCCATCTTAGATTTAGGAGCCGGAGTAGCCATTGCTACCACCGCTTTATGGAAACGTTGGGGTAAGCCAGCATTGAGACCTACCAGGATGAAGCTACAAATGGCTGATGGACATATAGAGAAACCATTAGGCTTACTAGAGGGCATATCTCTCACCACTTGTGGTGTGGAATTCGAGCATACTTTCGCCATTTGTGATTTTGCAAAAAATCATGCTTACGAGATGATTTTAGGATGACCATTCATGCGTCAGTTGCAAATCGTACAAGATTGGGGAACTAATTCTTTGTATTTGCAACATTTAGGAGTGACTACTAAAGTCAATCTTAAAGACTATTCACATCAAGTCGTACCCCCAATACAATGGAACACCATCCATAAGACACAGGTAGAAACGGAATCAGTACACTCATTGGAGTCAGACCCCTCATGGTTGCACGAGGACACTCATTTATGGATGTGTAAAGTAGCAAAACAAGAGGAAGAACGATTAGAAGCCAGGACTTTAGGTTCGGAACAACATCCATGAACCCTTCAAGACCCAGCTTACGCACCTATAGTATTTCCAGACGAAGAATTCGAGCCTCATGGTTGGGTAGAAATTCTAGCAACAATGGATGTAGCCATCAATGAAGAACAATGGACACCCCACTATGACGAGGATGGCTATGACATTTCAGTCTTCACAATAGAGCCAATCATGTGTGATTCAATTTTAGAAGAATGTGAACCTAGCACTGATGCATTGGAGGATGCAAGTGATTTCGATCTAGAGTCAATTATTATGGACCCACCCTTTGCATCAGAGGAAGATTATTTCTATGAAGTAGAAACTCACCCTCAGAAACACGAAGAAACTACAAACGAGGTGAGGTTAGCTACACAAGTGACTGTCAAAAGTGAAGGCAAGAAAAGAAAGAAGAAAGAAACCATGTCAGAAAATGAAGAATCTTTGTTTGAGGTTTCGGAAAACTTCAAGAAATATGAAATAGCAGATAGACGAATCATGGTACGAATGCCTAATAGAAAAGCTGATGTTGGAGAAGTATATGATAATTGACAGAAAACCAAAAAAATAATAGTTGCCATAGAAGGAGAAGAACAAAAATGTACATACTTAGGGCATGATTTGACGAATGAAGAAGAAGAAGAATTAATTGCCCTATTGCGGGAATATAGAGATGTGTTCGCTTGGAGTTAAAAAGACTTGAAAGGAGTAGATCCAGATATATGTTCTCATAGAATCCCTATGACTCCAGATGCAAAACCTACGAAACAGAAACCGTACACGTACAAAGATAACTACGCTGCAAAGATTAAAGAAGAAATAGATCGTTTGATAGAAGCAGGATTCATTTACGAAATCGAGCACATTGAATGGGTATCCCCCATTGTGGTTGTGCCCAAGAAGAATGGAAAATTGTGTGTGTGTATTAACCTTAAAAAAGTTAATGCCACCACGATTAGAGATAGTTATCCTCGTCCTATCACGGAACACTTATTGGAAAGAGTTGCAAACAAGGAAGTTTACAGCTTTCTTGATGGGTTCTCAGGATATAATCAAGTAGCCATTGCTCTAGAAGATCAACACAAGATGGCTTTTGCCATAGAATGGGGCATATTTGCATTTCGTGTGATGCCATTTGGCTTAACAAATGCACCCGTCACTTTTCAACGACTCATGTGCCATGTTTTTAAGGAATTCTTATGCAAGAATTTGGAAGTTTATGTCGATGACCTATGTGCTCATTCAAATATCAGGCAGACGCATATCCTAGAGTTAAGGCAAGTATTTGACAAATGTCAAGAATATCAAGTTTGTCTGAACCCAAAAAAATGTGTTTTCATGGTCAGACAAGGCAAAATTCTAGGACACATTGTGTCAAAGAATGGAATTTCGACAGATGAAGAAAAAGTGAAGGTGATTGCAGATCTACCTAGTCCAAATAATGTAAAAGAGGTACAGGCATTTATGGGTCATTGTGGTTATTACAGACGATTCATACACATGTATGCAATCATAGCCAAACCTCTGTACTCTCTTTTGACTAAGTTTGAATGGACAGATGAGTGTGAGAATTCATTTGATGAACGTAAACGACATTTGTGCTCAGCACCTATATTGAGAACCCCGGATTGGAGCAAGCCATTCCATGTACATGTGGATGCCTCCAACTATGCCATAGGATGTGTGTTCGCACAACCCATAAATGAAGGTAATATAGATCTCCCCATAGCTTATGTGAGCAGACAGTTGAACGCAGTAGAAAGAAATTACACCACTACAGCACGAGAAGGATTAGGAATGATCTACACAGTAAAGAAATTCAAGCATTATTTGTTGGCAAATAAGTTCAAATTCTTTACGGATCATCAAGCATTAGTGTACTTAGTCAATAAGCCATGTAACACGGGACGATTAATACGTTGGTTTCTATTACTCATGGAATATGATTTTGAAGTAGTAGTCACGAAAGGAAAGACACATCTTAGAGTTGACCACCTCTCAAGATTAACCACAGGAGAAGCTCCTCAAGGAATAGCAGATGAATTACCAGATGCATATTTGTTTAACCTTGAGATAGCACCAGAATGGGCTAAGCCTATTGTCTCTATTCTAACATATGGACCCAAGATTCCTAGGATAAGGATCAAGGAAGGAGAGATTACCAAGTCTCAGAGATATCAAATAATAGCAGGAAGTATATATAAATAGGATAATCAAAAGATTCTTGCTTGTTGTGTAGATAAATCAGAACATGCAAATTGGTTGCAATTAGCACATGTAGGTGCATTGAAGCAACATCACTCAAAACATTGTACATTGTAGACTTTGCATAGACTAGGAGACTATTGGCCTTCTATGGAAGCAGATGTCTACAAATTGTGTAAAGAATGCCCTCATTGTTGTAAAAGACCACCAATAGAACATGCTACATTATATCACGTGTCTCTCACACTAGAATGGAGTGAACCATTAGTGACGTACTTGAGGACGAAAACATTCTCTCAAGGAATGACCTTAGCACGACAACACAGTCTAGAGCAGGAAGCTCAAGACTATTCACTTATTGGTGACAATCTATTGTAACAAACGAGGACGAGACGGATATTTAAGACAATGTGTTCATGAAAGCGATTATTTGAGCATACTAGCGACTGCACACCAAGGTGTTGCAGGAGGTCATTTTGGACCCGATAGGGTAATCAAAGCCATCCTCTTTGCAAGATTATGGTGGACCACTCTTCACATGGATGCACATACCTATGTAAAGAGATGTGATGTGTGCCAAAGAACTCAATTTCCTACTCGCAGAGATGAAATGCCATTGAACCCATGATGGGAGGACGTGCATTCTCTAAGTGGGGTATAGACTTTGTAGGACCCATTAACCCCCCTGCAAAAGGTACACATGTTGAATACATTATTGTTGCGACATATTATCTTACCAAATGGGTAGAGGCAAAAGCCACAAGAAAGAATGATGCACACACGACTGCAAAATTCTTATTTGAAAACGTCTTTACAAGATAAGGATTGCCTATTGAGTTAGTGAGCGATCGAGGAACTCACTTTCTAAATCAATTCATTGAATATTTGTTATAGGATTTTATGGTGATTCATAAGAAATCCGCACCATATCATCCTTAGGCCAATGGTCACGCTGAAAGCACTAACAAGATCCTTTGTAACGTACTGACGAAACTCAAGAACAACAAATGTTCAGATTGGGACAAACAGTTACATCACGCTATTTGGGCATATCGAGTGGCCTACAAGACCGTACTCAATGCAACTCCCTTTCAGATGGTTTTTGGTCAGAATGTTGTGCTTCCTTTGGACTTCTTGATATCGACCCTTAAGGTTGCACAAGAACATCAGTGGACCGGCCATGAATTATCAACAAGAATAATGGACTTGGAAGGATTAGGAGAAACCAGGCTGAAAGCAGCAGCAGGAATATACGCAGCAAAGAAGCGACAAAAAGCATATTTTGATGCGCATGTGAAGGATAAAGGCTTAAAAGAAGGAGATTTAGTTCTAGTATATACGCTGAAACAACACACACGGAAGTTAGAAAAGCGAGGTTATGGACCTATGATCATTAACAGACTCTCAACAAGTGGATCGCCAAGAAGTACCTTATGAATCGACCCACACCCATGCAGATTTGGGTACCTAAACAGTGTATCATAGCTCAACCCTTAAGCCATGTAATATATACCCCTCAGAAATCTCTTCACCCCTCAATACCACCTCATCCGATATCACCTTTGTCCCTCAGCAGAAACATATCACCCGCTCAGAAACTCTTAGGAAGTGGATACCGAAACATATCCACATGCCTTCTCCGACCCCCTTATCTAACATCACTCCCACCCCGACTAATCTACAACCTTGTAATAACTCATTTACAACTGAACCTTGTACAAATCCACACACTATAACCCAACATAATAACATCTTATCAAGAAATGTATGCATCATCTGAAGCATGTAGGTGTTTAGAGACCTGCATTAGTTTTGCAAACATCATCCCATACATCACCTCACAACACTCGGCTACACGGGTTACACATCGATTATGGAAAGGGATTGCGGTTTCACTTTAATGGGATCATGATTAAGTTCCATACTAATGTGTTAATCTTTTGTAGCAGATTTGCTACACACTTGCATAATTCCAAGGACCATCTGAAGCTGGCCCCAGTGTACCCATGGCAAATATTGGCAAATTACTAGCTGAACTACATCCTATGGCTCAACCACCAGAATTTCAGGGATTTCCAAGACCCATGCCATTGACGATCCTCCTAGGGGATATACTGAGAAGATTCATCATAACTCTCATTGGTTCCAAGGATTAGTAGGCCCATTGGCAGATGCAGATTTCCTTTTTGAGGCCAATTTGACTTTTGATACCCGCACGTGGCACAAGTACCAGTTTTTCTCAAGAGAGTTTGAAGCATTACAGAACATAGAAGACTTGAAGCATGTTTGGGCAAGAGCTGGCTTCACAGAATACTTTGGTGATCCTTTGCCTAAACCAGACTTCTACAAATGTTATTACTTAGTCACCACTTTGACAGCTTCGGAGAACAAAGATTTACGAGGAACACTCATTTTGTCGTCATTAGTAAATGATCCACCGTTTAAGAAGATTTATCTTTCCAAAGACATGATTAGAGCTGCAATCAAGATACATGGAACTCACACGCCGACTGAGTGCGAAAGGCTAATTCCCGAGCCAATGAAATGTGGAGACATCATTAAGTAGGAAGATATTTCAGCGATCACACCTGAGCTCTCTAAACCCTTACGGATATGTAGTGCAGCACTTTGCTTTCCCCGCTCAGGATCGATTCACTATGCCCCACAAGCGCATCTAGTTTGGTTTATATTTAGCGTGTATTTGGCCTCAGATGGTCGATCTAGCAAGTTGGATTATTGATCAATTGTATCTGGCACAACACAGATGGGAGAGGAAGAAGGTAATCCATGGATGCTGCACTCTCACGAGAATTATTTATATGTGTTTGGCCTATGACTTACCAATCGAGCGTGCAATGACAAGCGAAGAGTTGAAAGCATTCAAAGGGACAACAAAGAAAGCTAGGAAGGCTAGCAAAGGATGAGCAGGAAAGCGCATGAGAGGAACCATTCCATGCTTACAGGTCTCAGAATCACCGTCACCGCAACCCTCTCCAGAACAGTCTCCGACAGAAGCCACTCCAATGATACAATCCATTGGCATATGGTTATCAAGACCGGTTATAACGAAGGACACTACTAGCATAGTCGCTCCTCAAGCGGCCACAGCCCCAGGTCTTCCCACCACTGCAGCAGAAGTTCCCACCACTATTGGTGCGGAAGCATTTTCTTTTCCAATACCCAACATGGAAGCAGAACCACTAGATACGACGTTTGATTTTGAAATCCTGGATGCTTTCTCAAATGAATTTCAGTTTTCTAAAGGCCAGATTTTCTCTCAAGAATATGAACGTCCAAGCTACCCTACCACTCCCCCGAATCAACAACAAGGACAAGTAGTATCCAGCTCGGACGGAGAAAGAACAAAAACAGATGAAGATGATGGCGATGATGAAGTCAACCAGGGCACTCATGAATCCCAAGAGAATGTGCAGACAGATGAACATGGACAGCAAACTGACACCCAAGGTGAAACGAGCATGCACGAAGACGAAACATTTGAAGCAGCAGCATACACCTTGGCAATCAAAAAGTTATACCGCACCATGGAAAAAGTTTGGGCGCGTAAGAAGTTAACTGAGGAAGAGAGCCAAGCACTCATAGAACAAGAACTTGTCTCAGGTGGTTTCGAAGAGGTGTACATCAAAGGTTTCAGGGAACTTGTTAAATCAGTGGGATCTAACAAAGCATTAAGATATTTGCAGCGGAAACCATTACCGCAGTTTGACCCTCGCAGAGTTCGCTTACTGACCAAACCCGGTCAATACATTCGCATACCGACGGGTGCCCAATCTTCAAAATAGGCCAGGGAAGCACGTCTCATCCCTAAAGGCTCATTGGCAGAAGACACCATTGTCATCGACTCCCCACCCCACACCACTACTGTACATACCACCGCTGTGACCGAAGTACCCACCACCCCAACCGCTCTTCCATCACCTCCCATCCATCAAGTCTCCCCCATACACCCTCCTTCTCCCAGAAAATCCACCTCCTTCCATGGTGAAGTAGCAGAAACCTTCCTCACCTCCATTCCTCCCACACTTCCTGCACCCACCCAACCTGGTTTTCCTCCTTGAACATCCACCTTTCTATCCAGTCCATTTCTCCATCCATCTTTCCCATCCTTCCCCACACCTCCAAGAAACCTTTTCCCATTCCCACCCCCATTAACTTTCTCCCTAGTCTCGCCTCCCCGACCCACCGTAATTCCTCTTTCCCCTTTCCACCAAGCAGTCCAAGAGAACCCCTCTGTAAATTACTCTTCAACTTTTGTAAATCCCGTATTTACATCCATGCACGCACCCACCATCACTCCATTATTCACAGTCATGGCACTTGAGACCACGTCCAATGACATGGACATCTCACCACCCACCGCACCAACACTCACCTCTTCTATTGCACCATCATATTTAGGCACCACACATTTCTCCACTGTTACCACTACATCCACATTCCCATCCCTATTCCCCTTTCCCATTGCATCAACACCCTTAAACACAACATCTGCATTCACCACACCATTAATACTCTCACCCACTATAGACACCGCTTTTTGCCAGATGTTCACATGCATGACTCAAGTGAGAGATGAATTTGCATCTCTTGGAACTAGCTACCAGACGCGGCAGAATAGAACCAACAATTTACAATCGCAGCTCAATTCACTATCCATCGAGAATGCCTCACTAAACACCCGCTACCAAGAGCTTCGAGAGGCATATCATAAACTTGAAGTAGAAAGTGAAGAAAAGACAAAAGAGGCCATCACTGACATAGACAACTTGTTAAGGGCCCAGACTATTCGCAATGCGACACTTACTAGGAACATGGGATTACACAGATGCCACTTGGCAGCAGCTAAAGAAGAAAATCAGTGTTTACAAGAATAGAACAGAGAGAATTTGGAAGCTGCTCTCGATCAACCCGACCAACAATTAAGTCCTAGTCGTTTCAAGGTCGTGCCCTCCGAATCTATGAAAATGTTGCTAGATGATCATGTCAGATTGTTAGATGAGTATGACAGCATGAACGAGGAATATCAGAAGCTGAAAGAAGATCATAAACTAATCCAACTACAAGCACCAATACAACAAAGACTACCAGCTCCTGCGGACCCATCTCCTCAGATCTTAGAGGAACTCAACGCATTACGGGCCCAGGTGTCAACTCTTAAATCATAGATAGCAGTATATGAAGCACCCCCCAGACCAGAATCCCCACCAGAACTACCAGTAGAGGAAGAAACAGTCACTATTCCGGTGGAAGAGACTTTTGAAGAAGCATATGAACCCCAACCCATCCCAGGCGGATGAGTCACGACCGAAGGCCAGACGACTTTTGAACTTCCCACTCTCTCATGGATGAAGACGATTGAAGAACTTGGAAGAATCCACTCAGCACGTGTAGAAGCGCAGTTACATGCAATGGTAATGATTGAAGAATGCATTTTACAATCCCCCTACTTTGCTCATTTGGCCCCTCGCAGATACATATCTGGGCATGAGTTACAATACAAGCCTTATTTTATGTTAATGGCGGAATATTAGCTAGCCATAGAAAAAGAAACAGGCAAAAAACCCTCTCACTCGACCCAGTTTGAGCTTGAAGATTTGCCACTAGATGAGCAGCAAGGAGAAATCTATCAACCAGATTGGCGCAAAAATTTATTACAAGCATATCCAGAAGGAAGGCATTTGCCATTAAAGTACAGAACAAGAAGCAATGTCAGGATTGGCTTAATTACCCGTACTTCACCCCACCCATCGGACCACCAACAGTTGGATACATGATGGCCATGATTCGCCACTGGTTCCCTCTCTTAAAACACATGGACGATGTAGTAGTGCACATGACTGTCAAGATACTTGACATGATGCAGATGGTATTCAAAGTCTTCCGTCACGTCAAGGCACCACATGTAAACACCCCGGGTTTCGAGAATGGGAATCTCGATTTAGCTTATGACATGAGCATGACACCATCGCTCCGGGTGTGTTACACCTGGCACTGTCGAATCAAATACTTACCGGCGTGCTATAAGTAGACCTTCGAAGAAATGTTCACAACCGGTTTCTGGGAATATCATTCAGAAGTGTTCATCAGCAAGCCCATGCATTTGCTTCAACTTTTTGCCTGTGAATAGATGGTATATTCCATGCACTATCGACTCCCACCATCCGATGAACCGCAACCCATTGATTGGGAGAAACTCGAGGTAGATCTCGTACAAGGAATTCGCATATCAGAACACACCCTCGCTCAGAAACTACTCCAGAATTATATCCGATAGACCTCACAACCAGGTTCTGTCGCGGACGACAGAAGCGAGAGGGAGGGGGGTGTTGGTAATAGTCAAAGGCATAGAAGACGCGGAAGCATGTGAAGACAAAGCATAATGAAGAAGTAGGGAGTCAGTCGAATCATTTTTTCAAAGAATTATGTTTTATAAACACTTTTCAAAACCTCCAACAGTGATTTTCATCACTTTTGTACCATATGTAACATAGAAAAAACCCCTTTTGTAATTATATGCTCCAATTTCTGCAAGCCAAGGAGTCCTCAAGCTTGAGGAGCTTAGGTAGAACGAGCATACCAATTTTGGTTAGTTTTAGATATCGTTTACCCTTTCAAATAGCATCTAGAACCTATTTTTTAACTATGTCGGTCACTAGATGTGAAACCGGTCAAAACTAGTCTAGAATCTATAAAAAGAGCTAGAGAGCTCATTTTTGGGGTTAGCTAGTGTAGACTTGTATGATCTAGAGAGAGCTTGAGCTTGTAAGAGTGTTCTTGAGCAATAGAGTTGATTTTCTACCTTCCATTGTGTCTTGCTTGTATCTTCATTGTGTGTGTGTAAGTGTGTGTGCATCTCTATGCTTCTCACCTTCACTCTCACTACATCTCACATTCACGATCTTCATATCACTCCTACCTCTTCCGCGGATTGACATTAAGGCGGTGGAGCTTCTTAATGTGGTTCTCACCATTGTGCTAGAGCAACAAGGTGTGAGTGAGCTAGATCACCCAGTACCCCCATCGGTGGCACGCAATGGTTAATTGTGATCATCTACCCTAAAGCCTATAATCTATATGCACATGGAATGATTTAGAAGAATCTAGAGCTTTAAAGATTGGTGGTGAACTCAAATGACTTTTCAACTCTTTGAATGCTTTCTCGCAACCTTTTATCCATTCAAACTTGTTCAGCCTAAACAAAGCTTTTGCAATGACTACATACATATGAATGCACTTATAATAAAATAATGGTCAAAGGCTTCGAGCTCCTTAAGATTCTTAGCTCTAGCTAGATTTGATATGAGCTTGATTTTTTCTTCATCTATTGAGATGCCATTTTTGGATACAATGTGTCCCTAAATTTTTCCTTGTTGCACCATGAAAACACACTTATCTAGATTGATACACACATGGTAATGCTTGCATTTTGGAAGAAATTGGCTCAAGTGGGGAAGATGCATAATGTGTTGCTTTGCATAGCTACAAAGTTTTTCCAACTATACTTCCAAACACTTCCAAATAAACTCCTTGAAAATGTGGCACATCAAGCATTGGAAAGTGGCTAGAGCATTCGTCAAGCCAAATGGCATGACACAAAATTTGAAAATGACCCATTTGATAACAAAGCTTGTCTTTATGTTGGTTCTCAAGAGTAATTTCTACCTCATTATAGCCTAAAAATTAATCTAAGAAGCTGTAAACATCATGTTCTACCACCCTCTTTGAGTAGATGATCGGTGATAGGTAAGGGATAACTATCATGGATTGTGGCCACATTGTCCTTCTAAAGATCTATGCATACTTATAAGTTGCCATTTTTGTTTTGGATGACCACCATAGAGGATACTCACTCTGTGTGTTCTATCTCATAGATGAATCCAACTACCAAAAGCTTACCAATCTCCTCTTTGATATTGGCAAATTAATAATCCTTATATCTATAGAGTCTTTGCTTCCTGGGCTTTGTGTCACTTGTTTGTGGTATTCTACGTGCACATATCTCACGATCTACATCCTTCAAGTCTTTGTATGTTAAAAAAATCTTAATCTTTGCATAATAAAATAACTAAATTTCTTTCTTCCTTAATCGATACATCATTTCTTATGTAGATACATAGCTTTTCACAATTTTCTACTAGCATTACTACTGGTTTGGTTTGCTCTTTGTTTTTGTAGACCAAACCCGAGGTAGTTTCTCACTTAGGCTTTTGAATCACTAATTTTATGCTCCACTTTTTACGTCTTGAAATTCTCATGTACCTCAAAGCCAAGATTGCCTTGTTGAATACTCTTGACATCATCTCCAAGATCCACTTGTTTATTCTTCTCTCCCACTTGTAATTTATATGCAGTATCTCATTCACTTGGAGTCATATTGATATCTTGATCATTGAGAAGCTCTTTTTGGTACTTAAATATTTCTGTTCTTGTAGGCATTTGTGGTTCTCTTCCCAATGTTGTGTGCTACTAAGTTTGGCTCTAATTCAAGGATCCATCTCAAAGATCATCAATCCATCTTTATGGATCATAGTCCTCATATGGATATTGTAGTTCATCGAGGACTTCATCTAGGATTGTGTATTTTGACGTACAATTGTCAATCATGAAAAGATCATACCTATCTTTGTCAAAAAAAAAACTCCCCGACTTTTTCATTGATGCACACATCCATTGTGGCCAATATTTGCCTCTGTGAATGGGATTCAAATTCTTCATCATTTAAAAATTTTCTAACCAAGGTAGGATCTTCCAGATCTCATGTGATCTTATTGAGGAGAACAATTTCATTATTGTTTTCTTTTCTTCCTTCTCTTGATTCATCTCAACATAACTACAGGTGTATATCGTCATCTACTCAGAGTCGTTAATGTCGGTAGTTTGAATAGAGGTGGCCTCATCCTCATTGTTCTCATTATGAATGAGATCCATTGTAAAGGGGGAATGTCTGAATGTGAGAAGTCATGTACATTGACTTTCATGGTGATGCTTGCATGTTGTAGGTAGAGAGAATTACTCCCTAAATCTTGTCCTACTTTCAATAGTCTTAGAAACAAATGTTCTAAGAGTATCTCATAAGTGCTAGTTTTGTCAAACTGATAGATTTCCATCATGTATTCAAACTTAATAGCACATGTGACGAAAGTTATTGCTTATAGAAGACCCACTAGACTTGCCATATGTTCACCTTCCAATTGCAATTTCACTTTTCTTGGATGCAAATCTAGTTTTTCCCATTTCTTCCATAACTTTGAGGCCATAGTGCACGCACTTAAATCAGTTATGGGTTTAAAGATCACTCCATTCTACTTGATTGGAAGAATCATATTTACCTTGTCGCATTCACTCAAATTTCCTACTTTGTCCACTTGGACTAGGACAACACTCAAATTTGCATATACTTGGTTGCTAGAAGGAATCATAGATGACCCCACCCTTTTTTGGTTAAGAGAATATTTTATAGAGGGATTCATCTGAATCTTGTGCATCAATTCCATTCTCTTGTTCTACATCATAGTTGTCTTATGACACTCCAATTTCTCTTTGTATGGTCCTACATGACTAGGTAAAGATCCTAGACTTGGTGTGATATTTGACTCAAAATGGAGTGGATTGCTGCATCCCATGGATCTGCACCCTCTTCTAAGGGAAGGCTTGGAAAGTGAAGTTGCAAGAAGGGTGGTAGTTGGTTTTGCATGTCTTTCCATCTCTTGGATTGAACCCCTTCACAAAAGTTCTGATGCTTTTGGCTCTCGATCTCAAGATTGGGCGGTTCATCTCCATGGGTGTACCTACAACCTTTGAGTTCTCCATACTGAAATTGGCAAGCATATGTTTGATATATTTCCTTTGAGTGAGATATATAGCCTTGTTTTTATCCATCACTTCCAAACCTAGGAAGTATGTGAGTTTCCCTAGGCCATTGATTTTGAATTCTTATTTCGTTTGAAGCTTGATCCTCCTTATGCCTTCAACATCATTACCTACGATTATTATATCATCAACATACACATAAGTATATGAATTCAGATTGATTCCTCTTGATAAAGAGTGAAGGATGGGCGTTGCTAACTATAAATCCTCTATCCTACAAATAAGTGACAAGGCTATGATTCCAAGCCCTTCGAGATTTCTTTCGACCATATAAGGACTTTCTTAAACCTGCATACATGTTGAGGAAATGATGAATCTTCAAAACCAGGGCATTGAGCCATATATACCTCTTCAAATAACCAACCATATAGGAATGCATTCTTTGCATCCATCTGGTAAATCTTCCAATTCTTGGAAGGTGCAATGCTCATAAGCACTCTGATGGTTGGCACCTTTGCCACTATTGGAATTAGACGTTTGTGGAAGCACGCGAATAGCACGAGGAAGAAGAAGAAGCTTGGAGCACAACACACAATACTGAATGTATTACTAAAGAATGTACAAAGATAAGTAGCCCATTAGGGCAATAGGCATAAATACAAGGCGGGGGGAAAAAACCTCCTAAAGAGGGAAAAAAGTGCCCCGACGGTCCTAGTGTGTTCGCACACATCACTACCTAAATATATCAACAAATCCCCCCTGGGAGTGATGCGGTGAACAAGGAGCTTGCACTCATATATAAGGAAGTGCCAAGCTATGTGGAAATCACTCCACAAAAGGAAGTAAGCCCAAAGCTTTGCGAAAAGCTTCAAACTTCTCCCTAGGTAGAGCCTTCGTGAAAAGGTCTGCAATGTTCTCCTGCGTGGGCACATATGCCAAGCTGATCTCCCTAGCAGAGAACCTCTCCCTGAGATAGTGATAATGCACCTCAATGTGCTTAGTGCGAGCATGGAACACAGGGTTCATCGCAACTGCCAATGCGCTCTGACTGTCAATGCAGATGGTGGTGGCAAAAGTCTCACCAACACCCAAATCAGCCATAAGGCGTCTGAGCCACACACACTCAACAATCACTGTGAAAGTTGCCCTATACTCAGCCTCACAACTGGAAGTGGCCACAGTAGGCTGCTTCTTGCTCAACCAAGATATACATGAGCTACCAAGCATGAAGCAAAAGCCACCAGTGGACACACGAGTGTCATAGCAACCAGCCCAATCAGAGTTAGAAAAAGCATGCAAATGTGGCGGTAGTGATCCCCCTTGGGATACAACAACCCAAGTAGCCGAGCACCACTCAAATAGTGAAAGATGTGCTTAACTGCCTACCAATGCTTGACTCTTGGGCAATGCATAAACCTGCTCATCTGTGAGATAGCAAACTGAATATCTAGTCGAGTAATGCATAAGTAAATCAAGCATCCAACACTCTACTGATAGAGAACAACATCAAATGCATCTCCAGCATCATGAAGACTCAATCATAACCCTGTCTCCATAGGAGTGGCAATAGGCTTATAGTCTTCAAGGCCAAAACGGTGCAATAATGTGTCAATATATTTCGTTTGACACAAAGCCATTCCCCCATCAACTTGCATAAATTGAATGCCCAAATAGTGATGCAAATGCCCCAAATCAGACATCTCAAATGAGGCATGCAAATCAGCCTTAAAACCAGCAATATAGCTTCTCAATAGGACCAGTTAGCAGCATGTCGCACTCCATTTTGTTCTGGAGTATATCTCGTAGTAATCTCTCTTTTGATTTATCTCTTGGAGATAAGAATCAAAGTCATGGGAGAAATATTTTCCCCCTCCATCTGACCTTAGTCTCTTCAAAGTTTTACCTGTTTGATTTTCTACAAGTGCTAGATATTTCTTGAAACAAGAGAATACTTCATCTTTATGCTTCATAAAGTATAATATTTCCCATCTACTACAATCATCAATGAATGACACATAATACCTGGATCCAAAAATTCACGGCTCCTTGCTTGGCCGCCATACATCTATATGAACTAGCTCCAATAGGTCTCCATGAATATATCCCTTCTTTGTGAATGGTTGCCTATATGGCTTACCAAATTGACAAGCACTGCATTTGTAGATCATGTGTTGTTTGGAGATATTTGGTAGATCAAGTACAGTCTCATCCCTATTGATTTGCTTCAGAGCCCTTTCACCTATGTGAGCTAATGTTTTGTGCCAAATATCCAACTCTTATAGAGTTTGGCTACCATAATTGAACAATGAAATATTTCTAGTATCTTGGAGTTCAAATGTGAATAATTTACCATATTTTTCTCCTTTTGCTATCTTATTGAATCCTTGATATGGATCCTGAATGAATGCTCAATTCTTTATGAATCTGACCTATAATCCTTTTTCAACAATCTGACCTACACTTATGAGGTTTTTGCTGATGGTTGGCACATATAATACCTTGCTCAATAGGTTCATATTACCATATGAAGTCTTCACATTGCCTATCTTCTCCATTGGATGCTTTGTGTCATCCCCTGTTTGGACTTTATGTCTATTCCTTGAATCCTCTAGGTCTGAGAGTAGAGCTACATTCCTTGCTACATGATTTGAGCAATCAGAGCCTATATAGAATGCATGTTCATCTGCTTTACCTTGCTTCATGGTCATGTTCATCAGAAGAAGTGAATCTTCATGAGTTTGATCATCTCCATAATTGTTGTAGTCTCTTCTTCATTTGTATCCTCCTTGATAGTTTTTGTTATTGTATGAGTTGTTGTAACCATTGTTATTGTTGAATCTACCTCTTGAGCTTCCATAGCCTCCTCTACTCTAACCTCTTCCTCTTTGGTTTCTAGGATTAGTAAAACAATTCTCAATAATATGATTAGTTAAGCTGCATATGGCACATAGAGATGAGCTTTGAGCTCTCCCCCTACCTTGTCTTTCTCATCTACCTCTTCCTCTTGAGCCTCTACCTCTACCTACAAAGTTTGCTTGAGAGGTTGCCCTCATCATCAGACTTTTTACCTTTATCTTTGCTATCTTTGTTCTTGTTCTTGTCTGTATAGAGAGTATAGGATTGATTACCTTTTGATTTGTCTCCATTCTTCATAAGCTTTGGCTCATGTGTGAACAATTGTCCCATGAGAGTGTTGAAGTCAAGAACCTCCATATCCATTTATAGGTCCATGGCTATGGTGAAAGCTTCCCATTTTTCATCTTCTTTTATTCCATTGATCACTTGCCTTACTATCTGCTCTTCATCAATGATTTCTCCTATGCGTCCAAGTTGTTCTGCTATTTTCTTCATTTTGGTGACAAAATCAGTCACACTTTGCTTGGGCATCTTCTTGATTGTGGTGAATTCCATTCATAATTGATTATTCCTTGCCTTTGTACTTGATGAGAAGAATGCTTCAAAGGCATTCCAAGTCCCTTATGAAGTCTTGCAAATTCTTGATGTGTGGAAGTAAAAAATCAAAGATTGAGTTAAGAATGTAGGACCTTGGTAGAGCATCCTTTTAGCACCATGTTTCACCTCTCTTGTTCTTCTTGAGCTGGTTGACCCTTTCTTCTCAAGATTGGCATCATCTCATCTCCAGATATGTAACCATAGACGTTTCTCCCTTGAAGATAAGCTTCCGTTCTAAGTGACCAATCTGAGTAATTACCTTGATCCAATTTTGTTGGAGCATGACAATCACTAATTGATTACAAAGAGGATTGAAGATTGAAGAATGAAGAAAAGGATAAAGGATGAATCATAAAGTGAAGTGAAGATTCAGAGAGAAACGATTTGCAGACATATGTACATTAATCTTGTAAATAGTCCATACACATCTTGTATTAGTGACGAATCCAGACATATATGCCTATATATACTTGTATATAGACATGTCATATGAGATAGAAATAGTTTAGATGAATAGAGGATGAGTAGATGATGAAAAATTGAGTTTGGTATGAGAATTATCTATCAGATGTATCTTCAAGAGAATAGAAGAAGTTTCTAAAAATGGCAGCTCGATCTTTCTCAAATCTCTAATTCTATGCTCAATCAATTGAGAAATCATTTTGTATGTCTCTAAGTCCATATTTGATGCATCTATAATCAAGATTTGAGAGTCTAACTTTAATCAGGTTGAGAGAATTGTGAGTAGGAACATTCATATGTGTGAAAGGTGATGAGAGACTTCTGAAATAGGTGCAATCTTGACGGTCAAAGAATTGATGAGATCTCAGTGTAGAGTGTAAAGTTTTACAAAAATAAGCATGTAAAATGTAAGTTAGAAGGTAATCCATCTATGTTTAAGACCATTTGATTAAAAGGACTGTAGATTGAGAGAACCAAGTGTTTACAGTTGCATATGTAAAAGTCATCTGTAGAGAAAGCTTGTTTTAGACATAGGTTTACTTATTAAGGTAAATCTAAAGTTTTGTAATTTCTTTTGAAGAAATTTTACTTGGACTATTTGCAAAAACACTAGGAGAGTATTGTACCAAAATTTCATAGAAAACTTTAATCATTTCCTTAGTCAATGAGTGAATTTTGTGAAGCAGACTTTCCTGAGTGAAGTTATGTCTCACAAAAAACTTAAGTGTTTATATTTTGGTAAAGACTTCCCAAAATAGATGAATTCTTTGAGCTATGTTTGACATAGAGGTTTTCCAAACGCAAGTATATTTTATCTTTTGGAGATTAATCATCTCCATCAAATTTTTCTATGGATGAAGGAAATCCATCTCCACTGTTGATTTATTGTTAGCTCTGATAGCACTATGAGGAGATGGTATGATAAGTTCTAGAGTTGAGTTGGTGCTGCACAACACCTACTCGACACCTACCAGTCTAACTTCAGGGGTGCTTAATAGACTCCTTTGGTTTCAAAATGATGCATTTGGAATCACCAAGTCCTTTGGAACATCATTCTCAAATCTTTGCATCAAAATAGATAACTAGAAAATGTGAGAAATGTGAGGAGCCTTCTATTTTGGGAGTAGAAGGTTTGAGTATTATGTTCAGAGCTCACAACCTGGTATGCATTGACCAAAGAACTTTTGCACACCTTTAATTGGATTTTATAGCTAACTAAAACAAGTTAGTTCATCAATTTAGTTGTACCATACACTAAGAAATGAATCTAACAAGTGAGGGGGGTCATCCCAACTTTTCCGGATCTAGAAGATGTGCAGACATAGTCAACTTCCTTACTTCATATCTCAATCTCTATTGAACCAAATTTGATTAAAATTGATATGCATATGCTAAACAATTTAGTCTAAATATGTTATATTATAGAAATAGAATGAGTACATGTAGCAAAATTGATGCCATACAATCACTATAATGAAGAAGATGCAACAGTAGACAATAGTCTGAAATGTAATTGAAGAAGTGCATCAAAATGTATATGCTAATGAACATATGATACAAGTATGTGTAGTGGACCACACATAGATAGTGTGAGGTCAATGTATGCTCAGTGAAGTAGCTCAACGTCTCTCGAAATGGCTCTCTTATCCATGACTAAAAGTATGTGTATTTATACATGAAGTTGAGTTTTCCCTCACTTGAAAGTGATCCTACACTTTAAGGATGATTTGAATTGATTATTCTACCACATGTGTCATGGGTTTAGCTCCTTAATTTCATGATATTCCTTATTCTTTTAGCTTTTAGAGTTATCCAAAGTAACTATGGTCAAAATGACAAGCATGTGTTCACATGTAGTTCTCTATTGTGAAGTGATAAATGGATGTGTAGTCCTAAGGTTTTTAGCAATGCACTTAGGCTTTCTAAATTCACCGGCACAATTCCTAAGATTCCAATCTATGCAAAAATATTAGCATAGTACCATAGAGCATAATAGGATGCCATATGAGATTACATAATTATTTCATGAATTTAGAGTGACTATGCAGTGAGCTATATACCTAAGAAGTCACATGTGTGATCCCAACTTTTTACGAATTAGATGATACACACACACATTCATAAAGATATACTCATATCTCTACATACAAATCTCCAATGGATAAAATATTTTGTAGAGAAATTTAAAAGAGTGTTAATTTCATGATCCAATCAATAGATAAGTCAATGAGACCTTATCTTCACTTCAACAACTATGAGAAGTTGATAGACTTGAGCTATGCACAACAACATTGAACAATATAGAGAGATGATGATAAAAAATTCAAGTATATGTATTGAGAAATAGATTACAATATATGGAGATGTTGGAGGAATCCAAGGACTACAAGAGGATTACAATGAATACTCAAAGAGTGAGAGGAAGCTCTGTCATCCACCATGACTAAACCAGTGAAGTATATGTACACTTTTTCCTCTTGATTTTAGAAGATGAATATTGATAGATTAAACCTAAATATTCTTCTCACTGTTAGGTGCACATTTGAATTTTGAATTCAAATGTGAATTGTGAATTTTATGTCTCCTTACAATAACTTCAACTCGGGAGTTTTTATCCTCAAAAGATCCCTTTACAATGGATAAAAATGAGGTGACTTTTGGCATTAGAAGTGGATTGAGAATGAATGTGTACACATTAATTTCTCATAGTTCAATGAATTCCAAAGATTATGGTCAAGCACTTAGGCTTTCCATATGCATGAACTATTCACAAAAAAAATTTTTCGTTGTTGTGTGAGCGCAATGAGGACCACCAATTCTTGACACTAAGGTGGAGACCAAAGCATAGAACTTGGCATACCTTATTATCCAAGTCACCAAAGTCATTTTTGGTATCAATGGCTACATGTGAGGAAGAACTTCAATGATCAAGGAAGAAAAAGTACTAGTACTTCCTGAGATTTCACCCATTCTAGTAGTGTTCCTCCCAAGGCATTCACACAAACGTATGGTGATCAACCAAGGAGCCCAGATTGGGAGGGAATATATATTTTCTTTAATTTTCATTGATGATCACACAAGAATGAGATGGTTATATTATATGAAGTCAAATTTTGAAGTGTTTAGTCACTTTAAATTTCCAAAGTATATGTGGAGAAAGAGATGGTTAGGTACATAAATATTCTTCGATAAGATGGAGGAGGAGAATACTTCTCCAAGGAGTTTTTTGAATTTCTAAGTCATAATTGTCAAAAATCAAGTCTCAATCATGCAAAAGGGCTCAACCATGAATTTTCCAAGTGGACCAATCAAAAAGGAGGACCCAAAGTTGTGGAATCAAGTTAGAAGCTCCACCAAACTCAATCAAATTCAAATCTCATCAATCACCCACCAAAACATGCACCTACACTGATTGGTGGGTGGTTAGCTAGATTCTAGGAAAAGTAAAAATCTATGTAAGTATCATCCCACCTTTTTCTCTTGAGTTGCATACATTCCACTAGTTTCCCACTTAGTTAAGTGAATTCATAAACTCCATCAAGCAGCCCTGTTGGCAGCAGTCAGGGAACCGAAGGAGCCACAAGACGAAGAGAGTCAGAGCGAAGGGACAGCACAAGCAGACATGGCAGTCAAAGAAGATCTGGCAAGTAGGCCAATAATTTTCCTCATGAAGAAGCAAGTACGAGCACTCACGCAGATCTAGCACTAAGGCAACCTTTAATTTTTCAAAACCTCTACACCAATTAAAAGTGATTCTCATCACTAAACACCATTGTAAATACCATTTCATCTTTTTGTAGCTCCATTTTGTGCAAGCCAAGGAGTCCTTGAGCTTGAGGAGCTTTAGAAGTATCTACCTGCCAATTTTCATATTTCTTAGATCTCGTTTGAGCCCTATAATAAGCCCTGGAACCTAATTTTTAACTAGGCCGGACACTAGGTCTGAACAGGGCCAAAGCTAGTCAAAAACTATAAAAGGAGCTAGAGAGCTCATTTTTGGGGGGAGATTGTAATTGAAACAAACTTGTAAGAGCTTCTTGAAAGTAATCTAAGAACTCCATTGATTCTCACTCGTTGTCTTGCCGTGTGTGCGCGTGTGTGTGTATGTGTGTGCATGCTAGGGTGCTTCTCACTCACGCACTCGTGCCGCCACTTGCTCGAGGTCTTCATACCATCCTCACGTCTTCCCGGATTGACATGAAAGGAGGTGCTACTCATCACTGAGCTACACCAAATTTTGGCGCCGTTGCCGGGGATCGAGCTTTGAGGACGAGCGTGTGATGGTAAGACGTAGAGTTGACGCATTGGAGTTGTAGGTATTTTCTTCACTTTCATCTATATTCTTGTTTTTTCTTCACCACCATCATCACCATCATCATCATCACCATCTTCCACCTCCATTTCCATCCTCGCGAAAATTTCAGTTTTTTGACTATATCACCATCTCCACCTCATTTCCCTCATTTCACTTGTGAGAGAGAGCGAGAGAGCGAAATTGCGTGTGCTGTTTTTGCATGTTTCTTGAGCTGTCTTGCAGGTACAGGTCACATCATTGTCCCCAGCACTCTGCGCAGGTACGGATTTCGAAGTAACTGTCTGTGTGTCACCGACTTCTGTCAATCGCGACCGACAGAAAAAACGCTCAAATTACCAAACAAAGTGCAAAACCATGATCTACAGGCCTAGAGCTTCCCAAAAATGTGTTTAGTCTCTTGAAATTCCTCAGATTTCTGTCAATCGCGATCGCTCTGTCAATCGCGATCGCTCTGTCAATCGCGATCGACAAACCACGACGGACAGATCTGTCAATCGCGATCGACACGTCAATCGCGATTGACAGCCCACGACGGCTCTGTCAATCGCGACCGACAGAGTCAATGACCGATTGACCACGACCGACAGACCATACGCGTGACACGTGTCAATCGCGATCGAGTCATCAATCGCGATCGACATAGTCAACGATTGTTTGACCACGACGGACAGACCACGACGGCTCTGTCAATCGCGATCGACACAGTCAACGATTGTTTGACCACGACGGACAGACCCTCGCGACCGACCTGTCAATCGCGATCGACCCGTCAATCGCGACCGACAGAGTCAACGATCCTTTGACCACGACTGATTGACTTTTCGTAACCCCTGTCAATCGCGACTGACCAGTCAATCGCGACTGACAGCCACGACTGACCAGTCAATCACGACTGACAGCCACGACGGACCTGTCAATCGCGATCGACACGTCGATCGCAATTGACCTGTCAATCGCGACCGACAGACTTTGCGAACACGTTAGAAGGGCAAATTAGGTCAAATTTTTAAGGCAAGAATAATGGTCTAAATTTTGGCCAAGTGTGGGACAAACACTAGGGTGTAACATTGCATTACGAGGGCATAACCCAAGTAACTCGAGAATTCCTGTTCGCCTGTTAACCTAGTTTAATCCTGTTTTAGCCCCAAAACCCTGAACTGGCATAACTTTCTCATACGAAATCCGTTTGCCGTGATTTTTGTTTTGTTGGAAAGCTCGCAGGGGTATTTTGAAGTTGACCATACCCAGGGGGAACAAAGTTCAGGGGTCTCTAGAGTTGTGTTCAAAAAGTCATAGTGCAAATTGGTGAAGTGTTACATGAATGAAAGTGATTGGTTCTGTCTTTTGAATTTAAGTCTTGAGCTAACAATGGGCCTTTTATAGGTCCTTTGAGAGCAGCGAAGGGTACGCAAGGCAAGAGTAAGTGTAGGCTTGGGAACACGCATCCTGGGCACACCAGGGCAACAATACAAGGAAAGGAACTCAAGGTTGGAAAACCCGCAACACCCTCTGTCAATTCTTAGTTTAGGCTAAGTGCGGGTAGTGTTAGAAGTAATTCCAGGCAACGATAGGCACGAGATAAATCAAAGACTATCTAAGAAATCAAGTGCAAGTCAAGAAATAACCTGTGTGTGTGCGAACGACAACCTTAAAAGGAAAAGAACCTAACGTGAAACGACCAAACTAAAGTGCGAAATTAAACTCAAGTATTCCTGACGAAGTGATATCAGACAAGAGTATAAACACGATAATCAACATAGAAAGAACCAAGTAACCGATACAAAAGGACTCAGAAACGTGGTTGTACCTGGAAAAAAATTGGGTTAATCAGTTAGGCATATGAACCTTAGATCAAGACGACACCTAGTAAGAGAGAGACGAAGCCTTAGGTCTTCAGAGGCTAGTGTCAATCATACTGCAAGGTCTTGGGCCCAGCAGTTGAGTCACCACTCGCATTACCCTAGCTCTGATACCAGTGAATCAGAGATGTCTCAAGGCATGGACAGAACTACGGGAAGTTCAGGAGTGCCATACTTGCACAGAGTAGAAGGCCCTTACAAAACACAGTTGGAATACCTTAGGACCAACCGATTAGGTGCTAGCATCTATGAGGACGGCCTAGGAAGATCCGTGGTCCAGATTAAGAATCCTGATCAATCCATTGGACTAGAGCACCCAGCTGTCAAGTTTGAAAACGGAGCATACTTGGACAAAGAAGGAACTATATACGTGGTCACCAGTCACCCAGATAGGACAGATGAATTTGGGAATGTAATCTCAGAAGCGGAATTAGGTGACTTGGAACAAGGAAACATGGGTGTAGAACCTAGAACCCCCCGAGGCAAATCTGTTCTCACTAGGATTATCACACCTGAGTGGGTTCCCCAAGACAACAAGAGCATAGATCTGCTTCTCAATCGAGAGACTGACGAAGCCTTTTGGAGGTACAAATCTGATCAGCCAACTGATATAGGAACAATTATGATCTATGAGTTTAAGGATCCTGATAGCCCAAGTAGAGTGACCTACTTAGATCACGCTTCGGAAAGGATCTTTGTGGTTACGGAAAATGATAGGCATGCTTACACTTGGAAGGGTGAATTCGTTTTCCCCCAACCAAGATCGAATGTATCCTATGGTCACCCTGGAGCTGGAACATCCCAAGCTCATGGAACTCAAAGAGACAGACATAGAGAAAGGCCGGAAGTAAGCTTTGCCAACCCAGTGGGCAGAGAAAGAACAAGGACGGAAACAAATAGAGTAGAACCTGAGATACTTAGAGCTCACAGGAATCAAAGAAATGCGGATGAGTTCCCTCTACCACGACCTAGAGAGCACACAAGGACTTTGAGACCAACTCAGCTAGTTAAGTCCATGAAGAACTATTTCGATGGCACTGGAGATCCATATGATCATGTGGCTGAGTTTAGGCAAGTCCTGAGGGCTGAACAAGTGGAGGATCTATTCACGCAATACAATGCCTTTGGTCTGACCCTTAGGAACACTGCCCTGACATGGTTTCAACCACTAAATGAGTGGCAGTTCAGGAGCATAGACCAACTCCTAGAGGCTTTCATTATCAAATTCTCTAAGAGTGGCATAAGGCATAATACCTCCTCGCTGATTCACAGCTTCAAGCAAACCCCTCAAGAAACCGTGAGACTTGCACGAAGAAGATTTAGGCAATACTTAGAAAGATGCCCTGTTTCGGAGCTACCCACACCAGCCAAGCAAGTGGCTTTATTCTTGGATGGATTGCTAAGTACCAAATTGAGATCCTATGTGTACTTGAAGGACCCTAGGACCATAGAAGAGTGTGTACGCATGTGCATTGACATCGAGGATAACCTAGGGGAGGAGTTAGAGCTTTCCAAGATATACAAAGATTCGGATAGTGCCTCTAACATCTCTTCCACGCAATCCACATCAATCGAGGAACTTGCGGAAAAAGTAGCTCAAAAATTAGGCGTCTCTAGTAAACAAATTCCTAGATTTGCCCCAATGAAAAGATGTTATACTTGTGGTGGCGACCACATGGCGAATGTCTGCCCCATTATGGCTCAACCCCAAGTTAATCCTAGTAGCCAGTACTGCACCATAGAACGGAGATACACAAATCACACAGCACAAGATTGCCCATACAACAAACAGGCGGTTAGGCAACCCTACCCTCAGCCATACCCTCAGCAGGGAAGATACCAGAACCCGTACCCTCCACAACCATATGGCAGGCCACAACAACCTTATCAGCAACCATACCAAAACCAACAAAGGCCTCAGCCTATGTTATCTCAACAACCCCCTGCTCTAGCTAATGCGATCCCAGTAAAATATGCATCTGCAGAAGAGAACCTGAATAGAGCTATTGTCCCTGTATCACCACTGCTTTCTGAAAGTGACCCCAGTGACCATAGCTTTGATTCTACACATGTCGATAGTCCCCATGCTTACTACATGCAATCTCCTGAGCATGGTGAGTCTTACTATAGTGAAGAGCCAAATGAACCTAGTTGGGAGTCAGATTACACAAACGTCATGTACGCAAACCCCAATCTTAGACCTCAACCTAGGCAAGTAAGACCTCCATTCCCAAGAGGACCGTGCTACAGATGCCAAGGAGATCACCTCATTCGTGATTGTCCCTTACCTCCACCTACACAAACTCAGTCAGTGACGATCCAAGGCTTTTGCCAAGATTGTGGAAAAGAGCATCTCTTACGAGATTGCCCAAAGAACCCCAATAATATGCCAAAAATCACTCCTATCAACGTTATTGGGTTAGTGGTAGACTCCACAGGAAGTGTGACGTCCACCGCACTAGTACAGGTAGTGACTAGAGCTCAGGCATTGCAACAGAACCAAGGAGTAAACCAGGATAAGAACCCAGAGGCTAGTGAAACCGAGAGCATAACAAAGAAAAGGACTAGAGCGTGGAAAGATAGTCGGGAAAGAATGAAAAGACAATGGGCTAAAAAGATGAGTGAACTTGAGGAAAGCATAAGAGAAACCAAAGCCAGGATAACTGAACTCACATCTCAAACTCCCTCTCACACTACCCCACCACCACCATTTCCATCGCCATCCGACCCGCCACCTTCCAACCCACCTCATACGATTCCACCACCCCCTAGAGTAGGATCAGTATTGGCTGATCCCACTCCTAAAGACATAGACATGATGCTTAAAGCATATAAGGCCAGACTCCAAGAAGGGCCGAATGTAACGGATCATGACAAGTGCTACCCTAGAGCTGACCTAGAGATAGAAAGAACTAAGCTTTGCGCGAAAATGGTCGCATTGGCTCAGACTATGTTTGAAGCCAGTCGCCTTTTCAATTACTCGGGCTCAGCCAAGACGCAATTACACTTGGATGGACTTCTAGAGAAGTTAGAGGGCATAATTGCAAGATCTGCCAAGGAAGAAAAAAATCAAGAAAGGGAGAACGTAAGTAAAAACATGACCCATTCCCCATCAAAAGTTTATGTGGCCAATTCCACTGAACCAGACAAACCCCCCTCCCTAGAAAGAATAGAGAATCTAATGGCACAATCATAGAAGGAACCAGCCTCTCAACACAAGCATAAGGCAAGTGGAAGAGTAAGCATTCCTACTCAAGAAGCCTATGTGCCTGAAGCCTATGTGCCTAATTCTACGGAGCCAGACACATCATCTTCTATGAATCGGTTCACACCAAAATTCCTACGTGAGATTCAAGAAGACAAATGGGCTAAAGAAAGCGAAGTCCCTCCTCCCATTGAACTTGTGGATGATGCACATGACCAATTCCCACAAGACATCCCATCCATTTATGGAGAGCAGGAGAGTACCCAATCTCAAGACAGATTAGACTTCGAGTCTAATTCTTTACAAGAACTACCCCATTTCACAGGCCCATGGGAAGCAAAGTCCACCTGTATGAGAGCACCTACAGTCATGGTAAGAAACGAAGATTCAGTCATACCTAGGAACACAGAGGTAGTGAAAAACACTAAAGTGCAGTGCAATCTGAAGTTAGAAGAGCTACTCAAGGTTAGACCTGAATTATGGAAACATGTCGCCAAACAAGTACCAGAGATAGCAAAACCTTGTTCCCAGGTAGGATCCCAAAGGACAGTGCCAGAAATACCCTTGGATAAGATAGGAGATATGTGTGAAGGTGAAGAAGGGAACACCTATCTTCCCATTACCTACCAGGAGTACACCACCAAGGCAATTTTGGACTCAGGCGCAGGAGTTGCAATTGCTACCACTTCCCTATGGAAGCGTTGGGGCAAGCCAGCACTCAGACCAACGAGAATGAAATTGCAGATGGCCGACGGTCATATTGAGAGACCCTTAGGATTGCTAGAAGGAATAACTCTCACCACTTGTGGTGTCGAGTTTGAACACACATTTGCCATATGTGACTTCAGCAAAAATCATGCCTATGAGATGATTTTGGGAAGACCATTTATGCGAGAGTTGCAAGTGGTACAGGACTGGGGAACCAATTCTTTGTACCTGCAGCACTTAGGTGTTACGACCAAAGTCAATCTTAAAGATTACTCTCATAGAGATGTACCTCCTATCCAATGGAATCCCATCCATAGAGCCAAAGATGATACGGAATCGGTGCATTCCATAGGATCAGGGTCCTCATGGATGCATGAAGACACCCACTTATGGATGTGCAAAGTAGCAGTAGATGAAGAGAAGAGAGAAAAAGCCAGAGAGGTAGGTGCAAAAGAAACCCATAGATCAATCCAAGACCCAGCCTATGCACCTGTAGTTTTTCCAGACGAAGAATTTGAACCTCATGGTTGGGCAGAAATTTTAGCAAAAATGGACGTAGCCATCAATGAGGAGCAATGGACACCTCACTGTGATGAGGATGGCTATGACATTTCAATCTTCTCCATAGAGCCTATCATGGGAGAGGCAGTTCTAGAAGAGTGCGAACCTAGCCCTGATGCATTTGAGGATGCAAGTGACTCTGATCTAGAGTCAATCATTATGGACCCACCTTTTGCATCAGATGAAGAATACTTCCATGAAGTAGAATTTCAACCCCAGAGGCATGGAGAGCTTACAAATGATGTAAGATTAGCCACACATGTGACCCCGAAGGAAGAAGGAAAGAAACGAAAGAAGAGAGGAGTCTCACCAGAAGAGGAAGAATCTTTGTTTGAGGTCCCGGAAAATTTTAAGAAGTATGAGATAGACGACAGGAGAGTCATGATTATAATGCCTAAACGAGAGGCGCAATCGGGAGAGGCCTATGATAACAAAGAAACCACCAAGAAAATAGTAGTGGCCCTAGAAGAAGGAGAGGAGAGATGCACGTACATAGGCCATGACCTAACAGAGGAAGAAGAGCATGCGTTAATTGCCTTGCTAAGAGAATACAGAGATGTATTTGCTTGGAGTTACAAGGATTTGAAAGGTGTTGACCCGGACATATGCTCACACACTATCCCCATGACCTCAAATGCTAAACCCTCTAAGCAAAAGCCATATACATATAACGATAATTACGCTGCCAAAATCAAAGAGGAGATAGATAGACTGGTCAAAGCTGGATTTATCTACGAAATCGAGCACACTGAGTGGGTATCCCCCATCGTAGTAGTGCCCAAGAAAAATGGAAAGCTACGCGTATGCATTAACTTGAAAAAGGTTAATGCAGCCACAATTCGAGATAACTATCTGCTTCCCATCACAGAACACCTCTTAGAAAGAGTGGCAGGCAAGGAAGTCTACAGCTTCCTTGATGGATTTTCGGGTTACAATCAAGTAGCCATAGCTCTAGAGGATCAGCATAAGACAGCCTTTGCCACAGAATGGGGCATTTTTGCCTTTAGATTAATGCCATTTGGGCTTACCAACGCACCAGCCACCTTCCAGAGACTAATGTGCCATGTGTTTAAGGAGTTCCTGAGGAAGAACTTAGAAGTCTATGTTGATGATCTTTGTGCCCATTCCAACATTAGACAAACCCATATCCCTGAACTCAGACAAATCTTTGACAAATGTAGAGAATATCAAGTCTGCCTAAACCCAGAAAAATGTGTTTTCATGGTCAGGCAAGGCAAGATTTTAGGGCACATAGTGTCAAAGAATGGCATATCTACTGACGAAGAGAAAGTGAGAGCTATAGCAGAGCTACCTAGGCCAAAGAATGTCAAGGAAGTACAAGCTTTCATGGGGCATTGTGGTTATTACCGACGATTTATACACATGTATGCTGTCATTGCAAAGCCCATGTACGGACTTCTGACAAACTTTGAGTGGACGGATGAATGTGAGAATTCCTTCCAGGAGCTTAAACGGTGATTGTGTTCAGCACCAATCTTAACCACACCAGATTGGAATAAGCCATTTCATGTTCACGTGGATGCATCCAATTATGCCATTGGATGTGTGCTTGCACAACCTACTGGTGAAGGTAATATGGATCTTCCAATTGCCTATGCCAGTAGACAATTGAATGCAGCTGAACGAAATTACACCACTACAGAGAGAGAAGGCTTAGGCATGGTATATGCAGTTAAAAAATTTAGACACTATTTGCTCGCAAACAAGTTTAAATTTTTTACTGACCATTAGGCATTGCTATACCTCGTAAACAAGCCATGCAATACAGGAAGATTAGTAAGATGGTTTCTCTTGCTCATGGAATATGATTTCGAGGTGGTGGTAAGGAAAGGGAGAACTCATTTAAGAGCAGATCACCTTTCTAGGCTCACATCGGGAGAAGCCCCACAAGGAGTGTCAGATGACCTTCCTGATGCTTACTTGTTTAATTTGGAAGTTGTACCGCAGTGGGCTAAGCCATTGGTACCAGTATTGACATACGGGCCTAACCATCCAGTAGTAAACACACGGAATAGAGAGGTTGTTAAAGCCCAAAAGTACCACATCATGGCAGGAAGCATGTACAAGCACACAGATCAAGGAATCTTAGCTTGTTGTGTGGAAGAGGACGAGTACAATAAATGGTTGCATTTAGCACATGTAGGTGCACTAGAGCAACACCATTCAAAGCAACGAACCTTATAAACACTAAGGAGATTCGAAGTGCATTGGCCAACTATGGAAGCGGATGTCCAAAAGTTGTGCAAGGAATGCCCAATCTGCTGCACTAAACCACCTGTGGAACACGCTACTCTTTATCAAGTATCCATAGTGCCAGATTGGAGTGAACCACTAGTATCCTTCCTGAGGACGAAAGCATTCCCTCCAGACATGACTCTGGCTAGGAAAAGGAGTTTAGAACAAGAAGCTCTGGATTACTCACTCATTGGTGATAATCTATATAAGCGTGGTAAAGATGGTTACCTGAGGCTATGTGTCCATGAAAGTGAATGTCTTAAGATCTTGGAAACTGCTCACCAAGGTGTAGCAGGAGGACACTTTGGACCAGATCGGGTGATCAAGGCAATACTATTTGTGGGCTTCTGGTGGCCTACCCTTCACATGGACGCACATACCTATGTGAAACGATGTGATGTCTGTCAGAGAACTCAGTATCCTATACGAAAAGATGAGATGCCACTGAAACCTATGATGGGTGGACGTGCATTCTCTAAGTGGGGAATAGACTTCGTAGGTCCTATTAATCCCCCAGCTAAGAATTCCCATGCGGAATATATCATTGTTGCAACCGACTATCTAACTAAGTGGGTAGAGGTAAAAGCCACGACGAAGAACGATGCTCAAACAACTGCTAAATTCTTGTTTGAGAATATATTCACAAGATATGGGCTACCTATAGAGCTTGTAAGTGATAGAGGCACTCACTTCTTGAACGAAGTGATTGAAAATCTACTCCAAGAATTCTTAGTAATACATAAGAAGTCTGCCCCCTATCACCCTCAAGCTAATGGACAAGCTGAGAGCACCAATAAGATCTTATGCAATGTACTGACAAAATTAGTAAACACTAAACGCTCTGATTGGGACAAACAGCTACACCATGCTGTTTGGGCATACCGAGTCGCCTATAAAACGGTACTCCAAGCCACACCCTTTCAGATGGTATTTGGCCAAAACGCTGTGCTACCTTTGGACTTCTTGATTCCTACATTGAGAGTAGCACAAGAGCACGAATGGATGGGTCATGAACTCTCCTCTAGACTTTTTGACCTTGAACGATTAGGAGAAACAAGACTGAGAGCAGCTGCAGGGATATATGCAGCCAAGAAGAGACAGAAGGCATACTTTGATGCCCATGTGAAGGATAAGGGTTTGAAAGCAGGAGATTTAGTTTTAGTCTACACACTGAAACAACACGCAAGGAAGCTAGAAAAGAGAGGCTACGGACCTATGATCATCAATAGGATCTCCACAAGTGGAGTTGTGCAATTAGCCACATTAGAAGGTGATGTTCTCCCAAACTATATTAACGGATGCAGAGTCAAGTTGTATCAGGAACCTCTCACGGAGGAAATGCTATGTCGACTCAACAATGCTAAGAAACGCAAAGAGGAAGAAAAGCGAATTCGAGAAGAAGCTCAAGCAGAAGCCCTAGAGCGTATACGGAGGATGAAATTGCGAAGGCAAGGCCGAGATCAGCCTAGAACAAATACATATGCAGATCAAAGATATGACATGGCTATGTGTGAAGTTTCATGTGTAAGCTCACATACGATAACCGATCGACGTCCTTTCATAACCTTAGATATAGGACAAGGAAAGAGTGCAAGGACTGTAAGAGCCTTGATTGACTCAGGTGCAGCCACTAGTGTTGTTAAATTGTCTTACTGTCAAGAGTTGCAATTAACTTTCAATCGTGTGGAAGCATATCTCATAGGATTGGGAGGTGTGGAGACCCCTTGCATAGGCGAGGTGGAACTCCCCCTCTATATTCATGATGAGGCAATGACAGTTAAGGTACTAGTGTGTCAAGATGAGGACCTCACTGAACCTCTTGTCTTGGGTCAAGACTGGATCTATGACCAAGCAGTCAACTTAAACCTAAGAAGTGGAATTCTTCAGGTATGGGTCAATCATAGTCGAATTACAGTAGAGTTAGATAATGGAGCACTCAAGGAACTAGGAAAGGCACAGACTCCTGGTCCCTCCAGGGGTGCACATGAAGTTGACCATGATGTTCTTGTCCAAAACTATGTGTTGCAGAGGAATGATATTCTCAAAAAAGGAGTCAGGGATGCAACGAAACTCCCTTCTTTTCCAAAGGCCAGAAGGAGGCAGCAACCAAAGGTGGATCAAAGGCAGAAGAAGTAGAGTACTACCTATGCCGGAAATCAAAAGTACCTGCACAGCAAAATGTCTCAGCAAGTAAACCAAGTGTGGGTGCGGAAAGGCGAACACCCGGTTGCACTCAAGCCAACCACACGGGCAAGGCCTCTTATTAGTAACCAACAACACGACACTAATAAGAAGTCTTTCAGAAATTCTTCTGCTAACGTGAAATCTATTTGGGTACCCAAGAAGTCGATGAAGGCTAGCCCACAATCAAGACAAATTTGGGTGCCTAAGGCTTGTTGGCGGGCGCAAATAGCAACGCCGAGGCCACAACCTATACAGTGTAACCCCTTCACTCGCACAGCCAGCATTCACTCATTTTCAACACTCAAGAACCCACCAAGACCCATGAGCACGAACATAATCGCTTGTAAATGGGTCCCTAAAAGGCCTCATTTTCAAACCGATACACCTATAAAGCTCTCTAGAGTCTCTATGAAACCAAGAACAAAATCCATCCACTGCATTTGGCAGCCTAAGACCTGTAATAAACCCCCCGACCCCAATTTGTAAATTCATCCCCACTTACTAACTGCATTAGTCTCCTAGGACTACCCAAGCATTAACTACACACACTGTCCTCGTGCACTTACTAACCACTAACTCACCATATACCTCATGTTAATGTTGTAACGGGGACAACAACGGATTTATTCTGTCCATTACGATGTTAACACGTGGTTCTATATTCTCACAGAACCAACCAGCAAGCAGGGCCATGGCAGAAGCAAGAGGTGCCAGTTCTCAAGTCGGATCCGGTGCACAGATTGTGGACATAGAAACACTCCTCCTCGAGCCACATCTCACCGCAAGGCCGCAAGAACTTCAAGCCGTGCATGTGCTCCCCATTCAGGATCCTCCTCAAGGGCACACTTCTCAAGTAGGTAAACACGCTCACTGGTTCAGTGATGTCGCGGGACCATTGGGCGATGGAACCTATTTCTGGGAAGCAGAATTGGAATTTAATGGTAAATGGGGACGATACCACTTTTTCACGCGCGAGTTTGAAAGCTATCAGAACGCCGAAGTCATGCGATCAGTATGGACCAAAGCCGGTGTGGACAGTTATTTCAGGGCCCACTTACCAAAGCCGGATTTCTTACGATGTTCATATCTTATCAGTACCATCACGCCAAGCAGGGCCAAGGGAGGCGACAGCACCTTTGTGTTACCCTCACTGTTGCTGGGCCATGAACTTAAAAGATTCAAGCTGACTCTCAATCTGGTACGAGAAGCATTGGGCATGTATGGTATGCACATCCCCACTGAAAAGGAAACAATGGTTCCAGGCAGAATGAAACATAAAGATCTCAATAAGCTGAAGGATATGGTAGCGATGATACCGACCATCACTCTTCACCTATGGACCGTCATGCAGCATTTTGCTTTCCCCGCCCACGAAAGATTCACCATGCCCCCAAAGAAAATATGGTTTAGCTTGTATCTGGCAGAGACAGAAAGCCTCCCCATCAACGTACCACATTGGATCATAGATCAGATTCACCTAGCCCATCAAAGGTGGAACAAGAAGCAGAAGAATGTGCTTCACGGATGTTGTGCTCTAACCAAGATAATCTACCGATGTCTTGCCTATGACGTGCCTATTCAGCGGGCACTCATATGGCCCCGGGCCCAGGAATTCCAGAGAAGGCTATCAGCGGCAGGTCTCCCATCAAAGAAAATGAGAGGGGGAGTCCAATTACCCTGCGCTCAACCAAGGGGAGCCACCACTACACCAGAAATTACCCCTCCCCAGACACGACGCATTAGGCCATTCACCATCCGGCTACCAAGACCAAGTATAGAGGGACCCAATCTGGTATTTCCACCCGTCCCATCAGATTTGGAATTTCCACAGGGCTTTACTCTCAATGATCTCACTGACGAAGAAGTGGCTAAACTAATCTACGACTCTAATCTCGAGACGGAAACAGAGCGAGCTCAGGAACCACAACCCCATACAACAACATCAGCCCCCACCCAACCACAAGTTGTAGAAGTCGACGTCGAGGAACAAGAGACCGAACAAGAGGAAGAAGCCTACGAGGAACAAGAGTATGACAAACTTTCAGAGTTAGCAAGTGCCCCTGCGTATTCGGCACAAATCAAAAGACTATATCGCACCATGCAACTAGTTCAGGAGCAGCATAAGATGTCACTGGAATCGGGCAAGAAACTCATGAACCAGTTGCTAGCTGAGGAAGGTGTGGACGATATGTTCATTGAGTCCATAAACCTTCATGCCGATGTAGTAGGAGTGGATGAGGCCATCCATGAGGCAATGGCCTACATTCACAGATTTGAAAAGAGGGTTCCCGTTCGTCCCAGGAGGTCCGGGAAACAAATTCATATCAATGTATCAACACCAGGAGAGACAACGCAAGCAAAAGAACATCAGGAAGCACCATTGTCACCACCATCCCCACCTCGCACTACACAATTCACTCCACCACATGACACTAGCACCACCACGTCCACTACCACCACCATTGTCATGGGCATCCCACTCTCTCCGAGAATCCAATTCGGGGGAGTCACCATGCCCACTTTCACCACTCTTTTCACTGACGTCACATCCACTCCACCCACGATCCCCATCTACACTGTCACTCAAACGATTGACACTATGGAAACATCTCCTGCCACAGCACCGCTCCCTCCCCCCATGCCACCTTCATCTCCCATACCCCCTCCACCCACATCTCCACTTGCATCCACATCATTCACAATTCCCTTTCCCGCCCCCATTCCCCCTGCATCTTCACCCCTCTCAGCATCGTTTAATGTAAATAGCATATTTTTAGCATTAAATCAATGTGTATATCAGCTTCAGAATGAGTACAGAGCTCTAGACGGCCGGTATCAACAACTGACAACACACCACCAGAACTTACAAAGGCAATTTCACATTCTACAAGAGGAAAATGCAGAAGTGAATCAACGCTATACAACGCTTGAGTAGGCTCACCAAACACTATTGGAGGCACCACAACCATCGACAGAATCAGGTGTCAAACAACTAGAAGCCTTGCTCGAAGTATACCAGGCCGATAACTTACGAGTCAGACGCAACTTGGCGCTACTCAGGAAACATATGGCCACAGCACTGGAAGAGAACAAAAGACTGCAAAAACAAAATGAAGAGAATCTGGAAGCAGCAATGGAAGGCTCTCCCCACGAGATAGATCCAGAGCAGTTCAAAGCAGTCCCCACGGAGACGATGAAAACCATTTTGGAAAGCTATGCAGATCTCCTGGAAGCCCATGATGACTTGGAAAGAGAACGTGACACACTACAGAGCAGACTTAAGGAACAAGAAGAACAACCGAAGAGTGTCCCATCCACCTCTACCTCAGATGAAGTAAAGGCCTTAACAGAGCAGGTAGCAGAATTACAAAAGAGGTTACTGACATACGAGAGGCAGCCATCTCCAGTGGTAGAACCAGAGCAAGAAGAGTTGGTCCCTATTGAGGTAGATGATTCGTACGAGGAACCGTATGTTCCTATGCCAATGCAAGGCGGGCGACGAACCTCAGAGGGACTAGACACATTGGAAGTGGAAGCACCCGAGTGGCTTCAGACACTGGAAAGGACAGCGAACACCCACGAAGAACGGGTGGCCATTCAGATCCAATCACTAGCGAACTTAGAAGAAGCTGTCATAAAGTCTGAATATTTCAGAAGCATGTCTCATCATAGATGGATAGGCACCAATAATGACCAATATGTGCCATTCTGTATACTTTTGGCCGATTACAACGCGGAGATTCAACGACAATGTGGCATGCCTCCCACATTTGCTACACAATTTGGTCCAAATGATATACCGGAAAGTGCTCAGCGTGGGTCCATCCATCAACCCACCTGGAGAATCAGGCTTTTGGAAACGTATCCAGAAATGGTCCGAACCTGGAATAATATGCCGTTGTTTATTAAGTATAACCCTTGTTACATTCCAGTTCTTCGACGATGCACCTGGCCTGAATTCACTATTGCCGTCAGAGACATCAAAGCCTGTGCAAAATGGTTGAATTATGTTTATCTAGCACCTCCACGAGGACCCCCCACGGTCAACTACATGATTTCTACAATCCGTCACTGGAGTACTCGGCTACGCAATAATCTTGATGTGATGGCCTAGATGTGTATGAAAATATTTGAATTAATGATGATCACTTTCAAGACGTTTAAAAACATTAAGGACCCTCACTTCTCAGGTGCAGGCTTTGTGACAGGAAACCAAGATCTAGTGTACGATATGAGTACCACCCCGTCAATTGAAGTAATATACGCTTGGCACGCCAGAATCAAGTACCTCCCAGCCTGCTTTAAACAAACATTTGAGGAGATGTTCATCACAGGATTCTGGGAATATCACTCCGAAATCTTATCTTTATACCCAGACCATCACATCTCCTCCAATTATTTGTTGTGGAGAGAACTATTTACTCAAAACAATTGAGGGTGCCTCATCCAGATGTTCCCGGACCTGTGAATTGGGATGATTTGCTCACAGATCTAGCACGCGGCTTGCGACTCGAAGAACACCACCTAGCCTCCGATGTCGTCCAATACTATGTTCAAAAATCCTCTAGACAAGGGTCTGTCAGGGGCGACAGACGCGAGAGTGGGGGGGTGTTGGCAGCAGTCAGGGAACCGAAGGAGCCACAAGACGAAGAGAGTCAGAGCGAAGGGACAGCACAAGCAGACATGGCAGTCAAAGAAGATCTTGCAAGTAGGCCAATAATTTTCCTCATGAAGAAGCAAGTACGAGCACTCACGCAGATCTAGCACTAAGGCAACCTTTAATTTTTCAAAACCTCTACACCAATTAAAAGTGATTCTCATCACTAAACACCATTGTAAATACCATTTCATCTTTTTGTAGCTCCATTTTGTGCAAGCCAAGGAGTCCTTGAGCTTGAGGAGCTTTAGAAGTATCTACCTGCCAATTTTCATATTTTTTAGATCTCGTTTGAGCCCTCTAATAAGCCCTGGAACCTAATTTTTAACTAGGCCGGACACTAGGTCTGAACAGGGCCAAAGCTAGTCAAAAACTATAAAAGGAGCTAGAGAGCTCATTTTTGGGGGGAGATTGTAATTGAAACAAACTTGTAAGAGCTTCTTGAAAGTAATCTAAGAACTCCATTGATTCTCACTCGTTGTCTTGCCGTGTGTGCGCGTGTGTGTGTATGTGTGTGCATGCTAGGGTGCTTCTCACTCACGCACTTGTGCCGCCACTTGCTCGAGGTCTTCATACCATCCTCACGTCTTCCCGGATTGACATGAAAGGAGGTGCTACTCATCACTGAGCTACACCAAGCCCCTTGCTTGCTTACCTCATTTTCTCATGATTTTGGTCCTCTCTGTCTAGAGGTGTAGTTAGGCTTTTCCAAATCTGATTGTATGAAATTGCATAGAATTATTTGCTCTCGCATTTATACTAATTTTCATTGATTTCAATCTTCATTTGGTCTCTCATATAGGCCCTAAACTTTGGCAAAGTTTCAAATTCTTTGATTGAGTGAGTTGTGAGAAATTTCCAACTTTGTGAAGGTATATCTCTACACATAGGCAGAGAGTGTTGCAAACATGTAGCTTGTCTTGCAGAGGGTAGTTTTCCCAGCTGAAATATCCATTTGGGATGATTTAAAACTTTTTGGGTAGCCTTATAGTCTAATGTAAGTCTCCAAAGTCTCATTTTAATTCTTTTTATAGGTGCAGAGAAAAATTCAGAATAGTGAACATATATCACTGCCTGTGGACCTAGTGGAGGGCAACCATCTTCCATTTTTGCATTGAGGTGTTAGAAGCATCCCCCATTAGTGGTATCAGAGCCATTTTGGAGGCTTGGAGACATTAGTGGGCATCATAGTGAAGACTTGAAGGATCAAGACAACTCATGGAAGCAAAAGAAGGGCTTATCAAAGCAAGAAGACATTGAAAGGGGGCTACATCGATCGAGATCTCAACTAGTTGAAGCTTAGCAAGGGAGAATCTATCAAAAGGTAATATCCACACTTTCTAAAGCATAAAAACACTTGAGGAGAAGCTAGAGGAGCATCTTAGAGCCCAGTGGTATAATGCACAAATAGAAAAAGAGAAAGGCAATTATCAACCATGGAAATTTAGAGTTAGCAACTACCTCATAAGCAAAGGATTGTGGGGATTAGTGAGCGGCATAGAGCCAATGCCTCATGTACATGATCCACCACTTAAAGGGTAGGTCAAGTGTGTACCTAAGTCATGAGGTCTTAGGGACTTGTGTCAAAGAGACTAAATCTCATTTGCCCCACAAGTGCATATAGTGGTGGATTGACATACGTTTAATTATCAATCCGAAGAACCACATGAGCTAAGTGTATGAGGACATGAGCACACGTAATGGAAAGTGAAGTGGCTCAGCTACAATGCATAAGAAAGGACTAACTACCTCTCCAACTCACTAAATCTCTAGAAATGTCTGTCACAATACCACTTACAGCAATAAGCACAAATTCGAATGTTTCTCCTAGCTCCGAACTCCAAAAGTGGGTTCATTTTGAAGCTCTCGATGAGACGCATCTATTAGTTATTTTCACTCGAATCTAACAATCGCTCTTCAAGTTATGGCCAAAACAATGAATGGTGGGAAACATCTACACTCACTCCACAACTCGTATTGGTTCACACACACACTATAGTGGTTCAAAAGTGATGAGGAGGGATAGACAACAGTCCTACACACACATTCCAAGCTTCACACACACGCAAAAGATCATAGAGAAGATGAAAATAGCAATGAAGAAGCAAATTCGAAATTTCTGTCCTCCTTCTTCACAATGTCAAGATGTTTTTTACAAAGAGTCACAAAGTGACTTATATACATGTGCCCTAAAAATGGCCCTGTCACACATGAGACCGGCACTTTATTGACTAATCTCTAACTTCCTACTATTTTACAAGAAGTATATTACAATGATTTGGGGCTTATGCATCTAGAGGACTCCTCAAGTGCGATTGCATAGTGTCGAGGGAATTTTCTAGGATTTCAAAGAAGAAATTCATGCCCATTAATTTGAATATTTTGGGGCTCCTCTTTTGTGCCTCTTTTCTCTGCAACACTCTCCCCCTCTTTGTCTCTGCCGTCCCTTGATAGGCTTTGCTTTTTGAATGTAGCTTGTTTATGGCTCCTGAATACACGTAGCCAGTGGTCGAGGAAGCGATAAGGTTTGTCAGACAATTTGTTACTTTGTCCGAGATTAGTTCTTTGCTTCTATGAGCCCCTTGGTATTCCTTATATCACAAGTTTGGGTTGTTGTATTAAGTTTGGGTTGTTGTATTAAGTTTGGCTATCATGCACGTCATCGGTGGTTAAGAATGTGATATTCTTAGTCACCCTCTTCAACTTCTCAGCCTCTACCTCTTTCTAAGTTTTGGTCTTCTGATATGTCTTTGTCTTCACACATCTGACCATGTTGTATTTTCTGGAGCCTGTTTACTTCTTTCCTTTGCACACCTTACTTTGCAAGCTTTTGCTCTCTTCTAAGTGAGTGTTACGTTTTAAAGGTCCTCTTCTTAGATCTTCTTTGTCATCCTCTGGGACCTGATGTACTTCTTTCCATTGCACGCATCTAGTGGACGAGGAGACAATTAAGACATTCAAACAATTGGTTATCTTATTCGATGAAGAATCCTTTGTGTACTATCTCCCTTCCCTGTTTGTTTCTTTCACCGCATGCACCTGGTGGATGAGGAAGCTATGTGCAACCTCCCATGAAATGTCATGGTTGTTATCTTTCTTTATTTCCAATCCTCAGGACCTGGTTCTTTGGTGTTGTCGCTTGATGCGTGCCCTTGTGCGGCTTTGGGCAGAGGGTTGTTCTTTTCTTTATGAGTTTTGTCCTTCACTGAGCTGTTTTATTCTTTGATCTCCTTCTTCTTCTCTTTTTTCTGGATTCCCCTTCCACACATCCCTCCTCCTGAACTCTGTTGTCCCCGACAGGCTTTTTGTGGCGACGTGCGTATGTGTTTATGACTTTCTGCTCTCGATGGTTAAGCAAATTGGCTTGACATATCATTGATTCCTTCCATTGGGTTGACTTTACCCCATCATCTGGTGCCTGTCTATGATGAGCAAAGAAACTTAATTTGTAGGCTACCAGTCGTGCATTTAGGTTAGAAGATATTTTTGCAAAAATCTCTAAATCCATTTCAAAAAATCTTGTAAAAAATGCCTATTCAAATGTCTACATATATGGACTTGGCAAAAACATGAGTCTTGAGTATACGGCCATGATTGTTAATCAACTAGGTATAGTCAATAAATAAAAAACAAGGGCATCTGAACCCTAGTTAATGCGGATGAAGTTCAAATGTATATTGCGCATGTTGAAAAACCTTTATTATCATAAGTAACATACTCAAAATTTCGTTATTCATTTTGATGGCTAAATCCGGTATGGTGACATATCTGGCAATCCAAAATTGGATTGTTTTCACCATGTACTCTTCGATTGGTAAGTAATTATGAGGCAGACTTGGTAATAAGGGATAGTTTAGCCATTGATTATTTATGCTTCCCTGGCGCTATCCTTCCCAAAATTGCATCCAGGAGCGTCTTCTAGCTACTGGGCAAAAAGATGGATTGACTTGAAGTACATATGGTACCGATTCCTAGTGTATCCATAGTGTAGGATTCTTTTCCAAAAATTTTCATCTCTAGATAGGATCGGCTTTGTCAAATTCCTCTTGTGTATAGGTAAATGTTTGCATGTTGAACTGTAGGTTTCTATTTGGCTGTTTATTGGTGGTCATCTTTATGTACTGGCATGTTTCTTCTTTGAGTAACCCATACGGTACATTGAAAGGCTTCATAATTCGTTCTAAATTCCTGCTTTCAATCTTTGCTTCTTTCATGACTTTGACCACTTGTTCTTCAAATTCTTGAGTAAGTTGGGACACCAGTAGTGCCCGCTCATGTCGGCTTAGTTCTGCAATAGCCCGAGTATGTCTTTCAGTGTTAGTCCTTGTTTCCTCCCTTATCGATGAATGATGCATGGGGGGAGAAAGAGGACGTACCTCAGTCTCCTTAGTAGCCACTGTGGAGTGTGGAACTACTGGTGTCCCCATGTTTGCCTGTTGTTCTAATTGAGCTTTCAATTTATTTATTAGCTCATCCTTTGCTTTGATTTCTTCAGTGGCCCGCATAATCGTATCCTTGTTTTTGAGGAGCTCCTCTCCTATGGTAGCAAGATGAATAGCATCTTCATTGCATTGTACAAAGTACTGATTTTTTGCCATCTTCCATTTCTTTCTAAGCTCATTGGTTTCATTCATATATCTTTTTCTCATTCCGCTATGATGGATTGCTCTTTCTTCAGTTGATCTTCATATTTTGCTATCCGGTCCTCCAATGTTTTTGTGTTGTTTTTTGTCATTTCATGAGCTTCTATCGGTTGGTGTATAATAGGGCCGTCATCAATTCTTTGTTCCTATTCCTTAGATTGTTGGCTTCATCCATGTATATCTTGATTGAGATTCCAGGATCCTACTTCTAGTATTCATTCGCACTTTCTCTGCTTCGCCAGCCTCATATTTGCTTTGTAGTTCTCTCAGTTGTTCGTGTAGCTTCTTGTTTTCCGTTTCTAGTGTGGTACATTTATTCTTGGCCTCGTTGGTTTCTGAATCTTTCTCTAATATTATCCTTTGCATTTGAATTAATTTGGCGGATAAATTCTCACCTATTTCCTAGAATTGATTCTTCTCCCGCATTGCCTTATTGTAGTCAGCATCAGCTTCAAGCATTAGTTGTTGAGTATCCATAGCAGTTTGTATCATTTGTTGTACTATTGGCTTGAGCTAAACTACATCCATGTTCAACCAAGTTTTGGGGATGCTTGGTTCTTCCACGATTCGTACGTCTCTTCCTTGCTCCACATGTATCGTCTTGTTGTGCGGTTGCCTTATTTGGAGCTGTACTTCTTGGTTTCTTCTTTCATCTTCATTATTGGTCGATTTGGTAGTACTCTCTTGAAATGTGACATCCATCGGAGAGGGTTTTGCTACTACCCTTATTGGTGTGAAGGGTTCGGATTCTTTCACTGTGTGTTCTACTTTTTCTTCCTTGGGATTCTTTACCAAGACCTCTCTCACTAGAAGAGTCTCTTTGATTTGGATGTTAGATGCTTCATTCAATTTGATTATATGAATTCCTTCTTGAGATGCTTCCTACCTTGTCATGCCCTTAATAGTGTTGTCAGGCGTCTGATTGATCTTTGTGCCTTCCATGCCAAAGTCATCATGTACTTGATTTAATTCCTCCCATTGACCATCATCCCTTGAATCACTTTGAATATCCACATTCAGCACAGATGTTTCTTGTTCTTCTAGTGTGTCGGATGATGAGCTCGAATTCATCAATCCCAATTCTCTATATCTATGAACCTTGGCCAGGCATTTTCATTGTTCTGTGTCTTCAACCGTCTATTGGTAATGATGTCCTTGAACAGGTAAGTTTACCTGACCTTCCAAGTACTGGTGAGTGGCTTCCATTTCTTTTGTTACTTCCTCTTCCGTAATGGGTGTATTCTCTTCAATTCTGGTTCTTGGAAGTACATGTGTTCTCTTTGTCGTTGGAGCTTCTACTTCTACCTGCATCATCTCCGGTAATCTTTTGGTACCTCACATTCTTGGTTTGGAGCTCGTTTCAGCTTCTTCTACTATCTTGACTCCTTTCTTCTTCCTTGGAACCATGGCAATCTTCGCATACTTAGCCATTTCTTTAGATGAAGGCATCTCTTTCAGATGTTCCTGAACTTGAAAACTTCTTTAATTAAGTCATGGGTGAATTGTATGATGACCCACTCGCCTTCTACATCTAGGACTCTTGCTTCAGGTAATAATGGATCATGCAAAGCCGGTTGTAAGGTGTTCATGCCTTGAGTGCAACGCTAGAAATCTGGTTTGTAGATCAAGAGTTCAAAGTATTTCTGAATTCCAACTTTCTTCATGATGTCTATAGTGGATGGAAGTTCATGCTCCACTTTGAAGTCTTGGGACATTGGTGGGAACTGGTGGTCTGTATCCATAATTTTAATTGTCACGAAGGATAGATAATCCCTGGTAGGTTGATCCTCCCGAAACCAGTGACCTTTTGCCTTTATCACACTTTGTAGGGGAAATTCCAGCATCTCCGCTTGAATGGTCGCTTCAGAGTCCTCAGAAGCCATTTGCACTTATAATAAGGAGAGCATCAGCTTTTTATAGAAGACATGTCGTTAGTGATGTGTGTCAAAGTGACATGTTGTTCATTGCGTCCCTTTGTATCCCTTTACATAAGTAAGGTCTCTTACCACATATTTTTCATTTTTATTCCTGAAAGAAAACAAGAGTTAGTTTAGCCAAAGCATTTATTTATTTACATAGTAGGTCCATTCCTATGGAAGTAGAATCTATGACCTATTCCCAAGTGGGAAATGTGCACCACTAGTTTTGTTAAACACATCATGTGCCGAATGCATGGCCTCGTAGTATGGCCCTGGCATGCATACTTTAGGTGCATTCAACTCATCATGAGTGCAATCGGAATCCTTTTGAATCTGTTGTTCTTGTCCTTGCTGCTTCTTTAGTCTCCATATCCATCTTGTAGTTGATGTGTGAGGCTTCGTCTTCTCGTCATTTTATCTTGCTCTAGGTTTTTCCTCTTTCTTTTTTGTAGTATGATTGGTTGATATCATGTTCCTCTGGTGCCTTTGGTGAATCTTGTTTGGCTTCATGGTCCTGCTTTGTTGGTGTAATACATCTTCTTGCTTGTCTATCTCTTGACTTGCAATTTATCTGATCTTTTTCGGAATCCATATGTGTTGTCGTGTTTTCTGGGGTTCTACTGATGACTTTGGAAGCCATACTCTCATAAGCCTTTTTGGTTCTGCTTGTAATGAAGAGAATTTGTAGTCTTCCCTTGCCTTCATAGGATGAGTGATCCGTATCGGTGTAGAATTTTCTATTTCCTTTATTCAATCCTTGTGAACCCAATGTAGATTAGCACTTCTTGGTTGCAATAATCGGATAGTGGACTTCCACGTGGATGATATTCCCTTGTTGTAGGTGACTTTAGGAGCGTTGTTTTCACCGTTTCTCTTGGATTCATTGTTCATGTGGGATGAATCCACCTCAACAACTGATGCATTGGTATTGGTAGTCACTTCTTTCTTAGGACACTCCTCTGGTACACTTTTGATTGATTCGATTGCTAATTCCTCTTCTAGGGTTTCTTTCTCACGCTTGATGGCTTCATGCATGTGAGAGGGTCTTTCTTCTAACAAGCTAAAGATTTCCTTATGCCCAATTTTGGCTGAGATGTACCCTTGAGCTAGGTGAATGCTTACTTCATTTTCAATAATCCAATCTTGTCCTAGGACCAGGTTCTCTATTAAATCCTCGCCTTTACACACTAGAACTCGTTGCTCCATGGCGGAATTTCCTAAGTGGAGGGATATCATGGCTTCTCCAATGCATTCTATGACTTGGCCCCTAATGCCCATCATGTGTGCTTTAGTCGGTGTTATGGTCGTTTGAAGATGCGTGATTACCATCCTTCGTATGCAACTGAGTGCTGCCCGCGAGTCTATCAATGCATCTATTAGTTGGTATTCTGTAATCCCTAGTTTTAAATATGGTTGGGATATGCAGTGGTTGGTTGTGTTGGCCTGGTACACTTGATAGTTGGCCATGGGAATAGGCTCTTCTCCTTGTAAATCTCGTTCATCCCTTTGCCTTATCCACTCTTTTCATTTCTTGATACGTTCTAGGGCTTCTTGCCTTGCCTCTTCTCTGATTCTCTATTCTTCTTTTTTTCTATTTTGTGCCCCTATAAGTCATGCCAACATTTGATCTGTCAAAGGCTCCATGTAGCATTTTACTCGACAAGCACTTATGTAATTAGGAAGTATATCTCCATTCAGGGTGGCTAGGTTAACAAATCCACTTGTTGAAATCCTATTATTTATTAGAGGTCCATATCCGCATTTCTATAGCTTCTTGGCATGTTGCTTCAAAGTATAAACTAGGACTAAATCTCCTTCGTTTAGTCCTTTATCTTTGATGTGCGCATCATAATATGCTTTTTTTCTTCCTTTCACTACATAAATTCCTGCAACAGCTTGTATTCTAGTCTCGTGTAGCTTCTCAATTTGTTTGAGTTGTTTGGACAATTCATGCCTAGTCCATTCATACTGTTGCGCTACTCTCAAAGTAGGCACTAAAAAATCGATTGGCAAGATTGCATTTTGTCCATATACTAGGTTAAATGGTGTAGTTCCAATGGTTGTCTTGTAAGCCACACGGAAGGCCCAAATTGCATGATGCAATTGTTTGTCCCAATCTAACCTTCCACTATTGACTATCTTTGTCAATACAGTGCACAACACCTTATTGGAACTTTTTGCTTGACCGTTGGCTTGAGGATGATAAGGGGCTGATTTTTCATGAGTCACTAAGAACTCATTCATAAAGGACTCTATTACTTCATTAATGAAACGCGTTCCTCGATCACTCACTATCTCTATAGGTAGTCCAAAGCGAGTAAAGATATGCTCAAAAAGAAACTTCGCGGTGTTCTGAGCATCATGTTTTCTAGTTGCTTTTGCCTCTACCCATTTAGTCAGGTAATCAATTGCTACTATTATGTATTCAGCATGTGATCCTTTGGCTGGTGGATTAATGGGTCCTATGAAATCAATGCCCCATTTGGAAAAGGCTCTCGCACAAACCATAGGTCTCAATGGCATTTCATCTCGTCTGATAGGATATTTAGCTCTTTGGCATGTCTCGCAACTTTGTACATCGGTGTCTGCATCCATATATAGATTTGGCCACCATAAGCCTACAAAGAGGATCATTTTTACAGTTCTTTCAGCTGAAAAGTGTCCTCCTGCCAAGCTTGCATGTGCCATTTCTAATATGGGTAAGTACTCTCCATGTACACAAAATTGTAGTTGATTATCCTTCCCTCTCTTGAATAATTGTCTCCCCATGATAAGACAGTCCTTACTCCTTTCTTCTAGGGATCGTTTCCTCGCTAAACTGATTCCATCCTCATGCTCTCGTGTCTTTAAGAATTTCACTAATGTCTTACTCCATTTGGGTGCTATTGTAGAGAAAGGTAAAGATGTATGATCATCTACAGTGGTTTCCTGACATTCCATGCAACTGACATACTCATGAATGTCCTTAGGCATATCAGGCCAATAGACTCCTAACTGTTTCAATTCTCTTAGAGTTCCATGAGTTCCCTTGTGCATTCTCCATTTGTTTATGTGAACTTGTTCAATCAAGTGCTTTTGTTCATCTTCCTCTACACATCTAGACAATACACTATTGGATTCTTTATGATACACACGTCTTGCTACAATGTGTAAGTTATGCGACTGTAGAATTTTTGCTGTAATCTTCCTGGTTGATTGAGTGTTGTGGTCCATGAGTGAGTATTGGAATGATCTTTTTTGCCCACTTAGGGCATACTTCCAAATTGAACAAGTAAGTGTTTGGCAACTCGTCAGATACTCCACTAGGTGGTTCTCCATGTGTTAATCTAGAAAGATGATCCGCCCTCATGTGGGTATCTCGTACAATAAGGCTTGATGATCTATGAAGAATTTGAACTTGTTGGCTAACAGGTAGTGTCTGAATTTCTTAACTGTGTACACCATCCCTAAACCTTCTCGCTCCGTAGTTGTATAGTTTCTTTCAGCTTGACTCAGTTGTCTGCTTGCATAGGCAATAGGATAGTCCAATTTTCCTTCATCTGTCGGTTGAGCTAAAATGCATCCTATTGCATAATTTGAAGCATCCACATGAATATGAAAGAGCTTGTTCCAATTGGGTGTTTTCAAAATAGGTGCTGTGCTAAGTCACTTTTTTTTGCTCATTAAATGTTTTCTCGCATTCATCTGTCCATGTGAATTGAGTCAACAATCCATACAATGGCTTGGCAATTATAGCGTACATGTGCATAAATCGGCGATATTATCCACAATGACCCATAAATGCTTGTACTTCTTTTGCATTTTTTGGTCTTGGAAGTTCTAGAATTACTTTGATTTTGTCTTCACTAATAGATATTCCATTCCTAGATACGATGTCCCCTAGGATTCTTCCTTTTCTTACCATAAAAATGCACTTTTCAAGATTCAGGCAGATTCTATATTGCCAACATTTCTCAAATATTCTTCGCAATTCTGGGATATGTTCCTGTCTCTGATCGGAGTATGTACATAAGTCGTCTACATATACTTCCATACTCTTCCTTAGGAATTCTTTGAAAATGTGACACATCAACCATTGGAAGGTAGCAAGGGTGTTAGTGAGTCCAAAAGGCATCACCCTGAAAGCATAGACTCCCCATTCAATCACAAATGCGGTCTTATGTTGGTCCTCCATAGCAATAGCTACTTGGTTGTATCCAGAGAATCCATCCAAGAGGCTATAGACTTCCTTTCGCGCAACTCTTTCCAATAGGTGATCAGTGATAGGTAATGGGTAGCTATCACGGATCGTGGCTGTGTTGACCTTCTTTAGATTAATGCACACTCTCGGTTTCCCGTTCTTTTTGGGCACAACTACTAATGGTGACACCCATTCAGTATGTTCTATCTCGTAAATGAATCCGGTTGCTAATAATTTCTTCTTTAATTTTTGCTGTGTAAACATCATTATATGTGTATGGGCGTTGCTTTGATGGTTTTGCATCAGGTTTCATTGGTATCCGATGAGAACAAATGGAGGGTTCCACACCTTTGAGTTCCTTGTAGGTCCGTGCGAACACATCTCGATAGTCTCGAATCAGTCTTATCAATTCTTTTTCCTCCTCATGTGACACATCCTTTCCTATGTACGTGCATCTGTCTTCTCCATTTTCTATGGTCACTATATTTTTTTCATTTGTTCCTTGTTGTCGTATGCTTCTCCTTCTCTCACTTCTCTCACTTCTCTCTTAGGCATCTGAATGGTTATTTTCCTTTCCTCTACTTTGTATCTTTTGAAGTGTTCAGGAACTTCAAATAGATCCAGGGTTGGTTCGGTCTTACTCGTGGTTTCCTCAAGGTTCGGGACTGTTTCGATTGCTAATACTTTGGGTGTACCATCCTTTTCCTCAGCTTGAATGACTTTTAAATAGCATTCCTCTGAATCAAACTCCGGTTCCATCTCTATGCTCTCATATTCTTCCTTCCATATCTTTTCTAATACTTCTTCTGCTTCTACCTCCTCAAGGACTGCCATGTACAAGCTTACGTCATAGCCTTCTTCGTCCACACATTCATTCATGGTCAATACTTCTTCATTTACACATATGTCCAAGGTTGCTAGGATCTCCATCCAACCGTGTGGTTCAAATGCTTCATCAGGAAAAACTTGAGGCATGTACATTGGGTCCTCTACGGGTCGATAATTTTGATGTCCTAAAGGGCATAGCTGAAGTTTTTTATCCCCTCTCTTTGCTTCCTTACACATCCATAATTAGGCATCCTCATGCATCCATGATTGATCACTTGATCCGGCACTATGGATAGACAAATCATCTTCTTCCTTGTGTATGGGATTCCATTGTAATGGGGGTACATCCCTGTATGCAAATGTATGAAAATTTATCTTGGTAGTCGTTCCTTGATGTTGGAGGTATAATGAGTCTCGTCCCCAGTCTTACACTACCCCGAGTTGTCTCATGAAGGGTCGTCCTAATATCATTTCATAATTATTGGCCTTTCCAAATTGACATATAGCTAATGTATGCTCAAACTTGACTCCACAGGTGGTTAATCTAATTTTTTCCAATATTCCCAAGGGTTTCTCCACATGACCATCTGCTAATTGAAGCTTCATATGCATTGGTCGTAGGGCTGGCTTTCCCCATTTCTCCCAAATCTCTTTGGTGACGCTGCCCACTCCCGCTCCTATGTCTAGTATGGCCTTGGTCATGTATCCATTGTACGTGACGGGTAAACATGTGTTGCCCTCATCTCCTTTGCTAAATTCTCCAACCTTATCCACTGGAATTTGTATACTAGAAGGGTTTACAGTTTCATTGCTTTCCTTTTTGTTCTTCTCCTGCTCTAGCTTCAATTGTCCCTCTAATTGTTTCCATAATTGCAGTTTGACACGAAGTAATTCTTCCACCATCAATTGACATTGTACTTTGGTCTTTTTGAGTTCTGCTAGGTTGTGTGAGGTCTTGTCTAAATACTCCTTTTCTTGTCCTCGTATTATGGGAGCACGGAAGATTATGGATTCCTTCTCATATTCTCCCATGTAGTTTGGTAGGTGGAAATGCTCTGTGCTTCCTCCCTATTTCGGTCTAGCCTAGAGACTTCTTCATATATTTCCTCCAAATTTGGCATTGGTTGATAGTCTTCCACATCTAATTCCTCCAAAGGCGATTTTGCAATTCCATTCTTTTTCCATTGATCTTCTCAAATCCTAGTCCACAACTCTCTTGGCCAATCAGCTTCTAATTCAGGGACTAGGGACATGGATTTGTCCTAGATATTCAGTAGTTCTTTCTTATCATCCCTCTCTTTTGGTTTCTGGTCCTTGGTTTTAAGACAATCATTGTAATGATTCTCGGATATTCTCATCTCAACGAGGACTGGGATAGTCTTCTCTAGAGTGGCCTGAGCTACCTGTATGAGTTTTCTACATATCGCTAGCCTCTCCTTTTCTAACTTCCCTTGTGGGTAAGATTTCTCATGTTGCTCTACATTTGCTCCATTCACGATTCTAGCTTGGTAAGCGTTCAACCACATTTCTAAATCATATGGTATTGGGTCTAGTAGAATTGATCCTGGCTTGTCCGGTTTTAGTGTTTGTGGTGTAATGGGAATTTCTTCCTGAATTTCAGGTTTTTTAGGTTTCTTATTGCCTCTAATGTCCTTCTTCTCTTCCTTATTTTTATTTTTCATCCAATTTTCCTTGAGTTTTTCCCTTCTATCCTTCCACTTTTGGCTTTTCATTGTTTGGATATTCTCAAGTGGGTCTTCCGAGTCTTCCACTACTTGTACTTTGGGTTCTAGGGCTTTACTCTTTTCTTGTTCTAAGTCTACTCGTTCCTTTCTTGTCCTTTTGCTTGTGTTTGTGTGATGGCTTTCAACGGTATTGTGTATTCCTTGTCACTTCCTGACAATTCAATTATTTCTATTACATTAATAGGTGCAGTGTCATGAGTCTTATTGGGATTTTTCGAGCAGTCTCTAAAGAGGTGTTCCTTTCCACAGTCATTGCAATACCCTTCCCATGTTTTGGGGGTGGTGGGTTGTATGTCCGAGTGCATTCTCTTATAAAATGATCTCCTCCACATCTATAGCACGGTCCTTTTGGCATAGGCGGTCTGATGGGTGGTCTTATGGGTGTTGGTGCCTTAGTTGCGGTGTACATTAGTGTTGCCAACTCTGGTCCATAAACATTGTCATATCCCTCATAACCATAGTATTGCGGGTCATAAACTTGCTCCTACTCCATCATACTGGTGTCATGGGGATAGTATTCTCCTTGGGTCTGCTCGTATCATGGATTTGTTGATTCTGTACTGGCTAATGGTGATGCAGGTACTATAGCTCTCTCCAAGTTTTCCTCTGGTTGAGCATATTTAACTAGTACTACATTCTGTGGAAATGGCGGTTGCTATCCTAACACCGGTTGAGGTTGTGCATATTGCCCTTGCTCATATAGCCTAGGTGCCACTTGTGGTCCTGGATAGGGGTTGTATCCTGGAATCTCCCTTCCTCGCTCCCTAGGTGGGCATCCATATGGCCTATACTGAGGTTGATTTGAGGGTCATGTCTGCCTGTTGAATAGACAGTTCTCAGTGGTATGATTAGTGTATTTTTGTTCTATGTGGCACTACAGAGCAGTTCCTTGGTGTGGCTGTCTATTGTATTTTTGTTCTATGTGGCACTATAGAGCAGTTCCTTGGTGTGGCTGCCCACTCCCGCTCCTATGTCTAGTATGGCCTTGGTCATGTATCCATTGTACGTGACGGGTAAACATGTGTTGCCCTCATATCCTTTGCTAAATTCTCCAGCCTTATCCACTGGAATTTGTATAGTAGAAGGGTTTTCAGTTTTCTTGCTTTCCTTTTCGTTCTTCTCCTGCTCTAGCTTCAACTGTCCCTCTAATTGTTTCCATAATTGCGGTTTGACACGAAGTAATTCTTCCACCATCAATTGACATTGTACTTTGGTCTTTTTGAGTTCTGCTAGGTTGTGTGAGGTCTTGTCTAAAGACTCCTTTTCTTGTCCTCGTATTGTGGGAGCACGGAAGATTATGGATTCCTTCTCATATTCTCCCATGTAGTTTGGTGGGTGGAAATGCTCTGTGCTTCCTCCCTATTTCGGTCTAGCCTAGAGACTTCTTCATATATTTCCTCCAAATTTGGCGTTGGTTGATAGTCTTCCACATCTAATTCCTCAAAAGGTGATTTTGCAATTCCATTCTTTTTCCATTGATCTTCTCAAATCCTAGTCCACAACTCTCTTGGCCAATCAGCTTCTAATTCAGGGACTAGGGACATGGATTTGTCCTAGGTATTCTGTAGTTCTTTCTTATCATCCCTCTCTTTTGGTTTCTGGTCCTTGGTTTTAAGACAATCATTGTAATGATTCTCGGATATTCTCATCTCAAGGAGAACTGGGATAGTCTTCTCTAGAGTGGCATGAGCTACCTCTATGAGTTTTCTACATATTGCTAGCCTCTCCTTTTCTAACTCCCCTTGTGGGTAAGATTTCTCATGCTGCTCTACATTTGCTCCATTCACGATTCTAGCTTGGTAAGCGTTCAACCACATTTCTAAATCATATGGTCTTGGGTCTGGTAGAATTGATCCTGGCTTGTCCGGTTTTAGTGTTTGCGGTGTAATGGGAATTTCTTCCTTAATTTCAGGTTTTTTAGGTTTCTTATTGCCTCTAATGTCCTTCTTGTCTTCCTTATTTTTATTTTTCATCCATTTTTCCTTGAGTTTTTCCCTTCTATCCTTCCACTTTTGGCTTTTCGTTGTTTGGATATTCTCAAGTGGGTCTTCCGAGTCTTCCACTACTTGTACTTTGGGTTCTAGGGCTTTACTCTTTTCTTGTTCCGAGTCTAATTGTTTCCTTTCTTGTCCTTTCGCTTATGTTCGTGTGATGGCTTTCAATGGTACTGTGTATTCCTTGTCACTTCCTGACAATTCAATTATTTCTATTACATTAATAGGTGTAGTGCCATGAGTCTTATTGGGATTTTTTGAGCAGTCTCTAAAGAGGTGTTCCTTTCCACAGTCATTGCAATACCCTTCCCATGTTTTGGGGGTGGTGGGTTGTATGTCCGAGTGCATTCTCTTATAAAATGATCTCCTCCACATCTATAGCACGGTCCTTTTGGCATAGGCGGTCTGATGGGTGGTCTTATGGGTGTTGGTGCCTTAGTTGCGGTGTACATTAGTGTTGCCAACTCTGGTCCATAAATATTGTCATATCCCTCATAACCATAGTATTGCGGGTCATAAACTTGCTCGTACTCCATCATACTGGTGTCATGGGGATAGTATTCTCCTTGGGTCTGCTCGTATCATGGGTTCGTTGATTCTATACTGGCTAATGGTGATGCAGGTACTATAGCTCTCTCCAAGTTTTCCTCTGGTTGAGCATATTTAACTAGTACTACATTATGTGGAAATGGCAGTTGCTATCCTAACACCGGTTGAGGTTGTGCATATTGCCCTTGCTCATATAGCCTAGGTGCCACTTGTGGTCCTGGATAGGGGTTGTATCCTGGAATCTCCCTTCCTCGCTCCCTAGGTGGGCATCCATACAGCCTATACTAAGGTTGATTTGAGGGTCATGTCTGCCTGTTGAATGGACAGTTCTCAGTGGTATGATTAGTGTATTTTTGTTCTATGTGGCACTACAGAGCAGTTCCTTGGTGTGGCTGTCTATTGTAAGGGTAAGCTTGAGGCAAGCCTGTTCCTACTCTTACACACATGTGAGTTGGGTGGTCTCCTCCACAAAAGCTACATCTTCGTAACATGGGTATTCTCATTGGTGGATGTTGGTAGTTCCGATGTCCATGAACTCCTAACTTCTTGGCTACGAGTTCTGCCAACTCCTCTATGTTACTAGAGTTGGATGTCACTATACCTCTAGTGTCTTCTAATTTCATAGGGCTTAGTGAACTTTTGAGATCATCAACTAGGTTGTCCTCTAGATCAATACACTCTTGAAGGCAGTCACTCAACGTCTGTAGCCGCTTTACATAGACTAGAGTTCTCAAAGTCCCATTCGTCAGCCCGTCTAAGAATAGTGATATCATTTTTTGCTGAGTGGGTCTTTCTATTACTGTGCATCTATCAACATATTGATTGAACCTTCGGGCAGTTGTTTTCACAGTTTCATTTGGGTTTTGTTTGAAGCTATGGATCAAAGATGAAGAGTTGTGTTTAATTCCTCTCTTAGTGAATTCCCCAATGAACTCCTGAAAGAACTGCTCAATATCTCCAAATTGATTGGGATCCAATGGCTAAAACCAAGTCAAAGTCATTCCTCTAAGAGTGAGTCCGAAGGAATCATATTGCACAAAGAAATCATCCACTTGTTCAGCCCGTAGAACTTGTTTAAATTCAGCTATGTGATCATAAGGTTCTCCCATCCCATCATAATAATTTCTCATACACTTGGCCACTTGAATTGGTCTTAGTCTTCTTATGGGTTCTAGGTGTCTAGGCATTACCAGAATCGCTAGTCTAATTGGAGGCATTCTAGGCCGCACTCCTAGTGGTGGTCTTGGCCTCACTGGTGACCAATGTTGGTTGCCTAGTCCTGGGTGAGTTTGATTGTGTGATTGCAGCCCTGGCATTGTGAATTGCATATGGGTTCGGTTTGGAATGCTCCGATAGCTTGTCTGTCCTGACATTGTGTTTTCTGACTCCTGTTGTGTCCCAAAGGGATTATGAGAGGTAGTTGTCTGCTCTCGTGGAGGGAATACAGGCAACCCCATATACTTCAATTGAGCCCTATCCATTGCATCGACTAGCCAATACCTTCTTTGGTTCTTGTCTAGGTACGTGACTCTAGACTCCTCTTCAAGATCTTTTAACTCATAGAAAGTCATTGGGCTTTCTTCTTGTCCGCGTGTGGGCGAGTCAGTTTGTAACAATAAGTTTGATCCATGGATCAAGTAGACCTCTAGTAGGTAATCAACTTGAGGTATCAAATCCCCTCTCAAGACTCGAGTCAGTACCGATTTGTCTCTGGGTGTAGTTACTAGCTCCTTAGGGTTCGGTCTTCCCAAGTTTCCTTGTCCTTCCAACCCTCCTCTCTCGTTGATCCGATCTGGGTGTTTTGTTACCATGCAGATGTGACTTGACTTGTCCATCTACACTCCTCCTTCATACTTGACTACGGGTATGGGCACTATTGCAGAATCAGTGGAATTCACCATCTTGGGTACTGATCTATTTAAGCCATCCAGGTAGATGGGGATCTCTTGGGAATTAGTGGACACATATTATAGAGAGGTACGGTATTCCCCCTCTACTGTGGACATGAAGTTTCCCCTAGGGAAAGAACCTTGCATGTCTTCTGAAGCCATTGGTATATCTTCCTCTGAGTCACTAGAGATGGCAGTATAGATAGAGTGATGACTTGCCTGAGTTACACTTCCTACTGATGAAATAACACTCCTCCGGCTACTTAGCACCCATCCTGATCTCAAGTTCATCCACCCTCCTAGGCTATCTTGGTTCTCACTGTCCCACAACTGGCTCCTCAATTACCTCTAATTTTTCCCTCAAATGGATTGAAATGTTCTGGGCGATACCACTGTGGCGATACCACAGATTCACGCGATATGATACTAGGACAGCAGACGATATGATACCAAACTCCTCACGATACGATACCACTCTCTGCACGATACGATACCAGTGCGTTGTATGATACGACACTAGTGCTCAGCATGATACAATACCACAATTTCTCACGATACAATACCAAATGTCAGACAATATGATACTACATCCTTGCACGATACGATACCAACAAATCACATGATACGATACTAAAGTTTTCGTGATATGATACTAGTGCAGGTGATGATACGATACCGAACTTTGCATGATATGATACTGGTATTTCGGACGATACAATACTGACAACACCAATGATACGATACCATGGAGTTCAAATGATACGATACTAGATACACGATACGATACGGTTCGGTCGACGATACGATATCGTGATCGGGACGATACGATACCAAGTAGATCGCGATACGATACCACTGGCTGATCGCGATCGTGATACCAACTTGATGATATGATACCAAAAATGGTATCGCGATACCTCAAGTGGTATGCAGTGATACGATACTAGTCGAGTATCCCGATACTAGGGAATTTTAGAATCACGATACCAGCACTCAACCGAACGTGATACTTCGGCCAAAATCGCTCTAAACTTAAAAATTTTTTGCACAAAAAGGTTTAGTTCTCACCCTTCCTCACTCTTGACTCTCTGTCTCACTCAATGACCCTCCAACAACTCTCTATTGTACCCCACGATACCTAAAACATCTCTAATCACGTGCAAATGTGTTTCTAATGTAGTTTTGATATTGAAATCTTGTTGTAGCTTACCATCAGGGATGCCTTGCTTAAGATTTGATCTCACAAGGTAGTTTTTTTAGCTTGTAGGGAGCGATACCAATCTTGCTATACCGGTCGCTGTCTACACATGATACCAGTTCTTGTACTTGTGTCAAATAAACTAAATTTTTTGGTTTTTATAGTTTGTGATGCTTGAAGCCTACTCTACACTAATTTTGGCAATTTTTTGAGATTTTTCTTGGTGATTCCAACTTCCTCCTACTCCACTCCTCTCTTAAACCTAACCCTAACTCTTCCTTCTCTTCCTCACTCCTAACCCTAAACCTAAAAAATCATCACACACACCTCAGGGATGTGAAGTAACAAGTGCTAAAGTATCTGACTACTTACCACTAAACAAATTCACCTCTACAAGTATGATTCCTTCACTCTAGAGCTGTAACCATCATGAAGGCACCCTAGTTGAGTTTGTTCCCCGGCAACGGCGCCAAAAATGTGTGTACCTAAGTCACGAGGAAATAGGGACTTGTGTCAAAGAGACTAAATCTCATTTGCCCCACAAGTGCATATAGTGGTGGATTGACACACGTTTAATTATCAATCCAAAGAACGACATGAACCAAGTGTATGAGGACATGTGCACACGTGATGGAAAGTGAAGTGACTCAGCGACAATGCATAAGAAAGGACTAACTACCTCTCCAACTCACTACATCTCTGGAAATGTCTACCGTGATACCACTTACAGTAGCAAGCACGAATTCAAATGTTTCTCCCAGCTCCAAACTCCGAATATTAGCAATAGTGGGTTCCTTTTGAAGCTCTCGATGAGTCGCATCTATTGGTTTACTTGAATCTCACAATTGTTCTTCAAGTTATGGCCAAAACAGTGAATGGTGGGAAACACCTACACTCACTCCACAACTCATATTGGTGCACACACACACTACAGTGGTTCAAAAGTGATTGGGAGGGATAGACAATAGTCCTACACACACATTCCAAGCTTCACACACACACACAATATCATAGAGAAGATGAAAATCAGCAAGGAAGAAGCAAATTCAAAATTTGGGTCCTCCTTCTTCACAATGGCAAGAAGTTTTTTACAAAGAGTCACAAAGTGACTTATATACATGTGCCGTAAAAATGGTCCTTTCACACATGAGACCGGCACTTTATTGACTAATCTCTAAATTCCTACTATTTTACAAGAAGTATATTACAATGATTTGGGGCTTATGCATCTAGAGGACTCCTCTAGTGCAATTACATAGCTTCGAGTGAATTTTCTAGGATTTTGAATAAGAAATTCATGCCCGTTAATTTGAAAATTTTGGGGCTCCTCTTTTGTGCCTCTTTTCTTTGCAACATCAAGGCACTTATTGAATGGATAGAAAGGGATAGGAGAGTCATATTCATTCTATGCCAACACATAAGCAATAGCATGATAGGACATATACAAGACTTGGACACATCCAAGAAGGTTTGGGAGACCTTTGAGAGATTGTACTCTTCATCAACCAAGGCAATGAAGATTCAGCTCAAGAATGAGCTAGAGAATCTTAGGGAAGCATCAAGCACTAACATAAATGAGTACATTTTGAAGGTTAAGGAGCTTACATATGCCATAGGCTCAATTGGGAGCCCAATCGAAGATGACGATCTTGTCACACACATTCTCAATGGCTTGAGAGAGGAAGAAAGGTGGAAAGCATTCACCACATCAGTTTATGTGAGGGATTCCTTACCAAAATTTGATCAATTAGTCACATTGATGGTGATCGAGGAGATGAACCAAGGAGGTTCACAATCAAAGTGCATCCAAGCGCAATTTTTCTATGCAGGTAGAGGCAAAGGCAAAAGAGGTGGACAAAACTCCCAACGCAAAGGGAGAGGAAGGTCAAACTCAAGCTCAAGCAACCAAGAAGGCTCCAACCAAAGGTGTGGATCAAGAGGACGAGGAAGGAGTAGAGGAAGAGGAGGAAGATCACATGGAACAGAATCATCCAATGGAGAATGCTACAATTGTGGAAAATCTGGCCATTATGCAAGAGATTGTTGGTCCAGAATGATGTATGGGTCAAGTGAAAGAGTCAATTCAGATTTTACATGGTACATTGACAGTGGTTGTAGCAACCATATGAGTTGCAATAAAGATGTTTTCTTTAATTTACACTCACCCATCACTCAAGAACATGTAGAGACAAGGGATGAAACTTAGCACAAGATTACACATGTGGGAGATGTTGCATTGAATGGATCTCAAAGCTCAAAGGTGTGGAAGGATGTGTTGCATGTGCCAACCATCATAAAGAACTTGGTTTTGGTAGGTCAAATGGTTGAAAGAGGTTATGAGGTGAGGTTCAATGATCAAGGATGCTTTGTTGAAGACCCCATGTAGGAATAAAAGCTCACAGCAAAAGGAAAGAAGCAAGGAATGGAAGGTAAATCCATCAACCCCTCACATTGTCTACTTGGCAATTGGAAATAAATAGATTCCAGAAATTGACTTATGGCATAAAAGAATTGGGCACATAAACTTACAAAGGATTAAGAAATGCAAAGGAAGGGCTTGTTGAGTGGTCTTCCTTATCTTACATCTCAGAATATGCAACATTTGTGCCATGCTTGACAATTAGGGAAACAAACCAGATTGCCATTCAAGAAGGGAGCACATGTGGGCAATGAAGTGTTGAATCTCATACACACATATGTATGGGGACCTACAAGGGAGCCATCCATTGGAGGTAATAGATATTTTATCACATTTATAGGTGGTCATTGAAGGTTTGTTTGGATGTATTGCATGAGTTCAAAGTCAGAAGTGTTTTACCACTTCAAGAGGTTCAAAAACCTAGTGGAGAAGGAAAAAGGGAAGTGTATAAAGACTCTCAGATCGGATGGAGGGGGAGAGTAATTTTCAAATGAATTTTCAGATTTTCTACATGACCATGGCATCAAAAGGAAATTTTCTTGAAGGTATACACCTCAAAAAAATGGGGTGGCAGAGAGGAAGAATAGATACATAGCAGAAGGAGCTAGAGCTTTGTTAAATGAAATGAATGTTCCTAACTCTTATTGGGCTGATGCAACAAATACAGCCATATACATTATGAATAGGTTTCCAACCTCAGGAGTACATGGAGTTACAGCTTGTGAAGCTTGGTGTGGTTAGAAACCCAACCTTTCACATCTCAAACTATTTGGTTGTGTGTGTTATGTTCACATACCTCAAGAATTGAGACACAAGTTAGACCCTAAGGTAGATAGGTGTATATTTCTTGGATGATCTTCAAAGCAAAAGGGTTTTAGATGCTATAACCCTTTCATCAAAGACTTAAGGTATCTAGGGATGTAATAATTGATGAGTTGCTGCCTTGATATGGTAGCAAAGATGTGTTACAAGTTGACGATGCAAAGCTAAGAAGAAGTTCAAAGAGCAACAACAAAGCATGGAGATAAGTGGTCCAACCACTTCAAGCACACCATCAGAGGAGAGTACTACATCAACTTGGCATGGAAGGACAAGGAATAAAGCTCATTCAAGTGAATGAAGTAGCAAAGGAAAGAAAAAGGCAAATGATGAAGACCATCGATGTGTAGATATGGATTCTACAAGTGATGAGGATATGGAAAAGTTAGAAACTCTAGGACTTAAAGCATCTAAACCAATGAGGAGGAGATTCCTACCACCTAATGGTGAGGTAAGGTCATCTAATAGGATTAAATATCATGTTCAAAGGTTAACTTATGATTCATTCATTGCAAGACACTATGCCTACATGAGTCAAGTTATAGCTTGTGAAGAGCCTAACTTTTCTAAAGAAGCAAATAAGCATAGGGAATGGATTGAAGACATGGAGGAGGAAGTCAAGGCACTTGAAGAAAATGATACTTGGCCATTGGTGCCAAGAACAAAGGACATGAAAGTCATTGGCAACAAATGGGTGTACAAGGTAAAGAGGCATGCAGATGGGAGTATCTCTAGGTATAAAGCAAGGCTGGTTGCCAACGGTTTTTCTCAAACCTATGGCATAGACTTTGAGGAAACATTCATTCCAGTAGCTAAGATGTCCACCATAAGAAGGTTTATTGCAATTTCAGCCTCAAAAGGTTGGAAGATATACCAGTTGCATGTGAAAAATGGTTTCCTAAATGGAGAGCTTGAAGAGGTACTCTTCATGGAGCAGCCCCAAGGCTTTGAAGATGAGAGGATTCCACATCATGTATGTAGGCTTAAGAAGGTTCTTTCTGGGCTCAAGCAAGACCCAAGGGCTTGGAACCAAAGACTTAAAGACTCCTTGGTAAGATTTGGATACAACCAGAGTCATGTAGACCCATCACTCTATGAAGAAGGAGGGTAGCAAAAATCTTTTCATTTGTATATATGTTGATGATTTGATCATTCTAGGGGATGATGAAGCCAAAATCAAGGACATAAAGAGGAAGCTTGGATGTGAGTTTAAAATCTCTGATTTAGGGATTTTAAGGTACTTCCTTGGGATTGAAGCACTATATAAAGAGGAAGGTATATACTTGATGCAAAGGAAATACATTCTAGATCTCTTGAAGAAGTTTGTCTTGTGTGATTGCAAGCCCATTTCAAATACATTAGAAGTAAATGTTAAAGTAAGTGCTCATGAAGGTGAAGAACTGAAGGATGTGACCATTTATAGGTCAATAATTGTTTCTCTCTTGTATGCTACTATGACGAGACCAAATATTGCACATGTAGTTGGAGTGTTATCTCAATTTCTACAGGCACCAAGAGTACCTCATCTTGTTGCAGCCAAAAGGGTACTTAGATACCTCAAAGGATCAGTGAGTGAAGGTCTATATTATCCATTTGATGATGGATTAAATGTACAAGCTTATTGTGATGCTGATTGGGTAGGTTCCAAAGATGACAGGACGAGCACTAGTGGTTATGTTATCATGCTAGAGAAGAAGACCATGTCATGGATGTCAAAGAAAAAACCAATAGTGGCTCTCTCATTGACCGAAGCTGAGTATAGAGGCTTAGCACAAGTCTCATGTGAGCTTATGTGGCTCAAGAAGTTGTTTGCTGATCTTGATTTGCGGGTTAAGAAAGTACCTATTTTTGTGACAACATAAGTAGCATATGCTTGGCTCAAAATCCGGTGCTCCATGCAAGGTCGAAGCATATAGAAGTGCATTACCACTTTATTAGAGAGAAGATCTTGTCAAAGGATGTCAAGGTGGAGCATGTCAATACAAAGGACCAATATGTAGATATGTTTGCCAAATATTTGGATGGAGTAAAGTTGCAACACTTCAAGACATGCATTTGAATGAAGGACCTAGGCATTAAGACTTGAGTGTTGAAAATCAAGTCTCAATCATGCAAAAGGGCTCAACCACAAGTTTCGCAAGTGGACCAATCAAAAAGGAGGACCCAAAGTCGTGGAATCAAGTTAGAAACTCCACCAAACTCAATCAAAATCAAATCTCATCAATCAGCCATCCAAAAGTGCACCTATAGTGATTGGTGGATGGTTAGCTAGATTGTAGGAAAAGTAATGTCGGAGTTAGACGTCTGCGGAAGCACACGAACAGCACAAGGAAGAAGAAGAAGCTTGGAGCACAAACACACAATACTGAATGTATTACTAGAGATTGTACAAAGATAAGTAGCCCATTAGGGCAATAGGCATATATACAAGACGGGGGAAAAAAACCTCCTAAAGAGGGAAAAAAGTGCCCCGGCGGTCCTAGTGTTCACACACATCACTACCTAAATATATCAACAAATCCCCCCCGTGAGCGATGCGGTGAACAAGGAGCTGGCACTCATGTATAAGGAAGTGCCAAGCTATGTGGAAATCACTCCACAAAAGGAAGTAAGCCCGAAGCTTTGCGGAAAGCTTCAAACTTCTCCCTAGGCAGAGCCTTCGTGAAAAGGCCTGCTATGTTCTCCTGTGTGGGCACATATGCCAAGCTGATCTCCCTAGCAGAGAACATCTCCCTGACATAGTGATAATGCACCTCAATGTGCTTAGTGCGACCATGGAACACAAGGTTCCTCGCAACTACCAATGCGCTCTGACTGTCAGTGAAGATGGCGGTGGCAGAAGACTAGCCAACACCCAAATCAGCCATAAGGCGTCTGAGCCACACACACTCAACACTCCTTGTGAAAGCTGCCCTATACTGAGTCTCACAACTGGAAGTGGCCACAGTAGGCGGCTTCTTGCTCAACCAAGATATACATGAGCTACCAAGCATGAAGCAAAAACCATTGGTGGACACACGAGTGTCATAGCAACCAGCCCAATGTGAGTCAGAAAAAGCATGCAAATATGGCGGTATTGAACTCCCCTTGGGATAAAACAACCCAAGTAGCCGAGTACCACTCAAGTAGTGAAAGATGCGCTTAACCACCTTCCAATGTGTGACTCCTGGGCAATGCATAAACATGCTCATCTGTGAGACAGCAAACTCAATTCTGGCCGACTATAAATCAAGCATCCAATAGCCTGCTGATAGAGAGCAGCACCAAATGCATCTCCAGCATCATGAAGACTCAATCGTAAACCTCTCTCCATAGGAGTGGCAATAGGCTTACAGTCTTCAAGGCCAAAATGCTGCAATAATGTGTCAATATATGTCGTTTGACACAAAGCTATTCCACCATCAACATGCATAAACTGAATGCCCAAATAGTGATGCAAATGCCCCAAATCAGACATCTCAAATGAGGCATGCAAATCAGCCTTGAAATCAGCAATATGCCTCTCAATAGGACCAGTGAGCAGCATGTCATCAACATAGACAACAATGATCAGAAGCACATCATTAGCACGCTTAACATATAAGGTTCTTTCAGTTGGACTGTTCTCAAAACCATGTGCAACCAAATAGGCATGTATCTTCTCATACCACGCACATGGTGCTTGCTTTAAACCATATAATGCCTTCTTTAACCTGCACACCTGGTTTTCATGCCCTTTTTGCACAAAGCCACGGGGCTGAAAAACATACACTTCTTCATGCAAGGCACCATTCAGAAATGTTGTTTTAATGTCCAACTGATGTACATTCCAACCATGATGGGCTGCAAGTGCACAAATGCTCCGAACAGTAGTCATACGGCATGTAGGTGCAAAGGTCTTATCAAAATCAATGCCTCTTTCCTGCGCATAACCCTTTGAAACAAGCCTAGCCTTATACCTGTCAACTGTACCATCAGGTTTACGCTTCAACTTGTATACCCACTTAGTGCCAATGGCCTTCTTTCCAGGAGGCAAGTCACATAAAGACCATGTACCATTCTTCATTATAGCATCATATTCAGATTGCATAGAAGCCATCCAATTTTCTGAATTTTGTGCTTCATCAAAAGAAATAGGCTCATTCTCATCACAGAGACTAGACGCAGCCATAGCATAGAATCTGATGCAAAGGAGGCACTATGAGAGCCTGAACGAGTACGATATGACAAAGGTGCATCTAATTTGCTGTCATGCAAAGTCTGCACCAGCCATTTTGGCATGGTTTTTGCCTGCTCAATATCAGCTCTCTCATCAACAAGTGCATCATGTAAATCTGCATTAGAAATGGAATGATCTACATCATCATATGAAACCTGCAAAGGCTTAGAAGTTGCCTCATTAGGACAAGCACTAGACTGTCCACCTGTAAAAAGAGGCATCGAAGTATCATACATGTCTTTGGAGCTAACAAATGTCTCCTTAGTACATGAAAGCAATGACTGAATAGCATCTTCCACAAAGACAACATCACGGCTAACCAGAATGTGTTTAGTTTGTGGATGATACAGACGATAGCCTTTACTTTCAGAACTGTACCCAAAAAAAATACATTTTACTGCCTTATCATCCAATTTTCTGCGATGTCGTTCAGGCACTAATGCATATGCCAAACAACCAAAAACACGCAGATGAGCAACAGATGGCTTGCGGTCATGCCAAGCCTCATATGGAGTGATAGACTGCAGTGCTTTAATGGGACACCTGTTCAGTACATATGCTACACACATGACAGCCTCAAGCCAGAAACTATGTGGTAAAGCCTGACTTTTGATCATGCACCTCGCCATCTCCATGAGTGACCTGTTCTTTCTTTCAGCAACTCCATTCTATTGAGGTGTATAAGGCACTGTACACTGGTGTTTTATCCCACGTTCAGTCAAAAATGCATTAAAATCAAAAGACATATATTCCCCCCCTCGATCAGAATGGAGGGTGCCCATTTTACATGCTAACAGATTTTCAGCCAAAACCAAAAACTATTATTTAAAGCACATGAACACTTGGGACTTTGCATTGAGTGGATATACCCATGCATGTCTGGAAAAATCATCAATGACAGTCACGAAGTAAAGGTAATTTCCAAAAGAGGGTGTCTGCATAGGACCACAGACATCACTATGTACAAGCTGCAATATCTGTGTAGCCCGAACTGAACCATCTTTTGGAAAGGAGGAACGCTGCATTTTGCCCAAAATACAGCCTTCACAAATATGTTTTCCAGGTGCCTCAAGTTTGGGCAAAGAGGACACCATTTTAGATTTGCAGGCGTAGCAAACTAGCAAAATTCAGATGACCAAAGCGTGCATGCCAAAGCTTTGCATCTGACATAGCCTGAGAATCATTTACTCCACATGCCAAATCATTTTCAGATCTTTCATAGTCTATGAGCTTATACAGCCCATGACATAAAATGCAAGAAGCAATAATAACATCCCCATTTGACAGATCATGTAGTGTACATCTTTCATCAACAAATTTCACAACCAAGCCAATCTTGGCTAATGCAGAAACTGATAACAGATTCTTCTTGATCCCTGGCACAAATAAAGCATCTCACAAAGTGAAAGAACTGCCATCAGTAGTAGTCAAAATGATCTTACCAACTCCCATAACAGGATAAGAGGAGTTGTTGGCGCATGTAACAGTATTCCCTGTAGGGGCAGGCTCGAGTGAAGAGAAGAAATTGCGATGCGAGGTAATATGTTTGGTCGCCCCACTATCAAAGTACCAAACATCTGAGTCTACTGCAGACATGCACTGCTCATGAGAAGATGGGTCAAAACTGCAAATAGTAGTAAACGCCCATTCTTCTTCCTACACAAGATTAGCAGACTCCGTTTTTGGTGTAGAGGCTTCTGCAACAACCATTCCAGCCTCTTTCTTCTTTGCCTCTTTTGCAGCCAGTTTTGGACAGTTCTTTATGATATGATCATTCCCTTTACAGTACTTACAAAACAATTTCTTCTTTTCTGATTTCTTCTCATCTTTATCTTCCTTCTTCGAATATGCAAAATTAGCATATTTCTGCTTACTACTTGAAGAGCTCCATTTTCCTTTGCCCTTATGACTAGCCAGGAAAGCTTGATCTGCAACTCGCATAATGGACCTGTTTTGCCTGAACTAATCTTCTTGCAATGGAATAGAGACTAACTCCTCAAATGATAAGGCATTTGGATTGCCTTTCATCATCAACCGAAGAGTAGAAGCAAAACTCTGATATGAATCAGGAAGACCATTCAGAATGGTCTGCACAAGTGAGCTATCTGGTATAACCTCATCACCAGAAATCAACTGTTCCTTCAAGTCTTTGATCTTCGTTACGAAACTGTCCATAGAATCACCTTCATTCATGTGCTCACTCTCCAACTGTTTTCGGAGGTAAGCAACGCGAGCCTCATTCCTAGCTTGGTACAATGTGGTAAGTGTATCCCAAGCATCCTTAGCTGTTCTGCAAGAGCGAATGTGAGGAATAATGGCACGTTTGATAGACAAAGCTATCAATGCATGTGCCTAGGCATCTCTGCCATCCCAACGAATCTGCTCTGTAGTAGGTGCAGTAGAAACAGTAGCACGAACAAGAATCTGCACAATATCATCTTTGACACCATCTTCATCAGCTCCAGGACCTGTATTTGTAGTACCTGTCGTTACAGGTGTAACAGGACGTCTTTCAACACCCTGCACAATGTTCCATAATCCTTTTGCAACCAATACATGCTGCATCATATAAGCCCATAATGGGTAGTTGGTACCATCCAACTTATCCTCAACAACCAACATACGGAATACATCACTGCTTTCAGCCATGGCTGGTGACTAAAATACCTTGATGCAGAAAATTGACTGTATCTCAAAAAGTTGAACGGAACTGCCCAGACGAGTTCTGCTAAACCTGTAGCAGACTTCAAGACGCTTATACTGGCGAACAGAAACAGGTATATACCTTTGGCACAAAAAGACGAAATAGCTTGCACAAGCACTGTGATAGTGCGTTCGGAGGCCGAAACGAGCTCAGATCCCGATTTCGGCACCACACAATGAAGCTGTTTTTATATAGGAAACACCCTGAGTATGTCACCAAAATTCGTACGATTGTGAGACTACAAATGGAGGACTATCAATGGCACCCTAGATGAAGCGACGACCTGCTCTGATACCAATTGTTGGAGTTAGACGTCTGCGGAAGCACGCAAACAGCACAAGGAAGAAGAAGAAGAAGCTTGGAGCACAAACACACAATATTGAATGTATTACTAGATAATGTACAAAGATAAGTAGCCCATTAGGGAAATAGGCGTATATACAAGCCGAGGGAAAAAAACCTCCTAAAGAGGGAAAAAAGTGTCCGACGGTCCTAGTGTGTTCACGCACATCACTACCTAAATATATCAACAAGTAAAACTCTATATAAGTATCATCCCACCTTTTTTTATTGAGCTCTATGCATTCCATGAGTTTCCCACTTAGTTTACTAAAGTCATAAACTCTAGCAAGCAGCCCCCTTGCTTGCTTATCTCATTTTCTCATGATTTTGCTCCTCTCTATCTAGAGGTGTAGCTAGGCTTTTCCAAATCTAATTGTACCAGACTGTCGAGAATTATTTGCTATTGATTTCAAGCTTCATTTGGTCTTTTATATAGTGCCCTAAACTTTGGAAAAGTTTCAAGCTCTTTGGCTGAGTGAGTTGTGAGAAATTGCGAACTTTGTGACTCTACACATAGGCAGAGAGTGTTGCAAATAGGTAGCCTATTTTGTAGAGGGTGGTTCTCCCAGCTGGAATATTCATTTGGGATGATTTGCAGCTTTTTGGGTAGCTCTTATAGTCTACTATAAATCTACAAAGTTTCATTTTAGTTCTTTGTACAGCTGTAGAGAAAAGTTCATAATAGTGAGCATATCTTGTGGACCTAGTGGAGGGTAGCCATCTTCCATTTTTGCATTGGGGTGTTAGAATCATCCCCCATCAATAATGGCATAAAAATGCAATATAAATGCATGTATAAACCCCAACAAAATTGGGTTGCAGAGTGGAAAAATAAGCACATAGTTGAAGTGGCTAGATTGATGCCCAAGGAGATGGATGTGCCCAATTTCTATCGAGTAGATCTAGCAAGTACAACAATCTACATCATGAATAGATGCCCCACTTCAGGTGTACATGCTTTGAGTCCATATGAAGCAAGGTATGGTAAGAAATCAGATCTACCTCATCTCAAGATTTTTTTATTGTGTATCTTATGTACTGTGCCTTATGAATTGAGGCATAAACTCAAAGCAAAAGGTGAAATGTGTATATTTATTGGGTATTCGAGTGAGGAAAAGAGTTTTAGATTATATGATCCTAAAACCAAAGATCTAAAGGTTATCATCTTGATAAATTATAGTTGTGGTGGAAAGATTCATTGCAGGTTGAAGGTATACATGATGGCAAGAGAAGACATGTAGAAGATCAAGAAAGTGTGGAGATTTGTGGGCCTTCAACTTCAAGGAAAACATTAGAGGGCAGCCACACATATCCATGGAAATAGAGATTTAGAAACAAGCCTAATTCAAGTGAAGAAAGTTATAAAAGAAGAAAAGGTAAGGAGGAAGAAGATGTTCAAGACAATCCATTGGTTATGGATAGCAATAGTGAAGAAGAGTTTGAAAAGATAGAAACTCTAGGTGTAAATACATCAAAAGCAAGGATCAAAAGGTTCATTCCAACCCCTCGATAGAGAAGAACCTCAACAAGAAAAAGGTATCCAATTCAATAAGTAACTTATGAATTTTTCATTGCCAAACATTATGCACACATAATCCAAGTAGTTTCATGTGAAGAGCCTAATTGTTTTGAGGATGTGATCAAGAATGAAGAATCGATCCAAGCCATGAAAGAAGAAGAGAAAGCACTCAAGAAGAACCAAACTTTTTCATTCGTGCCCAAAATCAATGCCATGAGTGTGATAGGCAACAAATGAGTATACAAGGTAAAAATGAATTTAGATGGCAACATATCTAGGTATAAATCTAGGTTGGTTACGAATGGTTTATGAAAAACCTATGGCATTGACTTTGACGAAAATTTCAGCCCTATAGCAAGGATAAATACAATAAGACATCTCATTGAAATTGTAGCCTCAAAGAGTTGGAAGATTCACCAAGTACAGGTGAAGAATGCTTTCTTGAACAATGACCTAGAAGAGACTATTTTCATGGATCAACCCAAAGGCTTTCAAGATCAGAGGTATCATCATCATGTGTGTAGGTTAAAGGTCTTTATGGTCTCAAGCAAGCCCCAAGAGCTTGGAACCAAAAGCTAGTGGAATACTTAGCCAAATGTAGCTACAAACAAAGTGATGTCAAATCATCATTATACATGAAGAAGGAAGGTGATATTTTTGTCTACACTTTCAGTTATGTTCATGATCTTATCCTTATAGGGAATGTGTTGTAGGATCTTACAAACATGCATACACAAAGAGTACAAAATTAAAAAACACACAGAAATAGAGCTGCATAGCAGAAAAGATAGTACACAATATTAGGTGCAATCTCCCCCCATGCACTCTATTGTACGAGTCACCAGAGTACATGTATTTATAGGTTTTTCATTATGTCCAAAATAGAGATTACAATGAGGGTGGCACTTTGAAAAACAAGCATGAAAGTAAAACGCCACTCACTTTTATATAGAACCTTATCTTTTATTTACAGAAGTCATGTTCTACAACAATCCTTATCTCAACCACTATTTTTATGACTTTCTAGAAAGAACTCTCTAAATATGTCTTTATTTACAAAATTGATGGAAATAAGAATTTCTCTTATTTGTTTCTAGATAGATCTGAATATGTCCATGCCCTCACAACACTTTAGTTGCTATATCAAAAAACAAAGCACATTAAAATCCCAATAAAATAAACTCCAAAATCCGACATTCCATAAGTAATAACATGCACCCTATTTGGAAAAGCAACTCACCTTACTTGATAAGAAATAAAATAGAAATGGATGGCAGCCACATGTCTGATAACTAAACAAAAAATAAACATGTTCTATGTAAAAACACATGCATGGAAATGTATGTTTGGAGAGTTAAATTATTTTGATTGTGAATGATATGCATAAATTAAGTGATCCTAGCATTTATTCGATCGAATAATATTGAAAAATACAAAATATCTTTGTTTTATTTGTGGTGATCCAAATAAACACCGAAAAAAAACGAATGCGGGTAGACTTTTGATCGAAAGCACCTTCGATCAAAAAAGTTTTCGATTGAAAGCGCTTTCGATCGAAAATCTTTTCCTTACCAAAAAAATATATTTTTTTACATTCGATCAAAAACTCCATTCCATATGTGCTTGTTTGCTAGTCTATAGAGCTCTGATCCCATCATTTCTTTCATGGAGCCTTTTGTTCACCGTACCATTCAGATATTGATCTATTCTTTATTTATTGTTTATTTTATTGTTTTCTTCATTGTATCATGCATATTGTATGATTCACATATGCATCTCTTACATATACCTAACTTGTATTTGTATAATTAGTTTTATGTTTTTTATGTTGGAGTTAGATGTCTGCAGAAGCACACGAACAGCACAAGGAAGAAGAAGAATCTTGGAGCACAACACACAAGACTGAATGTATTACTAGAGAATGTACAAAGATGAGTAGCCCATTAGGGCAATAGGCGTATGTATATACAAGCTGGGGGAAAAAAACCTCCTAAAGAGGGAAAAAAGTACCCCGATGGTCCTAGTGTGTTCATACACATCACTACCTAAATATATCAACAAATCTCCCCTGGGAGTGATGCGGTGAACAAGGAGCTGGCACTCATGTATAAGGAAGTGCCAAGCTATGTGGAAATCACTCCACAAAAGGAAGTAAGCCCAAAGCTTTGCGGAAAGCTTCAAACTTCTCCCTAGGTAGAGCCTTCGTGAAAAGGTTTGCAATGTTCTCCTGCGTGGGCACATATGCCAAGCTGATCTCCCCAGTAGAGAACCTCTCCCTGACATAGTGATAATGCACCTCAATGTGCTTAGTGCGAGCATGGAACACAGGGTTCCGCGCAACTGCCAATGCGCTCTGATTGTCAGTGAAGATGGTGGTGGCAGAAGACTGGCCAACACCCAAATCAGCCATAAGGCGTCTGAGCCACACACACTCAATAGTCGTTGTGAAAGCTGCCCTATACTCAGCCTCACAACTGGAAGTGGCCACAGTAGGCTGCTTCTTGTTCAACCAAGATATACATGAGCTACCAAGCATGAAGCAAAAACCACTGGTGGACACACGAGTGTCATAGCAACCAACCCAATCTGAGTCACAAAAAGCATGCAAATCTGGCGGTAGTGATCCCCCCTTGGGATAAAACAACCCAAGTAGCCGAGTACCACTCAAGTAGCGAAAGATGCGCTTAACCACCTTCCAATGTGTGACTCCTAGGCAATGCATAAACCTGCTCATCTGTGAGACAACAAACTTAATATCTGGCCGAGTAATGCATAAATAAATCAAGCATCCAATATAGAGAACAGCATCAAATGCATCTCTAGCATCATGAAGACTCAATCATAAACCTATCTCCATAGGAGTGGCAATAGGCTTACAGTCTTCAAGGCCAAAATGCTACAATAATGTGTCAATATATTTCGTTTGACACAAATCCATTCCACCATCAACTTGCATAAGTTGAATGCCCAAATAGTGATGCAAATGCCATAAATGATACATCTCAAATGAGGCATGCAAATCAGCCTTGAAATCAGCAATATGCTTCTCAATAGGACCAATGAGCAGCATGTCGTCAACATAGACAACAATGATCAGAAGCACATCATTAGCACGCTTAACATATAAGGTGCTTTCAGTTGGACTGTTCTCAAAACCATGTGCAACCAGATAAGCATGTATCTTTTCATACCAAGCACGTGGTGCTTGCTTTAAACCATATAATGCCTTCTTTAACCTGCACACCTGGTTTTCATGCCCTTTCTGCACAAAGCCACGAGGTTGAAAAACATACGCTTCTTCATGCAAATCATCATTCATAAATGTTGTTTTAATGTCCAACTAATGTACATTCCATCCAGGATGGGCTGCAAGTGCACAAATGCTCCAAACAGTAGTCATACGGCATGTAGGTGCAAAGGTCTCATCAAAATCAATGCCTCTTTCCTGCGCATAACCCTTTGCAACAAGCCTAGCCTTATACCTGTCAACTATACCATCAGGTTTACACTTCAGCTTGTATACCCACTTAGTGCCAATGGCCTTCTTGCCAGGAGGCAAATCACATAAAAACCATGTACCATTCTTCATTATAGCATCATATTCAGATTGCATAGCAGCCATCCAATTTTCTGAATTATGTGCTTCATCAAAAGAAACAGGCTCATTCTCATCACAAAGACTAGACGCAGCCATAGCATAGCAATCTGACGCAAAGAAGGCACTATGAGAGCCTGAACGAGTATGATATGACAAAGGTGCATCTAATTTGCTGTCACGCAAAGTCTGCACCAGCCATTTTGGCATAGTTTTTGCCTGCTCAATATCAGCTCTCTCATCAACAAGTGCATCATGTAAATCTGCATCAAAAATAGAATGATCTGCATCATCATATGAAACTTGCAAAGGCTGAGAAGTTGCCTCATTAGGACCAGCACTAGATTGTCCACCTATAAAAAGAGGCATCAAAGTATCATACATGTCTTTGGAGCTAACAGATGTCTCCTTAATACATGAAAGCAATGGCTGAATAGCATCTTCCATAAAGACAACATCATGGCTAACCAGAATGCATTTAGTCTGTGGATGATACAGACGATAGCCTTTACTTTCAGAACTGTACCCAACAAAAATACATTTTACTGCCTTATCATCCAATTTTTTGCGATGTTGTTCAGGCACTAGTGCATATGCCAAACAACCAAAAACACGCAGATGTGCAACAGATGTCTTGCGATCATGCCAAGCCTCATATGGAGTGATAGAGTGCAGCGCTTAAGTGGGACACCTGTTCAGTACATATGCTGCACACATGACAGCCTCAAGCCAGAAACTATGTGGTAAAGCCTGACTCTTGACCATGCACCTCGCCATCTCCATGAGTGACCTCTTCTTTCATTCAGCAACTCCATTCTGTTGAGGTGTATACCGCACTGTACACTGGTGTCTTATCCCACGTTGAGCCAGAAATGCATTAAAATCAGAAGACATATACTCCCCCCCTCGATCAGAACGAAGCGTGCTCATTTTACATGCTCACGGATTTTCAGCCAAAACCAAAAACTGTTTAGAGCACATGAACACTTCGGACTTTGCTTTGAGTGGATATACCCATGCATGCCTGGAAAAATCATCAATGAAAGTCACGAAGTAAAGGTAATTTCCAAAAGAGGGTGTCTGCATAGGACCATAGACATCACTATGTACAAGCTGCAATTTCTGTGTAGCCCGAACTAAACCATCTTTTGGAAAGGAGGAATGCTGCATTTTGCCCAAAATACAACCTTCACAAACATGTTTTCTAGGTGCCTCAAGCTTGGGCAAAGAAGACACCATATCAGATTTCTGCAGGCATAGCAAACTAGCAAAATTCAGATGACCAAAGCGTGCATGCCAAAGCTTTGCATCTGACATAGCCTGAGAATCATGAACTTCATATGCCGAACCATTCACAGATCTTTCATAGTCTATGGGCTTATACAGCCCACGACATAAAATGATAGAAGCAATAATAACATCGCCATTTGACAGATCATGAATTGTACATCTGTCATCAACAAATTTCACAACCAAGCCAAACTTGGCTAATGCAAAAATTGATAACAGATTCTTCTTGATCCCTGGCACAAATAAAGCATCTTAGAAGGTGAAAGAACTACCATTAGCAGTAGTCAGAATGATTTTACCAACTCCCATAACAGGATAAGAGGAGTTGTTGGCGCATGTGACGGTATTCCCTATAGGGGCAGGCTCGAGTGAAGAGAAGAAACTGCACTGTGAGGTAATATGTTTGGTCGCCCCACTGTCAAAGTACCAAACATCTGAGTCCACTGCAGACATGCACTACTCATGAGAAGATGGGTGAAAACTGCAAACAGTAGTAAACGCCCATTCTTCTTTCTGCACAAGATTAGAAGACTCTGTTTTTGGTATAGAGGCTTCTGCAACAACCATTCCAGCCTCTTTCTTCTTTGCCTCTTTTGCAGTCAGTTTTGGACATTTCTTTATGATATGATCATTCCCTTTACAGTACTTGTAAAACAATTTATGCTTTTCTGATTTTTTCTCATCTTTGTCTTGGTTCTTCGAATGTCCAGCACTTGCAGATTTCTGCTTACTAGTAGAAGAGCTCCATTTTCCTTTGCCCTTCTGACTAGCCAGGAAAGCTTGATCTGCAACACACATAATGGACCTGTTCTGCTTGGACTGATCTTCTTGCAATAGAACAGAGACTAACTCCTCAAATGACAAGGCATTTGGATTGCCTTTCATCATCAACCGAAGAGTAGAAGTAAAACTCTGATATGAATTAGGAAGACCATTCAGAACGGTTTGCACAAGTGAGCTATCTGGTATAACCTCATCACCAGAAATCAACTGTTCCTTCAAGTCTTTGATCTTTGTTAGGAAACTGTCCATAGAATCACCTTCATTCATGTGCTCACTCTCCAACTGTTTTCGGAGGTAAGCAACACGAGCCTCATTCCTAGCTTGGTACAATGTGGTAAGTGTATCCCAAGCATCCTTAGCTGTTCTGCAAGAGCAAATATGAGGAATAATGGCACGTTTGACAGACAAAGCTATCAATGCATGTGCCTGGGCATCTCTGCCATCCCAGCCAATCTGCTCTGCGATAGGTGCAGCAGAAATAGAAGCACGAACAAGAATCTGCACAATATCATCTTCGACATCATCTTCATCAGCTCTAGCACCTGTATTCGTAGCACTTGTTGTTACAGATTTAACAGGACGTCTTTCAACACCCTGCACAATGTTCCACAATCCTTTTACAACCAATAGATGTCGCATCATATAAGCCCATAGTGGGTAGTTGGTACCATCCAACTTATCCTCAACAGCCAACATACGGAATACATCACTGCTTTCAGCATGGCTGGTGACTAAAATACCTTGATGCAGAAAATTGACTATATCTCAAAAAGTTCAACAGAACTACTTAGATGAGTTCTGCTAGACCTGTAGCAGACTTCGAGATGCTTATACTGGCGAACAGAAATTGGTATATACCTTTGGCACAAAAGGATGAAATAGCCTACACAAGCACAGTGATAGTGCATTCGGAGGTCGAAATGAGCTCAGATCGCGATTTCGGCACGACACAGTGAAGTTGTGTTGATTTCTGAAACACCCTGAGTATGCTCACCAAATTTCGTGCGAATCTGAGATTGCAAACGGAGGAGTGTCGACGGTGCCCTAGATGAAGCAACAACTTGCTCTGATACCAATTGTTGGAGTTAGATGTCTGCAGAAGCACACGAACAACACAAGGAAGAAGAAGAAGCTTGGAGCACAACACACGACTGAATGTATTACTAGAGAATGTACAAAGATGAGTAGCCCATTAGGGCAATAGGCGTATATACAAGCCGTGGGAAAAAGCCCCCCTAAAGAGGGAAAAAAGTGCCCCGGTGGTCCTAGTGTGTTCACACACATCACTACCTAAATATATCAACATTTTAATCATCATCAGTATACAAGTTCAACTCGTGAATGCGTTTCTTACTTGTATACATTGATGAATAAAATTTAAAATAAACCACTACTATGATTCTTTGACTCGCTATAGTGATTCTTACTCTCATAGTAGTATAGAACTGAGCAATAGATCTATTGTGATTGTTTGACCCACCACCTCGATTCCTACTCTCTCAATAGTATAGGGAGTGTATAGGGACTATTATGATTGTCTTATTCTTTGAATCTTACTCTCACAATAGTCACTTAGATTTAGATGAGCATACTTCGTGTAGGTCACAAGGTGTATAGAAACTATTGTGATTGTCTGATTCCTTGACTCTTACTGTCCCAATAGTTATATACAATCATGTGACAAGACTCATACGTAGTATAGTGAGTGTTTATGAACTATTATGAATGTCTGATTCTTTGACTCTTACATTCTTAATAGTTACATAGATTCACTTCAAGATTATAACTACACTTTCTATTTAATTATAAATCTATTTATCTAACTAACTATCCATATTTCTATCATTTCTTTACACATACTATTGATTTATCTATCCATACACTTATTGATGTATCTATGTATATGTGTACTTAAAATGTATTTGAGTCTATCATTTTATTTATGAGACTTATATTTTATTATTGTTTTTATGAATGAGATTTGTGTTTAAAGTCTTAATATCAATTTTGATAGTCTGATAGTCTATTTTTTACTTTTGCATAGATGGCAGGTAAAATCAATAAGTAGGAGCAAAAAATTTTGGAAGATTTTGTGTGCTGCTACATGTATGGAATTAGAGAATATCAAATCAATCTAGCCATGGACATATCTAATTACAAAGATTTCATTGAGAAATTATCTAGAACCACATATATCAACATTGAAGATAAATTTGGCAGTGTGTTAGATGGAGCACAAGTACTAGATGAGCAAATGTCCAAAGAAATTACTCATATCTTTGGACAAATCATCAAAGTAGCACAGTCATTGGCATTGGATACCACCTCAATGCCTCAATTCATCAACAAAATAAAATTTTTTGATTTACATTATCAGACAATGAAGAGAGGAAAGCGAGTGATATTAGACACAATTGAATAGGGAGAGAAACCATCGATTGATCCAAATACAAGAGATACACATGTGAATATGGAAGATCAAACATCGATTAATCTTTGTTTGCTCCCATATTCATCTATTCATTTCGAAGATGCAGCTCTCGTGGGGGAAGGATAATATGGAATGATCCATAAAGTCAAAATAACCCACCCGAGATTCATCAATGAAGTATTTGCAGCCAAGTTATTCAAATTACATGGTGCTGACATACAAACACAAGAGAATGAAGCCATGAATGAAACCACGGTTTTATCTGTTATGCATAGTGGAATTATTAGTCCACTTCGATTAGCTAGGAACTATAGCAAAAGCCCATGTCTTATTTTCAAACTGTGGAATGGTGGTACATTAGACATGTGGCTAGAGAAAATGAAGAAGGATTACCTAAACGTACCACAAAGCAGAGGTATTAAAGACACAAAAGGAGACATAACAACCTTGAAGACAAACATTTGGAAGCTGATAAATGGATTGTTGCAAACAATATCATTTTTACATACTTGTAATATATCCCACAATGATCTCCATTTAGGCAATATTTTGTTGCATTTTTAAGCTCAGCATGCTTATATTGGGTTATGTGATTTTTGTAGAGTAACATATTTACCAACAAAAACATGTTCCGAAGCTACTTGATTTAGAAATATCAACTAGAAATAAGTGGTCAAAAGTACTAGTGGATTGCACCCAAATGTATATCCACTAGTCCTCCACCTTTTAATAAACATCAAGAGACATTTACGATTTTGATACTCCTACTGCAACTCTTGAAATATATAGATTTAAATAGTTATCCCATCTATAGAAATAGGATTTACAAGTTCAAATATGCTTTAGAACTAGCTTCTGAGAGAGATGTATCCAAGTAGATGCACATGAACTACTTAGAGTATTCTCGAATCTAACTCCGTATGGTTTAAAGATATCCATCACAGATGGATTAAGATCGTATTGAAAATGATATGTATTCAATTGAAGTATGTGGATTAAATGATATAGATTCATTTGCATTAAGTGGAGTAAATGTTGTGGATTCATTTGAATTATGTGGATTACATGAAGTGGTATCATTTGAGTTAAGTGGATTAAAGAGGTGGTATCATCTGAATAATGTGGATCAAATGAAGTGCTATCTTTTGAAGTATGTGGATGAAATGAAGTGGATTCATTTGTAATATGTGGATTAAATTATGTGGATACATTTGAATGAAGTGCTATCTTTTGAATTATATGGATAAAATTATGTGCATTAAATGAAGTGGTATCATTTGAGTTAAGTGGATTAAATAGGGTGATATCATCTTAATATGTGGATTAAATGAAGTGGTATCATTTGAGTTAAGTGGATTAAATGAGGTGGTATCATCTTAATAATGTGGACTAAATGAAGTGGTATCATTTGAGTTAAGTGGATTAAATGAGGTGGTATCATCTGAAAAATGTGGATTAAATGAAGTGGTATCATTTGAGTTAAGTGGATTAAGTAAAGTGGTATCATTTTAGTGGATTCATTTAAATTATGTGAATTAACTGAAGCGGATTCATTTGAACTATGTAGATTAAATAAAGTGGTATCATTTTTGTTAAGTGGATTAAATGAAGTGGTATCATTTGAATTATGTGGATTAAAGGAAGTAGTGTCATTTGAATTATGTGGATTAAATGAAGTGGTATGTGGATTATGGCAAGGATGCCATTTGTGAATAATGACCTTGATCACATTGAATCTCAAAGGATTTTGTTTAAGCATAATGCTCAATCTCCACAGTCAAGATTAGAATTTTTGTTCCACCAAGATTTAGAGCTAGAGGGATAAGAAGGAGAACCATTATCAATGAAAGAAGTAAAAAATCTATGTCCAAATCATTTTTTTCGTGATGTTCTCTTTTAGGTTACAGGAAGGGCAAAAGAAATAGCACCCTTAATGCTTTCTGACTTACAAAAAGGATTATCAGAAAGTCTACTCCGATGCTTTGTGAAAGTTGAGAGATCATTACCAAATAATAATCAAATAGCACTATCTTTCATTCAAAAAGTTTTTGTACAAGATATTCCTCGTCGATGTGTAGATTGGGATGATCGCCAGAATGCAGGTATAGTCTGGGTCATCCTCAAAATTGGGCAAAATTTCATAATCGAGGAAACAAAGGCCCTCTTCCTCAAATGCGGACCTACATTTTGCTACCTAAAGAACATAATCTTATCCATGATTTATCATCATAGGGAGCAGAATTATACAATGAAGGATTAACCATTCTTGGATTATGAAGAACAATTGATGATCAACAAAAGAGGATTGATTATCTAGAAAATCAAGTGAAAATTTTACAAATATCTGTGGATGCATATGAGGGCAGATATTGAAGACTTTCAGAGGCATCATCATCTTTTGATCGGCTCACTACCGATGAATTATTCAGTCAACAAAACATTAAATAGACAAGCTTATTTTTGTAATCAAAGACATCACTATATGATAAAGCCATTGATTTTGCAATTGAATCTAATAAAAAAATTTTACAAATATCTGTGGATGCATATGAGGGCAGATATTGAAGACTTTCAGAGGCATCATCATCTTTTGATCGGCTCACTACCGATGAATTATTCAGTCAACAAAACATTAAATAGACAAGCTTATTTTTGTAATCAAAGACATCACTATATGATAAAGCCATTGATTTTGCAATTGAATCTAATAAAAGAATTCAAAGTACATCATTTTTCTTCATTTTGAATATCATCATCTATGACAAGTACCATGTCATCTATTTCTTCCATGTATGAACCATCATTGTGATCTACATCTAAATCATGATCACTCCATGAATCATTTGTTAAACTTTCATGAGTTTGAAATTCTCCAAAAGTTTGTTGTGCTATTGTAGAAGCTATCTTGGTTGGAGCATGTACCAAATGCATATTACAAAACACATATACCAAATCATTGCCACGTGATACACTTAAGTGATTTCTTTGTTTTGAATGAAGAAAATCATATGCACTCCAATGACGTTCACAACTACCACTTGAAGCTGTTATTGAAAGCACTCTCATAGCTATATGTTGCAACTACACTTCTTCACCTCCATACTCTTTCCACCATATAGGAGCTGGATGCTTTTGAATCGCTTCAATGTGCCATAGATCTCCAAAACATCCTTCTCCATTTACATAAGCTACTCTTTGGTGGAATGCATCTCAACCATTTGTACTTGGAAGTAATAATTGATATGTGGTTTTGAAATTTTCCATGACTTCTTTGTTTCATGCTTGACCATTGAGTTGAAATGTTGGATCCAAAACAAACGATGTTCCATGTAAATGAGTATGCATTTGTATCCATCTTTTCTCTGCGAATGATAGAATCTATGTTTTTTCTCGTAATGAAAATTGATTAAAGTCTTTCACTTTTTGAAAATCTTCTGACATAATCCAATAAAATTTTCCTATCACAAACTTATCAATATCAACAATTCGTAAAAGTTCCATAAAAGGTTTAGTGACACCAACAATTTTTTCAAGATTATGCCAAAAATTTTGTGACTGTATTAGAGACGTACACTTTGAAGCTGCAACTCGATAAGAAGGATACTTCTCTAGCCATGCCTCCCATCGTTGATCAGTAATCATTTCTACAAGAGGTGGCTTGACTTCCAATAATCCATTGAGCACAATATAGGCAGTTGCAAATCATGTAGCATAAAAAATATGAAGTGCATATTGTATACACACATATACAATTACAGATACTATTGTGAAATAAGAATCAATGTTGACTCAATCAATTACAATAGACTTCAATTCTCAATCATACACCCACATACAATTACACATACTATTGCGAAATAAGAATCAATTTTGAGTCAAACAATTACAGTACAATTTATTTCTCAATCTCACACACACATACTATTATGAAGTAAAAATCAATGTTGAGTCAAACAATCACAATAGTTTAATTCTTAGTCATACACACACATACTATTGTGAAGTAAGAATCAATGTTGAGTTAGTCAATCACAATAGATTTTAAATTCTCAATCATATTCACATACACTTACACATACTATTGTGAAGTAAGAATCATTGTTGAGTCAAACAAGCACAATAGATTTTAATTATCAATCATATGCACATACAGTTATACATACTATTGTGAAGTAAGAACCAATATTGAGTCCAACAATCACAATAGATTCTAAATTCTCAATTATATGCACATACACCTACATACTATTGTGAAGTAAGAATCAATGTTGAGTCAAACAATCATATATACACATACACATGCATATACACAATCACATTAGATTTTCACTCACAATTATATGACATACATGCACATGCACATGCACATACACATACACATACTATTGTGAAGTAGGAATCAATATTGATTCAAACAATCATAATACAATTTTACTCAACATCATAGACGCACATAAGAATCAATGTTGAGTCAAACAATCACAATAGTTTTTAACTCACAAACAAAAATATTTTTCTTTAGTTCTACTATTAAAATACTTAATATTTCTAACAAGAGCTTACAACTTGTTCTTTATATGACACTGCAAGTTTGTAAAAAACAAAGTAACTCTTATGAAAAATGATTCAAAGTGTGTTCTTTTATAGTATTATATTTGACTAAACTTTTTTTTATCAAAACATTATTGGATCGAAAGCTTTTCGATCAAAAAAAATTTGATCAAAAGCGTTTTCGATCGAAAAGTGCAGAATTATCGTGCAAAAAGTATTCGGCCATGCCCGAATAAGCTGATGTGGCATCGAATAATTCAATCAAATAATAAGGGCTTGGTGTAAAATTCTGTAATTATTCACGAATAAACGAATTGTCAAATAACGAATAATGCAACCTAGCAAATAGTAGTAAACACCCATTCTTTATTCCGCACAAGATTAGCACACTCTTTTTAGGTGTGGAGACCTCTGCAAAACCATTCTAGCCTCCTTTTTCTTAGCCTCTTTTGCAGCCATTTTTGGACAACTCTTTATGCCATGATCATTTCCTTTATAGTATTTGTAGAACTGTTTCTACTTTTCTTTTTTCATCTCATCTTTGTCTTCCTTCTTCAACAGTGAAGAATTAGCAAGTTTCTACTTACTAGTAGATGAGTTCCATTTACCTTTGCCCTTCTGACTAGCTAAGAAAGGTTGATCTTCAACACACATAATGGACTTGTTCTGCCTGGACTGAACTTACTACAACAAAATAGAGACTAACTCCTCAAATTTTAAGGCATTTGGATTTCCTTTCATCATGAACCAAAGAGTAGAAGAAAAATTGTGATATGAATATGGAAGATAATTAAGAATGGTCTCCACTAGTGAACCATCTAGCAAGACTTCATTTGCAAAAATCAACTACTCTTTCAAATCTTTGATCTTTGTCAAAAAACTATCCATAGAATCTCCTTCATTCATATGCTCACTCTCCAACTCTTTTCAGAGGTAAGCAACATGAGCCTCGTTGCTTGCTTGGTATAAAGTGGTAAGTGTATCCCAAGCATCCTTTGATGTTTTGTACAAGCAAATATGAGGGATAATGGCACATTTGATAGAGAAAACAATCAATGCATATTCCCAAGCATTTGTGCCATCCCATCAAATTTGCTATGTAGTAGGTGCGAAAAGAACCATAGCACGAAGAAGAATTTGAAGATCATCATCTGCAATGCCATTTGTATCACCTTCAATAACTATATTTGCAGGTGTAGTAGGTCATTTTTCAACACCCTAAACAATATTCCATAGTCTTTTTCAACCAATACATGATGCATCATACATACCCATAATGGGTGATTGGTACCATCCAACTTGTCGTCAATAGCCAACATATGGAATACATCATTGTTTTCAGCCATGGCCACTAACTAAAATACCTTGATGCAAAAAAATGATTGTATCTCAAAAATTGATTAGAACTATCCTCTAGAACTCCACTAAACTTAAAGAAAACTTTGAGATGCTTGTATTAGCGAACCAAAACTTGTATATATGTTCGGAACAAAAGGACAAAATTGGCTGCACAAGCTCTATGATAGTGCGTTCAGAGGCAAAAACGAGCTCAAGTACAAAACAACACACAATGAAGCTATTTTGAACTCCTAATCGCCTCAAGTATTCTCATCAATTTTCATGTGGTTTTGAGATTGTGACAAGAGGGGTGTCAAGGATGCACTAGATGAAGCAAGAATGTGCTCTAATACCAGTTGTTGGAGTTTGAGGTTTGCAGAAGCACATGAATAGCACAAGGAAGAATAAGAAGATTGGAGCACAACACACAATACTAAATGTATTACCAAGTGAATGCACAAAGATAAGTGACCCATTAGGCTTATTGGTGTATATACAGTCGAGGGGAAAAAACCTATTAAAGAGGGAAAAAAGTATCCCAATGTCCCTAAGTGTGTTCACACACATCATTACTAAAATATATCAACATTGAGTGTAAGTCTAAGATCTCTACTCTCTTCCTAAGTTAGGCTAGAGTGTGAGGAATCTATTACATGCAACCCCACTATAAAGTTAGCTATTTTTGTAGCCTATATTTGTGTAGGTAGCCATTGCTCACTGCCTTTATATGTAGTGAGCTAGTTTCCAACATTTTCAATGTTACTCCTTATTCTATTATCCATTGAAGGTAATTCAAATTGTGTTTGAATGACCATATATTCTAATAAACTTGGAATAAGCTTCTGGTTTTTTTTTCGTGAGATCTAAGTGAGGTTACAAATAGTGAAGGTGTATGTGTGCACATAAGCAGAGAGAAACAATGATAGATAGTCTATCTTGCATAGGTTGGTTCTCCATGTAGGATTATCCAAATCGTGTTGTAAATTTTTGTAGATAGCTAAGAGTGTTTACTAGCATTTAAAGGCTTTCGGTAATTTTTTGCACTTGAACTCTGAGTTGGGGCAAAAAATAATGACTCTAGGTCACTATGGAATACAACCTATGGGGGGTCTAAAACCTTCCAAAATTGCATAGGGGTGTTGATTCATCCCCAAAAATTATGATCCACTCTGTCCATTATCCTCTTGTTAGATTACGTTTGTAGAAAATTCCTCTTTTTGACTCATGCATCCACACCATATTCATGCATGTACACAAAACCATGACACACATGAAGACACACATTCATCCCACTTTCCACCACCCTTGTTTCACCACACACTATGATGAACACATGTTTTTTTTCTAAAAGGAAGTTTGGCCTTGGCCTACTCTCCCAGACTTTAATTAGAGAAAAAAAAAGAACAAGTTACAAGTGAATGGGACTAGTGCCCTTGGGACCCCTCATCCCACAAAGTAGGGGTGCAACTTGCAGGTCTAGAGAGTGTCAACAACCCTCTCGTCCCCCTCATGTGGGGCCACTTGGGTTTAAGCTTATTCTTCACGATGAGAAACACTTTATGATGCCTAAAAGGTGGAGATATCTTGCAGTTGGAGATTCTTTTGCCAAGGAGGAATAGAGATGTCTCGATTGACCACTCTTTAGGAGGGTGTCCGAAATTGACGGCACACCGCTCCCTCCAAATCTCACCAACTCTTAACTGACCACCAATTTTTTATCAAAACTATTCATTTTTGTCACTAATTGCATGTATTCTAGCACATGTATATGTATCCCCCTCAATGCTTGAAGAATCTATTCAGTTAGCCACTACATCTCAAGATCAAGTCTTGGCAGCTTCTATCACAAGAACCATGGAAGTCGGCACATCCTCCCTAAGGTGCCAACCATCCTCTTAGTTTGACTTCTAGAACTGCATAATTGTTTTCTCAATTTTTTTCTGATAAATTTGGTGCAAAAAAAATGAAAGAAGCCACATGAGATAAAGGAGGCACAAGTCCAAGAGATCCAACAAACAAAATTGGAACAATGGGGAAAAGATTCAATATTCATAAGGAAAGAACAAGCATTGTTGGCTCAACTCATTGAGTTAATAGATCATAAGGCCGAAGTGATCAAGTCAAATGAGATAAAAGATAAAAGGATACAAGTCATGAAGGTCTAGATTAAAAATCAACAAGAGGATAACGACATGTATAAGGTTAAACAATTGAAACCCTCTTTAAAAGATGCATGGAATTCACACTTGGAACTCCATTCAATACATGAATCTACATTCAACATATGATTATGATTTCCATTCTTGTTCATGCCATGCTATAATGGATGTTTTATGCACATTTTCTAACAAATTTGTGTTGATATATTCTGATAGTGATTTTGTGAATGCACTTAGGACATTCAAGTGCTTATTTTCCTCTTTAGGAGGTTTTTTACCTGGCTTGTATACACATCTATAACCATAATAGGTCAGTTATCTTTGTATATTCACTTGATAATACATTCTATAAGTTTCTTGTGCTCCATGCTTCTTCTTCTTCCTTGTGTTGTTTGTGTGTTTTCAAAGACCTTGAAGTCCAAGAATTGGTATCACAACAGGTCACCACTTCATCTAGGCCATCATCAACAACCCTCTAGTCACATTTTTAAAGTCACATGAAATTTTGATCTAAGCTCATTTCGGCCTCCAAACGCACTATCGGAGCGACCAAAAATGTATATATATTTTGTTTTCATGTCAAATATATATACATGTTTTGGTCTACTAGTACAAGCACCTCAAAGTCTACTACAAGTTTAGTACAGCTTGAGAAGGTGTTTGTAACTAATTTTTTGAGATATAATCGATTCTTTGCATCAGTAATTAGTATCTGACCATGACTAAAAGCAATGATGTATTCTATATGTTGGTTGTTGAGGATAAATTGGATGGTACTAATTACCCATTGTGGGCATATATGATGTGTCATGTAATGGTAGCAAAAGATTTTGAAAAACATCCTACTACACTTGCAAATACAATCATTGAAGGTGATGCAGATAGCATTGAAGATGATGATCTTTAATCTCCTAGTCGTACTTTGGTTCTTGTTGCCTCTACTACAAATCAACTTCCATGGGATGGTACAGATGCCCAAGCACATGCATTGATAGTTTTTTCTATCAAACGAACCATTATCCCTTACATTCTCTCTTGCAAGACAACAAAGGATGATTGAGGAACACTTAAAAATTTATACCAAATGAGAAATGAGGCTCATGTTGATTACCTCTAAAAGTGGTTTGAGAGTGAGCATATGAATGAAGGAGGTTCTATGGAGATTTTTTTGAAAAAGATCAAAGATTTGAAGGAGCAATTGATTTTTGCTAATGAACTCTTTCTAGATAGTTCACTTGTGGAGAGTGTTCTTAATGGTCTTCCATATTCATATCAGAGCTTTGCTTCTACTCTTTGATGGTGAAAGGAATTCCGAATTCCTTAACATTTGAGGAGTTACTCTCGATTTAGTTTTAGGAGGATCACTCTGGGAAGAACATGTCAAATATGTGTGTTGTAGATCAAGCTTTCTTAGATAGTTACAAGGGAAAGGTAAATGGAGTTCATCCACTAGTAAGCAAAAAATCTGCTAATTTCACACAATCAAAGAAGGAAGACAAAGATGAGAAGAAAATATAAAAGTAGAAACAATTTTGCAAATATTGTAAGGCAAATGATCATGTCATAAAGAGTTGTCCTAAACTGGCTACAAAAGAGGCAAAGAAGAAAGAGGTGGGAATGGTTGTTGTAGAGGCCTCTACACCTAACGTAGAGTCGGTCAATCTTTTCTAGAATGAAGCACGGGGATTAAATACTATTTATAGCTGAAAGAATTTGGAGAAGCTTGTGGAAGGTAGAAAAGTGCATTTTGAAGCGACGAAGTTTGGACCAACCAACCGGCACAAGACCAGCCCTTGAGCTTATGGAGACTCAAATAGACCTTATAGGCATGCGATAAGTGCAAAGAAATGCACTATGTACTTTGGAGAATCAAGGAGAAGAAGTCAATACAAAACAGATAGGTTCGTGTGTTGACTGGCTCAAAAAACTTACTATCTATGGAAGAGACAACGAACTTCAAATGCTCATAGCGACCAGCGTGATTACAATTAGAAAAAAATCCTTTTATGGGAGTGATAAAAATAGGTTTGAGTGTATATAATGCACAAAAGTACAAGGAATAAGCAAAATATGCTATAGGAATGAATCAGACACTTAACGGTGGTACCTCCTATTTTTCAAGAATATGCAAAGATTGACCTCGAGACAAAAAAACTGCGATTTCTCCAAATCTACTAAATCAAATGCTATGAAAATTTATAAGCATAAACTAGACACCAATATCTTTCCAATGAGCTTTCTGTTATCAAATGTTGAGCTCTGGAGAGAGAGCAGCAGCCTTTGCAAGATTACTATTGGTGAAGATGATGATGCAAAAAAATTGGAGCAAGACAATGATGGTCACAAGTGTATGTATATTGCTTCCATGTATTGTACAAGTTATTTCAAGTCTTCATATAGACTCTAGAAGTGCTCCATGAGTTCTACAAGTGGATTTTGAATTCAAATGAAGGTGGGAATGGTTATTGGGGGGAATCTCTTTTTATGATTCCCTCCAATAACCATTCCCACCTTGTACATATGAAAGCTCAAGGCTTTTACAATGGTAAATGAACCATCAAAAATCTCTCAAAAAAATATAATAAATGAGCATAGGTAAAAGAACTCTCCAACGGATATTCTTTTGCCGTAATCCAAGCGACAGTTTTTGATGTAGATCGAATTCACCTCCAGCATAGTGTAAGCTTGATGTTCCAACAGCGCCCCCTCAAGCTAAAGTATGCTTGAGTCTTCATTCTCTGATAGGTTGAATACCTACCATAGCTTTGAATCTACAAAGCTTTATTCCATCAAGTGCCTTCATCATCATATCTGCTTTTCAGTAGGAACAAAAGAAAATTCAATCTCCTTTGCCATGAGCTTCTCTTTGATGAAGTGGTAATGAACCTCTATGTGTTTGGTTCTTGCATGGAAAATAGGGTTTCCCGCTAGATGCATGGAACTTACGTTATCTCCAAATATGTGAGGTTTGGAACTCACAAGTCCCGAATCTATATACAATGCCTTTAACCATATTGCCTCTAGAGTTTCTATGGTCAAACCTCTGTACTCTACTTCAGTCAAGGATAAAGCAAATGTTGGTTGCTTCTTGGAACTTTATGACACTAGCTTTGAACCTGCAAATGCTAAGTAACTAGAAGTACTTTTTCTATCATCCTTAGCTCCTACCCAGTCTGCATCTGAATAGATTTTGATATCCAAATCTGAAGAGTAAGCATAGACTATACCTTCATTGATTATAACTTTGAGATACTTAAGTACTCTCGTAGCTGCATCCATGTGTGGTCTTCTCGGTGAGTGCATGAACTGACTAAGCACTCCCACACTATATGAGATATCTACCCTTGTATGAGTAGCATATATCAAGCTACTTACCAAGCTTTGATGTTCTTTTATGTCTTCAATTTTTTCACCTTCATAAACACCAATTTTATGATTCATCTCCAAAGGTATACTTGCAGGTTTAGTATCCGCCATTTTGACCTTGGAACGTAGATCCTGAATGTATCTTCTTTGAGTCAAATACATTCCTTCATCTATGTATATCACCTACATACCTAGGAAATATGTGAGCTCACCTAGGTCACTGATTTTGAACTCCTCTTGCATGTGTCTCTTGATCCTTTGAATGCAATTTAGATCATCATCTATCACAATAATATCATCTACATATACACATAAATAGATAACCTCATTGTGATCCCTTTTGATGAATAGAGAAGGATCTGAGCTGCGAGGTTTGAACCCTTGATCTTGAAGATATGTAACCAACCTGTAATTCCAAGCTCTAGGAGCTCGTTTCAATCCATACAATGCTTTCTTAAGTTTGCAAACATAAGATGGATGATTAGGGTTTTCAAAACCTGGTGGTTGTGACATATATACCTCTTAACTTATCCAACCATTTAAGAATGCATTTTTCACATCAAGTTGGAGGAGTCTCCGATTCCTTGTAGCAGCTACACTTATCAATGTCTTGATTTTAGTCATCTTTGCAACTGGTGAGAATGTTTCCTCATAATCTATACCATGAGTTTGTGAGCATCCTTTGGCAATGAATGTTGCCTTGTACTTGCAAACTCATCCATCTGAATTTCTTTTAACTTTATATACCCATATGCAACCAATTACCTTTTGCTTCGGCGACATTGGAACCAAATCCCAATTGTCCATCTCCTTCAATGTATCTATTTCTTCTTTCATGGCCTTTTCCCAATTAGGGTTTCTCTTTGCTTCTTCATAGGATGATGGTTCTTCTATAATTGAATCTTTTTCCAAGTAGACTGAATGCTTTGTAACAAATGTGGAATCATATCCATACCTTTTTGGTTGTTTCTTCTCTCTTGCTGATCTTCTAGGTGCTTGTTTGGAGCATTCTCCAACCTCTTGCATCTTTGCTTTGCCTCTTGACTTCCATAGCTTGTAATCATTTTCCCTTTCATCTTGTTCATTGTCTCTATCACATCTTGGATCCTAGACCTATGTATCATGCTTGCTTCCTAATTGATGAGAATCAGAATCAAGATCATATGGTAGAGTTATTTTTTGCTTATCTTCATCATACCAAGACCTGTGTTTTTCAAACACAACATCTCTACTTGTAGTGAATTGCTTGGTTGAAGGATCATGGAACCTGTAACCCATCTGAGTTGAATCATATCCAATAAACATTGTCTTTGCTGCCTTTTCATCTAGCTTGCCTCTTATTTGTGATGGCACATGAACATAAGCTAAACAACCAAAAACCTTGCAATGTCAAAGACTAGGTTTTCTTCCATGCCATACTTCATAAGGAGTCATACCTTCAAGTGATTTTGATGGTAGTCTATTGACAAGGTACACAACACTTGAAATAGCTTTTGCCCATAGATAATGTGGCAACTTCTTCTCTTCAAGCATTGTTCTGCTTATCCAACCAATGTCTTGTTTCTCCTTTGTGCAATTCCATTTAGTTGAGGAGAGTACTTGTTAGTCACTTCCCTTTTGATACCTTTGTCCTACAAGAACTCATCAAACTCTTTGGAGAAGTATTCTCCCCCTCCATTAGATCTAAGCTTCTTTAGTGATCTACCTGTATGATTCTCCACATGTTTGAGATACTTTTTGAAGCAATCAAACACTTCATTCTTACTCTTGATAAAGTATAGAATAGTCCATCTACTATGGTTGTCAATAAATGAGACATAATACCTTGATCCTGCCAATGAAGGTTCTTGACTTGGTCCCCATACATCTATATGTACTAAGTCCAATAAGTTGTTGTGGATGTACCCTTTGTGGTTGAAGGTTTTCTTTGTGCCTTCCCAATTTGACATGCATCACACCTGTTGATCATGTGTTGCTTTGATATGTTCGGCAGTCCTAGAACACTTTGATCCCTGCATATATCCTTCAAGGTTCTTTCATTCACATGAGCAAGTCTCTTATGCCACACTTCAACCTCACTTAGGGTTTGAGACCCAAAAGTGAATAGAACTATGTTCCTAGTTACTCCTACTTCAAAAGTAAAGAGCCTACCATGCTCCTCACCTCTGGCTATCTTCTTGAAGCCTTGACATGGATCTTCCACAAAAGCTCCATGCTTGGTGAACCTAACTTTCAAGCCTTTTTCAACTATTTTGCCTACACTTATTAGGATTTTAGTGCTAGTGGGTACATAGAGAACCTTACTTAGAATGTTTGTCCTACCATTGGAATATTTGACATTACCAATCTTCTCCACATTGTGCTTTGTGTCATCCCCTGTTTGCATTTCATGTCTATGCTTTGGACTTTCCAAATCAGATACAAGAGCAATGTTGCCTGCAACATGGTTTGAACATCCTGAATCTATGTACAACAAATGATCATCTTCTTTACCTTCGTTGTGGCTTAGATACATGAGAAGCAATGAGTCTTCATGTGGTTGATCTTCTGAGTAATTGTTGTAGTCCCTTCTATTATAGCCTCTATTGTTATTGTTGAAGTTGTGTCCACCTCTACCTCTATTGCTGCCATATCCACCTCTTCCACTTCCTTTCTAGGTCTTCCCATTGAACCAACAATTCTGAGTGGTGTGGTTGGTCTTATTGCATATGGCACAAGGTTGAACATTCTGACCTTTGGATTTGTCTTGCTTTGGTCCTTTTTCTTCCCTTTCCACTTGCTTTTGCTTGCAAAGTTGGCTTGGGAAGTCTCTTCTTCATCTTCTTCCTTCTTCTTGCCTTTCTAATTCTTATCCTTCTTATCTGTATATAGAGCACTAGTTGAATTACCATGATAGGAGTTAACTTCCTTTATGCTATTGTTGGCCTCTTGATTGAAGAGTTGTCCAAGAAAGATGTTGAAGTCTGGAGTCTGCACATCCATGATGAGATCATAACCCATCGTGAAGGATTTCCATTGCTTATCACTTCGAATGTCGTTGAGAATTTGCCTCATGATAGCGTCTTCTTCAATCAGCTCTCCAATGGATGCTAACTGATCGGCAACCTCCTTGACCTTGGTAGCAAACTCCATGATGGTTTGCTTAGGTGTCTTCTTCATTTGGTTGAACTCGTTCCAAAGATGATTCTTTCTTGCTTTAGTACTAGCAGAAAAGAAAGACTTGAGGGCATCCCAAGTCTCTTGAGATGTCTTGCATCCTCTAATATGTGGTAATAGAAAGTCAGAGATAGATTTTAGTATGTACGACCTTGCTTGCGCATCCCTTGCACACCAAAGTGTGATCTTATCTGTCTCCTCTTGTGTAGGTCCTCCTTTGGATCTTGGAATAGGCCTAGCTTTATCACCTCCTACAATTCCATAAAGATTTCTACCTTGCGAATAGGACTCCATTTTGATTTGCCAAGCCACATATGTATGTCGATAAAGCTTCTCGATCATTGAGGGAAAGTCTTCACCCATCTTGATCTAGCTCTAATGCCGCTGAAAGAATTTGGAGAAGCTTGTAGGAGGTAGAAAAGTGTGTTTCGAAGCGACGAAGTTTGGTCCAACCAATCGGCACAAGATCAGCCCTTGAGCTTATGGAGACTCAAATAGAAGTTATAAGCATGAGATAAGTGCAAAGAAATGCACTATGTACTTTGGAGCATCAATGAGAAGAATTCGATACAAAGCAGATAGGTTCGCACGTCGACTAGCTCAAAAAACTTACTATCTTTCTATGGAAGATGCTCATAGCGACCAATGTGATTAAAATTAGAAAAAAATCCTTTTATGGGAGTGATACACATAGGGTTGGGTGTATATAATGCACAAAAGTACAAGGAATAAACAAAATATGCTATAGGAGTGGATCAGACACTCAACAGTGGTATCTCTTATTTTTCAGGAATATGTAGAGATTGACCCCGACACAGAAAAACTAAAATTTCTCCAAATATACTAAACCAACTCCTATGAAAATTTATAGACATAAGCTAGACACTAATAGCTTTCCAATAAGCCATCTTTCATCAAATTTGGAGCTCTGGAGAGAGAGCAACAGCCTCTACAAGATTATTGTAAACGAAGAAGATGATGCAAAAAAGTAAAGGAGCAAGACAATGATGGTCACAAGTGTATCTATATTGCTTCCATGTATTGTACAAGTGATTTCAATTATTTAGACTCTAGAAGTGCTCCATAAGTTCTAAAATTGGATTTTGAATTCAAATGAAGGTGGGAATGGTTGTTGGAGGGAATCAATTCACTTTCCCACAATCTAGGAAAAGTGAAGATCTAGTTTGATCTACTTTTAGGCGATTGATTGCTTGATTGAATGCAACTCATCCACCACAAACTCATGGCATTTAGGCTCTCTTTTTATCCTTGTACATGTTTAAAGAGCAAGGATTTTACAACGGTAAATGAACCATCAAAAATCTCAAAAAAATCTAATAAATGAGCATAGGTAAAAGAACTCTCCAACAGATATTCTTTTGTTGTAATCCAAGCGATAGTTTTTTATGTAGATCAAATCCACCTCAAGCATAGTGTAAGCTTGATATTCCAATAGTAGCTAGGATCCATCTTCTCATGAGCAATGTATGTCTTTAGTAGACTCAGATGTTCGGTACTTTGATAGTGGGGCAACCAAACATATTACCTTGCAATACAGTTTCTTCAGTTCACTTGAGCCTCCCATATAGAGAATATTGTCACATGTGCTAAAAACTCCTCTTATCCTATAATGGGAGTTGGTAAGATCATTCTAACTAATGCTGAAGTTAGTTCTTTCACATTCTCAGATGCTTTATATGTGCCAGGGATCAAGGAAAAACAAATTGGTTTCAGCATTAGCCAAGATTGGCTTGGTTGTCAAATTTGTTGATGAAAGATGTACGATTCATGATCTCTGAAATGGTGATGTTATTATTGCTTCTTGCATTTCAAGTCATGGGTTGCATAAGCTCATAGAATATGTGAAATTTGTGAATGATTCAGCATGTGAAGTTCAAGACTCTTAGGATATATGAGATGCAAAGCTTTGGCATGCATGCTTTGGTCATCTGAATTTCGCTAGTTTGCTTCACCTGCAAAAATATGAAATGGTGTCCTCTTTGGCCAAACTTGAGGCGCCTTATAAACATGTTTGTGAAGGTTTTATTTTGAAGAATGGAACATGTTAGTATATAATCAATGTCTACCCCTCATGATTGTATGCACATTTTCTAAGGCCCCCATTATGAGGAGAAGCCAAGCATGCATTACCCAATTGATGGGAATCCCAACTTACATGTTGGATGAAGGTCATATTGGACCATGTAAGGTATTGTAAGGAAAGGGAGTTATCAGGGTCCCCAAATGTGGGGTCCGGGGCAACGGTGAGCAGCCCCGGTTGGGGGGTCCAAGGGGGCCAGCAGGCCCCCTGGCTAGGGGGTCCCAGGTGGCCAATGGGCCCCCTAGTGGGGGTCCAGGGGCAGCAGCCCCGGCATGACCATAAAGGGAATATTCCCTATCGCAGACAGAAATCATTTATATTTGTTAGTTCGGTTCAACCGGCCTAAGCCGTGTATGGCAATTACGCGGGCAGTGGTTGCCCATCAATAGCCATCCACGGAAGGCCACCCATGATCCTATATATACATGACTTCTGCACTACCTGAGACATTGAATTGAGCCATCATACCTCTATCTTGTATCTCCCTATCCAGAGTTGTCTAGATCACCATTTAAGCTCTACCTTGAGAGCACACGGGTGCACAACGCCATCATCTTTGTACTTGCTGTTAGTAAAAAATTGTTGAGATTCTCCTGTATCTGTTATCTTCTCTGCTACTACTCCTGTGTTATATTGTGTAACTATTGTCTTACATGGTATCAGAGCCATAAGGTTCCAATAGCTTGAGAAGTATCACTATTTTAGCCTACTAACAGACTAGAATATGAGTAGATTATTCGAGTGATTACATGATGGCTTCATCGTCGAACACTGGTCTTGGTGCTTCAGCTAATGTTAATGCTGCACCTATTCGAATTCGCCCACCTGCATTCACTAAAGGGAAGCTGGAATGGAACCAACTATACACTCTCAAAGTTCAAAATTTCTGCAATTTTGGACTCCTATGAATTACTTGACACTGTCATGGGACCGATGGGATTGGATCCAGAGCCTATACCAATTTAAGATCCAACAAATTCAAGATTGATGATTCAGCCAGATCGAGATCTTCTACGAGCTTTGAAGAGGTGGAATGTTGATGCATTATGTGCAATTGTCACTAGTGTAAGTGATTTTGTGCTTAGTTCAACATACTACTAAAGCACATGAGGCTTGAGGCATATTGGCTCGACAATATGAGACCAAGAACCACACTAGGATCAGTTGGCAAATGAAAAGCATTCTGATTCTAAAAAGGTTGAAGATTTTATCAAACGGATAAAACATCTTCAAGATCAATTGGCTGCAGTTGGTGTTGTTATAACACCAGAAGAGCTCGCTCGAAGATGTGTACGTGTTCTTCCAGCAAAGTATGATGGATTAGTAATAGCCCTTAACACTCAAGTAAGACCAACTCCCCTTACATTTGAAGAGTTTTATGCTATGCTTTTAGAAGAAGAGATGTGGTTGAAGAATCGGCAAAGTACAAGTGATGCTGCATTCTCAGCAAGTGCAAAAGGTAAAAGGCTCTTCTGATGAATCAAAGAAGAATCCAAAGAAGAAAAATTTCACACGAAGTTGCTTCTATTGTGAAAAGAAAGGCCATGACATCAAGGATTGCAGAAAGAAGCAAGCTGATGAACGGAATGAGACTGTAAAATCCTCATGGAAGAACAAAGAGTTTGCAAACAGCATAGAGATGGAACTATGGGTAGCTATTGAAGAGGTATGCTCATCTGCTCAAGCTCGTGTTGATGAACCATGGATTTTAGATAGTGGAGCTTCTTGCCATATGACGAGTAAAAAGGATTGGTATAGTTCCCTAGTGCCCCTACGGGAATCCATCAATGTAGTGGTGGGAAATGACTCCAAGTGTCCAATGGAAGGAACTGGAACCATCTCTTTTATCACTTCTCCAGGTGTTGAGAAAAAGTTATCCGATGTTCTCTATGTACCTACACTTAAAAGAAATTTTTTGCTAGTTTCTACAATAACATATCGTGGACTCGAAGTTCACTTCAATAAGAGTGGTGCAGAAATCATGGATTCATCAGGTTATGTAGTAGGTAAAGGCATAAGACATGATACCTTGTATGAGTTAAGTTCCTTAACTGCTACAAAAGATAAAGATGTAAGCAAGTTATGGCACCAATGATTTGGGCATCTCAGATTTGCAGTTTCGAAGGTGATGCAAAGAACAGGGATTGTTGCTCATTTGCCTGCATTTTCAGAGTTGCAAGAATCTCGTGAAGCTTGTATGATGGGCAAGCAACAATGAAAGGCATTTCCAAGAGAGACTAGCAATCGATCTCAAGCTTCTCTAGAGTTAGTACATGTTGATCTCTGTGGTAGAATGTCTACAACTACTTTAGGAGGATCTTTCTACTTTTTGTTGTTAGTCGACGATTATAGTAGAAAGATGTGGGTTTATTTCATTCGAGAGAAGGCTGATGCTTTTGAAAAATTTAAAATGTGGCATAAGTATGTGGAAAATGAATCAGGAAGGAAATTGAAGAAATTCAAAACAGATAGAGGAGGTGAATTCTTGTCAACAGAATTCAATAATTATTGTAAGGAGCATGGTATGAAAAGGCAACTTACCACAGCTTATCTAAAAAAGTTGAACAGAACTACCTTGACGAGCTCCACTAGACCTGTAGAAGACTTCGAGATGCTTATAGTGTCGAACCAAAACCTGTATATATCTTTGGCACAAAAAGACAAAATAGCCTGCACAAGCACTTGTTGATGCTCATTGGGGTTGTCTAGTGCCTTCAAAACAAGATTTCATAGGCATTGCCAATTATATTTCTTGGGGATTTATTAGCAATATTATAGAAATACTACTTGGTGTAGTGCATAGGCATAGAAGAAAGAAAACGTGACTATGCATGGCCTTGTAGGGTGTCCATATGCATGTGAAAATGAAAAATAAATGGTACAAGAAAGGAAAGAAATGTCTAGGGTGGGGTGCTCCAAGGTTAGCTATTGATAAAGTACCATATCCTAATGGTCGAAACAATTTGACATGATGATGCTATGAGTTATCTCAACCTTAAGAAGGAGGCTCCATAATGTGTCGAGATTGAAGGTAGAGGCCATGTAACTTGAAACGATTTGGCGATGTACAAGCATATGTGTCACAATGAAAAAGGATGTACAAGTGTGTGTGTCACAATTGTGTGCTATCCCACATTGATGAAAAGACCACATATCCCGATTGGATGGCAGTAGCCCCATTTGTCAATTATGTATGACTAAAAGATCATTGGTAAATATGACTCCTTTTTGTGGTAGGTGTTTTGTAAAAATGCTCCTTCAAGTGCTCCTCCATAAGTTTTTCAAATTGTAGTGTACTCATTCTCCTCTTATGGCCCATGGTATAATCTCCCTTCTCAAGGAGGACCAAAATCATGAGAAAATGAGGTAAGCAAGCAAGGGGGTTTCTTACTAGACTTTATGACTTCACTAAACTAAGTGGGAAACTTGTGGAATACATACAACTCAAGAAACAAAGGCGGGATGATGCTTATATAGAGTTTTACTTTTCCTACAATCTAGCTAACCACCCACCAATCAGTGTAGGTTCACTTTTTGGTGGCTAATTTGATGAAATTTGAATTTGATTGAGTTTTAGCCATAAGAGCAAACATGAAAGCCCAAGGGAAAAGGTTTGTAGGAGTTTGAAGATGTGCCTACATACTTTTAGAAACACATTTATCAATATTGAGCCACTTGCTCAATTGGGATTATGGAATTGATCTTTCAATTTCATACATATTTCTTTGGAAATACTACGGGATGAGTGTTGATGACATGAGTTCTTCTACTTCATTTCCATTTGTATCCACATGAGTGCATCTCCATTTTGTATCCAAGAGACACTCCATTTTCATTTTGTTCCATTTTATATTGTATCTCATTGTATTTGGGTACCTTGCCATTTGCTTCTAGCATTGTATTCATTCTCCTTCAAGGGGAATTATCCTACACATGATGTACTTTGGAGAGCCCCCTCCAACTCTATATAAGGAGGCCCTCTTTCCCACTTTGTATTCGATTAGAAGCTTGAAGATCCCACTCCATGCTTTTCGCAAGCTCATTTCTTATCCATGTGAGTTTACCCATTTCATGCTCTACTCACTTTTGAGTCTCTCACTATTTCATTTTGTGAGTACACTCTTCTTTTCATTTTGCTTGTGTGCATGTACTCTCTACATGGTATCAAAGTGTTAAGTGGAGATCTTGGGGGTTCTTTTATTGGTGGTGCTTTTGGAGGGTATGATGGTACTTGTGGTGGCATTATTTTGGTGGTGAATTTGTTTCATCATCCATGTCATGCTTTGAGAGAATTTAGATGCCTTTTGCCCTCCCGCACACCCTTTTCTACCACTCACCCTCCCACCCTTGCTTTTGGCAATCTTTAGACGTGCTTCATAGTCATTCACACCAATTTGTGGTATTCTTGATGATATTCTATCTATGGAGTGTTTATAAACCCTGTTTACTTTCATTTTGGTGGATTTTCCCTCTTTATCCACATTTTTGTCCCTCTATTTCATGGTTATTTGTGGAATTACGTTTTTGTTAGTCTCCATGTTGATCTCGTGTCATAGAGAGTTTCATCAGCTACAGTTGGAGAATTCATTTCACCCATCATTTAGTTTGATAACATATCTCTACCAAGACACCAACTTAAGAGATCTCAAAGGCTCATCCCAAAACAACAACATGAACAAAGTCACTATGTTAATTATGAATTTATGAACCATAATAAATAAATTCCAGAGCCTTCCGACTCCAAAGAAGCTCAAGGTCAACCTGAGTGGGAAGAAGCTATGCAAATAGAGATGGATGCAATTGAGAAGAATAACACTTGGACCCTTGTTCCAAAGCCTTTAAATGATCAAGTTATTGGAGTTAAGCGGTTATAAAGTCAAGTACAAATCAGATGGCACTTTGGACAAGTACAAAGCAAGACTTGTAGCTAAGGGTTATACACAAAAGCACAACAATGATTATGAAGAAACATTTGCCCCTATTACAAGGTTTACAACTATAAAAGCCATTCTTGCACTAACTGTACACTTCAAATGGCCCATTTACCAATTTGGCATCAAAGATCTTTCCTCAATTGTGATCTTGAATAAGAAGTATATGTAGAAAATATTTTCAAGATCAAAGACAAGGAAGATCATGTATACAAACTTCACAAAGCACTTTATGAACTTAAGCAAGATCCTAGGGTCTGGTATGAAAAGATCCACAAGTTCTTCAAAGCTAAAGGATTTCAAAGGATCACTATTGATGCTAACTTATACCTATATCATAAAGTGCCCTTAGTTGCAATCATCATCCTCTATGTAGATGGCTTAATCTTGATAGGTTTAGATGAGGAATGCATCCAATTCATCATGACATAGTTTTGCCTTGAGTATTCCATGACAATTCGTGGCCTACTTCACTAGTTCTTAGGTATGGAAGTATCGTAAACAAAAGGAGGTATATTTCTCTCACAAAAGAAGTATTGCTCTGATCTTATTTCCATATATAACATGGAACAATGCTAATTAGTATTTGCACCACTTGATCCAAACATAAAGCTCATACTAGAGGACTCTTCATCACTTGTGGATGTGCATGATTCTTGACAACTTTTTAGCTCTTTTTACTTTACCTAGAAACCACAAGACCCGATATTGCCTATGTAGTTAGTATACTAAATTAGTTTGCACATCAACCTTGCCAAACAGTATGTTGCTCAGAGACTCCTATGATACCTTGCCCTCACCTAACATCATGGTCTTTGATACAAATGGGGCATCAAACTTGCCAAATATTCAAATTCAAATTGGGTTGGTGATCTTGATTCCTAATGGTCTACTTCTAGATACATATTCTTTCTTAGTTCATGACCTAACTCTTGGAAAAGTAAGAAGCATCCTATAGCTTCTCTATCATGCACCAAGGCTGAGTGTTGAGCATCCAGCTTTGCACCATGTGAAGCCATTTGACTTCAGTGTTTATTATCTAATATTGGTATTTTTCAAGTTACTATGACATGCATTCACACCAACATCCAATCAGCCTTGACAATCATTAGGAATCCAGTGCTCCATGCTTGGATAAAGCACATCAAGATCGAATTCCATTTTATCCTTAGGAAGCTCGTATCATAGGAGATTACTTTGAAGCATTGTACCTCTTAGGAGAATCTAGTGGACATGTTCATGAAGGCTCTATCTCCAGCTCCACTCCAATGCTTGGTGGACCTCTACATCATTCACTTGTTCCAAAATGGAACTACAAAGGGGGTTTTGATGAGATGAGTTGTTACACCTCATTCCATTTGTATCCACAATGAGGGAATCTCCATTTTGTATCCATGAGACACTCCATTTTCATTTCATTCTATTTTATATTGTATCTCAATGTATTTGGGTGCGTTGCAATTTGATTCTACCATTGTATTCATTCTCCTTCAAGGGGAATTATCCCACATATGATGTACTTTGAAGAGCCCCCTCCAACTCTATATAAGGAGTACCTCAACCCACTTTGTATTTGGTTAGAAGCTAGAAGAGCCTACTCCATGCTCTTGGCAAGATCATTTCTAATCCATTGAGTTTACCCATTTCTTGGTCTACTCACTTTTGAGTCTCACACTCTTTCATTTTGTGACTACACTCTTCTTTTCATTTTTCTTTCATGCATGTACCCCCTACAATTAGATCCATCAATAAATCTCTAGATGCAACAAAAGATTATAGCATACCCTCCACCATAGTGGTGTCCAATGAGTCCTTGATTGATGTGGCTTCTAAAAATGCAATCATGATTCACTCTCATAGTTTCCATGCATGTGAATGCAAACAATCACATACAAACATTGTTCATACCTCTTTTGATAGATGACATATGTTTTCTATTGTAAAGAATTCATATTGAGGTGTAGTCATTAAGCATTATAGATGTGTTCAAAACTTTCTTTTCGATGAAAAATGGAATAGAGAAGGGGACATTGGAGAGAAGATCCCTCCTAGACAGCCCACAAGTGAGCCTTTCTAGCAATTATTCTTCCATAAATCTACAATCAAGTAGGATCTCGCCCATAGTTGCATATAACATGATAAACAACCACATCATTCAAAAATATGCTAAGTATCCATAAGGGAAGAAGGGAATATGCATAATATCCTCTAAAAATGGTGAAAAATATAGCATTTTATTATTCTGGTAGATGTAGAGATTACCACACAATCAATGCCCATAAATTCATTTCAATCAAGCATCATTCAACAAATTCGACAAGATATGGGATAGAAAGATTTTGCTACAATATAGTTCCATCCAACACATCTAGCATGGTTGATTATTACATACATCCTACAACACTAGAAAATTCGGCCTTCTTTGACTACTATAGTGAGCTCACGATTGAGAAGCACAAACATTTGAAAAAAAAAACAATTTCCTACAATTTATGTATGGAAATACTATTCGATGGTGTAAAAGGTTTGTTAGATTTGCTAACTATTATCTAGGGCATCACAAAAAGCATTCTTATTCAATGTCTTGTTATAGAGCACACATCTCCCCAATAGGGAGAGCTTATAGCATCATCTAACATAGGGAGATTAGCAGATGTCAACTGCACAAACTCATAATGACTAATGAAGACCTTGAAATGTATATCCCTGAATATACACAATGCAACATGTTGCTAAGGTATTGAATTGGACACATGATAAATTTGATGAAGTAAAGATTGCTAGTGAATAAGAATAACATGATCAAATGGATATAACAAAGATAAAGTTGTTGAAAATCGTAAAATAGTTTGACACTTATGAATGTAGCTCACATCCAAAATAATGAGAATATAGAAAGATATGAAAGAGAAGAAAAATGGATTATATTTCATAATGGGGATGCTTGGTCGTGGGAAACCATTTTTGATATGTTATGTAGCCTATCATATGATAAGGGCAAACAAGATGATCATAAGGACTGACTCTAGGAGAGCTTCAACAACTTGATTGAGCAACTTGACCACTATAGTGCACTACCAATTCGAAATTCGAGTTGTCTAAACTAACCAATACTTAGTTTTGATACAACCAATAGAAATTAGGTACATGGAAATAAGAGAGGCATATGCTATCATCATTGATGAGATCCCCTGCTCATAAGAATGAAATTTGACATGGCTACTCAAGAATTGTGAATGTAACACATGGATCTATGTTAAACCCTTTTGCAAATAATTTGGTCTTATTGTTTGGATATCTAGCACAAAAGCAACCATTATGTCATGTTGTCTTGTGTCACCGAAAAGAAAAACCTTGGGTTCATTGGACCACTAGTGTACTTACACTAGAGATGTTCATACCAACGCCACAACATTTATATGAAATGATACTTAATAATTGTCTAGACTCTAGCTCCCATTTTCTTTGGACTCTCGTCCTCTATCGACACTTTATATGTTTAGATCATGTTTGTAACCATGATTCTTTGCAAATTACATATAAAATTAGTAACAAATATTATGATTTTTTTCTTCATAAATATTCAATAAAAGAAATAACACAATTATATAATTAGTCATTTGTTTATATAAATTCAAAGAACTTGCCATGTTTTATTCAAAACAACATAGCTTTTCTAGGTGATCAAGAAAAACATTATCACCTCAAGAGAGCCAAAGGCAAGAGGGAATATGAAAAATATGTTCTTAAATATGAATCAAATGTGGATGTCAAACCTTATGGCTCATAACCCATATCAATATATCAATGCATTTGAAAGATACATATTTGAGTCCACGTGTGTGGACTCAAATAGCAAGTTTTGTGATACTAGCTATTCATAAAGTACTCTGTTTTGATTCAATTGGTTCAAGCATCAACTCCAAAGTAGATAGGTACTTTCTTGGTGTCACTTGCAAGATAAAAGGGCCTACTACATAACTCTGAAGTGTATTAGGGAAGGTACAAAGCATTTTTTAGCAGTACCACCTCACTTCCTTGAGGTATCCATCCAGCTCTTCCAACAGTGGTATCAGAGCAAGTTGAGGTAAAATGGGAGATGGTTTCCCTTCTTTCATTGATAAATTGGATAGGAATAATTATCCAACATGGTCCTTGAGGATGAAGATCTATCAACAAGGAAGGAGTCTCTATGGATACATATCAGGAGATGAGGAGATGCCCATATTCAGAAGCAAAGGTCAACCTACAAGAGAGGAGCTAGAAAGGCTCAACTCATGGTGTGCCAAAGATGCTTTAGCAAGGTCATATCTACTTAACTCTATTTCTGAATTCCTTCTTCCTCATATTAGGAATCGTAAAACTTCCCAAAAAACTTGGGATATCTTCATACTTTTCTTCCAACACAAGAGCTGAAAAAATTCAATGTGGATTGAGTTTACTACTCAAAGGAAGCAACCTAAGCAGAATGTTTTAGAGTATGTGACCAAACTAAAGGATGTGGCTGATCAATTGGCAAGCATAGGAGAGGAGATTGAAGAAGAGAAAATAGCAAGACAGATAATCAATGGCATCAAGGCAGATGATACGTGGGAAGCTTTCACAACTGCTATGGATCTTTACATGGACATGCAAATCCCAAATCTTACCACTCTCATGTGACAACTCTTTACCCATGAAGCCAAGCTCAACAAAAATGAAGACCCTCAAGAGGTAAAAATTTGTCTGCCCTCTATACAGATAAAGGAAAGTCTAAGGATAAAGGAAAGAGCAAGAAAGTTGAAGAGGAAGGTACTACTTCTCAAGCTAACTATGCAGGAAGAGGTAGAAACTCAAGAGGAAGGGGCAGAGGAGGTAAGCAAGGTAGGGGGAGACCTTTCAACTCTTCCCCATGCAATATACGTGGATTCTCTAATCACACAATAGATGAGTGCTATAGGAACTTCAAGAACCAGAGAGGAAGAGGATTTCAAAGAGGTCGCTACTCACAATCAAGAGGAAGATTCAACCATAATCAAGGACAACCATGGCTACAACAACAATTACAACAAAAATTATCAAGGAGGATACAAATCAAGAAAAGACTTCAACAACTATATAGAGGATCAAGAGCATTCTCTTCTCATTATGAACATGACTTTAAAACAAGGTATGAATGATGAGCACCTCTTCTATATTGACTCAGGGTGTTCAAACCATGTAGCAGGCAATGTAGCTCTCCTTTTTTATCTTGAGGAGCCCAAGGGAAAGCACCAAGTGCAAACAAGTGACGATACAAAACATTCAGTTGTCAAGGTAGAAAATGTCAAAACTTCTGATGGGAATAGAAATCTATTGAGCGGAGTTCTTTATGTACCTACTATCACAAAAAAATCGATGAGTGTTGGATACATAGTGGAAAAGGGTTTGCAGGTTAGGTTCAATAAATATGGAGCTTTTGTGGAGGACCCCCAACATGGATTCAGAACAATTGCAAAGGGAGAGAAAACAGGTAGATTGTTTACATTTGAGCTTGAGGACACTAGAAACATTGCACTTTATAATTATAAGGATCAAACCTTGTCTGAGTTAGAGATATGGCACAAAAGATTAGGGTGCATTGGTGAGAGAACCTTGAAGCAGATATGTAGAGATCAATGTGTACTTGGGATACCTAATGTATCCAAGCAACATATGATCTATAAATCTAGTGCTAGTCAGTTTGCTAAATCACATAGGTTACCCTTTACAAAGAAAGGCTATATGCATGAGGAATATTTGGAACTTGTCCTTACAGATGTGTGGGGACCAAGCAAGGACCCATCAATTTTAGGCTCAAGGTACTATGTGTCATTCATTGATGATTTCAGTAGGTGGAATATCTTGTATTTGATGCAACATAAGGATGAAGTGTTCAGTTGTTTCAAAAAATATCTTGTAGTTGTGGAAAATCAAAGAGGAAGAAGCCTAAAGAGGATAAGGTCAGATGGAGGAGGTGAGTACTTCTCCAATGAGTTTGATGCATTTTTGCAGGATAGAGGTATTAAAAGGGAGATTACTACCATATATACTCTTGAGCAAAATGGAGTAGCAGAGAGGAGGAACAGGTTGATTGTGGAAGTAGCTAGATCAATGCTTAATGAAGAGAAATTGCCTAATTACTTGTGGGCAGAGAGTGTTTCTTCTACCACTTATCTTATTTACAGGTTATCCTCTAAGTAACTTGATGGGATGACCCCATATGAGGCATGGCATGGTAGAAGGCCATCACTTGAACATTGCAAAATATTTGGTTGTGTTGTTTATGTGCATGTTCCATCTCAAATTAGAGGTAAGTTAGACCCTAAGGTAGAGAAATGCATCTTCATAGGGTATTATATAAATAAAAAAGGATACCGGTTTTATAATCCATCCAACAAAGGATTTATGGTCAGTAGAGATGTGTTTGATGAGAATGATTCTTGGTTTAAAAGTGAATGCAAGAAGGTCAAATTGCCATATGACGTGGAAGAAGAACTTCCAAGCCTCACCAAGGAGGAGCCACACACAATTGAAGATATCAAATCAGATGATGAGGACACCATCAACTTGGAGGAGTTCAAAGCATGGAAATCAAAAGGCAAGGCCAAGATGAAGAGGTTGGAGGACATACCTGAGTCATCCTACCAAGCCTTAAGGATATCACAAAAGAGAGTAAGAAGCCAATCAGATATGGGTATGATACTTCATTAGTCACTAAGCATTCTATTTATCTTGCTAAAGATTCATCACTTAAAGAACCTTCTTCATATGAAGAAGCAAGTACCAAAGCAGAATGGAAGGAGGCTATGGATGAAGAAATAGAAGCACTTCAAGAGAATGACACTTGGGAGCTAGGCTTGCTAATTGCACCAACAAATCCTTCCCAAAAGATGGTTCAACACGAGCTACTTAGAAATTGCAACTTGATCAGAGTGATGTTTATGGTCTTATGCAAACACCATCTTTTGGGAACTATCTTTACTTTGTGACATTCATTGATGATTTTTCTAGGCATGCATGGGTATATCTACTGAAAGAAAAGTTCGAAGTGTTTAAGTGCTTCAAACAGTTTTAGGTTTTGGCCAAAAATATATGATTATGTAAAATGGGCACCCTCCATTTTGATTGGGGGGGGGATATATGTCTTATGATTTTCTGAAAGGAAGAACAAGTCACTCATGGAGATGGCGAGGTGTATGGTCAAAAGTCAGGCTTTACCATATACTTTCTGGCTTGAGGATGTTATGTGTGCAACATATGTACTTAACAGGTGTCCCACTGAAGCATCGCATTCTATCACTCCATATGAGGCTTGGCATGGTTGCAAGCCATCTGTTGCTCACCTATGTGTCTTTGGTTGTCTAGCATATGCATTATTTCTCAAACAACAACGTAAGAAATTGGATAATAGAGCAGCGAAATGTATTTTTGTTGGGTACAGTTCTGAAAGCAAAGACTATCATCTGTATCATCCACATACTAAATGCATTTTGATTAGTCATGATGTTGTTTTTGTGGAAGATGCTATTCAACCATTCCTTTCATGTACTAAGGAGGCATCAAATAGCTCCAAAGATGTGAATGATACTTTTCTTCCTCTTTTTAGAGGTGGATAGTCTAGTGCTAGTCCAAATGAGGCAATTTCTTACCCTTAATAGCTTTCACATGATGATGCAAGTCATTCCATTTCTGATGTAGATTTACATGATGCACTTATGGATGAGAGACTTGATATAGAGGAGGCAAAAACTATGCTTAAATGGCTGGTGTATATGTTACGAGATAGCAAATTAGATGCACCTCTATCATATCATACTTGTTCACACTCTCATAGTGCTTCTTTTGCATCAGATTGCTATGATATGGTTGCCTTTAGTCTTTGTGATGAGAATGAGCCTATTTTGTTTGATGAAGCACAAAATTCTAAAAATTGGATGGCTCCTATGCCATCAGAATATGATGCTATTATGAAAAATGGTACCTCATCTTTATGTGACTTGCCTCTTGGAAAGAAGGCCATTGGCACTAAGTGGGTATAGAAGTTGAAGTGTAAGCTTGATGGGACAATTCACATGTATAAGGCTAGGCTTGTTGCAGAAGGTTATGCTCAAGAAAGAGGCATTGATTTTGATGGGACCTTTGCACCCACATGCCGAATGACTATGGTTCATAGCATCTGTGCACTTGCATCTCATCATGGTTGACACATACATCAGTTGGAAATTAAAACTGCATTTCTAGATGGTGACTTGCATGAACAAGTGTATGTTTTTCAGCCCTATGGTTTTTTGTAGAAGGGGCATGAAAACAAAGTGTGCTAGATGAAAAGGGCACTATATGGTTTGAAAAAAACACCATGTGCTTTCTATGAAAAAATACATGACTACTTGATTGCATATGGTTTTGAGAAGAGTCCAACTAAGAGCACCTTATACAATAAGCATGCAAATGATGTGTTTCTAATCATTGTTGTCTATGTTGATGACATGCACACTAGTCCTAATGAAAAGCATATTGTTGATTTTAAGGCTGATTTGCAGGCCTCATTCAAAATGTCAGAGTTGGGGCATTTGCATCATTATTTAGGCATTCAATTTATGCATGTTGATGGTGGACAAGCTTTGTGTCAAAGAAAATATATTGACACATGATTGCATTATTTTGACCTTGATGACTGCAAACCTATTGCCACTCCATGGAGACAGGTTTACAATTGAGTCTTCATGATGATAGAGATGCATTTGATGTTGCTCTCTATCAGCAGGATGTTGGATGCTTGATTTACTTATGCATCACTTGGCCAGATATTCAGTTTTCTATCTCTTAAATGAGCAAGTTTATGCATTGCCCATGTGTCAAGCATTGGCAGGCCGTTAAGTGCATCTTTTGCTACTTGAGTGGTACCCGAATTCTTGGATTGTTTTATCCAAGGGCAGATCATTATCGCTAGATTTACATGCTTTTTTTAATTCTCACTGGGTTGGTTTCTATGACACTCGTGTGTCCACCAATGGTTTTTGCTTCACGCGTGGTAGCTCATGCATAACTTGGTTGAGCAAGAAGCAGCCTACTATGGCCACTTCTAGTTGTGAGGCTGAGTGTAGGGCAGCTTTCATGACAATGTGTGTGGCTCAAATGCCTTACGGCTGATTTGGGTGTTGGTCACTCTTCTGCCACCACCCACATGTAGTTGGAGTGTTATCTCAATTTTTGTAAGCACCAAGAGAACCTCATCTTGTTGCAGCCAAAAGGGTACTTAGGTACGTCAAATGATCAGTGAATAAAGGTCTATATTATCCATTTGATGATGGATTAAATGTACAAGCTTATTGTGATGCTGATTGGGTGGGTTCCAAAGATGACAGAAGGAGCATTAGTGGATATGTTATCATGCTAGGGAAGAAGACCATCTCATGGATGTCAAAGAAACAACCAACAATGGCTCTCTCATCGATTGAAGCTGAGTATAGAGGTTTACCACAAGTCTCATGTGAGCTTATGTGGCTCAAGAAGTTGTTCGTTGATCTTGATTTGTAGGTTAAGCAAGCACCTATTTTTTGTGACAACATAAGTAGCATATGCTTGGCTGAAAATCTGGTGTTCCATGCAAGGTCGAAGCATATAGAAGTGCATTACCACTTTATTAGAGAGAAGATCATGTCAAAGCATGTCAAGGTGAAGCATGTCAATACAAAGGAACAATATGGACATATGTTTACCAAAACATTGGATGGAGTAAAGCTACAACACTTCAAGGCATGCATTGGAATGAACGACCTAGGCATTGAGACTTGAGGGGGAGTGTTGAAAATGAAGTCTCAATTATGCAAAAGGGCTCAAACACAAGTTTTGCAAGTGGGCCAATAAAAAAGGAGGACCCACATTCATGGAATAAAGTTAGAAGCTCCATTTTATTATGTGAATCAAATTTCTTTTGCTTTCTTGATTGTAGCTACTATGTTATGTGTATCTATAGATTTTTACATAAGTGCAAAGAGATCATGGGAATTCACTTCATAAGAAACCAGGCCACACATAGTACATTAGCACTTGCTTATACTCTTAGAAAAAAAATATGATTGATCTTACTAAAATCCAAATCCTTTCTTCCTCACTAAGAAAACCTATGAAAACAAAAGAAAAAGGTTATGTTGGAGGATGATAAATCCTAGATATTGTCACAAGTTCATGGAAGACATGGACAATGATGCTCTAGTAAATCATTTTTTATCAAGATTTGAGTTCAACAACATGTATGAAATGTTAAAATGAAACTCCATTCTCAACTCTCCTCAAAAATAGGTGTATATGAAACATCTTCCATATGTTGCTTGTATGTGTGGTGGAGTCTCAACAACAGTTGAGATGATTGACAACTTAACCAACGCCTTTCACTCAAGGATGCCCCCCCTTTCCACACCGTTTTATTTTTTGTAGTAATATTCAAATATGGTTAGTGCACAATACAATGAAATACAGAGTCTTAATGTAATACATACAAATCAAGAAATGGGCATACAAATTATAGATAGTAATGCCATGTTAGATTTGAGTAAGAACAGACAAGAACAATGTTTTGAAACCAGACGAAAAAGATATACTATGAGCTTGGAAGGGAAAGAGCAATAGATGACTTGCCAATAGATGACATAGTTATTCTTGTTCTATGTTTGATTCTAAACGGGAGTCAAAGAAGTAATATCTCAAAGAGGCAATTAAAGTATTTTTGCATTTTGCAATGCTAAGAGGGCAGAGTGGGGTTGATATTTGTTTCAATTTCAAGGTAAAGAGGCACAAAATAGAAAAATAATAAGGGAGTTAAAGTAAGAGATAAATGTATGCTTTATGAAATGTGCATGGAGATCAATATTGAGTAAGAATTCAAATAATTCCATAATGAGGTACCAAAATGCATTGTATCGCCTTGTAACTTCTATGTGTTGATTTAATTTATGCTCCCATATTCACAAAGTCTTCAGATCATCATATAGGTGGCTCATGTTCACATATCATAAGAAAATAAGAAAAAGAAGATGCAGGCCTTCTTCAAGAATAACAAATGGCTATCAAATTAAGGCATGTGCATCTTTAGGAATTGTATTGGTATATACTGCTGTTTGTATACATCTAAGCATTTGTTACACAAAAAACATATGTGCATATTAACACCTATACAAGATGATGCATATAAATGCATGGAAAGACAAATACTAATTTCATACTTTTTTACAAAGAGATACATGTGTGGAACCATGAAACAGGTGATCGCATATGGATTATCACCAACTCAAACTCTCATGCTATGAAACACATAAATATCTTCACACACATGCATACTAGTTTGCACACACAAGCACACAATCATATATAACCTTATATACACAAAATTCACATAAGACCAAATACACACATGTGCTTACAAACAATTATGGAGCCTACACAATTATGGAGCCTACACAACATATATCTCTCTGGATCTCTCTAAGAGTGGCAAAAAATCAAAGCACATTGATGAAGATGCATATGCAAAGCTTGAAATATACCAATCATAAAGATCTAAGATGGTAGGCTATTAATCATGAAGAGGTCTTGTATACATGATTCGATAAATTAAATATTATAAACACTATAGTAAAAGAAATATTGTAGCACTAAAATCAACAATGGATCCAAGAGCATGACATTTGAGAATCTATAGTGTAGCCGAATACTCCCATTCGCATACCACACTCCTCACGTTAGAACTTGGTCCACATGCACATAGCATATGATGACCTTGAGAATAAATATTTGCAAAGAGCATCAAACTTGATAGAGCCAAAGATTCATGTATATGATCAAACGAATGTTGATTTTATAGTCTACATAAAGCTTGAAAAAAAGGCAAAGTATACTTTCTATGTACATTCATATTTGAACATTTGGTGTTACTAGGGAGGATCATAAACAAGAAAGAATATCATTGGCACATGAGAAAGGACATAAATACGTGAAGACGTACCATTAGAGCCTAACAAAAAAACAATTGAAAAGATGTTGCCCTCTTGTGCTCATATGAAACCCACCATGCAAAGCATATAGAGTTCACTCAAGTATCTAAAGGCAAGCATGCAAATATCACTTTGGTCATATTTATGGCAGCTACAAAAGAAAAAAATTATGCGACATTCAAATGATCCATGGGTCCAAGAGCTTGATATTGGAGAATTTATAATGCAGACCTAAAGTAGGAAGAACTCACTCTGGTCATATTTATGGCAACCAGAAAAGAAAACAAAAACTATGAAGCAATCAAATCATCCAGGGCTCAAAGACCTTGACATTCAAGAATTTATAGTGCATACCTATATTTCAAATTGCATGTCACACTCCTCAACCAAAAACTTGGACCACATGCACATAGCATATGATGATGTTGATAATAAATATTTGTTGAGACCATTAAACTTGACAGAGTCAAAGAACAATGTATATGATCAAATGAATGCTAAATGTGTACTCTACATCTAGGTTGCATTATTTAGTATTTGATAATTTGATTATTCATGAATTATTACAAAAATTTTCTATGACCTCCTATTATCTGGCTGAATTATTTGGTTCCATATCAGCTTATTTAGACAAGTCCAAATAACTTTTTCACAACAATTCATAGCCTTTTTAATCGAAAAAATTTTGATCTAAAGTTTTCCAATCAAAATCTTTTTCAACCAAAAATATTTTTATCAAAATAGATTTTTTAATAAAATGCATCCCCAAATTGTAGAATCAAAACACTCCTTGTTTTCTATGAATTGATAGTGTCGTACAAAAAGCGAGGTGCATACTCTTCCTCAAGAAATTAGATATTTTTTAGAATGATTAAACTCAAAAATTTATGAATTTTAATATTGGGGATGTAGAAAGTTCTATGATTATTCAGTATTGATAGAAAAAATAGAGAACTTTAGGATTATTTATAATTAATATTCATATTTAAGGATCTAAAACTTTAGAAAAATATAGTATTATTTATTATCAGCATTTAAAATTTAAGATTTAAAAATTAAATTGTTTTATGATTTTTTAAGTTTATAGAGTATTGTCATTTTCCTAATAATAAAAGTGATTCTTATTTCATGATAGCTTTAAGATGTCTAAGGTGGATAAAGTATCATGATTGTTTGAACATATTAACGATTCTTACTTGATAGTTTTAGGATATTTTTAAGTCTATGATTTATTTTAATTGTTTGAATCAGAGGATTCATTTTTTACTTCACAATAGTTTTAGCCTTATAAATATGTGAGTTTGTTCCTATGTTTATGAATGTTTTTGTATGTGTATGTACTTGTGTTGTATATCTTTGTGTCTATGTTTGTGTATGTATGTGATCTATAAATTATTGTGATCGTGTGACTCATAACATTGATTCTTACTTCACAATAGTATTTGCATGTGTGTATGTGTGCCTCTATGATTATGATTTAAAAAGCATTGAGATTGTCTAACTCATCACATTTATTCTTACTTCAAAATTGTATGTCTATATATGTGTGCAATAGTATGTGTATGTGTATGTTTCCATGATTATAATTTAAAAATATTGTGATTGTCTAACTCATAGAATTGATTCATACTTCACAATAGTATGTATATGTGTGTGTGCAATAGTATATGTATGTGTATGTATATGTGTGTGTACAATAGTATGTGTATGTGCATGTGTATGTGTATGTGTATGTGTGTGTATGTGTATGTGTGTGTATGTGTATGTGTATGTGTATGTGTATGAGTATGAGTATGGTGTATGAGTAAGTGTAAGTGTAAGTGCGAGTGCGAATGCAAGTGTGAGTGTGTGTGTGTGTGTGTGTGCATGTATGTCTAGTGTAGGTGTAGGTGTAGGTGTAGGTGCATTTGTATGTCTATGTGTAGGTGTAGGTGTAGGTGAGTGTGTATGTCTATGTGTAGGTGTAGGCGTATCTGTATGTGTAGGTGTATGTGAAAGTATCAGTGTAGGTGTATGTGTATATGTATGTGTACATGTATGTGTACCTATATGTGTACATGTATGTGTACATGTACCTTTACCTATACATGTACATGTACCTGTACAGGTACATGTACCTGTACAGGTACATGTACCTGTACAGGTACATGTACCTGTACAGGTACATGTACCTATGCATGTACATGTACCTATACCTATATGTGTACGTGTACCTCTACGTGTACATGTTCATGTATGTGTACTTGTATGCATACCTTTACATGTACCTATATGCATACATGTATGTGTATGTGTATGTGTATGTGTATGTGTATGTGTATGTGTATGTGTATGTGTATGTGTATGTGTATGTGTATGTGTATGTGTATGTGTATGTGTATGTGTATGTGTATGTGTATGTGTATGTGTATGTGTATGTGTATGTGTATGTGTATGTGTATGTGTATGTGTATGTGTATGTGTATGTGTATGTGTATGTGTATGTGTATGTGTATGTGTATGTGTATGTGTATGTGTATGTGTATGTGTATGTGTATGTGTATGTGTATGTGTATGTGTATGTGTATGTGTATGTGTATGTGTATGTGTATGTGTATGTGTATGTGTATGTGTATGTGTATGTGTATGTGTATGTGTATGTGTATGTGTATGTGTATGTGTATGTGTATGTGTATGTGTATGTGTATGTGTTGTATGTGTATGTGTATGTGTATGTGTATGTGTATGTGTATGTGTATGTGTATGTGTATGTGTATGTGTATGTGTACGTGTAAATGTATGTATATGTGTATGTGTACGTGTATGTGTAGGTGTAGGTGTACATGTAGGTGTAAATGTACACATGCGAACAACACAAGGAAGAAGAAGTAGCTTGGAGCACAACACACAATATTAAATGTATTACCACTAGAATGTACAAAGATAAGTAACCCATTAGGTAAATAGGCATATATACAAGCCGGGGGGGGAAAACCTCCTAAAGAGGGGAAAAAGTGCCCCGACGGTCCTAGTGTGTTCACACACATCACTACCTAAATATATCAACAAATAAGAAAAAGGAAGAGATTTTGAGCTCGCATAGGAGAAAAGATAGTTTTCATGTAGAATTTCATAAGCATACAACTGTTTTTTATTTTCAGTCAATAAGCAACAACACACGGGTCCAATGATGGATATTTGTGCATGTACTTAGCTGGAAAACTACAAGAAATGGAATAAAGGAGTAAAGAGATATGAAATGTTTACCATCATCAAAGCAGAGAACGTTGGAGAATAACTGTGCAATTGAATCAACAGTTAGTGTCAATGCATCAGAAGGAGAGCCATCTATGGATTTTAACATCAACAATAGTAGCATGAAAATCGAAGTAATGATTTGAAAGGTGCATCATGAACTAAATTCCTTATCTTCAAGAGATGTTGTGAATTGAAGGAAGAAATAGGGATTGTATCTACTTCACAGATAAGTCATAGTTCTTGTTTTAGCATGAGAGAGACAAGCACTGCGAGTCTTCTTTGCACATATTTCAGTTTCTGTTGCATTTTCCTCTTAGTCAAAGCGAATGTGCAGATTGATATCAAGGATTGTGGAATTCATACATAATCTTCTATGCCTCTACTTTTGAAACAACCAAATGCATTTGATGTTTCTATGGAGACTTCAAACTTGACTACATGCTCCAATATGTCTAAATGTTCTTTGATATGGTATGATGTACTGTTTGAACCTTCGAGTCTCACTTTAAATTAATGAGCACATAAGTTAAGAAACTCTATGTTTTGCATGGAGAAGCTAATTAACAAGTTGCTAGAAACTTTTAAGGAGAGGGTCCTATGATTACAAATCGAATGAAGAAAGATGAATGAGACTAGTCTTTTTTATTGCACACACAGGAGACTTATAGCTTAACCTAATAACCCTCAGATTGAATGCTACATTCAAGAAGAGTTTAGTTTACCTCGACAACAATCTTATGCAGGCTTGAAGTTGAAGGCTAATTACACAAGTTATTTATTTGTGTCGAGTTGTACCCTCCTTACTAAGAACCCCACGACAACATACACATACATGTACACCTACATGTACACATACACATACACCTACACATGCATGTACATCTACACCTGCACTTACATGTACACGTACATGTACATGTACACCTACATGTACATGTACATGTACACCTACATGTACACATACATACATGTACATGTACACCTACACCTACACGTACACGTCCACCTACACCTACACATACACGTACACCTACACCTACATGTACACCTACACGTACACGTACGCGTACACCTACATGCACACGTACATGTACACCTACACATACGTGTAAACCTACACGTACATGTACACCTACACGTACATGTACACCTACACATACATGTACACCTATACGTACACGTACACATACACCTACACATACACATACACATACATGTACACGTATACCTACACATACACATACACATATACATACATACCTACACATACACGTTTGGGATGGTAGAGATGCTCACACACATGCATTGATAGCTTTATATGTCAAATGTGGCATTATTCCTCACATTCGCTCTTGCAAGACATTTAAGGATGCTTGGGATACACTTACCACATTGTACCAGGCTAGGAATGAGGCTCGTGTTGCTTACCTCCAAAAACAGTTGGAGAGTGAGCACATGAATGAAGGTGATTCTATGGATAGTTTTTTTACGAAGATCAAGGATTTGAAGGAACAGTTGATTTCTGTTGATGAAGTCCTTCCTGAGAGTTCACTTGTGCAGACTATAATGAATGGTCTTCTCGACTCATATCAGAGTTTTGCTTCTACTCTTCGTTTGATGATGAAAGGCAATACAAATGCCTTAGCGTTTGAAGAGTTAGTTTCTGTTCTGTTACATGAAGATCAGTCCAGGTAGAACAGGTCTATTATGCATGTTGGAGATCAAGCTTTTGTGGCTAGTCAGAAGGGAAAAGGAAAATGGAGCTCTTCTACTAGTAAGTAGAAATTTGCTAATTCTTCACAATCAAAGAAGGAAGACAAAGATGAGAAGAAATCAGAAAAACAAATTTTTTTTTGCAAATACTATAAAGCAAATGATCATCATTAAGAGCTCTCCAAAACTGGCTGCTAAAGAGGCAAACAAGAAAGAGGCCGGAATGGTTGTTGCAGAGGCCTCTACACCGAAAACAGAGTATGCTAATCTTGTGCAAGATGAAGAATGGGCATTTACTACTGTTTGCAGTTTTGACCCATCTTCTCATGAGCACTGCATGTCTACAGTAGACTCAGATGTTTGGTACTTTGATAGTGGGGCGACCAAACATATTACCTTGCAGCGCAGTTTCTTCTCTTCACTCGAGCCTCCCCCTATGGGGAATACTATTACATGCACCAACAACTCCTCTTATCCTGTTATGGGAGTTGGTAAGATCATTCTCACTACTACTGATGGTAGTTCTTTTACATTTTCACATGTTTTATTTGTGCCAGGGATCTATATGTCTTCTGACTTTAATGCATTTCTGGTTGAATGTGGGATAAAACATCAGTGTACAGTATCATATACACCTCAACAAAATGGAGTTGCTAATGGAAGAACAGGTCACTCATGGAGATGGCGAGGTGTATGGTCAAGAGTCAGGCTTTACCACATAGGTTCTGGCTTGAGGCTGCTATGTGTGCAGCATATGTACTTAACAGGTATCCCACTAAAGCGCTGCAGTCTATCACTCCATATGAGGCTTTGCATGGTCACAAGCCATTTGTTGCTCATTTGCGTGTTTTTGGTTGTCTGGCATATGCATTAGTGCCTCAACAACATTGCAGAAAATTGGATGATAAAGCAGTAAAATGTATTTTTGTTCGATAAAGTTTTGAAAGCAAAGGCTATCGTCTACATCATCCATAGACAAAAAACATTCTGGTTAGTGGTGATGTTGTTTTTATGGAAGATTCTATTCAACCGTTACTTCCATGTACAAAGGAGACATTTGTTAGCTCCAAAGACATGTATGATACTTTTTTGCCTCTTTTTAGAGGTGGACAGTCTAGTGTTGGTCCTAATGAGGCAACTTCTCAGCCTTTACATGTCTCATGTGATGATGTGGATCATTCTATTTCTGATGCACTTGCTAATGAGAGAGGTGATATTGAGGAGGCAAAAACTATGCCAAAATGGTTGGTGCAGACTTTGCGTGACAGTAAATTAAACACACCTCTATCATGCCATACTCATTCAGGCTCTCATAGTGTGTCTTTTGCATCAGATTGCTATGCTATGGCTGCCTCTAGTCTTTGTGATGAGACTGCACCTGTTTCGTTTGATGAAGTACAAAATTCTGAACATTGGATGGTAGAAATGCAATCTGAATATGATGCTATTATGAAAAATGATACTTGGTCTTTATGTGACTTGTCTCCTGGCAAGAAGGCCATTGACACTAAGTGGGTATACAAGCTGAAGTGCAAAAATGATGGAACAGTTGACATGTATAAGGCTAGGCTTGTTGCAAAGGGTTATGCACAGGAAAGAGGCATTGATTTTGATGAAAAATTTGCTCCTACTTGCTGAATGACTATTGTTCGTAGTGTGCACTTGCAGCTCATCATGGTTGGAATGTACATCAGTTGGACATCAAAACAACATTTTTGAATGGTGACTTGCATGAAGAAGTGTATGTTTTTCAGCCCCATGGCTTTTGTGTAGAAAGAGCATGAAAACCAAGTGTGTAGATTAAAGAAGGCATTATATGGTTTAAAGCAAGCACCATGTGCTTGGTATGAAAAGATACATGCCTATCTGATTGCACATAGTTTTGAGAACAGTCAAGCTGAAAGCACCTTATATGTTAAGCATGCTAATGATGTTCTTTGGATCATTGTGGTATATGTTGATGACATACTGCTCACTGGTCCTCATGAGAATCATATTGTTGATTTCAAGGCTGATTTACATGCCTCATTTGAGATGTCTGATTTGGGGCATTTGCATCATTATTTGGGCATTCAATTTATGCATGTTGATGGTGGAATGGTTTTGTGTCAAACAAAATATATTGACACATTATTGCAGCCTTTTTGGCTTTGAAGATTGTAAACCTATTGCCACTCCTATGGAGACATGTTTAAGATTGAATCTTCATGATGTTGTTGCTTCTGAGATGGATTTGGAAAGGACTAAGACTTGTTCTTGGATCCTTGTTGGAGTATGTAGAAGCTTCATTGAAGATTACATCCTTAGATATTGTGATGGAGTGGTTCTCAAGATCATATACGCGATACACTTTTGATTGCTCACTATACCCTATGAAGATGTGCTTCTTAGACTTGGATTGCAACTTGTTGCAATCTTCTTTTGGCACATGGACAAATGTGTCACTGCCAAATACTCGAAAGTAATGCACATTAGGCTTCCTTCCATAGTATGCTTCAAATGGTGTCTTGTTGTGCAATGCACTTGTGAAGCCTTGATTAAGTATGTGAAGAGCAGTATGCACTGCTTCTACCCAAAACTTGTAGACTAAGTCTTTGTTATGAAGCATAGTTCTTACCATTTCCATCACACTTTGAATTTTCCTCTAAGCTACTCCATTTTGGGTTGGAGTGTGAGGTTGAATAACTTGTCTTTTTATTCTTTTTTGTTTGAGGAAGTTGTCAAAGTTATGATTTATGAATTCACCACCTCCATCTGATTAGATGTTCTTAGCAGACTTGGAAGCTTCATTCTCCACTTGGGTGATCCATTCATGAAACTTAGTAAAAGTGTTTGCCTTTGATTTCAAGAAATACATCCAAATATATCGGGAGTAGTCATCTACTAAAAGAAAGAAGTAGAGTGATCCACTAAGAGACAGGGTGTTCATGGGTCCAGAAAGATCAATGTGGAAGGGCTAAAGAGTTCCTAGCTCTTGTCGATGCTTCCTTTGGAACAGGAGCCCTATGCTGCTTGCCTTGAGTGCAAGCCTGGCAGACATCATTGATTTGCCCAAGCTTGGGAAATCCTTTCACTATTTATGATGAAGAAATTCTTGGTAAATAGGAGATGTGGCCATATCTTTGGTGCCACAAACTAGATAGTGATTCCTTGGATAGAAAACAACATAATTTATATAAGCCCTTCTCTTCAACACCTTGGGCGATGATGTCTTTCGTATGAGGGTCAATGACTTTGACAGAGGTATTATCAAACAACACCTGTTTGTTATGATCGGTAATTGCTTTTATTGGCAGCAAGTTCATGCATAAATTAGGAATAACTAACACATTTGAAAGTGATTTGCATTCCCCTTGAGCATTGGTGATTTGTACTTTGCTTTTCCCTTCAATAGGTAGACTTCCGTTATTTCCAAGGTACACTTCAGTTGTGTGCTCTTCAGGTTCTTGAAAAGAATCTTTATCTTTACACATGCAAGGTCGCTCCACTGTCAAAGATCCATTCATGAGGGGAGCTAGATGTAACTAGAGAATTTGCCTCGGTAGAGATAAAGAGTTCGAGCAATGTGACCTGTGTTGCGAAGATTTGGATGAGTGCTTGGAACTAGAAGCCTTCGAGGTCTATTTCTTCTTATAGTAGAATTTCTCCAAATGATCCATTTTTTCCACAGAAGTTATAAGTATACTTCTTGGAGGAAGTAGTCGATCCTAGCTTGGGTCCATTGTTCGTATGATGACTAATATTTTTGCCTTTGTTAAAAGGCCCTTTGGCCTTTATTGCAGTCTCTTAGGAGAAGGTCGACTTAGCTCACGAGTCGTGAAGGAGCAGAAGACGATGGAATTCTTCCCAAGTTAGAACTTGCCCTCAATTATACAAGGTCATTACAAATGCTTCATATGACCTACATAGTTTGTTAAGTATCATGATGGTCATATCTTCACTGGAAATCTGTCGTCCAAAAAGTGCTAACTTTTGTTGGTAGTCTTCAAACTGAGCTATGAATTTTATGATTGTATCTTGCAACATAATAGTTAGATTATGGAATTTTGCTTCTAAAGCATATATCCTCAAGGGTTTTTTATCTTTGTACAAGGCCGCTAAAGTGTCCCAAGCTTCTTTGGATTTTTTAAATGCCACGATATGCCCTTTGATCAGTTCATCACACGCAAGTAGAAGTTGGCCTAATTCCCTTTTATCTTTAACATTCTAGATATGCCATAATTCTAGGTTGTTGGCCTTATTGGGTTCAGGTTCAGACCTGTCTACTACATCACGAAGGAGATTGGTGTACAGATATGCTCTCATCACATCTTTCCAAAGATTGTAGTTTTGCCCATTTAATCTTTCATTGGGCATGAATATGGGTGTGAAGGAAGGTAAAACATTGGCCATATATGAGGTGCTTGCTTCAAAGTTGGGGAAAATGTATCCGTACAAAAAGAATGGTGTGGGAACTTGAGAGTTCATAAAGCCCTACATGTTACATAAAACCCCCTAGAGAATACTAAATTGATTCATTGATGGATATTTGGGAGAGACAAAATAAAATAAAAATATTAGAATGATGATTTTTGTTTTCATGAAAAAGAAGTGTGATATTTGTGCCACCAAGTATCGAGATAAATTACTCTCAGAAGTAGATGTGTGTGTATGAAGCCCACGTAGACATCGCAAGAAAATACAATGTACTCTGATAAATTATATCATGACCGATGTCATAGTGGAGGTGGCAGGCAACACTCAAGAGCGATATGATAAACCAGAATCGGGTACGTGGCAAGAGATTATGGTGCACAACTCTCTCTCTCTCTATCGCTCTGCAACAAAAAAGACGTAGAGGAACTGAATGCGACCAGAATGCAATCCTCTCTCTCTCTCTCTCTCTCAATGTGTGTGCTACAGAGATGAAATGAGGCATCGTGGTACAGGCTAAAAGCGAGCTCTCTTGTGTATACAGAGATTTTTCTTTCTCTCTTTCCCGTTCTTTCCATCAAAGAGACACCAGACTTCTATACGCTGGAGCGAATCTTCCTAACAATTAAGAAAACATACCAAATCGTGCATAGTTTCTAGTCCATCCCAACAAACATGAGGAAGGGTTTATCACCAATGGTACTTTTGAATGTACACAACCCATACGAGGAAGGTGGTGGGGAATTCACCAACAAGAATACATCTACATGTACTAGAATAGAATGCATATTCAACAAGGTTTTCGGAAGCTAATTTCAATACAATAGTAGACAATTGTAAATTTATATGATACTTCTCAAAGCTTAATCATGTTCTTCATCCATAAATATGTGCTCCTCCTCAGGTCATGCACACATGGAAGGGTCTGAAAGCATTGAGAATTTTTTTCAATAATCCCTGATGGAAAACCATTTTCAAATAGTTCTTGTTTATAGTTATCATATGTTCCAGTTAAAATATTACACATTTTCTTGTTCATGGGTTCAAAAGGCTAATCATATGGATTCTAAAGGTCAAAATATTATCTTTATTGTCCTTGGTTTAGCCCTTGATTTACCCATGGACATGCTTGAACCTTTGGGTTGAACCCTTTGTTTTAACCCTTGAGATATTTATTCATATGAGCTCCCAATTGAATGTTTGTGAAATTTAGGCATGGTTTTTCCTAAGGTGTGGGAACCTTAGTCTTCCAAGAAGCTTCTATAAGTGTCACCTTGGGGTATACATGAGAACCCTCATTTGAATTAGAAGGCATGTGATAGCCTTTTGGGAAATTAGAAGGCATGTGATGACCCCTGGGAAAGTGTCCACATGAGGGACACTTGGACAAGCCCAAGGACATGCACCCCCTTGGCCTAGAAGTATGTATATGGGTTGATTTGGATGGGTGTATATATGCTCTCTCTTGCCATGGTGGTGTTGCTTGATGTTTTAGTTATATTCGGTGTTGGGTGTGTGTAGAAGTGTGAGAAACACACGAGAAGCACACACAAGGAGCACAAACACAACAAGACACATGGAGAAGATGCATGGCTAGAATAGCTCTCTCTATTGTTTATGAACGGAAGTGAAGTAAGAGCTGAATAATATCCCTAGGTACAAAGTACCACCACATATGAGAGAATCATGTATGTGGTAACATGGGGAAAAAACCTCTAGCCAACACTAGAGTAAAAAGTGCCCATGTATAGGGAAAAGGTTCACATCAAAGCTACTCGAGGAACACATAAGTGTAACAAACTCCCTCGAGCGAATGATGTGAACACATACAAGGAGTGACAGATCAGCCCCCACAAGGTAATAAGCCTAAAGCTTTGCGAAAAGCTTCAAATTTTTCCCATGGAAGAGCTTTCGTCAATATGTTTGCCACATTATCTTGTGTAGGCACATATACCAAATCAATATCTCTTGCATAAAGGCACTCTCTCACATAGTGATAATGCACCTCAATATGTTTGTTATGTGCATGAAACACTAGGTCTTGTGCAACAACCAATGCACTCTGACTATCAGTGAGAATATGTGTAGCAGCATCAATCTCCATGCAAAGATCCATCAATAGGCATATCATCCATATACACTCCATGTAGCTGTGAAAACTACCATGTACTCAGCATCACAAGGTAATACCTAAAGCTTTGCGAAAAGCTTCAAACTTTTCCCGTGGAAGAGCTTTGGTGAATATGTCTTTCACATTATCGTGTGTAGGTACATTACCAAATCAATATCTCCTACATAAAGGTGCTCTCTCACATAGTGATAATGCAAAGCCTAACTAAAGCTTTGCGAAAAGCTTCAAACTTTTCTAATGGAAGAGCTTTGGTGAATATGTCTGCCACATTATCTTGTGTAGGCACACATACCAAATCAATATCTACTGCATAAAGGCATTCGCTCACATAGTAATAGTGCACCTCAATATGTTTGTTCCGTGCATGAAACACAAGGTTTCATGCAAAAGCCAATGCACTCTGACTATCAGTGAGAACATGCGTAGCAGCATCAATCTCCATGCAAATATCCATCAATAGGCGTCTCAACCATATACACTCCATTGTAGCTATGAAAACTACCCTGTACTCAGCTTCATGACTCGATGTCGCCATTGTAGGTTGCTTCTTACTCAACCAAGATATGCATGAGTCGCAAAGGAAAAAGAAATTACCACTAGTGGATACGCGAGTATCATTACCAACAGCCAAATCACTATCTGTAAAAGTATGCAAGCATGGTTGAATATCTCTTCCATAAAAGAGACCTAAGCTCAAAGTGCCTTTGAGATATCTACACACACATTTCATTGCTAACCAATGCTTAGTGTCAATGCTATGCATGAATCGACTCAACTGGGAAACTGAATATTGTATATCCGTCCTTGTGTTGCATGCATATATAAGACATCCCACAGCTTGCTGATAAAGAGAAGTGTCAACTGCATCACTGAAATCCTCAAGTGAGAACCTAAATCCTGTCTTAACTAGTGTGGAAATTGGCTTGCAATCCTCAAAGTCAAAACCTTGAAGTAGTTTTTCAACATACTTTACTTGATGCATAACAATTCCCCCCTCAACAGATACAAACTGGATGCTAAGATAGTAGCTCAAAAGACCAAGATAAGTGACATCAAAAGTATGCTGCAAATTAGCCATAAGAATGTCAAGTTTTGCATCACATGAACCAGCCAAGAGTATGTCATCGACATAAAGAACAAGCACTATAAGATCAACCCCATTTTTGCATACATAGAGTATGTTTTCAATTGGACTACATGTGAAGCCAAGAGCAATCAAGTACTTATGGATTTTGTCATACCATGGACGTGGAGCTTGCTTGAGACCATACAAGGCTTTATGCAAGGGACAAACCATATGCTCTTTCCCTTTCATGGAAAATCCAAGAGGTTGCTTCACATAAACCTCTTCTTGCGAATCACCATTCAAGAAATTTGTTGTTATGTCCAACTGATGTATTTTCCAACCTCGAAGGGCAGCCAATGCAACCACGATACGAATGGTAGTCATGTGTGAAGTAGGTGCAAAAGTTTCCTCACCGTCAATGCCATATTGTTGTGCATATCCTTTGGCAACCAACCTAACTTTGTAGCGATCAATGCTACCATCAGAATTTCTCTTAATTTTGTAAACCCACTTTGTACCAATGGCATTTTTCCTTTCAACAATTCACATAACTCCCAAGTACCATTCCTATGTATGGAATCCATTTCTGATTGCATAGCACTCATCCATTTCGGACCATCACATGCATCTTCAAAAGTAAGTGGCTCTTCATTACATGTTGCAATAAGAAAATAATCCACAAAATTACCTGATGCATAGTGACAAGCTTGATCTTGTTCTACCAAGTAAAGGTACACTCAATTTGTTGTCTCGCAAAGTTTCTTTCACCAACTTTGACATAGTTTGTGCACTCTTGATAGACATGCATTCATTATGTAATACATCATCAACATGTATATCATGTGTGGGCTGAATTTCATGCTCATTTTCAATCATATTTTGATGCAAATGTTCAGCCATACGTGGCTGGAAATTTCCAACAGTTTCGATGATTTTTTGCTAAAAAATTTTAGCCATGTTTGGCTAGAAATTTCTGCATTTTTAGCACTAATGTATTGAAATTTTTCAGGCCTTTGAGCTTCTGTTGGCTAGTCTACATGGCCATACTCAAGCGTACCATTTGGTACAAAGGCATGAGTGTATCTAACACATCTTGTGAGCTAACTCTTGGTTGTTTTTTGCATTCAAATAGAGGGAAACTTGAATTTTCAACAAATACCACATCTCGACTCACAATAATAGTGTTTGTCAATGGATGATACAAACGATATCCCTCACTTCTAGCACTATAACCAACAAATATACATTTCTTTGCCTTGTCATCAAGTTTGTGACGTGATGGCACAAGAGCATATGCCAAACAATCAAACACGCATATATGACTAACCATAGCTTATGTCCTTTCCAAGCATCATAAGGATTGATGACTCAATGCTTTTGTGTGATTCAACACATAGTTTGCACACATGACCACTTCCATCCAAAACTTATGAGGAAGGTGCTTTACTTTAACCATACATCGTGCCATTTCAAGGAGTGTTCTATTTTTATGCTCGGCAATACCATTTTGTTGAGGTGTATATGGCACCATACATTGGTGTGAAATACCTTTTTTCATGAAGAAAATCATTAAACTCATGTGACATGTGTTCACCACCACGATCTGTACATAGAGTCAAAAGCTTGTTTGAAGAAGAATTCTCAACCATAGCTAAAAATGCTTTGAAGTAAGAAAATACCTCATTCTTTGCTTTCATAGGATACACCCATGTATGGAGAGTAGCATCATCAATGAAGGTAACAAAATATATGCTTTCCAAAAGATGGATTCTTGACGGGACCACATACATCACTATGAACAAGCTGCAATTTTCTTGTAGTGTGTATGACTATCTTTTGGAAAAGAAGCACGATGCATTTTGTTGAGAATGCAACCTTCACATGCATGCTTTTCAATGGACTCAAGTATTCGCAAACCAATAACCATGTCCTCCTTTTGCAAGTAAAGCAAACTATTGAAGGTGACCAAAACAAGCATGCCAAAGCTCCATTTTAGCCATGGAAGAAGTATGAGCAACCAAGGCATTCGAGGCAGCCCTCTTGTATGTATCCATGCGATACAAACCATTACCTAATGAGCCAAACATCATGATAATATCACCATTGCTAAAATCATGAACCATACACTTATCATCAACAAAGTGTACATGAAGTTCAACTTTGGCAAACAATGGAACTGAAATTAAGTTTTATACTGGGTACATACCATACATTTTTCAAGAGAAATCACACCTCCATTTGCAATCGTAAGCTCAATTTCTCCTACTCCAATGATAAGATAAGAGGCATTGTTTGCACACCATGTTCTCCTTTGGGTGAATCTTTCAAAGATGCAAAAAACCTTTTGCATGAGGTTATGTGCTTTGAAGCACCACTATCAAAGAACCAATCGAATCAACCTCACTCACAACCATACATTTACAATGCAAAGATGTGTCATAATGACATGTAACAACACATGCCCAAAAATCTTGAGCCATGTTAGCTTTATCATTCTTTGCATTTGCTGAATTTTTAGCAATAGACATATCAGATTCCTTCTTGTTTTCATTGTGCTTAGCAAACTTTCTACACTCATCAATAATATGACCAACCTTTCGGCAATATTTGCATCTCTTCTTTCGCAAATCAGTACCATTAGAGGAATGGGTGGAAGAGGAACGTTGAGGCTTTGGTTTTGATGGACCCAAAGCTAAACCATACTTGCTTTCCCCTTTCGCGAGATAGCAAGTGCTTGCATTCCCTCAATCAAACCACTCCTATTCACTCTAGGTTGCTCTTCTTGCAAAAGAAGAGATACAACCTCATCAAATGCATACATATTGGGATTCCCTTTTGCGACCAAACGAAGTGTAGTGGCAAAGCTTTGAAAAGATTCTGGTAATCCTTCCAACAATGTAGAGATGAGTGATGCATTCAGAATAATCTCATCTATGTTTGTCTATTGCCCTTTCAAGTCCTATGCGTGTCACATACACATCCACAGACTCATTTTCAGCCATACATACATCCTCAAGTTGTTTCCTCAAGTATGCAACATGTGCTTAATAACGCACTACATACAAAGAAACAAAAATGTCCCATGCCTGTCTTGATGTAGAACATAACCGAATGTGTGGAACTATATGACACTTCATAGAAAGCGCAATTAACGCTTCAGCTTGAGCATCTTTTTCATCCCATCTAAGCTACTCCTATGTAGGTGGAGTAACCACTGTACTTGAAGAGGAAGCTCCATCTGTGATAGTAGACTGTGAAGTAAAGAAACCTAAAGGTCTTCGATCTACATCTACCACTATGTTCCAAAGTTGTTTAGCAACAAGAACATGCTTCATCATGTAAGACCACACTGGATAGTTGGTCCCATCAAGCTTATCTTTGGCTTGAAGCATACCAAACAAGTCATTGTTGCCCGCCATTTCACTAAAGAACAAGAATGTGACAATCTTTACTTCCATGAAAGCTGAAATGAATACCAGGATTTCAATGCACGCAAAATCCATAAGGAGGAAAAGATGGACACTTTCATGATATTGGATACGATAAAGTGTCCATCTTTTCCTTCTTATGGATTTCATATGGATGTGGCATTCATCAAATAAATCTTTAAGCTCATCTCATATTTATTTTGCAAGCATAAAGGGTGTTCCATATATGAGTGAAAGTATACATTTGAGCATCTCTAAAATTTTTAAGAATACATGCATACCTAGGCATACAAGAATAATATCCCCATGAAGAATATTGGAATCACAATGGTCCAAGCCTCCAAGCATCAAAATCAAATATCCAAATGGAGACAAAGTATCAACAAAGCTACACTAGATATAAGTGTTATTTTCAAATATATCCATTTTAGTTTATTGCCATGCAAGATTTATACACGAAAGAATGCATTTTCGGAGTAGGTGAGTTCCATATGCACTTAGAATGATGCATGAGTTGAATAATCTAAGTGCGGCACTAGATGCATAATTGAATAGAAAAAGTTTTCTTTCATAATGGAATGGACTCACATCATAAAGATTGTTAGAGAACAAACATAGAATGTTCATATAGCATGGCATGAATGAAAATCATGAGCATATGTAGAATGTGAACTTATGCATAAAATGAGTACCGGGTTCAATTTTTTAACCTTATGCATACTTTCTTTCGCTATTAGCCATGCATGCAAGCGAATGAATGGTTTTGGCATACGTATGGATTTATGGATTAAGCGGAAGCTTAAGTACTTCAAGTTTAAGAGAGTAAAACTTCTGGATATGAAGTCAAAAGCATAATTATGAAATGATACATTGATGGTATGTGGAGTCACAACCATCAAATTTTATGCTTTTTTTACATAACCTTAATCCCAGACCAACAAATCTTAACACAAATAAAAAAACCCTTAAGCTTTGGTTCCTCTTTATGGATCAAGTTCCATGAAACCCATGGCATGTCTATCAACAAGGCCAAGGACTTAGGCTAGGAGCCAAGAAATTCAAAGATGGATATCAAGATCATAGGAAACTATCAAAGAGCATTGAGATAAAGAATCTAGTTCTACCAATTAGAGAAGAAAATCACTAATAAGGAACAATGAGAATTGACTCCCACTAAGAATCTTCTTTGATGACCAAAGAAGAAATAGCCCCAAGACCTGATAGGAAACATCATGATAATCCTTAAAAATAAGACCACAAAGAGTAAGGTATCAAGTTCATATACACGATTGTACTCAAAAGATCGTAAATGGAACGAAGTGAAATTCAACTAAAATAAGGCTATACTTCATCCTCTTTAAGAATGTGTGTTCATTTATATAGACTGCGTATTCAACTTATCAAGTAAATAACAAGATAAGAATTTTTTAGGTTTTTTCCATTTGACATACCAATCATATACTCCAATCTAGGTCCCAAGCCTACGACCTCAACTTTGAGAATCCATTTTCCTATAACCGATCCAAAATTTTTGGATAGGAGTCTGTAACCTCAACTTTGATCCCAATCATTCCTATTGTAGATGCAAATATCTAAGACCCAAGTCGATAACCACAACTTTGAACCCATACATTTCCATGATACTTAAGCTTCCATTCCTTCCTATGATTTCTATCTACAAAAGTCTATCGATCAGAGCTCCTTAGCTTTGGGCATGCCCTCATGCTTTACATCAAGCATGTCCTCACAATAGACCAAATAAGGTGGTTTTTTCATTTATTTATGGTGCCCAAAGCATCTAACAAGCCCCAACCAAAAACCAAAGGCAAAAAACTTGCTACATGACTTCATCTCAAAGATTAACTTGAGCATACCCATAACCACACTTTTCATAATGTCACTAGAATCACCCTTATGATTAGAAGTTTCAATTCAACTTGGCCACGAAGGAAGCATCTTTAGCTCAAGATTTTTCACCATCCTACTTAAATCATAATGGTTACCTGAGAAGCACATTACCATATCCCAATAGGATGAGAGCTTTCAAGATGGTTTAGTGAAGGGGAATCAGTCATTTCCCATTCAAAGGAGATCCAAACCAAAAAAGGAAACCTAGTCAAGTGCAAGTGCTTGCATGTGCCTGGGCACATACTTTACCAAGGAAGCCAACAAGGCAAACACAACAACTCCAGCCAAGTGCAGACTCAAGTTCCCAAAAAAAATTTTAGATTTTTGGAGTCCAAGATAGCGCCCCAAGGAGGCAAACCTGCTTAGAAGACAAAATCTATCCACTGCTTCATATTTTGAAGATGGATTGTTTGTGACCTTGCAACCCAAAGATTGTGGTCAACTAAACCCAGAGGATCAATGCATTAAGATACCCAATGCCCCAATCACGACATTGGAGTATGCAGACTTCAACAGATTCCTCACCAAGCTAAACTATCTTCCTAACGTGTTCCCCAAAAAGGAACACCATACCCGCAAGGAGCGTCAGCTCATAGGAGTCCGCACACCAGTATCGAGTCTCCCATCTCTTCACCAGCGTCCTCTGAAGCTATGCCCATGACTTGAAGCACCAAAATTCTCGAAAATTCAGCCCATAAATCTTCATCTCCCTCAAACAAAACAATGAAATGAGGTCCGAGAGGGATTAGACATTTATTTCGAATGGGCTGATTGAAAAAGCTAGCTCTCCCCCTCCCAAAAATGGCTTTCAGAGGTTGAAAAACTTTGTGCTGCCCCTCTCAAAGGAGGGACTTTCTTTACCACACACCTCTCTCCGTAACACGGTGGCCATTAACCTTAACCATCCGTCAAACTCCCTCGCACGCCCCCTTGTATTCACGAATGCACCTCAGCCCCTTTGAAGTGGATAAATCACTTTTTCAGAATGCATTCCACGAACGAATTCGAGAATTGATTACCCGACAGACTTTAGGGTCCAACTGACAACTAGACCAAGGCCAAGAGGAAGTAGTCTATTGAAAGACCCACGTCAAATCAATGCCCTTACACGATTTTTGTAAATTTCTCAAACTGCTCCCCAACATCCTCTTGCAAATCTACCCAGATCTTCCATCAATTGAACGTCAAAAAGGAGACTGAGTTTCGAGTAAACTTGCATTTACTCCCCTAGCAAAATTACTCAGGAGTGGGCAAGCCCCCACCTCATAGTGTAACTTACACAGCAAAGGCCAGTGGTCTGATACACCCACCGAATGTCACACCCAGCCATGTGAGAATAGCCAAAAGAGAAGACCTAGTCAAGTGCAAGTGCTTGCATGTGCCTGGGCACAACTTTACCAAGGAAGCCAACAAGGCAAACCCAGCAACTCCAGCGGAGTGCAGTCTCAGGTTCCCCCAATGGGCAAACCAACTTCCATGAGGCTAACCAATCCCCCCTCTTGACTTTTGTATGAATGTTGTCCTACCATACTGTTAGTAGAAGTACCACTTTAATTCACACACGAGTCAATGGTTTAGTATGAGAGAATCTCATCGTTTCCCTTTCGAAGGATATCCAAACCAAAAAAAACTTGGTCCTCAAAAAGTGCTTACATGTTCCTAGGCACAACTTTACCAAGCAAGCAACTCCCACACAGCACAATCTCAGGTTCTACCAATGGTCAAACCTATTTCATGAGCCTCCCCTCTTCATGGAGGCAATAGCACACTTCTGAGGGACGAGCTTATAGCACTTGACCCACTGAAACAATCCATTTATTAGCCTTCCAATTAAAGTTTCCATGGAATCCGTGGCAAGATAACTCTCATAAGACAGTCTTGAGGAAACTATTTAGGAAAACCACACTTGGGTACTAAACTGAAAAACAACAAATTTATTTACTATAAATTTCAATGCATTAGTGATATTAAGTATGAAAACAACAAATTTCTTTAATACAAATGCGCCACTTAGTTTCAGATATTGGATCATTATCCACGTAGTTTCTTGGTTCTAAATCGTGCCCATATGTTTCTAAGACTAATCAATCAATTACTAACCTGTACAAGATCCAAGTCTATATGGAGCAGTTTTAAGGTCTTTCAAAGAGAGTCAAAATCCCTTGTCATAACAATCCAAGGACACTTATTTCCGAAATCACAATTAACCCTAGCTTGTTCAGGCATGGATTTAAAGGTAGCTTGAAAGAACTGCACGTAATTTTGAAGTCCATAAGACTTCAGTTCATGGTGACTCATTATAAAAGACCTATAAAATACATTCCTCACAGATCCTTTCCTGCAGCAATTTACAGTCAAGACAGCAATGATAGTGATTGTGACAATCAAGAGCACATTTACACAAAAATTGTTCCCTCAGCCACTCTCCAAAATCACTTGCACTGCTTCCACATCACATAAGTCTACTGTAAGCCTCACGATAGATGAAAAGACTCGCAGAGGAAAGTCTGTATTTACCATTAGGATTCATCCAATACAAAATCCTGGGAGAACTCAATCTCGTGCTTCTCTCTTACCCAGTGAACATGTGAGATGTAGATGTACCCACCTAGACGCCTTCAGTACCATATTGCTGTGAAGAGTTATTTGCAGAATAGGTTGAGAGCAGAGAATTCACAGGTAGAAATACCAATCAGCAACACTTCTCACAGGATCCCTAATGTTTTTAATTCACACATACCATATGCAGTTCTTTAACATGGACATTCTCTTCACAATCCCATTTTCGCACAATCTCATTTTCGAAGAGCAAACTTGGGCTGATGTTTTTAGTACAAGGCTTCATATGAAGCCATAATTGATTCATTCCCTATGTTTCCTGAAAAAGCTATACATACACATTCTGATTCACAAACATTAAAAAAATACCACTCATTTGTAGACCTAAATCTTCTTAATAGAAAATAATGGTTACTGATCAGCAGTATACAATCACAACACGAACCCAAACTGTGCATTTGATCTACTTGACACTTCTGGAACACGCACTTGCACTGCATGACAATTACAAATCCATATACATTCACAGACCAATCAAGTGAAAGCTTGTTATAGCTACAGAAGAGAGCACATCATCACTAGAAGGTAGATGAGAGATGGCAAAAATCCCAGGGAAAAGTCCAATATAAACCACAGATAGAGACTTAGAGAGGTCATAGTTAATGGACAATGAGAAAGACTGCCCTAGAAATGTCGCAAGAAGTGCATGACAATGAACTACTTATCAAACCATCAAAACCTCTAGCAGTCCTGTCAAGCATGTGTAATGAACAGCTATTGGGGATAAAAATGAGAAGATCAAGATGGCTCAAGCACATGCCATAAAATTTTCACTCCAAACTTCTCTCAGAGGACAATCTGAGTATATTCCATAGTAGCATAGTTTCGATTTCTGGAGACAATCTGCATATGTTCCATAATAGCAGTTTCTTCCAAACAAAGTCGTTAAAGAGGATTGCTCACCATATGCAGTAAAAACTGATATAGATAAATATTCAAGAGAAAGAATGCTCAATTTCGCTGTTGCTTAAGATTAGCAACTTAATATGCTGAATGGATGTTCAGAACTACATTGAATGGACATGTACATTTGACAATGCGCTGACAGCAATCTCATTTGATGACAAGAAAGTCTTAGGTCTGCCTGGATGTTTCCACAAATCATACCTAACATAAAAAATCTCTAATGGAAAAACTCTATTCAAAAACTGAGACTTACAATTCCATCCAATTGGATAATTAATGATTCAATACAGACAGCTTGCATCCATTGATATCTAAACACTCCAAGCTCGTGAAAAGGGTTCAAGATACACTGTAATAAGCTGTTCAGATAATCAACCAGGAAACAGACCAAAAGCTTGCACAAATCCATATTATGGAGAAAACCCATTCTAATAATGCAAGTTCCTACATGTGTAGCTGTCAAATTCAATCAATATCTCAGATACCTTTACATACAATACAGCAGAACCGTGCTAGTTGGTAGAATCCACTTGATTACAATAAACTGTTGCGACCATTCAGAATATTAGACTGCTTCTTTGACTGTACAAATTTAACAGCAACTAAAGAATAATTTCACTGAAAGAAAGAGGAGTACTCAATAACATGTGCACTCAAAATGTAGTATGGTCCCACAAAAAATCATTCCACAGAGAGATGCACAAACTTATGGATGCCAGGGACATTGCACATGATAGCCTACGCTCACAAATTAATAATTGATCCACGAAAACAAAACTAATTCTCAAAATGTCACAGCAGACTCAGGCACTATTCATTATAGAGTCCAAGTGGGCTCAAAACATATGCATCTTCTTTTAGGAAAATTAATCATCATGCACAAAGTACAATAATATTCTAAAGTAATCGCATGAAATCTTCACTCTCACTGTCTAATCACTGACTAGTATTACAGATAGAATCGTTGATATGCCAAATCCATGCTGCAGGCAGCACGTGCACCACACTTGACGCGAAAACAAACCCGTCACATGACAGTCTCATAATTCTTTAGACGTGAGAAAACGTAATAGAAAGTAAAGAATCATCTCAGCCTTCTTGCCTCCCTCTCAGATTCGAGAAGGGTGAGGATATCACCTGTAACAAAAACACTGAGTCAAAAATGTAACAAACGCATAATGAATTCACGCAAATAATTCCAATGCAAACCTTCTCGCACGGGCCCTTTCACGTTTCTCATGATGAGACGATTCTGATCGTCAAGAAACTTCACTCTTACTTGGGTCACTTGACCCCTCGAGCCAGTCCTCCCCATTACCTTAACCACAATAGCAAGCTTCACAGGTGTATCCTGGTTAATCAGCAATCACAATTATCAGCAGTTCATTAGATCTCGGGTAAACAAGACCCCACAAAATTTTTCAAAGATAATCTGATCCCGATACATGAAGATGCCTTGAAATTAATAACAAGAGAATGCACGTAAACGCTCCTGGAGCGTTCCAGGCTCTAAGCACACTTCAAAATGCATCTTTACTTCGCAATCAATCTAAAAACCAGGGATTATCATAAGAGAACTCAGTTCAATCAAATCGCAGAAATGAATATGAGATGAGTCAGAAACAGCCCCGCGGAAATGGTTTAAATTGGTTTATTTGCGACACATCGAGAGAAGGGGCCTTCTGTTTCACTCGTTCCCACCCTCTGTCCCTATTCTGTCTCATTTGACAACATATCGACCGACGAAACCATACACAATAACGACGCCAAAATCATCAAAATCATATTACCATACATCTATCAGCTCCAAACAAGAGACACGGGTGCAAAGATAGGCATACCATGCTTGAAGAACGAACTCCGTCAAGCAGGTAACTCGGGAGCTCCGCGAGATCAGCCGAATCGAGGACCTTCTTCGATGAAAAACCCTACGTATATTGTTGTTCGAAATCTTCTGCTTTCACACGTCTGATTGGCAAACTTATTTGGCCGCCCTCTTGACCTCGAGCATCTCGATAGGGCTTCTTTTACGCTTTTAAAGAGAGAAAAGATCAGGTTTAATATAATTTAAGCTTTTACATCTAAAAATCAAGCGATGATAAAATGGTGAAAAGGCTTTTGTCATTTTCTAAATAATATGTAAAAACAAGCTACAACCTCATTGAAATTAGACTCGGTTCACATAGAGTGGCGGCACACTTTGTGCTGCCATTCGGATAAAAACCAAGGGTCATGAGAAAGTGTGCTTGTTCCGGGTCCACCATCTTTTGGGACGGCCTTAACCCCTCGGAACAAACAGGTACCGCGTTAGTAATTTACTCTCATTGGTCAGGAAAAGAACTCAGCCAATAGATTAACGAGTTGTTTTTGCTTTGAGCGCAGAGTTGCCGCCCTCTGTGAACCAAGCAGAATTTCACTCAGGGTGAGTCAGCAGAAGCGTACCGCCCTGTCTGAACTCACCCTTACTCAACAAAGGCGAGCTTTGTTTGATTCTCTTAACAACTAAGGCTGCCATAAGAGAATGCTAAAGAGGCTTCATAGATTGGTCCTCTCCTAAATTATCCCTAGAAGCAAGGGTTAAACACATAGCAACTAATAGGATGCAAAGCCCGAAGGCCTACTAAGGTAGACACTGGGAAGGCTGGCCCTAAGGCCAAACAAGATAATTGGCTTTAACTGGGTAGCCCAAAGACCCAATGGTCCACTGAAGGGGCTAGTTTAACGTCTCATAACCCAAGTGGTAATGGGTGTCCAGCTGCAACCCTTGCTCCTTACCTTGAGAGGCAAAGGGTCAAGCAACTAAGAGAACATATATTAATTCTTTATTCAACATCTAATTCAATTTTTTACAAGTGGATGTTTGGATTGGGTTTTTCTTCCTCCAACATATGAACATAACGTTCGAGCTTTTTCTTCAAAGTAGCTTTGATGCTAAAAAGAGAGAAACAATACTAGAGAAAGAGGAAAGTTCAGATGATGATGACTTAGAATCCATTCACATGGACCCTAAGTTTGACATTGTAGACAAATTCCTGACATAAATTTAAGTTAAAGATTGTACAAGGGATCCTATAAACTGCATGTATCCCCTATACACAATACAAAAACATGAAAATGAAATTATTACCTCAAAGGATAGGAAATCATATGACTTTGAGCATCTCAAACACTTAAAAAGATATGAGGTAAAAAGTTGAAAAGTCATAGCTTTGAGACCAAAGAGAGAAGTCAAAGTAGGAGAGTCCTATGACAACCAAGAGACGAAGAGGAAAGTGGTTTTCATGATCAAGGATAACAAGGAAAAATGCACTTATATTGGGAGTGATGTATCAAAAAATGGAAGAGGCTCAATTGAAGATCGTTCAACAATATAGAGATGTATTTGGTTGGTTCTAGAAGAACTTAAAGGGGTTTCACACTCAAATATGGACCCACATAATTCCTATGGAAACATATGCAAAATCCTCTACACAAAGGCCATACATGTATAACAATGTATATGTGCTTCAAAAGAAAATACATAAACTCTTAGAAGGAGGTTTCATTCATGAGATTGACCACATTGAATGGGTGTCCCCCATCATTGCAGTGACCAAGAAAAATGGAAAACTAAGAATTTTCATCAACCTAAAGAAGGTCAATGCTACAACCATAAGGGATAGTTATCCACTTCCCATCATTGATCACCTCTTGGAGAGAGTAGTGGTCAAAGAGGGTTATAACTTTTGAGATCGTTTCTAGGCTACAATCAAGGTATGATTGCACTGAAAAACCAACATAAAATTGTCTTTGATATCGAGTGGGGAGTTTATGCTTTCAAAGGAATGCCTTTTGTCTTAACTAATGCCTTTACAACTTTCCAAAGATTAATGTGTCATGTTTTCAAAGGATTCCTTTTGAAATCTTTGGGAGATTATGTGGATGACATTTGTGCATACTCTATGCAATAACTCAACCACATATTGGAAAAGTTATTTGAGAAATTCCAATGATATAGAGTCTCATAGGATCTAGAATAATGTGTCCTCATGGAAAAACAAAATTTTAGCACATATTGTCTCAAAAAATGGGATCTCCATTGATGAAGACAAAATCAAAGTGATAGCAAATTTTCCCAAGCTAGAGTGTCAAGAAATTCTAGGCTCTTTGATCATGAAATCTCAATGGATAGAAGAACATGACAAAGCATTTGAAGAATTGAAGCACAATCTTGTCACAACTCCTATATTAGAAGTGCTTGATTGGAAGAAAAATCTTCCATTTTCATGTTGATGCTTCTAATTATGCCATAGATGGATCTTAGCACAGCCTACAAATGAAGATAAGCTTGATTTTCCAATTCTCTATGCAAGTAGACAACTCAAATGAAGATAGGCTTGATTTTCCAATTCTCTATGCAAGTAGACAACTCAACACTGTAAACTATATTTATAATATGGCTCAACTACAAGGATTAGGTATGATTTATGTTGTGAAAATATCTAGACATTATTTTCTTACAAATAAGTTTAAAATGTTTCTTTACTATCAAGCCCTTATTTACCTAGTAAATAAGCCCTACAACCCTGGAAGATTGGTTCATCCGTTTCTCTTGTTAATGGAATTTGATTTTGAAGTAGTAGTAAAGAAAACTAATGCACACATGCATGCAAATAACTGTTCTAGGTTAACAAATAACTAACCGCCAAATGGGATATCTTATGAACTACTAGATGCTTACTTGTTTGATCTAGAAGTGGCGCCTAAATCACTACAATAGATTCAATATTTTTCAACATGTATTACTATTGCATATGTTGGCTGCAGGTCTATATATCTGTCACTGCAAAAACATCACTATACTTATGGGTGTCACAACAAACGTCTAAAGGTGTGGGTATATGGTAGACCTATCAATATACTAGTCATTATACATATGTAAAAATGCATCGGTAGTACTTCCACATGTTTGTTAGTATATGTGTTGATATACTAGTCTATATGCTCATTGGAGAACCATGCATTAAAATAATCATTTTTTTAACATGCATAATTTTTTCATCCCTATGTGTGTCATTATACTCATCGATATAGCAATCGGCAACAGAAAAAATAATGATAATAAACACGTCCAAAAGCATGTTGGATTGTCCAACATGAACTTGCATAAGATTGTACATAAACATCACCATCATAATATGTACATAAACATGTGCATAAACTTGTACTTAAACATCATAATTATAAACCTTAATTGGACATCATAATCATAAATGTGTGCATACACCTATACATAAACATCGTAATCATAAACCTTAACCAAATGAAGAATGGGCACTTACTATTTTTTGTAGCTATGACCCACTCTTCTCATGAATAGTGTATGTCTGTAGTAGACTTAGATGTTTGATACTTTGATAGTGGGGCAACCGAACATATTACCTTTGCAACGCAATTTCTTTAGTTCACTTGAGTTTACCCCTATAGGGAATATTGTCACATGCGCTAACAACTCCTCTTATCATGTAATGGGAGCTGGTAAGATCATTCTAATTAGTGTTTATGGTAGTTCTTTCACATTGTCAAATGCTTTATATGTTTCAGTGATTAAAAAAATATATATTGTCAATTTCAGCAATAGCCAAGATTGGTTGGGTTGTCAAATTTGTTGATGAAAGATGTAAAGTCTCCTCTATGCCCAAACTTGAGGCACCTTGTAAACATGTCTGTGAAGGCTATATTTTGGGCAAAATGAAGCATTCCTCCTTCCCAAAAAATGATTTATTTTGAGGTTCTTATAATTTGCAACTCGTTCATAGCGATGTTTGTGCTCCTTTGTAGACACTCTCATTTGGGAACTACCTTTACTTCATGAATTTTATTGATGACTTCTCTAGGCATGCATGGGTGTATCCCCTGAAAGAAAAGTCCGAAGTGTTTATGTGCTTGAAAAAATTTCTGATTATGGATAAAAATATATGTGCATGTAAATTGGGCACTCTCCATTCTGATCAAGGGGGGGATACATGTTTTATGATTTTAATGCATTTTTGGCTAAGCGTGGGATAAAACAATAGTGTACGGTGTCATATACACCTCAACAAAATTGAGTTACTGAAAGAAATAATAGGTCTCTTGTGTAAATGGCGAGGTGTATGGTCAAATGTCAGGTTTTACCACTTAGGTTTTACAACATAGCTTCTGGCCTAAGGTTGTTACATGTGCAACATATGTACTTAACAGGTGTCTTGCTGAAGCACTACAATTGATCACTCCATATGAGGCTTGGCACAGATGCAAGCCATGTATTGCTCATCTTCATGTCTTTTGTTGTCTGGCATATGCATTAGTGCTTGAACAACAACGCATGAAATTGGATGATAAAGTAGTGAAAATTATTTTTTGTTAGGTACAATCGAAAGCAAAGGCTATCATCTGTATCATCCACAAACTAAATGCACTTTGGTTATTCGTGATGTTGTTTTTGTGGAAGATGCAATTCAGCTGTTACTTTCATGCACTAAGGAGATATTAGTTAGCTCGAAGGATGTGTATGAAACTTTGCTACCCTCTTTTTATAGGTGGACAATCAAGTGTTGCTCCAAATGAAAAAAATTCTCACCCTTTCTAGGTTCCACATGATGATGCAAATCATTCCATTTCTAATGCAGTTTTACTACTTGTTTATGAGAGGGCTAACATACAAGAGGCTTAAAGTATGCCTGAATGGCTAGTGCAAACTTGAAGAGATAGAAAATTAGATGCACCTTTGTCACATCATACCCATTTAGGCTCTCATAGTGCTTCTTTTGCATCGCATTGCTATGCAATGGCTGCCTCTAGTCTTTGTGATGAGAATAAGCCTATTTATTTGATGAAGCACAAAATTTAGAAAATTGGATGGATGTTATGCAATCAGAATATGATGCTATTATGAAGAATGATACTTGTTCTTTATGTGATTTTCCTACATGCAAAAAGGCCATTGGCACTAAATGGGTATACAAATTGAAACATAAGCCTGATGGAATGATTGAGAGGTATAAGATTAGGCTTGTTGTAAAAGGTTATGCTCAAGAGAGATGCATCCACTTTGATGAAGCCTTTGCTCCCACATGCCAAATGACCATTGTTCATAGCATTTGTGCACTTGGAGATCATCATGAGTTGAAATGTACATCAATTGGACATTAAAACCACATTTTGAATTTGCATGAAGAAGTGTATGTATTTCAACCTCATGGTTTTATGCAAAAAGATCATGAAAACAAAGCGTGTAGGTAAAAATGGCATTATATGGTTTAAAGCAAGCACCAAGTGCTTGCTATGAGAAGATACATGCCTACTTGCTCAACATGGTGTTGAAAACACTCCAATTGAGAGCACTTTATATGTTAAGCATGCACATGTTGTACTTCTGATCATTGTTCTATACGTTGATGTCATGCTACTCATTATGCCTCTTTTGAGATGTTCGATTTGGTGCATTTGTATCATTATTTGGGCATTCAATACATGCAAGTTGATGGGTGAATAACTTTGTGGCAAACAAAGTATGTTGACACATTATTGTAGTGATTTGGCCTTGAAGATTGCACATCTATTGCCACTCGCATGGAAACATGTTTACGGTTGAGTTTTCATGATGTTGAAAATGCATTTGATGGTATTTTCTATCAACAAGTTGTTTGATGCTTGATTTACTTATGCATAACTCAGCCTAATATATAGTTTGATGTCTCTTAGATGAGCATGTTTATGCATTGCCCATGTGTCAGGCATTGGTAAGTAGTTAAGTGCATCTTTTGCTACTTGAGTGGTACCCATCTACTTGGATTGTTTTATCCCAAGGAGGGATCATTATTGCCAGATTTGCATGCTTTCTTTTACTTACATTGAATTGATTGTTATGAAAGATTTGTGTCCACTAGTGGTTTTTGCTTCATGCTTGATAGCTCATGCATATCTTGGTTGAGAAAGAAGCAGCCTACTCTAGACACTTCTAGTTGTGAGGTTCATTATGGGTTAGCTTTCACAAGGATTGTTGAGTGTGTGTTGCTCATATGCCTTTTGGTTGATTTGGGTGTTGGTTAGTCTTTTGCCACCGCCATCTTCATTAATAGTTAGAGCCATTGGTACTTGTGAGGAACCCTGTGTTCCATGCTCGCACAAAGCACATTGAGGTGTACTATCATTATGTTAGGGAGAGGTTGTTATAGTTTGAGGTTTGTGGAAGCATGTCTATAGCACAAGGAAGAAGAAGAAGCTCGGAGCACAACACACAATACTGAATGTATTACCAAGAGAATGTACGAAGATGAGTGACCCATTAGGGTTATAGGTGTATATATAAGCCAATGGAAAAAAAAGCTCCTACAGAGGGAAAAAAGTGCCTCAGAGGTCCCAGTGTGTTCACACACATCACTACCAAAACATATTAACAAATCCCCCCTAGGAGTGATGTAGTGAACAAAGAGTTGGCACTCATGTATAAGGAAGTGCCAAGCCATGTGGAATCAATCCACGAAAGGAAGTAAGCCCAAATCTTTGCAAAAAGCTTCAAAATTCTCCCTAGGCAAAGCCTTTGTGAAAAGGTCTGCAACATTCTCCTATGTGGGCACATATGCCAAATTGATCTCTCGACTAGAGAACCTCTCCATAACATGATGATAGTGCACCTCAATGTGCTTAGTGCGAGCATGGAACACATGCTTCCTCGCAATTGCTAATGCGCTCTTTCTGCTAATAAAAATGGTGGTGGTAGCAGACTCACCAACACCCAAATCAGCCATAAGGTGTCTGAGCCACACACACTCAATGGCCGTTGTGAAAGCTTCCCTATACTCAACTTCACAACTAGAAGTGGCCACAATAGGCTTCTTCTTGCTCAAACAAGATATGCATGAACTACTAAGCATGAAGCAAAAATCATTGGTGGACACATGAGTGTCATAGCAACCAACCCAATTAGAGTTAGAAAAAGCATGTAAATCTAGCGGTAGTGATCCCCCTTGGGATAAAACAATCCAAGTAGTCGGGTACCACTCAAGTAGTGAAAGATGCACTTAACCGCTTGCCAATGCTTGACACCTAGGCAATGCATAAACCTGCTCATCTATGAGACAACAAACTGAATATCTATTCGAGTAATGCATAAGTAAATCAAGCATCCAATAGCATGTTGTTAGAGAACAACATCAAATGCATTTCCAAAATCATGAAACTCAACCATAAACCTTTTTCCATAGGAGTGGCAACACGTTTGTAATCTTCAAGGACAAAATGTTGCAATAAAGTGTCAATATATTTTGTTTGACAAAAACCTATTCTGCCATCAACTTACATAAACTGAATGCCCAAATAATGATGCAAATGCCCCAAATCTGACATCTCAAAAGAGGCATGCAAGATCATCCTTAAAATGAGCAATATGCTTCTCATTAGGACCGATGAGCACCATGCTATCAACATAGACAACAATGATCAGAAGCACATGATTTGCACACTTAACATATAAGGTGCTCTCAGTTGTATTGTTCTCGAAACCATGTGCTATCAAGTAGGCATGTATCTTTTCATACGAAGCATGTGGTGCTTGCTTCAAACCACATAATGCCTTTTTTAACCTGCACACTTTTTTTTCATGCCCTTTCTACAGAAAACCATAAGGCTAAAAAACACACACTTCTTTATGCAATTCACCATTCACAAATGTAGTTTTAATGTCCAACTGATGTACATTCCAACCATGATGAGCTGCAAGTGCACATATGTTATGAACAATCGTCATTCCGCATGCAAGAGCAAAGGTGTCATCAAAATCCATGCCTCTTTCTTGAGCTTAACCTTTTGCAACAAGCCTAGCCTTATACCTGTCAATTGTTCCATCAAGCGTACACCTCAGCTTGTATACCCACTCAATGTGAATGGCCTTCTTACAAGGAGGCAAGTCACATAAAGACAAGGTAGGATTTTAATGTTTTTGTGTTTCATCAAATGAAACATGCTCATTCCCATAAAAAAGAATAGAGGTAGCCATAGCATAGTAATTTGATGCAAATGAAGCACTATGAGAGCCTGAACGAATACGATATGATAGAGTTGCATCTAATTTTCTATCTCACAAAGTCTGCACTAGCCATTTAGAGATAGTTTTTGCCTCCTCTATATCAGACCTCTCATCAACAAGTGCATCATGTAAATCTCCATCAGAAATGGAATGATGTGCATCATCATGTGGAACTTGCAAAGCCTGAGAAATTGCCTCATTTATGCTCACACTAGAGTCTCCACCTATAATAAGAGGTAGCAAAGTGTCACTCACATCTTTGGAGCTAACTCATGTCTCCTTAGTACATGAAAGTAATGGTTGAATTGCATGTTCCACAAAAACAACATCGCGGCTAACCGAAATGCATTTAGTCTATGGATGATACAAATGATATCCTTTGTTTTCAAAATTCTACCTAACAAAAATACATTTCACTACTTTATCATCCAATTTCATGCGTTGTTGTTCGGGCACTAATACATATGCCAAACAATCAAAGAGACATAGATGAGAAACCAATGGATTATGACCATGCCAAGCCTCATATGGAGTGACAGACTGCAATGCTTTAGTGGGACACCTATTAAGTACATATGTTGCACACATAACAACCTCAAGCCATAAATTATGTGGAAAATCCTAACTCTTGACCATACACCTTGCCATCTCCATGAGTGAGTTGTTCTTCCTTTTTGCAACTGTATTATGTGGAGGTGTATACGGAAGTGTACATTGATGTTCTATCTCACGTTCAGCCAGAAATGCATTAAAATAAGAAGACATATATTCCCCCCCTTGATAAGAATGGAGGTTGCCTATTTCGCATGCTGACAAATTTTCAGCCAAAACTAGAAATTGTTTGAAGCACATAAATGCTTTGAACTTCGCTTTCAATGGATATACGCATGCATGCCTAGAAAAATCATCAATGAAAGTCATGAAGTAAAGGTAGTTCCCGAAAGAAAGTGTTTGCATAGGACCAAAAACATTACTGTGAACAAGCTATAATTTTTTAGTGGCTCATACTAAACCATCTTTTGGGAAGGAGGAACACTGAATTTTGCCCGAAATACAACCTTCATAAACATGTTTACCAGGTGCCTCAAGTTTGGGTAGAGAGGATGCCACTTCAGATTTTTGCAAGTGCAGCAAACTTGAAAAATTTAGATGACCAAAGCGTGCATGCCAAAGCTTTGCATCTGACATAGCTTGAGAATAGTGAACTGCACATGTTGAATAATTCACATATTTTGCATAATCTATGAGCTTATACAACCCATGACATAAAATGTCAGAAGCAATAGTGATGTCTCCATTTGATAGATCATGAACTGTACATCTGTCATCAACAAATTTCACAACTAAGCTGATTTTCGCTAATGCTAAAACTGATAACAAATTTTTCTTGATCCCTGGCACAAATAAAGCATCTGAGAACGTAAAAGAACTACCATCACCAATAGTCAGAATTATCTTACCAACTCCCATAATGTTGGAGATAGACGTCTGCGGAAGCACGCAAACAGCACAAGGAAGAAGAAGAAGCTTGGAGCACAACACACAATACTGAATGTATTACTAGAGAATGTACAAAGATGAGTAGCCCATTAGGGCAATAGGCATATATACAAGCCGGGGGAAAAAAACCTCCTAAAGAGGGAAAAAAGTGCCCCGGCAATCCTAGAGTGTTCACACACATCACTACCTAAATATATCAACAAATCCCCCCTGGGAGTGATGCGGCGAACAAGTAGCTGGCACTTATGTATAAGGAAGTGCCAAGCTATGTGGAAATCACTCCACAAAAGGAACTAAGCCCAAAGCTTTATGGAAAGCTTCAAACTTCTCCCTAGGCAGAGCCTTCCTGAAAAGGTCTGCAATGTTCTCCTGCGTGGGCACATATGCCAAGCTGATCTCCCCAGCAGAGAACCTCTCCCTGACATAATGATAATGCACCTCAATGTGCTTAGTGCGAGCATGGAACACAGGGTTCCTCGCAAATGCCAATGCGCTCTGACTGTTAGTGAAGATGGTGGTGGCAGAAGATTGACCAACACCCAAATCAGCCATAAGGCGTCTGAGCCACACACACTCAACAATCACTGTGAAAGCTTCCCTATACTTAGCCTCACAATTGGAAGTGGCCATAGTAGTCTGCTTCTTGCTCAACCAAGATATACATGAGCTACCAATCATGAAGCAAAAGCCACTAGTGGACACACGAGTGTCATAGCAAGCAGCCCAATCAGAGTCAGAAAAAGCATGCAAATCTGGCGGTAGTGATCCCCCCTTGAGATAAAACAACCCAAGTAGCCGAGTACCACTCAAATAGCGAAAGATGCGCTTAATTGCCTGCCAATGCTTGACTACTAGGCAATCCATAAACCTGGTCATCTGTGAGACAACAAACTGAATATCTAGCCGAGTAATGCATAAGTAAATCAAGCATCCAACACCTTGCTGATAGAGAACAACATCAAATGCATCTCCATCATCATGAAGACTCAATCGTAAACCTGTCTCCATAGGAGTGGCAATAGGCTTATAGTCTTCAAGGCCAAAACGCTGCAATAATGTGTCAATATATTTTGTTTGACACAAAGCCATTCCACCATCAACGTGCATAAACTGAATGTCCAAATAATGATGCAAATGCCCCAAATCAGACATATCAAATGAGGCATGCAAATCAGCCTTAAAATTAGCAATATGCCTCTCATGAGGACCAGTGAGCAGCATGTCATCAACACAAACCACAATGATCAGAAGTACATTATTAGCACGCTTAACATATAAGGTGCTTTCAGTTGGACTGTTCTCAAAACCATGTGCAATCAGATAGGCATGTATCTTTTCATACCAAGCACGTGGTGCTTGCTTTAAACCATATAATGCCTTCTTTAACCTGCACACATAGTTCTCATGCCCTTTTTGCACAAAGCCACGGGGCTGAAAAACATACACTTCTTCATGCAAAGTCACCATTCAGAAATGCAGTTTTAATGTCCAACCATAATGGGCTACAAGTGCATAGATGCTCCGAACAGTATTCATACGGCATGTAGCTGCAAAGGTCTCATCAAAATCAATGCCTCTTTCCTCTTCATAACCCTTTGCAACAAGCCTAGCCTTATACTTGTCAACTATACCATTAGGTTTACAGTTGAGCTTGTATACCCACTTAGTGCCAATGGCCTTCTTTCCCGGAGGCAAGTCACATAAAGACCAAGTACCATTCTTCATTATTGCATCATATTCAGATTGCATAGTAGCCATCCAATTTTTGGAATTTTGTGCTTCATCAAATGAAATAGGTTCAGTCTCATCACAGAGACTAGATGCAGCCATAGCATAGCAATCTGATGCAAAAGAGGCACTATGAGAGCCTGATCGAGTACGATATGATAGAGGTGCATCTAATTTGTTGTCACACAAGGTCTGCACCAACCATTTTGGCATAGTTCTTGCCTTCTCAATATCAGCTCTCTCATCAATAAGTGCATCATGTAAATCTGCATCAGAAATGGAATGATTTGCATCATCACATGAAACCTGCAAAGGTTGAGACGTTGCCTCATTAGGACTAGCACTAGACTGTCCACCTATAAAAAGAGGCAACAAAGTATCATACATGTCTTTGGAGCTAATAGATGTCTCCTTAGTACATGAAAGCAATAGCTGAATAGCATCCCCACAAAAACAACATCACGGCTAACCAGAATGCATTCAGTATGTGGATGATACAAACGATAGCCTTTAATTTCAAAACTATAACCAACAAAAATACATTTTACTACTTTATCATCCAATTTTTTGCGATGTTGTTCGGGCACTAATGCATATGCCAAACAACCAAAAACACGCAGATGAGCAACAGATGGCTTTCGGTCATGCCAAGCCTCATATGGAGTGATAGACTGCAATGCTTTAGTGGGACAACTCTTCAGTACATATGTTGCACACATGACAGCCTCAAGCGAGAAACTATGTGGTAAAGCCTGACTCTTGACCATACACCTCGCATCTCCATGAGTGACCTGTTCTTTCGTTCAGCAACTCCATTCTATTGAGGTGTATATGGCACTATACACTGGTGTTTTATCCCATGTTCAGCCAGAAATGCATTAAAATCTGAAGACATATATTCCCCCCCCGATCAGAACGGAGGGTGCCCATTTTACATGCTGACAAATTTTCAGCCAATACCAAAAATTGTTTGAAGCACATGAACACTTCGGACTTTGCCTTCAATGGATATACCCATGCATGCCTCGAAAAATCATCAATGAAAGTCACGAAGTAAAGATAATTTCCAAAAGAAGGTGTCTGCATAGGACCAAAGACATCACTATGTACAAGCTGTCATTTCTTAGTAGCTCGAACTAAACCATCTTTTGGAAAGGACGAACGCTGCATTTTGCCCAAAATATAGCCTTCACAAACATGTTTCCCAAGTGCCTCAAGTTTGGGCAAAGAGGACACCATTTCAGATTTCTGTAGGCGTAGCAAACTAGCAAAATTCAGATGACCAAAGCGTGCATACCAAAGTTTTGCATCTGACATAGCCTGAGAATCATTTACTGCATATGCCAAATCATTTACAGATCTTTCATAGTCTATGAGCTTATACAGCCCACGACATAAAATGCCAGAAGCAATAATCACATCGCCATTTGACAGATCATGAACTGTACACCTGTCATCAACAAATTTCACAACCAAGCCAATCTTGGCTAATGCAAAAACTGATAACAGGTTCTTCTTGATCCCTGGCACAAATAAAGCATCTGACAAAGTGAAAGAACTACCATCAGCAGTAGTCAAAATGATCTTACCAACTCCCATAACAAGATAAGAGGAGTTGTTGGCACATGAAACAGTATTCCCTGTAGGGGCAGGCTCGAGTGAAGAGAAGAAACTATGCTGCGAGGTAATATGTTTGGTCGCCCTAGTGTCAAAATACCAAACCTCTGAGTCTACTACAGACATACATTGCTCATGAGAAGATGGGTCAAAACTATAGATAGTAGTAAACACTCATTCTTCTTCCTGCACAAGATTAGCAGACTCTGTTTTTGGTGTAGAGGCCTTTGCAACAACCATTCCAGCCTCTTTCTTCTTTGCCTCTTTAGCAGCCAGTTTTGGACAGTTCTTTATGATATGATCATTCCCTTTACAGTACTTACAAAACAAATTCTGCTTTTCTCATTTCTTCTCATCTTTATCTTCCTTCTTTGAATGTGCAGAATTAGCAGATTTCTGCTTACTAGTCGAAGAGCTCCATTTTCCTTTGCCCTTCTGACTAGCCACGAAAGTTTGATCTACAACTCGCATAATGGACCTGTTCTGCCTAGACTGATCTTCCTGCAACAGAACAGAGACTAACTCCTCAAACGATAAGGCATTTGGATTGTCTTTCATCATCAACCGAAGAGTAGAAGCAAAACTCTGATATGAATCAGGAAGACCATTCAGAAGGGTCTGCACGAGTAAGCTATCTGGTATAACCTCATCAGTAGAAATCAAGTGTTCCTTCAAGTCTTTGATCTTCGTTAGGAAGTTGTCCATAGAATCACCTTCATTCATGTGCTCACTCTCCAACTATTTTCGAAGGTAAGTAACACGAGCCTCATTCCTAGCTTGGTACAATGTGATAAGTGTATCCCAAGCATCCTTAGCCATTCTACAAGAGCAAAGTGAGGAATAATGGCATGTTTGACAGACAAAGCTATCAATGCATGCGCCTGGGCATCTCTACCATCCCAGTGAATCTGCTCTGAATTAGGTGCAACAAAAACCACAACACGAACAGGAATATGTAGAATATCACCATCTTCGATACCTTCTGCATTAGCTTTAGTACCTACAATTGTAACAGTTGCAGGTGTGATAGGACGTTTTTCGACACCCTGCACAGTGTTCCACAGTCCTTTTGCAACCAACACATGTCACATCATATAAGCCCATAACGGGTATTTGGTACCATCCAACTTATCCTCAATAGCCAACATACGGAATACATCACTGCTTTCAGTCATGGCCAGTGACTAAAATACCTTGATGCAGAAAATTGATTGTATCTCAAAAAGTTGAACAAAATTGCCCAGATGAATTCTGCTAGACTTGTAACAGTCTTTGAGACGCTTATACTGGAGAACAGAAACTGGTATATACCTTTGGCACAAAAAGAAGAAATAGCCTGCAAAAGCGTTGCGATAGTGCATTCGAAGGCCAAAACGAGCTCAGATCGCGATTTCGGCACCACAGTTCGAAGCTGTTTTGATCTTGAAAACACGCTGAGTATGCTCACCAAAATTCGTGCGATTCTGAGACTGCAAACGGAGGAGTGTCGATGGCGCCATAGATGAAGCGACGACCTGCTCTGATACCAATTGTTGGCGATAGATGTCTGCGGAAGCATGCGAACGGCACAAGGAAGAAGAAGAAGCTTGGAGCACAACACACAATACTGAATGTATTACTAGAGAATGTACAAAGATATGTAGCCCATTAGGACAATAGGCGTATATACAAGCCGGGGGTAAAAAAACCTCCTAAAGAGGGAAAAAAGTGCCCCGACAGTCCTAGAGTGTTCACATACATCACTACCTAAATATATCAACACATAATAGGATAAGAAAGTTGTTGGTGCATGTGACAGTATTCGTTGTAGGGGCAGGCTCAAGTGAAGTGAAGAAATTGTGTTGTGAGGTAAAAGTTTGGATGGCCCACTATCAAAGTACTAAACATTTGAGTCTACTGCAAACATACATTGTTCATGACAAGATGGGTCATAATGAGAAACAATAGTAAATGCCTATTCTTCATTCAAGATTTGTAGACTCTGACTTGAGTGTAGAGGTCTCTAGAACAACCATTCCATCCTCTTTTTTATTTGCCTCTTTTGCAACCAATTTTGGACAACCCTTTCTGACATGATCATTTCCTTTCAAGTATTTGCAAAACATTTTTTGCTTTTTTTTTTCTTCTTGTCTTTGACATCCTTCTTTGATTGTGTAAAATTAGCAGATTTCTGCTTACCCGTAAATGAGCTCCATTTACCTTTGCCCTTCTCACTAGCCAGGAAAGCTTGAAATGAAACATGCATAATGAACTTGTTCTGCCTAAACTGATCTTTGTGCAATAGAACAAAGATTAAATCCTCAAATGTTAAGGCATTTGGATTGCCTTTCATCATCAATTGAAGAGTAGAAGCAAGACTTTAATATGAATATGGAAGACCATTCAGAATGGTCTACACAAGTGAACTGTCTTGAAAGACTTCATTAGCAAAAATCAACTTCCTTCAATTCTTTGATCTTTGTCAAAAAAATATATATGGAATCTCCTTCATTCACATGCTGACTCTCCAACTGTTTTCAAAGGTAAGCAACACGAGCCTCATTCTTTGCTTGGTGTAAAGTGTTAAGTATATCCCAAGCATCCTTTTTGTTTTGCATGAGTGAATGTGAGGAAGATTGGCATGTTTGATAGAAAAGGCTATCAATGCATGTGCTAAAGCATCTCTACCATCCCAACAAAGTTGCTCTACAATAGGTGCAGCAGGAACCACAACACAAACAAGAACCTGAAGAACATCATACTCAATTCCATTCGCATCACCTTCGGTAATTGGGTTTGCAGTTTTAGTAGGATGTTTTCAACAACTTGCACAATATTCCACAGTCCTTTTGCAACCAATACATGACACATCATATATACCCCATAATGGATTGGTAACATCCAACTTATCCTCAATAGCTAACATATAGAATACATCACTACTTTTAGCCATGACCATTGACTAAAATACCTTGATGCAAAAAAATGATTGTATCTCAAAAAGTTAAACAGAACTACCCTATCGAATTCTACTAAACCTATAACAGACTTCGAGATGCTTATATTGGCAAACTAAAGCCTATATATATGTTTGGCACAAAAAGATGAAATCACCTACACAAGTGCTACAATAGTGTCTTTGAAGGCCGAAACGAGCTCATATCACGATTTTGACACAACATAGCAAAGTTGTTTTGAATTGCTAATCACCTTGAGTATGCTCACCAATTTTTGTGCGATTCTGAGGCTGTGAACGGAGGTGTGTCGACGATGCCCTAGATGAAGCAATGACCTGCTCTCATACCAATTGCTGGAGTTTGAGGTCTGCGGAAGCACGTGAATACCACAAGGAAGAAGAAGAAACTTGGAGCACAACACACAATATTGAATGTATTACCAAGAGAATGTAGAAAGATGAGTGAACCGTTAGGGTTATAAGCACTCCTAAAAAGGGAAAAAAGTGTCTTAGTGGTCCTAGTGTGTACACAGATATCACTACCGAAATATATCAACAAAGGTTCTCTTCTGGAGAGATCAGTTTGGCTTATGTGCCCACACAGGATAATGTTGCAGACCCTTTCACAAAAGCCCTACCAAGGGAGAATTTTGAAGCTTTTTGCAAAGATTTGGGCTTACTTCCTTTTCGTGTTGATCTCTTTCCACATAGCTTGGTACTTCCTTATAGATGAGTGCCAACTCCTTGTTCATCGGATCACTCCCAGGGGGGATTTGTTGATATATTTTAGTAGTGATGTGTGTGAACACACTTAGGACTATCGATGCACTTTTTCCCTCTTTAAGAGGCTCCCCCCTTGTATATACACCTATAACCCGAAAGGGTCACTTATCTTAT